>CAMZMU010000063.1:28600362-29200362 GCA_947311845.1 Poa pratensis
ATTGATCAAGTACTAGTACATGCTATATATCTGAATCAAGGATGACGAAGCACAACTGAAAAACTAATGATATAGCCATCTCACCTGAGTTACCTCGACGGTGGAAACAAGAGTCTTGGACAACCAACAAAAGTCCCTTTTAAGGGTGGTAGCCCACCCAACTCTTCTAAACCCAGATATCCAAACCCATCTTTCTTTCTAGCCTCTTCGAATCTCGGGACGAGATTCCTTTTAAGGGTGGTAGTCTGTAACATCCCAAAATTTTGGAATGTTTAAAATCACTAAAATTTAAAACTTTTATTTCTTATTAAAAATAAAATCATCAATTGCCAAGAAAACTAAACAAAAAGGATTTTATTGAATTATACAAAAGATTTTGACATTAATTGAATCTAGTAAACTTTGTTTTCAAACTTAAGTGATGAGCTATAAATAAATATTATAAAATACTTATTTAAAGGATGTCTATTTCAGAAATGTTTTGGATAAAATTATTCAATTCGAAAACATTATATTTGGATTCATAATAAACCCTAGGCCAATAATTGTAGTCACAAAACTATTTGGAATATCCTCTATTTTAAAAATATAGTTTTGATTCAAGTGTTTGAATTGAAAATGGGTTTGGGAAGATTTATTTTAAACATATGTATCTATGATATTCTTCTTAATTTTATTAAGACATAAACTTCCTAATTAAGACTCTATTTTAAAATTCTACAAAAAAATTGTCGAATTATGTTATTTGAAAGTATCATAATTTGAAATGTATTACAAACATGAGTTTGAATGTTTTAAAAGAAAGGTCTTAATTTTACAATTTATAGAAATTTGTTTGAAGTCTTTTGGACAAATAAAACAAAAGTTATGAAAGAAATAAGAAAAAAAAGGAAAAGGAAAAGGAAAAGGAAAAGGAAAAGAAATAAAAAAAGGGGTTTAGCCGGACCAGCTCAGCCGGCCCAGCACCTATCTACCGCGCATGCGACGCGCAGAGCCCAGATCCAGCCCACCCCGCCTCTCTCTTCTTCTCTCTCACTGACCAGGGGGCCCCACCTGTCACCCCGAGGTTATCCCTAACCTCCGTCCGCGCCCACGAAGCCACGACCGCGCCCACGACCTCACCACTTTTCCCCCACTCGCCCGAGCCCTCTTAGGCAGACCCTCGGTGTCATTTGGTTACCCCGAACCCCCTCCCCATTTCCCCTCTCCGTCACCCCCGAATCGTGCCCCCAGGCTCGCCAATTTTCCACCGGAGTTCATCCGGCCCGCCGGCGCATTTCGACATTTCCGACGAGGTGATTTCTCCCCGGAGCTCGAGACCCCGTGAGTCGTTTTTGCCACGACCTTACGCACCCTCCTGACCCCCGCATGAATTCTTTCCGCAGCCGTAGCCTCGAATCCATCCGCAACCCGAAGGTCGCCGGAGTACCGTATCTCCGACCGAGCACCGCCGCCACTCGAGGACGCGGTCCTCGTCGTCGACCACTGCAGCGTCACCGTCGTGCTACGCCGCGCCTCCCCGTCATCTCGCCCGAGCCCAAGGACCACCGAAGCGCGGAGAACGTTCACGCCCGAGCCGCCGGCCACCGTGTCCTCCATCTCGGCGAGCGAGGTACCGCCGCCCGAGTCTGGCCATCAGGATCTGGACCGTCAGATCCTGATCCGACGGTCCGTTTTTATTGCATTACCGAACCGGTACGGGTGAATCCAGTGCGTCCGCGTAAGTTCGATCGGACGGCTGAGATTAATCGCATATTCTGAAAATTGCTAAAAAGACAGAAACTAATTTGAACTTCAAAAATTCATAACTTTCAAACTACAATTCCAAATTTAGTAAATTTTATGTCCCTGGAAAGCCCTTCTCATGTAGATTATTATAGTATCATTGTTTTCCCTTTTACATCTGACAAAATTGAAAAATATACAGAGAGACAATTCGGCCATATATTCCATAACTTGTTATTCTAAAATTATTTTTAAAGTAAAATCTTTTGATGAATGTTAATAATTACATCCTTTGTCCAGAGAACATAAAACTTAATTTGTATGGTCAATAAATCATAAGAGTAATAATTTTTCATGCAAGCCCTCTAGTGACTTAAAAATGTTTTCGAATAATAAAATTGCATTAAATTTTGCCCATGTCATCATGCATTATTTTAGTAACCACATAACTAATAAGCTACTTAACACATTGTAAAAATGTTGATTTCATTTAGACATGCATATCATGTCTTCTGTGTATTGTTAATGTGTGGATTGTGTGTTGATCTGGTGTTATCCATTGTTAGATTGTCTGGAGTGCCATTCCTGTTGCTGTGATAATTCAGCTTACTCTCGCGGTTGACAAGGCAAGTTCACTTTGATAATTTTCATAAGTAATCTTCATGAGCAGTTAAATGTTATGTTACAATGCTTGAATAGGATGAACTATTACAGTTATTGATGAATGAAACCAGGTAGGATAGTCACATGATTTACTTGGCTCGATATCCTTTGTTGCCTTCGTGATGTTGTTTGTGTAGCTAAGCTAGCTAGATGTGCTTAGGAACACCACAACTTCGTCCTTAGAAACGATTTGGCCACCACGGAGTCACGCGGTGTGTCATTTGAAACGACATTGATCACCACGGAGTCACGGTGCATCCTCACAAACGGCGATGAGCACCACGGAGTCATGGTGTCTCTAAACGATCTGGCCACCACGGAGTCATGGTGTGTCATTTGAAACGACGTGGATCACCACGGAGTCACGGTGCATCCTCACAAACGGCGATGAGCACTACAGAGTCATGGTGTCTCTAAACGATCTGTTCACCACGGAGTCATGGTGTGTCATTTGAAACGACGTGGATCACCACGGAGTCACGGTGCATCCTCACAAACGGCGATGAGCACCACGGAGTCATGGTGTCTCTAAACGATCTGGCCACCACGGAGTCATGGTGTGTCATTTGAAACGACGTGGATCACCACGGAGTCACGGTGCATCCTCACAAACGGCGATGAGCACTACGGAGTCATGGTGTCTCTAAACGATCTGTCCACCACGGAGTCATGGTGTGTCATTAGAAACGACGTGGATCACCACGGAGTCACGGTGCATCCTCACAAACGGCGATGAGTACCACGGAGACATGGTGAATCTAAACAATCTGGCCACTACGGAGTCATGGTGTATCTTTTGAATCGAAGTGGATCACCACGGAGTCACGGTGCGTCCTCACAAGAGACGATGGGTACCATAAGGTCATAGAGTTTGGAAACGGCATGGTTCCCCGGAGACATGGTGTGTCATTTGAAATGGTTTGAAAATTGGAGTGAAGGAGTACTCGGAGCTATTTGTCAGAAAAGAGTAGAAGCACCACGAGGACTATGGAGTTCTCGAAAGGGGTTGGAAACAACTCGGAGTTCTATTACGTGTACGTGGAGAAAGATATTAAATAATTTGTTTAGAACCAATAAAATTGTTTAATATATTCTGAGTGAATCTTGCCATCACAATTCAGTTGTGCTGACCCAATGAATCTGGGCTGTAACTCACCGTTGCAGGTCCGTCTGACGAGAAGTAAGGATTTGATAGGGTCGCGAGTCTCCAACCAACATGCCTTGCCTGTGGCACATGATGAAGATGGAGCTCACTTTATCCATTAGCTTTCCGCTGTGTGTTTATTTCGGTTTGAGCTAGCCATGAGCTATGCACCTTGTATCGAACCCTTTTATTTCTGGATCATCGTGTAATGAATATTGATGCATTGTTATGGTATTTCATCTTAAACTGTGTGTGCTAGCAAGTCGATCCAGGGACTAGCACTATACACAGGAGGTCGCTACCTTATAGTAAAAGGGGGGCCTTTACAATAATATAAGCATGGAACATAAGAAATTATAGATACGTTTGAGACGTATCAATCAGTACTAAAGAACAATCAACCGTGCATAGTATATTTAAAGATGATTTAAGCTTCAAGAACAACAATATAATCATCCAATGCATCAAACACTCATGACAACTTTATGTTAGGATCAAGTCAAGCAATAACAATATGCACGTAGAAAATCAACTCTCTATTTGTTCACTCAAAAACAAGCAAGCGTTCAGCGTTGGTTCCTGGCACCAGGTGTTGTGGCTAAAAGAACATAAAGGGGGGGTTGGAAGGCCAACGGAAGAAAGTCTCACAAAGCTGAAAGTGATCATTAGACAAGAGGAAGTCTTATAATCGAAGCTATGCAAGGAGTAGTGATTGCCACACAATGGATGCACATAGAGCTATAAGTGTATGAAAGCTCTCCAATGGAACTAGTGGGGGTGCATCCAACTTGCTTGCTCATGAAGACCTAGAGCACTTTTGAGGAGGCTCATCATTGGAATATACAAGCCAAGTTCTATAATGTAAAGTTCCCCACATAGTTATGCAAATAAAACATGAAAACTCTCTCACATGGAGTAAAGGTGCTAAATATGAGCACAAATGATGACTATGAATACTACAGGTGCTAAAACATGAGCACAAGTGTGGATAAAGAATAGTAATGTTGCCCCCTTTTTTATTCTTTTTTTCTTTTCTGTTTCTCTTTTCGATGGCCTCCATGGCTCTTTTCACTTTTAGGGGCAAACATTCTAATATGACAACACACTTTTTGGTACAACTAACTCATAATGAACAAAACATATATATGAAACGGTGCCTCTGCCAGTGTAGCAGGATATGCAATGATCTAGCGTAACATGGGTAAACCGTACATTAGCTGTATAGAATCATGCAAAGCAATATATAAATGATAAATGACAACAAGTCATGTAATGTAAGATGGAAGTTGCATGACAATATATCTCGGAACAACTATGGAAATGCTGTGATAGGTAGGTATGGTGGATGTTTTGAGTAAGATATTTAGTCTTATGTGTAGGAGAACATGATGAAGATCTCCCACGAGTTTTGGATGTACCCGCGAAGTATGCACCAACTCTCAATGTGAGAATGGGCAATGCAAAGTACCGAAGAGGCTAGCAAATATGGTAGTGGAAGTGCCATGAAAACCGCAGCTTAGAACTCACAAGTTAAAAGATTCCAACTAGAAATATGATCTTACAAGGCATAATGAAAATGACTCCAAGAGGGACTGTGGCAAGTGACAAGTCACTGTTGGGACCCCGACCGTAGCGCATAACAAAAAGTCATTACGGTTGCTTTTAACATTAGAAGTCATATATCATTATGCTATCAACTGGTTATTTAAGTGTGGCACAGCTTCAAGTTTTTTTATACCAACAATTAATCATTTTACTTTACTAAACCATCAAGTTTACCATTAAGCATATTAATATCTCAAAACAACATCAATGATTCAAGTTGCATGACAATATACCATCTACCACATTTAGCAATTTCTGTTTCCAACCAAACACCAATCAACTTATTTAAACATAAACTCTCCAAGTATTTAACAATGAAACAAGAGAGTATAACCTAACCGCTGCGGCTTTCAGCTTTCACCATAAACATAAAACAATAAGTGTTGCGGCTTTCAGCTTTCGCCATGAACATAAAAGATAACTGTTGAGGCTTTCAGCTTTTACCATAAATATAAAAGAACGCTAGGATCCATTTTATTCAGAAAATTAAAATAACAAAGCAAAAATAAAAGCAAACTAACGCTTCAAGTAAAACACATAAGATGTGACGGAATTAAAATATAGTTTCACTAGAGATAACCTGATAAGTTGTTGATGAAGAAGGGGATGCCTTGGGCATCCCCAAGCTTAGACGCTTGAGTCTTCTTGAAATATGCTTGGGTGACCCACGGGGGCATCCCGAGCTTAGGCTATTTCATCTTCTTGATCACATCATATCATCCTCTCTCTTGATTCTTGAAAACTTTCACCACATGAAACTCAAAGTAAACTTTATTAGAGGGTTAGTGCATAATCAAAAATTCTCATATTCTGCATGGACACAATCATTACCAATGCTACTGGACATTAGCTACAGCCACTGATACTTTATGGAACAAAAAGATCCATTCAAAAACAGCAAAAGAGGCATTGCAAAATAAATGGCAGAATCTGTCAAAAACAGAACAGTCCGTAAAGACGAATTTTTTCGAGGCACTTAACTTACTCAGAGAAAACTTAAAACAAATGAAAGTTGCTTATATCTGAGGATCACGCACAAAAAATCTCAGGTCATTTTGATTTTTCTGTGAATTCTTACGAATTAAACGGTGGACAGCAGAAAACTGTTTCTGTGCAGAAATCCAAATCTAGCATCAACTTCCTACTAGAGGTTTTACTTGACACAACTATGCAATAAAATAAAGATACAAAGAAGTTGTTACAGAGGTAAGCATGCTCCTTGACTAAAGCTTAAAATAAAAGATAATGGGTTGCCTCCCAAAAGCGTTTTTTTATTGCCTTTTAGCTAGGCTAGCTGATTTTAATGATGCTCTCATAAGAATAAGAGTTGAAAAACAAAAGAGAGCATCAAGGGGAAAAATATCAAACACATTTAAGTCTAACCCACTTCCTATGCAAGCGAATATTGTAATAAAATAAATTGTTGAAGTATAAAGCAAATAACATAGAAAGACGAAACAAATGCAATTTCAAAACTTTCAACATAAAGGGGTGCTTTAGTAACTTGAAAAGTTTTACAACCATATTTTCCTCTCTCATAATAACTTTCAGTAGCATCATGAACAAACTCAACAATATAAATATCATATAAAGCATGCTTTTCATGATCTACAAACACATAATTTCTATTAGGTTCAAAAATAGCGGGGTCATTAGACCCACTTTTGACAATAGTAGTATAATAAATATCATTAGGCAATATAGGACCGTCATCAAGAGTTATCATATATAACAATAGGGAGCACATTTTTACTTTCTGCAATTTCCTCTTTTATTTGAGTCAAGGAGCATGCTACTTCAAATTTATCAAAAAGAGATATTTCAATAGAATCATGACATTCAACAATATAGCATTCTTCCTCCTTAGGTAGGCATGGAGGGTAATCAAATAATGTAAGAGTTAAAGAGTTACTATCTTTAGGAGGTAGATCCTCCTTTTGTTCTTCACTCTCCTCCTCTTTTTCATCTAATGAGCTTTCAGGTTCAGCAATTTCTTCTTCCACATGTTCCTGAAAGGAAGCAAGTTGTTCTGGAGAATAAGTTTTCTCAAAAAATTTAGTGATATAAGGATTATCATTGTAATATTTAAGGCAGTAACCTAGTATAGCATAATTCTCAGTTTTACAAGGAGCATCATCATTTTGAATATAACCAGCAATTTCATAGGCACCCTTAAAAACAACAAATTCTTCAATTTGTTCAAGATTACCAAAGTCATAGTTTCCTTTAGCATAAGCAGCCAAGGTTTCATTATCATTATAATCACATTGGAAAGGGAGGTGTTTATGCCTTCTACAACAAAAAGATTCATTAAAGTAGTAGGATTCATCATATGTAGAACACAAGTTCTTAGCAAAATTATTCAATCTACTTATTTGTTCCCATAAATATTTCCCTTTTTGAGACAAGCGGTATTCCTTATAATAATTTTGATGTTCCTTCGTGAACCCACTTAGCCAATAAGATTTTATTTCAAAGAGAGTAGACATTGATAGCAAGTAAAGAACTAGACATAATAACAAACCGAAATACAAAAATAAATGCAAGTAAATAATTTTTTTGTGTTTTTGATAATATTAAGCAAACAAGACAGTAATAAAAATAAACTAAGCAAGACAAAAACAAAGTAAAGAGATTGGAAGTGAGAGACTCCCCTTGCAGAAGTGCTCCAACTCCCCGGCAACGGCGCCAGAAATTAGCTTGATGCACGCGATGGTGTTGTTCGGAAACCCTAAGAGGAAGGTGTGAAGTAGTGCAGCAGCAAATTTCCCTCAGTTATGAAACCAAGGTTATCAATCCAGTAGGAGATGAATGCTCTTCTGAAGGTTGTTGAATCTGACGTTGACAGGGCGCACTACCGGTGTCAAGAACGAACGTGGAACCTGCACACAACACAATCAAACTATTTGCCCCAACGAAACAGTGAGGTTGTCAATCTCACCGGCTTGCTATAAACAAATGGTTAAACGTATGGTGTGGAAAATGATGTTTGTTTGCAGAGAATGAAAGTAACTGTTTACAGTAGGTTGTATTATCAATGTAAAGAAAAGAACCGGGGTCCACAGTTCACTAGTGGTGTCTCTCCATAAATAAATAATAGCATACATGCGGGTAAACAAATTACAGCTGGGCAATTGACAAAATAAAGAACTGCATAATGATGCATATAATATAGTCATGATGTCTAGTGTGAGATTCATTTGGGCATTACAACAATATACATAGACCGTTCCAACCGCATCTATGACTAATAATCCACCTTCCGGTTAGCGTCTGCACCCCTTTCAGTATTAAGTTGCAAGCAACAGATTATTGTATTAGGCAAAGTGTGTAATGTAAGTAATACAATTATCATTCCTAGTAGCAACAGTACATTCACAATCTTAGAGGTTGCTGTCACTCCCCCAGATTAAATGAAGACATGAACCCACTATCGAGCATAAATAATCCCTCTTGGATTCACAAGCATCTACTAGCAACGGAGAGCATGCAAGATCATAAATAACACACACATAATATATTATGAAGCAAATGACATTGTACTCAATATTCATCGGATCCCAGCAAACACAACATGTAGCATTACATAAAGATGATCTTGATCATGATAGGCAGCTCACAAGATCTAAACATGGTAGCACATAAGGAGAAGACAACCATGTAGCTACTGCTATGGACCCGTAGTCCAAGGATGAACTACTCACGCATCAGTCCGGAGGCGGGCATGGTGATGTAGAGCCCTCCGGTGATGATTCCCCTCTCCGGCAGGGTGCCAGGAAGAGCTTCTGAACCCTCCCGAACTAGGGTTGACGACGGCGGCGGCTCTGTGATGTTTCGTGGAAAAGTGTTCAGGTACTTAGGGTTTTTCCGTCGGGGGGATTTTATAGGCGAACGGGCAACGTCGGTGGCGCCCGAGGGGCCCGGACCACGTGGTGGCGCGGCCAGAAGGGGGGCCGCGCCTCCACCAGGTGTGGCCGCCTCGTGGCGTGTCTTCGACGCTTCCTCGGTCTTCTAGATCCTTCCGGGAAAAATAGGAGTTTTGGCTTTTGTTTCGTCCAATTCCGAGAATATTTTCTTAACAACTTTTCTGAAACCAAAAACAGCAGAAAACAGGGAACTCATTGTGGCATCTTGTTAATAGGTTAGTCCCAAAAAATGCATAAAACCATATAAAGTGTATATAAAACGTGTAGCAATGGGTATAATATAAGCATGGAACATAGGAAATTATAGATACGTTTGAGACGTATCATCTCCCTTTATCAATCGTTGAGAATGATGGATTTTGAAAATTTGTTTCTAGCTTGAATCCAGCCTTTCACATGCTATCAAGAAGCTGGACGCTCAAGAATGAGTTCATGAAAGCTTTTAATGATCATAAGAAGGCCTTGAAAGAGCTATTTGGTGCTTCCAAGTCTAGGATATCATTGACCATGGACATGTGGGCTTCCAATCAAACAATTGGATACATGATCATTACATCCCACTTCATTAATGATTCCTGGAAATTGGACAAAAGAATAATCAAGTTCAATGCCTTGGAAACACCCCACACAGGAGTAGCCATGTTCAGTGTGGTTCTCAAATTCATTCGTGACTTGAACTTCAAGGACAAGTTGTTTGCAATAGCATTGGATAACGCTTCTAACAAATCTTAACAAAAACATCATGCTAAATTTTGCAGCACCTAATCTTTGGGTCGATAGGATTAGCTTTGTGAGCATTTACCATAATTACATAATGGTTCGAACCTTAATAACCATCGGTTAACCTCTTTTAACCCTTTTAACCTAATGTTTAATCTATTAATCCATTTACATAAAGGACATTACTACGTCGTGGTCGACCACGATCTGGTCTATATCGTGGTCAGTCCCGACATGCCATAAATGGAAAGAAAACGTTTCGCAGAAAGGAAAGAATCCCGCGCGCATGACACAGGCGGGTGGGACGCCAGACATAGGTGGTTTTTTGGCGGGACGCGAGGCCGAGACAGCGACCAATAAATGTCCAGCGCACAGGGCCACAGGCCCCCATGATTCAAGCGACCCAGATCGCCCCCAAGAAAATGGAAAAGACTTACATCCCTTGCAGAAGAAAAGCATCACCTGAAGAATCCCCTTCTGTCCTCCCTCCGCCCCTCTTTCCCCAAGTTTGAACAGCAAACAACAGCACACCAAAAGATATTACAACTCGATCAGGAAGTAGAAGTTGCAGGAAAAGTATGTTAAAAAAGGTTCAGCAAACAGCAGATTCGAAAACACAACAAGATGTAAGTTCTTCAACATCAGATCTTTAGCAGATTCAAAACCCCCAAAAAAAAACTATCAGTTTCTTCATGCGCCGTGAGCTCCATCCTTGCAATCAACTAGTAGATGAATCATCAAAATTAACATCCCTGTAATCATGTGAGAAACAATTTCTTGTCAGAAACATTAGCAGAAATTGCTCACCAAAAATACCTAGGCTATTTCTTGTGAATTAGATGCAAAAAGGTATAAAATTAGAAACTGTTGAGCAGGAAATTGTGTATTGTTACTTTTTCATCTTTCCTGGCTCATTGTGAAAATGGAGGGTGAACTAAACATGGGGATAGCTGATTTTTTTGTTACTTTCATATACCAAAACTAACAAGTTTTTACACACCCCTTCCACCATATAAACTAGTTACTTACACCACTTTTTTATCTGAACCTTCTACGAAAATCAAACCTGAAAGTTTGCATGTACCATGATACTGTAAAATTACATCAGTTAAAAAAAACTGTTCAAAAAACAGGAATCCCTAAACTTTTTTTACACCTGGTTCATCTAACTGTAAAAAAAATGCGTGTAGAAATACAAATCTTTCAAGCTTCTAATGTAACTACAGAAAACTGCCATGTTTCTGAAAACTTACAGTAGATGTGTAGCTGGCAGTAATTGTTTCTTACATAATTATGACAGTAGAAGACACCCCGATTAGTCAAAAAATCAAGCTAAACAAAGGACATTGCTTGCTGCATCAATTACTTCTCTTACATTTTGTTCTCAACAGTTTTATTTTGATCCAATTTTGAGCACAAGCAAAAAATTGTAGCTCCCAGCTAAGAAACTTACATTTTTTTCCCCAAAAAAGATGGAACTGCAGGACTGACAAAGATCTTGTTGAACCTGCATTACAGTGACACGAAAAAGAAAAGAAATGTTGAGAATGATCTGTTGTAAGTAATATACAAAACAAGGTAGAGGAATGATCTGTTGTACGTAAAAAAAATATGAAGTACACGAAAATACATGCATGTTTTCCCAATTGAAAGTAAAGTATTTAACCACGTGATCGACTAAAACATGGCACATCGTACTACTTTTGTTTTGGACCAAATTCTATGATCTAAAGTTTCAATGATGTTGTGTATAACCACGAAGTGAGATTTCATGACACTAGTTTCTGCTCCGAGGACCTAAAGATATGATACTAGAGCAATAACATTTATATGTATAACTCTGCCTAAGTCACTGAATTTACTTGCACTTTAAAATGTCCATGAAATCTTACAACTACCTGATCCCTTGAACACTAATTTCGAACCATGTTATTACGGAAACTAGCATGGGCACAGGTGCGCTGACACTCCATAAAAAATTGGTTCATACTTACCGAATGCCTTACAACAAACATATCCATCTAGCATCATATAGCATTCCTATACCAGGGGATAAAAGACATCTGAAAGAGCTCACCCAAAACCTTACATCTAACATTTAGTGGCAGATCACAAAACCAAAAAATGCATCTACAACAAAAACTTACATGTGCAGTGGAAAAGGACATTTTGGTGGCAGTTCAGATAGCAAAACAAATAACTGCATTTGAATGTAGGTTGCTTATGGGTTCAAATTCATATTCAAAAATTACAATCTATCGAGGACTGACATCGAGACTTAAAAAGCAGCTACTGCTTATTTATTGCAACTGCAGAAATGAAACTTACATCTAGCTAAGGTGTAAAATTATGGCTGTGATTCTTAGCATCTAGCAATCAAACTAACATCCGAAAAACACATGGGTCATGCTTACAATTTGCATAAAACTGCAAGTTCAAACTTACATCTACCACCTATATTGGTGGGTACTATTCTGGTACATCGGCACAAATTACATTCATCAATAAATCTCTACATAGAAAATTTGGAAAAACTTTGCATCTAATGACCTGCTATTTCAATGACGGATGACAAAAAAACCCATATGGTGCTCACAAAACCCCGCCTCTTCGAGCTGTCATGAAATATGAATCAATTCAGCACCTTTCCACCAGAGAAAATCCACTCGGAAACGCAAAAAGAGAAAAAAACACCACTTGTGCACACCGGCGAGGAGCCGATGATTCAGTAAAAAAATAGTCTAAATACCAGATCCATGCTTGGAAAATGAACAATACGCACGGGATGGACATCTAAAAGGCATCGTTCTTTTACCTGTTCTTGAGGAAGACGGACGAACTCGTAGATCGGCGCGTTGCCGGTGAAGAAGACACCGAGCACGGCAGCGCTTCCGCCTCCACCACCACCCAAATCCTCACTCCGACGGGTGTGATTCGCTTTTCCATTATCTCTCCCTACCAACGGCGGTCGCGGAACGAGCGCTGGCGACGGATGCGGCGGGAATCGCCGGAGCCGGAGAAATGCGGGGGTCGAGTGGGGAACTGCGAGAGAGAGATGCGAGAGAGAGGCACACAGCGCAACTGCCCCAAGCGACTCGGTACACGTCGCCCGGCCGCATCCATCTCGCGCGCCGTTCGATTCGCATCGTGCGGCCACAACGCGTGAGCACGCGATAGTCCAGATCGTGGTCGACCAATATAAAGAAATTGCGTTACATAAAACGGCTATTTGGGTTCGGAACCAAAAGGTAAATGGTTAACCAAATCCCATCCAGACTCAGCTCGCTCTCTTCCACGCACCTCGCCTGCACCCTGGGAGAAAAGCGCCAACGCAGGTCCGCATCCATGGACGGACCGCCGTTGTGTACGGACCTTGATTTTGACCGCCGCCGCGCCCAGTTCCGGGTCGCCGCTGCGCGAGGGCTCGATTTCGCCCGCTGTCGCCGCCCAGGTTCGGGCCGCCGCCGCGCGAGGGTTCGATTTCGCCCGCCATCGTCATCCAGGTCCGGGCCGGCACCGCAGTACTAGCTTTCGGGTGCCGCCGCCCCCAGTTCTAGTTCGCCGTCGTGCGAGGCCTGATTTAGCGCGCCATCGATGCCCAGGTCAGACCACCGCCGCGGTTGGCCTCGATTTCAGCTATTGCGGCTACGCTGGTTGGATTTCCGTTAGCTCGTGGCAAGAGCAACTGTCTTTCCCTGACGTGCACTCTGCCGAGAGAGAGAGAGAGAATAGAGAGAGATAATATAGTTCTGTACTCCGTATTCCCTATGACCCGGTCATACTGCTAAGGCCCCGCTTGGATGCCCTGTATTTGGGCCGGAATCGGACAGAAATATTTTACGGACCGACTGGCGTCCGTAATTTTGAGCTGCCGTAGCTCCGTATTTTACGGAGCGGAAATCTAAACTAGATTCCAAGCGGGGCCTAAGGGCGACCATAAGAAATTTTTCGTTAAGACCGGTCGTCACAATGTTTAAGTTGCGCTATGGTTGATCGTAAGACCTTAAAACCCGGCATTATTTTCACATTGGAGACGTCCTTAGATATGTAAAGCTTCACCGCCGGCCGTGAGCCGAACGAATGGGTCGACGCCAGCCTACGATAAGACGCAAAGATTGCGTGTCTATGTTTTTTCCTTATTTGGCTGGATAAATGGAAGGCTCATATGCAATGTCGTAAAGAATGGTACGGAATATGTCGTATGCAACGCTCTACAACTTATCCATTCAAGTAAGATTGATAATCAGAACCTTCATTGACATTTGAGGATGACTTCACGGATAGAGTTGATCAGTCTGTTAGTTAGGCTGCTGTTGGAGAATGCGACAGTAATCAATTCTTTATGATGGGTATTAAAAAAATTGTAAGTCTTTCATTAAATAAATGTTCGCCATTATCGGGAGAAGTTTTTCATTAGAAAAAGTACTGCATAATGAATTGCTTAGAGGAGCAAATACTACATATCCACAATTGTGGTTATGTACGCACAGTCGAGGTGTACTACAACCAAGAGTGGTTTCCTTTTCTTTCTGATTTCTTTCTATTGTATCTCCGGCGTTATGCTCCTGTCTTCATGAATTTATGTATGTACTTAGAAGTTTAGGCTGATTTTTGCATCGATCGCCGAATACAGCACATGTTCTTTGCATCCATCGCCGACGCACGACACACCATGTATAGAACCTATTGCAATTAGATATGGAGGTTTGCACCGCTGTGTGTAGTCTGTACTGAACTACTGATAATGCACTATTGTCTGTAGGTCACTGTCTCACTGATAATGCACTATTGTCTGTACTGAACTACCGATGCATGCATGTTCTCTCATACAACTTGATCGATCACCATACAACCTAACTAGTTGTGGCAAATTAGATATGGAGGCTTGGTCTGCTGTTTGTACTGACCATGCTATATCTTTTTGTATGTCAACGGATGTAAAGTCTATAAATAGAATGAAGATGGAGAAATTAGTACAAAGTAGGAACCATAAGCTTGGACCTCCGAATTCACCAAAATCTCCGCAGCTGCGAGCCCCTAGCTACAACACATATCGCCATGGCTTCCCCCTCTAGCTTGCTTTCCCTCGTCCTCCTGCTGGCCATCTCGTCAGCGGGGGTCCTTTCCGGCATGGCGCACGCCCATGGCGGCGGTGGGCTCACGGAGATCCACCTCTACATGCACGAGCCCAGCCCGGTGTTTGCGGTGGTGAAAAACAGAACAACGTTGGGGATGGTCGGGATGCTCGACAACGAGCTGCGCACCGGCCCAGACCCGAGCAACTCGATGCTCGTGGGCCGGTTCCAGGGCGTGGTCGCCTTGGCGGGGCTCGTGTACCCGCCGGGCATGATGACCGTGATGAGCTTCGTCTTCACGTCAGGGAAGTACAACGGAAGCACACTCGCCATGGTGGGCACCATCAACAGCTTTGTGGGCGCCTTCGAGCGCCCCGTGGTGGGAGGCACCGACAAGTTCAGGATGGCTCGCGGGTATTGTGTCATGGAGTTCTTGCCAAACCCGCCGGCACCGTACGACGTGTACAAGACAGACATCTTCCTCAAGATGGATTGATTAAAAACTTCGTTGTTGTCACTCATGTATCTTGTGATAGTATGCATTGTAAATCTTTATTTCGCTTTGTTTCTTAAGAATCGTACGGATTGTAAAATAATGTTCAAATGTTGTAAATGAATAATAAATGCTCGTGTTTGTCAACTGACCTACGAATCATTGTTTGGCAGCTCATGTCTACAAGGCAGCTCGCCTTCCCTGGAGCATTTGTCGGAGTTCTAAATTTTACTACAGCATGTTTATGTGTTTTCTGTTACATTTTGGGCCTATTTATGGGCAGTCCAAATAAGCAATTTCTTCAAATGTCTTATATATGGCAAGAGGTGGGGTGTTAATGTCTACCTGCAGTGAACAACGAACTCCTGTCTACTGTCTACTGGTTAAACATTTGTCTGCTTAGATGTTTTACAAACCATGTCGTTGTTGTCTATACTGTTTAGTACATTTAATGATCTTGCCTAATTTTAAATTGATTTAATCATGATTTCTATTTTAAATTATTCATCATGAACTTGCCTAATTTTCAACTGTTTCTAAGTTCTAACTAGGCTGGACTTACTGGTCCCATATATATCGGCAAGGCCAGTTCCAATAGAAAAGAAAATCGCTATCTTTGAATCTTGGTATTCTTCATGTTCAGTTCAACACTCGACTTGAAACAGGCTTTCATCCCGTTTTATAAATAAAAGTCAAACCGGCCGAACGGTACAAAGTGGTGGAGAGATCCCCATACGTAAAAAAAAAGATATCCGAGAAAGGGTAAGCCACCGATTCGAAGCCGGACATGAAAACAGGCAGCACATGTTCTTTGCATCCATTGCCGACGCATGACACACCATACAACCTATTGCAATTAGATATGGAGGTTTGCATAATTGCATTGCTATACTCATAATGCACTAGTGTCTGTAGGTCGTCAATTCGGATGTGAAGTCTATGTATAGAATGAAGATGACCGGTGCATGTCCTCATACAAGTACAGCTCGATCAATCATCAGAAAAACCTAACTAGTTCTTGTGTGTACTGACCATGCAATATCTTTTTGTACCTAACGTAGTGCCACTCTGGCAGAAAGGAGACGTGAAGAAAAACGGAAGAAGGCCAAACGAAACGATGTACGCATCTTATAGGGCTTTATTTTTCTTGGGCTTTCAGCGGGGAAGGAACGCCTTTGTTAATCGTTGGGCCGGTCCACAGCTGCCCGCGTAATCAATCCACACACGTCGGTTGCCGGCCGTCGTCCTCGTCCTATATCAATCCATACTCTGCGTCGCAACTCACGATCGAGACGTACCCTTTTCGCTGTTTCGCCGCTAACACCACTCAAACCCTAAGTCGCCGGCCGGAAAGCCATCTCCGCCAATCCATCGCCATGGATCAATCCTCCGCTGTCGATCAGTCCCCGATCATCATCGATGAACCACCCAATGGTTCGTCATGGATCAACGCTGATGGGGGCATGGCCACCGCCCCGTGGTTGATGCTCGAGCGCTTTGTGTTCCCCGGGGACGACGACGACGACGGCTCCTTCCCGGACGCCAACGCCGCGCCCATCAGGGCCAAGTCCGTCACCTCTCTGGGACACCCCTTCACCGTCGCCGTACTCCCGGCCAAACCTCCCGCCTTCTCCCGCCTCTACTTGCAGTGGCCGGGCGGAAGGGTTCAGGAGCCGAGCTCCTGACCACCGACGTGGGCCTCCTCCTCCTCAGGCTCACCTCCGTCGTGGAGCTCAGCACGGGTGACACCGACAAGTACCCTTACCACCAAGACTACTTCATCTGCAAAACCATCCCCTTGGGCCCCTACATCTCGCTCAAATGGCTCCCGGAATGCACCATACCCATCGTGTTCAATTACGAGGACCGGGATGTGACTATGGATCGCCGGTTCGATGTCGACGCCGTCGGTCTTTGTCGCCTCGACGATGATGATGATCACTTCCTGGTGGTGCAGCTGGCCAAGTTCTTCGTTCGACCTGCCGAGGACGATATGATGGGAGTGGAGCTATGCGTGCTCCGCTCCCCTCTGTGGACGTCGACCAGTGGCGGCGTCGAGGATGGTGACAACGTTGTTGCCGAGGGCGAGTGGGAGGTTCTGGAGCTGCCCATCCGCCATCGTAAGGAAGAGTTCAACGACATCAGATGCTGGTCGGTCGATTCCGTCCTCACGTACGGCCGCACCATACTCTGGGTCGATTACCACCAAGGGGGCATGCTGTGCTTCACACCAGGTTCATTATTCGTGGAGTACTACCGATTGCCTATCGACAACCGTCCTCGCGATTCGCTACCAAGCCAATACAGACTCCACAAGTACCGCAGCCTGTGCGTCACCCGAGTCCGCTGTGATCCCGACAACAATAGCAGGGACGAAGAACATGCTCTCCACCTCAAGTTTGTCGACGTGGCCCGTGAAGATGGCGACTATTTTGGACATGCTAGACCGCATTCTAGTTTCACCGTCACCTACCATACTTTCACACCGGCAGCAGCGGAGGGTCGTCAGAAGTGGCATAAGGATGTGGTGCTCACGTCTAGAAATATACAGTATCTCAACTCCCGTCACCCCCGTCACCCTTTCATGCACATCCATGCATGCTGTCACCACGTTCCCTGTTTTGAGTATGGACGATCCTAATATTGTGCACTTCCTCATGTATGATGAGGAGAGTTACATGATTGAGAAGCTTTCGGTGGTTGCTATTGATATCTTTAAAGAGAAGATTGCTTCAGTAGATAAATATATTCAAGGAGACGAAGACCTCGACGGAGACATGGTCAGGCACAGGTCCCGTCTTCCTATGTCTATTCTGCCGTCTCAGTTCCTTGCTCAGATCTGATTCGCAGGGTGTATTGGTTATCTCATACTAAATGTTGCTATTCTTGGCCTGGTTACTGACCTAGCTTCCTCCGTGGTCTTTTCTTTCTTTTCTATTCTAAAACTTGTTTCGGTTCGCAGGTATTTGCCTGCATGTCACATATTTTTGTTTATGGATTATTTTAAACAAGCTTGGTATTCACTGGCTGACTTTGACCTCATGTTGGTTGCTCTTACCAAACTACCTGAAGTGAACTCTTTTGGATTAAATAGGCAGGCTAAGAATATTCAGGGAGTGGTGCGGACACACAAGACACTAGGATGCATGCTAAGAATGTGTTGTTTAGGAAGGAAGCCTAGGAAGAGGTTTGGGGTGCAGCGCCCTTATCCTCTGACGCCAATACTTAGCAGATTGCGTATTCGACTGGAGACAACAGCATGTGCCTTGGTTGTTACTTTACCTGTCATCCAAAATACACCTTGGGATGAACGTGAATGATTATAGTACATAGACTTGCAACTTTGATGTGGCGCATAACCAGTTCTAAACTGAAACCTCGCCCAAATTTTTCATGTGCGAACTTTCTGCTCCTAAAATTAAATGCAAAACCGTCTTATTGCCATACTTGGAGACAATGCATTTTCCGGCATTTGATTTTGCATTTTGGAGGGCCAAAATTTCGAACTATGGCTCCAAAGTTAAAGATTGTGTCATGTGGCATCAACTTTTACAGTGTAAGAAACAAACATAACCTCCAGAAGAAATCCCTTGCACACACAAAAGCAATGGGATGGAAGAAAGGGAGAACTGTCAATTCAGATGTTCATATCTCAACTTGGATAATAAACATCAAAATGGTAAGATTTCTACATCTTTGCAGAAAATATATAAATAGAAAGACAAGAGAGTTACCACACCACCAGGTTTTGGATAAAAAAACATAATCCATTCTGTTGATCTCTAACAGCAGTTAGCAAGATTTCTATATTGTATGGTGTAAATTTCAAATTTTAACCATATCAAGTCACATCTACCTCCTTCAAAAACATAAAATAAAGTACCATAGATGTCAATAAATATCTGCATACCTCCACTCTTCATATGTCTATGACTTCCTTCTGTCTTGTGTGTCCGCACCACTCCCTGAACAGCAACACCAGATTCCACCATCAGTTTATTCATTCACATCAGGGAAAACTTCAGGTTATTCTGGCAAAATTGTCACTTCAAAAAAGTAGAGTAACCACTGAGTTTGAGATCACTAAAAAGTTTGAACAATAATGACGGTAAACATCAACAACCGCGACAGGTAATCTTGTAAGAATTGTCATTCTGTCAGCCAATGAGACTGAATATTTTCGCCGGTGAATGAACCCTGATCAGTCTATGTTGGTGAGTACTTCATATACATTTTGTAAGAAGAACAACTATTAAGGACAACCGTTATTGCATTGGTAACAAATACTGCTACTGCACTGTCCTTTTTGGACTGCAAACATTTGCCAAAATAACTTGGAAAAATGGGAGCTACTTTTGTGCTACAGCATACGCCGTTAACTAGTTGACACAATAAATCATTCCAGATTGTACAAATCGTTCAGTGAAAGCTTTAGCCAAAAATGCGGTGCCTTCGGAGGTCAGCTATTTCTAAGATCTCTCTACAGCTGCAGCAAGTAACAAGTAGAGGTACATTTCTAACGCCATCAACAAAACTGACTAGCGTGGACCATGGCTGAGGAATCGCGTGGATGCGGTGGAGGGTGATCCAGTCGCCTGTGTCCTGTGCTTAGTTCGCCGCATCGGTGGTCACCGCTGCGGCCGCTGGGGCTCGGAGCGTGGGCGAGAGCAGGTGGAGGGTAAGGCGGGGCAGGAGGAAGCAGCGGCGGAGGTGCAAGGCGGGAAGCCTTGGAGAGGAGAGAGATGGGCGGAGGCACTGACGACTGACGAGATGGTCGGAAGGAAGCATGTGTGGAAAGGGAAGATGATCGAAACAAAGAGGAGAGGACCATGCCTTACAATTACAAAATACGCCTTCCATTCGGACGAGTTTAGGCCGTGATCTAATCTTAACTTTTGCGCACTATACCTAATTTGAACTGATTAAAAATCAACTGCACACCGTATGTAAAACGATTTTTTTCTTTCTGTAACGTGGGTGATGTCTTCCAGCGAAGATTTAAATTTGTTCTTGGGTGAATGAGCACTAATAGGAGACCCTAACTTTTTTTGGAGGGAAGTCGGACCTTATTGTCTAATGCAACAACAACAGTTTCTTACCCTCGTTCTCCTTTCTTTGAATGAGCAGCACTAGTTCAAATTCATTCATGAGCGCGTGGAGGATAGATATGATCTTCCACTTCTTAGGTCCATCCATCCACGATCTTCCACTTCTTGGACTCGTTCCAGAATACCCTCCTATTGTGATCAATCCAAATCAATCTAAATCACCTTTCTTCCACGCACTACACTAGTGAACGTCTGAACGATCAATGGTCTCAACACCTAGTAGCACGTTGGACAGGCAACGTCTTCGGTCACAGCTCAAACAACAATCTCTAGTGGCTCTCCATGCAAAAAGCTTGAGGTTGAGAGAGCACTCGTCCGCGAGATTGAGTCATGGAGACAAATATCAGTTCGCCCCTGGGAGAACGCCAAACACGCTGAACGCGTTGAGAGCACTACTGTTGCTGGTCGAAACACATGATGAAGTGTCCTTGGCACAACGAAGTTCAGCAATCCTGGTGCCATTCGAAACAAGACAAATACGCCTTTCATTTCAACAGTTTGAACTGAATTTTGGAAATTGAAAAGCTGCGGATGGTAAGGTGAATCCACAAACCTCGCAATATTACTGCTGAACGCACTTGGGTGACCTGTCACCGATTGGAAACTGAGGTACCTAGGGAAAACAAGATGGAGATTCCGCCACCAAAATAGTATTCCGTTAGTGACAGCAACATGTTCAAGGTTTCTCCCACTGGGTGTTCGGCAGATCCCACTAATGAAAATGCTATAGTCCACTATCAACATGTCTAGATTCCTCCAGCGGGTTACAACCTCACCGCAAAACAAAAAGGTGACATTGACTTCAATAGACCCGCTGTTGCAGTCGCTAAAAGCTGCTGAAATAGTGGAAAGTTGTGAAAAGAAAGTGTATAAATACTTCTTGGAAGCCATAAGCGAAGCAGATGCTAGCACTTGGCACCCAAACCAAGATGAGCGCAGCAATGAGGGTCATGGTGCTGAGCTTGATATTGTCACTTGTGGCCGGCCCAGCGATTGCCATGGTGAATTCAGGCGACAAGGCCGCGTTGCTTGCTTTCAAAGCACAGGTCAGTGATGGCGGCTCGTTGGCCTCCTGGAACAGCAGCGCCAACTTCTGCAGTTGGGAAGGCGTGACATGCAGCCACTGTTGGGATACGCCCACAGGATCGATCACATGAACTAGACGAACTCACACGCACAAAAAATCTTATTGCCAAGGGCTCATATCGTGTCCGTTCTTTTTCTTATTTTCTCAATATCTTGTGGTGTTTTCTCGGTACAACTTCTGGTACAAGACTCACGGACCTGGCTGTGCATATATATATGCAGCAGCAACCGACCCAAACCACCTAGACCTACTAGGACTAGAACTCGTACATGACCAAGCCGTATCAAACTAGGAAACTATCCTTCCTAACTAGACACGTACATGACCACGTACTAATATTACCTAAACAGAACATGCAAACCGACCATGGCATGCAAGCCAAACGCACTTGGAAACTAGACAATTTCCAAAAAATACTAACTAGGCAAGATTATTGCTAACAATCTCTCCCTAATCTTGACTCTTCGTCTTCCATGCTCCTCTGATCTTGACACTTGCAGATCTTCATCTTGTCCGGGCCTCGCACCACGACAAGTCTAATTGGCTCTCCCCAATGTTGACTTGGCGAATTTTACGGAACAATCCAAATATGACCTGGACTACCTAGCCACGCTATACCCGGGGATCATACCATCCACCTAGCGCGATACATGCCGACTACCTCGTGGACTACACCATCCACTCCAGCCTCATGTAGAGTCATGGCCTCATTGAAGAGACTCACCTTCTCTGGTTTACCGCCCCCTCATACTTGGCACTGATCCTCTCGGCGAGATACGTAGACATCCACGCTTCCACTGCAACGGATCCTTACAGAGACGAGCACTTGGACACAACGACGACCACACGTGCAAACATGCACACACTTCGACTCTTCTAACACCCCTGTTGACGATCTTGACGAGACTCCCGGCACCGCACCTCGGCACCACCGCTCGCATCAACGATCATCCACCTCCACCAGCTTTCCGACGACATCTCCTTGCCGCCTCCTTCGGTCGCTCCGCCGAACAACGATCGCCCGCCCCGAGGCGCTAGTACGGGTCGCCTCCCCGGGGCAAGCGTGGCTTCAAATATTCGACCTTGCTCTGATACCAATTGTTGGGATACGCCCACAGGATCGATCACATGAACTAGACGAACTCACACGCACAAAAAATCTTATTGCCAAGGGCTCATATCGTGCCCGTTCTTTTTCTTATTTTCTCAATATCTTGTGGTGTTTTCTCGGTACAACTTCTGGTACAAGACTCACGGACCTGGCTGTGCATATATATATGCAGCAGCAACCGACCCAAACCACTTAGACCTACTAGGACTAGAACTCGTACATGACCAAGCCGTATCAAACTAGGAAACTATCCTTCCTAACTAGACACGTACATGACCACGTACTAATATTACCTAAACAGAACATGCAAACCGACCATGGCATGCAAGCCAAACGCACTTGGAAACTAGACAATTTCCAAAAAATACTAACTAGGCAAGATTATTGCTAACAGCCACCGGAGGCCCGGGCGGGTGGTGCAGCTGATCTTGGGCGGCAAGGGACTCACTGGAGCACTCTCCCCAGCCATCGGGAACCTCACGTTCTTGCGGACACTAAACCTGAGCCTAAATTGGGTCCACGGGGAGATTCCAGCAAGCCTCGGTCGTCTCCGCCGCCTGCAGATGCTCGACTTGACCTACAACTCCTTCTCCGGCACGCTCCCTCTGAATCTGACCTCTTGCGTCAAGTTGACCAACATGGCGCTAGACAGCAACAAGCTTGGTGGTCAAATCCCGGCTGAGCTCGGCGAAAAGCTCATGTCCCTGCAAGCAATCACGTTGACTAACAACAGCTTCACGGGGCGCATCCCGGTATCACTAGCTAACCTGACCCATCTGCAAATCCTTCAACTCTCCAGTAACCATCTGGTGGGCCTAATCCCACCAGGGCTTGGCAACATCTACAGCATGCAGATATTCAGTATCTTCGGCAACCACCTCTCTGGTATGATTCCACTTTCTCTCTACAACTGGTCGTCGCTGGAATACTTCGACGCAGGGATAAATATGTTGTACGGAAGCATTCTGGATGATATCGCCAATAAGTTCCCAAAGATAATTGGTCTTGGCTTGGATGGTAATCACTTCACGGGAACCATCCCTTCCTCAATATCCAATCTATCTTATCTCACGAAACTTGGACTCAGTGACAATAGATTTAGTGGGTACGTGCCTCCCACTTTGGGGAGGCTTGGAACTCTCCAATACGTGGATTTGGCATATAATAATCTTGATGCAAATGACATAAAGGGGTGGGAATTCGTCACTTCTTTGGCAAACTGCAGCCAACTGGGGACATTGGTACTCAGTGGCTACTTTTTTGGAGGACAGTTACCTGCTTCCATTACGAACCTCTCAGTAACTCTCCATACATTATACATAGGTGACAGTAGGGTCTTTGGGACTATTCCTGCAGACATCGGCAATTTGGTTGGTCTCAACATGCTGGTGATCGCAAATACTTCCATATCCGGAGTGATTCAAGAGAGCATTGGTAAGCTAGAGAAGATGATCCAACTAGTCTTGTACAACAATAGCTTGTCTGGCCTCATACCGGCATCGCTAGGAAATCTTACGCAGCTGAACAGGCTTTATGCATCCGGTGGCAACTTGGAGGGACCAATTCCGGCAAGCCTAGGGAAGTTGAAGAACCTATTTGTACTCGATTTGTCAACAAACTATAAACTTAATGGTTCAATACCCAGGGAAATTTTGACACTGCCTAGCCTTTCTTTCTACTTGGACTTGTCATACAATTCCCTTTCTGGTCCCCTTCCCTATGAAGTTGGTAATTTGGCAAATCTTAACCAACTGATTCTATCAGGAAACAATTTATCAGGCAAGATACCTGACAGCATTCAGAAGTGCATAGTGTTGGACTTGTTACTGCTAGACAATAACTCATTTGAGGGAAGCATACCTCAATCACTCAAGTATATAAAGGGGCTTAGTCTACTGAACCTGACAATGAATAAATTTTCTGGTAATATTCCCGACTCCCTTGCTAGAATTGAAAACCTCCAGGAACTATACCTAGCACACAACGAATTGTCAGGATCAATCCCATCAATTTTACAGAATTTGACATCATTGTCTAGATTGGATGTATCATTCAATAATTTGCAAGGTGAGGTGCCAATTGGAGGTGTTTTCAAAAACATCACCTACATATCAGTTGCTGGGAATATCAATTTGTGTGGTGGTACACCTCAGCTTCACTTGTCTCCATGCTCCACAAGTCCCTTAAGCAAGAATGGAAAAAAGATGCCAAAGTCTCTTGTAATTGTTCTGGCAACAATGGGAGCAACCTTATCGTCATTTTCAATAATTGTTCTTGTTTGGATACTTCACAAGAGGCTCAAACAAAGCAAGAAAACAATAGTGCAAGATTCAATCGCTGAGACCCTTATCACAGTGCAAAGTTCCTCATATATCTTCTAGGTGAGCATTTTGTAGTGACTAAAACTTTTGGTTGACCAATGCACAGGGCGAGGGGTAGCAGTACCACCTCCATTATTACTCGCTATATAAAAGCTGGCCGATTTCGCGTCCTCGCAGCGCTCCGGCTACTGTAGATAGGAACAGCAGCACTGTTCACTGGAACAGTGTTGAACAGTATGCGGTGGGCCCCACATGTCAGCCACACATCGTGTCGTCATTTTGCGAAATCCGACAAAGAAGCCCAGCAATTGCACCGCAGGCCTAACATTTTTACAAAAAATGCCCGCAAAAGACCTGTTTGCAAATTCGTGAAAGTACAGGTTCTTATTCGTAAAAGAGCCATCACATCCCCCCCTCTCCTTCTCTCTCGCGTCGGCGGCCCGCCGCCTCCACGGTCCTCCCCGCACAGATCTACGGCCTCCATACGCTCCGCCGTCGTCGCCTACGCCTCCTGGCTAAGCGCCGTCTGCCGGGACGCCGCAGCCGCGCGGGAATCGCCGCCGACGCGCCCGCTGCCCTCCGCCGCGTTTCGACGACGCTGCCAACGCCCCGGCGACCTAAAGGCGGCGGCGCCGCCACTCCCGAGATGCCCGCGTCGAGCCGCCTCCACTGCGCCCAGGCGCGCGTCCTGCCTCGCCGTCGCGCGCCTCCGGCGACCTCCACGCCGCCGCGGCGCCTCCAGACGCCGGTGACGTCACGACGACGTCCACGCGCGACTGGGCTCTCCAGATGGGCCGGCCTGGATGCTGCGCAGCTGGGTCGGCCCTTTCTATTTTTTTTCTTCTGTTTTTTTCTGCTTTTCTTTTTCCAAAAACTTTTGCAACTTTTGAAATATTACTTCCATAATTTTCAAATCTGCACTGCTTTAAAGTGTGGACATCTCAAAATTTGCATTCAAAATTTGAAAATTTCAAACAATTTCAGAAAAAAATGTATTTCCCCAAGACATTACTTCCCTCTAAAATATTCGATTAATTTCTAAGTTTCAAAATATATTTCAAAAATACACAATAATCAGAGACTTCAAATTTACTGATTGCAACAGTTCCACTCATACATACGAAATGCACACAAAAAAAAATTCGACAATTCAGAAGTTCCAGCTATTTTCTAAAAAGATTTGTAACTTGACAGGTGCGACACATTTGTTGGGTTTTTGAATAACTTTCCAATGTGGACATTTGAAAATTTGAATTTCCTACACCGTACTACTCACAAAAATAACAGCAAACAAACATGAACGCAAAATAAAAAAAAATATCGTTCACTAATTATGGCATATCGTCACATACCAAATTTGAAAATTTAAAATTTCTCAAATGCCGACCCAATTTCCCTAAACAATGTCCACAAAAATAATAAATGCCCTAAAATCAACACCTTCAGATCTACTAATCGAAAAAAAATTGTTTCAGATTTCTTATAAACAAAAAGTGCAACCCATTTATGGCAAAAAAAACAAAAAATAAATAAATAAATATTCCAAAATACTGAAAATTTGGATAAAATCAGCGTTAAACTCCAACGGATTTCGAGATTTCCAAATTAGATAAAATATGCAACCTATTTATGTCATAAAAGAAAAATGAACATTATCAAGATAGTGCAAATTTAGAGAAAATAAACGACAAATTCCAAGAGATTTCTACATTTCCCCATTAGTCCAAATTTAGAGAACAACTTTAGTGAAATATTCGACAAACTATACGACAAATCCCACCAAATTACAGCATTCAAAAATACACCGGGTGCGGCGTGCGAATAACTTTCCAAATTTACCAATTTACAAAATTTGAAAATCTTACAAATATCACCTTCCTTTGAATTTCAATAGATCTCAGTTCGAACAACTCTTGAATGTAGGCATCTTCAGATTTGAATTCTTCACACCGCGGTATTTACAAATATAAAAAAAAACATGACAGCGGATCCCACTTGGCTGTTTTTTTAAAGAAACAACCAGGATATGGAAAACTTTCCGTAAATAACCACCGGGAAAATCCATGATCTTTCTTCACATTTCGACAATTTTCAAATCTACACACTTCAAAGATGTGGACATTTTTCAAATATCAATTCGTCGCGCCGTTTCCTCCTCGCCAGCGACGTTCCGGCGGCCTAAAAGTGGCGGCGCCGCCACCTACGGACTTCTTAGTGGGCTGGGCCGCTCTCTGAGCGGCTGGCTGGATTTTTTTTCCCCTGTACTTTCTATTTTGTTTTCCTATTTTTCAAAGTTTTCAAATTACTCAAATACAACTACAAATTAATTCAGAGCAACCAAAATTTTTTGTAAGCAACAAAATAACCATTCCAGATACTGTGGAACATTGTCCAAATTATTGCAAATCTTGGAAATTGAAAATCCTACATAGACACCCATTTCACACTTTAACATCAATTTACAATATATGGATCCCAGAAATCTCCTTTCAAATCAAGTAAACTCTACAAAACAAAAACATCAAAACAATTAATAATACCAGTAAATTAATTTAAACAATCCAAATTACACCGGATGCGCTTAATATATAGACATAATCAAAATTGACTTCCTCTAATTTTATGCATTCAATTTCATTACATTTCCTGCAAATGGATGTATCACTACAAAATCCCATCTGGAAAAAATGAAAGAACACAACAAAATGCTCCGACAAAATAGATAGTGATTATTTACGTCAGAAAACAAACATGTTTCAGCATTTCAAATTGATGAATAGTTCCTCTGCGGCCGGCTAGGCCCATTCTTTTTTTTCCCTTTCTGTTTTGTTTCAAAATTTCCCAAAACTTTAAGAACTTTGGAAATACACCTCAAAATCAATTCAAACCAATTTCGAAAAACATGTAACTAAACAAAAAATATCCTTTTTAAATACTCTATGACCTAATTAAAATCGTTCAAATTAAAAAAAACAAGCATTTCTACAACTTTGTGACCTTCTCAAAATTATTACAAATTTTACATAACACATAAAACAACCATTTTCCACATACTTCCGACCTTTTCTAAATTATTTCACCTTTAAAATAAAAAGGCAAAAAAAACTACTTCAAATATTTTGGTGCCTTCTCAAAAATAATTGCAACTCTTCAAAATCTTAAACAATACATACAAAACCATTTGACACTTCATGACATTTTATACATGGATTCAATCATTTTCGTTCAACCTCAAATAAAATCCAGAAAAATATTATCACTGCTACAAAACATATCATTTAAATAGAGTTCAGTACACCACTTAAATACAATTATCCATTTATATCCTGGGCTTCAAAATATCAAAATATGAACACCACACAAATGTAAATATTGACAAATAGTTGTTTCAAACTTATTTTCCCAGTAAACATAAGTGAATCAAAAAAAAATTGAACATGCTTTACATAATTTCAAACACTTCATTGGTAGCTCTTTGAGTATTTAAACAATTTCAAAATAAATGCTAATTGCTTCAAAATAGGTAACTTAACCTATATCCATCAACAAAATATGAAAAATATATCAAAAACAACCACACACACAAAAATGACTACTTATAGCGTACGCTCAAATTTCGATATTTCAAACTTTTAAATACCTTCCAAAACTGATCATTCACAAATGTTGAAAGAACTCCAATATGAAAAACTTCCCAATTTCAACGAATTTAGAAACCTTAACAGTTTTACATCGCAAACTTTCTGTACATTCTAATAATTTCCAGATCTACACACTTCTAAAATGTTGTCATTTCCGAAATTTCAATTTAAACACAATAACGCGACATACACATTTAAATATTTTAAAATTTGTCGCGCCTTCCAAATCTAGCCATGCTACTACCGTTAAAAGAATTCGAATCTAAATAACTGTCCAATTTGAACAATTTTAAAACTCTAAACAAATTCCAAATGTAATCCCTCTTTGCGTTCCAACATTCTCAAATCCGCACAATCTTAAAATGTCAAAATCTTCAAATTTGAATTTCACCACGCGCTTTGGAGTTCAGTCAAAAATTTATGGCACCATATAACCATATATCTGAACATTTCAGTCCACCAACTATTTGGACATACTCTACACAAAAAAAATCTATAATATTTCAAAATATGCATTAAAAAAATAAATTTACAGCTACTGCATTCCATACATAGTTAATCAACCTCAATTTGATTTTAATTGGACTTCCACAATTCATATATCTATTTTTATCATTACAAGAAGATCTAAGATCTGTAAAATTTATAACTCCCCATATAAAATTCGGAACAATGCAAAAATGTATGAAAATTTGTGGACCAATTGCATTCCATACATGATTGATGAACTTAAGAATAATTACAACAAAAAACTCCAATTTGGTGAAATTTTAGAGACAAACTATATGCATTTTCTCCAATTTTATATAATTGAATCTAATAATTGCTCGCGTAATGTATTCCCTCTGATTGTGGAGTTACAATAAAATTTTAAAGCAAAATACTAACTAATTGCATCATTTCATATAGATTAATATTTAGAGATCATTTAACTGAACTCCCTCCAATTATGCATATACCTTTAATACATGCTAAAAATAATCACTATTTCGACCTACCCATAATATATTCCCTCTTATTATAGTGCTAAATAAGAAAACTATGGCAAAATGGAACTATATTTGACCATTCCAATTTAGCTAACATGTTTACAGGCAGTATAACTTAAATCCATCTATTTACATACTCACATTTCTAAAAAAAAATGAATGACTACATGAATAATCCGAGGAAATACAAATTTGTTCCCTCTAATTACGAAATGATTTCAAATTGAACTTAACCTACATACATTATACAAATTATAACTATCCCATTTCCTTATAATATATATGACACAATTACAAAAACAAAACACAAATTACCACAAAATATTCTCACCAAACGCGCGCAAACATATTTCAAAATTTCAATTCAACGAATATTTGAAGAAAACCCAAATTAATTCCCTCAAATTATGTATTGAATTTAATAAATGTCCATACACTATATTTCATTTAATTATATAATTCAATTAAATTTTCAAAGCAAAATACAAACTTACTATTTCTTCCTAAATTGTTTAATATTCAGAGATAATTTAGCTTAAATCTCTCTAATTATGCGCATAAAAATAAAAAATGATTCATCCACTAAATGTTTGCAAAAAATGAAAAAACATTCCCTCTAATTATGGATTGAATTTAACGAATTCCCTTACAACGTATTTCCTCAGACTATGAAGTTAAATTAAGTATTTCGATATTTATCACAAATTACAAAGATGTTTGGCCACTCCAATTTATAGAATTAAATTAATTCAACGAATACTGTTTGTTTACAATAATGCACATTTTACTATAAATATGCAAACAAACCAAAAAAAAAATCCCATCTAAGTGATTTTGTTACTTAATCTTCTCAATTCTAAACCATTCTTTTAATACACTTTAAACATCTGTAATACTTTAAAAAAAATTGTTCGCGAAATATTACAACAACATATCGCCAATAAAAATTTAAAAACTAAAGCGCGTCGTGACGACGCGCAAAATTCCACTAGTATTTCTACAAGGAAAAATCTGATATCTTCTGCTGTCGGCTACTGATTTCAGCGAGATAGTGCAGACGTTGGCAGATCACTTCTAACGGGCAAAATTAGCAAGCGTTCCAGGACATAGACACCAATGGCCCACGACTGTACGCTACAGAGATCAGCGATGTTCTGTGATGTCCGTACATCTACAAAGCCATGGTGACACACACTTACGGTACATAGAGAGAGGTGACTTGGGAGAGGAATGACTATGAATGGATGTTCCAAAACAATATTCCCCTAACATGATGTCAGTTCCCCTTTACCTATCTCGGCCTGCCGGTGAGCGATCGAGCTCTCTGTGCAAGGGACTGGGGTTCCCTGACGAGTCGAGTCGGTAAACGTGCAGACCCGTGGATGGGGAAACTCATGTCTTCGGCGGCTAGGCTCACGCTTACCGATGCGTGTATGTCAAACCTTCCCCTCCACGCGATGGGAGTGTGCCTCTTGGGAGAGGGAATACACACGACGCTTGACAAACACAGATCCCGTTTCTTCTGGGAATGTGGGAAAAAGCGCAAGTACCACTGGGTTCGGTGGTCGGCGGTTTGCCAACCGAAGGCCATGGGGGGCCTTGGGATTATGGACTCCAGACTCATGAACATTTGCCTTATGGTGAAGTGGGTTTGGAAGCTGATGTGCGGTGAGCAGGGGCTCTGGGCCGACATCATTCGCAATAAGTACCTGCGACACAAAGACCTGTTGGTCGACTCACACGGCCCGGGTTCCCAATTCTGGAACTCTCTCCAGAAAGTTAAGGACCTCATTGGTTTGGGGGCCAAGCACGGGGTCAATAACGGTCGTTCGACGAGATTTTGGCTCGATTGGTGGGTAGGGACGGGGCCGCTAAGGTCCCGCTTCCCCAACCTCTTCCTTATAGCCACTCAGCCGGGGATCTCCGTTGCCGGAGCCTTCCCGTCTGGGGATTGGGTAATTCCCTTCCGTCGAACGCTTGGGTAACCCGAGATCGCGGAATGGCAGGAGCTACTGAGGATTGTCGGGGACACACAGTTGTCTGAGGGCCAGGATTCCTTTTCTTGGCACCTTGAACCGTCTCGGAAATTCTCAGTGAAATCCCTGTATAGCAAACTGTGTATAGGTACGCCTCGGAAGCATTTCCGAGAGATTTGGGGTATCGCTATTCCTCTCAAGATTAGGGTTTTCCTCTGGCAACTAGCCCGAAAGCGGTTGCCTTCCTGTGACAACATCGTTCGGAGGAGAGGTCCTTCGAATGGCCTTTGCGCTTTGTGCGGGCAGTTCGAGGACACAAACCACATCTTTTTTGGTTGCGCTTTAGCCAAGTTCCTTTGGAGCACAGTTAGGGAACTGTTGCTCTGCACTTGGAACCCCTTGTGTTTCGCAGAGATGTTTAGACTTCTCCAGGGCTATAGGGGTCAGGACCGTAGAGTGTTATGGATTTGTGTGCCTCCCTGTTGTGGACTCTGTGGAACATATGGAACAAATTAGCGATGGAAGGGGTGCTCCCCTCCCAGCCGGCTGACTATGTATATGCAGGTGTGGAAGCCAGTGGCTAGGAGACAGGACCGGGGCGCGGTGGAGCTTGCGATTCGCCGCATCCGCGAGCTTCACAACACTACTAGGGACCGCCATGTTTGATTTATCCTTCTTTTCAGTTGTGTTGTTGTCTGTCTCTTGTTATCGACTCTCTTGGGTGAGAGTACATTTATGTAGCCTGCGTGCTACCTAGTGCTACATTGGGTCCTTGTGACCACTGTTTGTGTTTCATGTGTGTTGTTTGGACCTTGGCCGGATGGCTTTATTAATTTAAAGCTGGGCTCTGCTCGAGCCTTCCGTCTCTCAACATGATGTCAGTTCAGGCCTCAGGTTTGATACTTGAGAAGTTGAGTCCCAATATGAATACGTTGACCACGATGGCCAATGAGGATCATACATAGTGCAATTGAGGCCCCCCTCTAGACATCCAAATATTGCCCCCAACTCCCACAAGGATCTGCTAGCAATGCCGTCTCATATATGAGACACCACGATAACACTACGCGACAAAGCACCATGATGATAGTGTGTCTAAAATTCCCACCTATGCGAATCAAAATATGACACTTAAACGAGCGTGTCTGGATCTCCAATGTTAGTGGTGGTATATTTTGCAAGTGGATAACAGAGTCCTGAGTAGTTTCTTTTTTTTTTGCGAGGAAGAGAGATTTTCATATATGATCATAACAGTTTACAGCATCAGACTCAACAACATGAACTATAGCTGGGTGGACATGCCCAACCCAAAAATAGTTGTTCCCAATAGTTCTAGCCACATCTGCAAGAGCATGAGCTGCCTTGTTTTTCTCTCTTCCAATTTTCTCAACTACAAAACGATAAGTACTGTCCTGTAGCTGTTTAAAATCATCAAACAAATTCCAGAGCCGAGGCATACCCTGGTTTCTGCGTTTAATCGCACCAACAACCAAACTGCAATCAGATTCCATTATAATGGACGACGATTCCCTGTCATGCACACACTAAAGCCCCAACAGGCATGCCTTTGCTTCAGCTTCAAACACATCCTGACATTTAGTCTCCGCCTCAATCCTTGCCCAGATGACTTTCCCTGTGTGGTCTCTACAAATACACCCAATAGAGCAGGTTCCAGTCTCAGAATTTACCGAAGCATCCACATTTAGTTTCAGCCAACCCACATCCGGAGCCGTCCAAGTTGTACTCTTCAGAGTACCAGAATATTCAGTGCTAGTAGTAGCAATAGAATAGTCTGGAACAGAGTTGTTAACCACCGAGTAGTTTCTAGAGGCATAGGTGCTGGCGATATTCTTGAATATATATAATAAAAGTAGGAATGTGGCGATGGTTATCAGCCACAAAAAATATATGTATATGCATGGTTATCTCAGCCTTTTTAACCCCAAACTTTTGTTCAATTCCCAATTAAGTTGCTTATTTCTGGCATATATCTAGTGCACAATCTTACATCTTCTTTACGGCTTTTCCTATCGAAACAAAAAACACACAAATCCATCGGATCAATACTGCACTTAGAACACGTCAATCTGAACTTGGTATTAATTTCTGTTATCTTTAGGATCAATACGCTTTGCAAAAACAACCATTTTTTCAAATCATGGTTAATTTATATTTGAGCATAAGCAAAAATAAAAATGATGCTAGATTGAATAGTGCAGCTGAAAGATTATAATCTACAGAAGATAGATACTGGGATTTCACAGCTGGCTACAGAAAGCAAATGCATGGTGTACATCAGGATTTGCTATTTTAGTCGCCAGCTAAACACCAGTTCTAACCCCACAGTAGCTACAGTACCAATCCTGACCGACCGATCGCGGATCAACGGTTCACAACTACCCCCACTTGGTGAACAGTCGCGTGCGCTACTGTAGCTGCACGCTTTTTGGCGCGCGGGGTGACCCGCTCAGCCTGTCGTGTCCGGTTGCCCACTGCCCGCACGAAAATTGACGCGCGCCACCGCCGGTTCTGTCCGGTTGCCCACTGCCCGCACGAAAATTGACGCGCGCCGCCGCCGGTTCCAGCCAGTCACCGCGCCTTTTTTGCAATAAAAACCCTGAACTCTCCAAATTTTACCAATCCGTCCCCCCGGCCTCTCACTCGCCCTCCTCCTGTCCTCTCTCTCACCCGTTCCCTTCTTTCTCTCTTTTTCGATCCCCATGTCGCCGTCGCCGTCGCCGGTTGATTACGGCGAGCTCTGCCCACCTCCGCCGCCGTGTTGTGGCGCAAACGATGCGCCACGCAATCCTCTGCCACCCTACCCCGGTGATTCGCCTTTCCTCTCCAGCTGCGGCCGCGCACGACCCCAACCCAAACTAGGGTTTCGGCCGTGGTCATCGCTCTGCCGAGCTCGTGCTGCTCCGGCTTCGCCATGGTTGGGTGCGGGATCCTCCTCCTGTGCCGCCATGGTGGTGTTGGTGAAGAACGCCTCCCCGTGGCCCCTTCTCCTCTGGCCACACTGGCACTGCCCCGTCGCCATGGAGCTATGGCCATGGGCGCTGGTAAGCCCTCTCTCCTCAAGTCTCTTCTTCTCTCCCCTGGCCTTCGTGTCTTGCTCTGTGATGATGGATACTTAGTTGTGATTTTAGGTTTTCTGTTATTAAGTGTTGAGTTGCTCTGCTGCTCCTGTGATGAACAGTGGATGTGCTCTATTGTGATCTGCTCTATGCAAGTTTGAAATGATTTCTATAGCTAAATAATTTCAGCTTTGCATGCTGTGGTGCCTCTATTTGAGTTACACAGAAGCTAGCTAATAAATTTAGCTAAGGAATTTTTTTTTATGCTTTCCTGTGCTTCCGTTGATGAACAAAAGTATTCATACTTAGCTAATCCAGTTTCCTGGTTCACTGGCTTGTGCTTGAGGTGCTTTTTCCTGTGGAATTTGTGCCCAGCAATCCATGTGCTGGACCTGTGCTACCAACAGATGTGAACAAGCAACAATTGCTTATGTGCCTTTGCTCAGATTTGTGGATTTATCTCCCCTGCCTATGATGCACAGGCTGAGGCCCAAATTTATTTAGAACAGATGATGTGCTTGATTTAAAATCCCTGTGATGAACTAGCATAGCACTTCTATGCCTATTTGAGGGAAATATACACAACCCTACTCCATGTGTAACTAGCAGTTCATTTTGCTAGAGAAATAAAGCATCAACCTCTTATCAGGTGTGGTGGTGGTGGTGTTGTGCTGTTTGTATACATTTCTTTCGCATGCCGAGTGGATTTCTGTGACAATCCAGCCAATGAGGGTGTCCTGAGGCTAAAGGTGGTGATTTAAGAACAGATACTATACTACTTAGACGCCTAATTAAACTCGATGATACAAATAGCAATACATCTTATTGCTAGATTGAGAGTAATACTAATCCTAACCCTATCTTTGTATTTGTTTTCTTTTGTCTTTTGCTTTTCTTTTGCTTTGCAGTAAAACAATATTGGAATAATTATCAAGAAGAAGAAAAATAAATACAAGACATTTTAATTTAGGAAACAATTGTAAATTCCCTTTTTGAATTTTAGTTTGTTGTAATAAAGTTGTAAAGACATTGTATTTTTTGTTTAATAAGTAAAACTATTGGTTTGTCTTTGCAAGAATTCAATAAGTTGTAATATTAATTGTAAGGTCTGAATTATTCAAACATTTATTAAATCATTTACCTAAATGTTATTTTTGTTGCTTTAATGTTTTTTTGTGTTTTACCAATTAATAAACACACGGGTGCGGCGTGTCGCCACGCCAAGATGCCTAGTCAATATATCAAAGCGCTCCCTTTCAGCGAGCCATGGAGGTGGCCACGTCGCCCCTGGACTGTAGAAGTGCACTGCTTCCACAGTGCAGGCTTGCTACACTCCGCGCCGTCCGATCTGAATCCGACGGTCCTCCTTTTCATGATAATATGTACACGGAATATATGCGCGTCGACGAGTAGGTTTTATTCCCGTGATCGGTTTCGAGTTTGGTCGACTCTAGCTCCTTAATTTTGGAACCAGATTCGCTAAAATATTTGGCAAATTTTGTCAAATTCGTCACACTCGGTCATCCGTTTAAATTTTCCTTTCATGAGTAGATAGATATCACTCTTCCAAACAAATTTCATGTTTTAACCTTTTTATTTTGACGGACATATATATATTTCTCTCAAATCTTAAAATTCGTTGTATTTTAGGCTGTGAAAAAAAGACAAATTCTGACAGATTTCAAAATTTTGAATTCGGGTATTTGGATACAGAAATTTGTCTTTTAGATCTAGCCCAGAATAACATTTTTTTACCTGTCTGTCATGTACAAAGTTTTCGTGAACCGAATTATATTCCTACAATCTCAATTAATAACTCAATTCACAAAACTTCTGCAAATACCAATACTACGGCCGCGGCGTGCCGCCGCGATCCGACGACCCACACGTGATTTTGCAGAAAAGCCCCCGCGTTTTCCAAAAATTGTGAATCGGTCCACCCGGCCCACTGGTGATTTCGCAGAAAAGCCCACACGTTTTCCAAAAATTGTGAATCGGTCATCCGTTATAAAACACACGAGCAAACCCTATGCTTTTTTGCAGAAAAGTCCCCGCGTTTTCCAAAAAATGTAAATCAGTCCTCCGGTATAAAACACACGCGCTAATCCTAGAACCGAAATCGACCTCATTCCCCCCCCCCCCCCCGAGTCGGCCACCTCCGGCCCGACGCTGCTGCCGCTGCCCAGCCCGCCCCCACCGCCGTCCCGCCCCGACCTCGGGGCCTCCTCCTCTCTCTCCCCGTCGCCCCTCCTCCGCTCCATCCCAGCCCGACGCCGCGTCCCCCCACCACATGCACCTCCCGCACGCAACGCCCTTCATCGTCGGCAAGAGGTCTGTGGCGCCGACGGCGACGAGGATAGCTCCCTCGAGGCCTCCTCCGCGGCCGTGTCTATGGGGGGCCCCGCACCGAGGTTCTGGGCACTGCCAGCGAGGGATTTCAGCTCCCACCACCAGCTCTACAGCTTCGCGCCGCTGCCGCATACGCAGGAGATGATGGTGACGGCGCCGACCACGTCGGGCGAGGCGTCGGCGGCCCGCGTCGGCAACTACCTAGCGGACGGCAACCTCAACCTTCTCGCCTCCTTCTTCGGCGGGCTCTGTACCTCCTGGAAACAACGTTAGGTGCCATCACCATTTTGATCATACATGCTAAATAAATTTCTTGATGTGCTGCAACAATTCGACCTTCTCCAATTTATTTATGTTGTGTCACCACACGGGCGCGGCGTGTGTCGCCGCGCGAATTTTTCTAGTATCACATAATGATTGCCTGGTTTTGAGTTGCTACCTTGTTGATAAGGGCCAGTCATCTCAGCGTAGGTAGGGGCACCATCGATCCATCATGGATGCAACGTCACTGCAGATTACTGGTCTTGTTAGGTGATAACGTCTGATTCGACAAGATCTCGATAAAGATCGATGAGTCTAGCTTACCTCCTATCAGGCTTCAAAGAAAGATTTAATGGAGATAGTCAACCCCCAGATACATTCCTTCTGTCTGTCATCGTGTCAAAAGTAGTTGGCAATCGCCAGTCGACATTGCACTACAAGTTGTTTCTTGAAAATGAATGTGGGGGAATGGGCCAAAGGTGGCCAGCCATCAATGGCAGTCGGCACTCCTAGGATCTTCTGTGGCGGAGTCTGCAATGCGACTATGGCGGCGATAGCTGCAGCCGCCGCCCTCCCCATGTGAGACACCGGCCCCTCCCATCCACCAGCCTCCGACCGCTCCGCTCACGTGTGCGGCCGCCCCATACATGCCTTTGGACTTCTGATCTGCAAGATCGCCCCTTCCCCTGCGGTGTCCTCCCCGGAGCTCAGATTGGGATCCCCTTTGCCTTGCCTGTCCGATGAGTTGCAGCTTTTTACCCCTCGGGTTGCGATCGGTCGTGCTACCCTTTATCCCTCTCTGCTTACGGAGCGATCTGTGGTTGGAGTTGTAGATGCAGAAATCCGGCAAAGTTGGCGGCTCGGCCGGAGCTTTGGCTGAGAGTGAGGAAGGCGTGGACTCCATGTTGGGGTGCCTCAACCTGCTAGCTGATGTTACTGAGGTCGTGGAGATGAGCGACGATGAAGATGACCAACCGGCGGTGCCGGCGAAATGGTCGCTTTTTGGGAAGGTGCTTTCTCCTTCTATAACACACTCCCAATCGATTAAGGCAGCAATGCGGCCGGCCTGGGGCAATCCTAGGGGGCTCAAGATCAGGACAGTCTATGAGAATGTCTTTGTTGCTGACTTTGCAATCTAGCTGATAGAGACAGGGCTCGGCAGGGAGCTCCGTGGATGGTGGGCAGACATGCGGTTGTTCTTCAAGATTTTGATCCTCGCCTGCGGCCTTCTGATATTCAGTTTGATGTAATGCATATCTGGGTTAGAATTCTGAACTTACCCTTCGAGTGGATGAATGACAAGAAGGGTATCAAGATTGCGAGTCTGATTGACAAGCAGTGCAAGGTTGATGTTGATGATGATGGGGATGCCTCAGGTTCCTTTCTGCGAGCCAGGGTTGCTATTCCAATTGATCAACCACTGCGTCGTTGGGTCACTGTCAGAAGAGGCTCTGTTGATCTTCGTTTTGATCTGCAATATGAGAAGCTGCCTTTCTTTTGCCACAGTTGTGGCCTTCTCAGGCATGGTGATATTGAATGCAAAGAGGCAGCAGACAGGGATGCTGCCGGGAAACTTCCTTTCGATAGGAATTTGCGGGCGCCGGATTTGCGCAGGAGAAAACTCCAGACCTTTGGGCAGGCGGCCGCTTCTGCTTCTTGGCATAGCGACTCCGGGGATAAGGGGAGTGGACGCAAGAACTCTTTCGCGACATCGGCTTCTAGCAGGACCCCTGAGGAACCAGGTGATGATATTGTGGCAGTCCCTGTCGAGCACGAAGTCTCTTCTCCCCCTCCCAAGGCCAAGGCTCCTACCCGGCGAGGTCCAAAGTCTCGGAAATCGCGAAGAATCTCTTCTCTGCTGGTCCCAACACTGATCCCAAGGCAGATCGCAAGAGGAAACCTGAAACTGTTTTGGCTCCAAAGGTGGCTGCCGCAAATGTTGATGGGGCAATCGTCCCTGGTTCTGACCTTGCCCTAGTGGTGTCCGGGAAGGGAGCAAACACTGTTTTTGAGCCTGGTCCATTGGATTTCTCTTCGGTTTCGGAGCATACAAAGAAACACAAGAATGATCAGAAGTCTACCAACATTGACGCGGGGCTGCGCTTCCAGCCCTGCAGTAAGCAATGAAGGCTATCGCTCAGAACTGCCGGGGACTTGGGAATACCTCGGCAGTTGACGGTCTTCTGGAGCTTCAGAAGGCGGAGGATCCTGACATTCTTTTCCTGTCTGAAACAAAGCTGGACAGGGAAGGACTGAATCGTTTAAAGGTGAAGTTGGGAATGCCCAACATGGCGGTGAAAGACTGTGTTGGTCGCAGTGGAGGTCTTGCCCTCTTCTGGAAAAAAGATGTTAATTTAGTTGTTCATCCTGGGATGTCGCATTATCACATTGACGCTGACGTCACTGGGGATGATGGTTTCGTTTGGAGGCTCATGGGCATCTACGGCGAGCCGAGTTCGAGTGAGAAAGAAAAAACTTGGAAGTTGCTTCGCATTCTCCACGGGCGTTCTAGCCTGCCTTGGATGTGCTTTGGAGACTTCAATGAGGTCCTTTTTGCGAGTGAGAAGCAAGGGGGCAAGGCGAAAAGTCAGGCTTGCATGGACAAGTTCAGAGGTGCTCTGGATTTCTGCGAGTTGGAAGATTTGGGTTTTGTGGGAGACCCCTACACGTGGCGAAATCACAGCCACCGTGCGGATACTTATATCAAGGAGCGTCTTGATAGGGCTGTTGCCAATTTGGCTTGGCGTTCTCATTTTCCTGCCTATAAGGCAATCAACGGGGACCCGAGGCACTCTGATCATCGTCCTGTTATTGTGATCATGGAGCCTGAATGTCGCAGCCACAGTTTTTCTGGGGTGAAATGTCAGCCCAAGTTTGAGGCGAGATGGTTAGAGGAAGATCAATGTGACGAGATTGTCCATAATGCGTGGCACCTTGCCATGCTTTCGGGCAATGTGGAGGTGGCAGAAGCCATTAAAAAAGTTGGGGCTGAATTGCATACCTGGAGCAAGGAGGTTCTAGGTTATTTGCAGAACCGAATCAAGAAAGTGAAGAAGGAGTTAAATCGGTGCAGAAAGAAGGCTATTTCCTAGGAGCAGGTTGCTCTTGAACACATGCTGAGATACAAACTTGATCGGCTTCAAGATCAAAAGAACATTTACTGGAAACAAAGAGCAAAGGCCCATTGGTTGAAGGATGGGGACAGAAACACCAGCTTTTTCCATGCCTGCGCCTCTGAGAGAAGGAGAGTGAACTCTTTGTCTGCTCTGAAATCTGATGACGGCGCTGTGGTGCAAGGTCAAGAGCAGCTGAGCTCTTTCATCTCCAATTTCTACAAGGACCTTTTTACTTCCAGCGCTGGTACTAGAGAGGATGAGCTTCTCTCGGCTGTTCCTAGTGTGGTTACCCCGGATATGGTCTCTTTCTTGGGAAAACCCTTTACTGCTGTAGAAATTAATCTGGCTCCTGGGCCTGACTGAATGCCGGCTATTTTTTTCAAGCTTTTTGGCTCCTTGTTGGGGAGAAAGTTCAGCAAGAAGTGCTGCAGGTGCTCAATGGTGGTCCTATTCCTGCCGGTTGGAATGAGACTGTTATTGTCTTGATTCCAAAGGTTAAAAATCCGGACCGGCTTAAAGATCTCAGGCCTATTAGTCTCTGCAACTCGGTTTTCAAAATTGTCTCGAAGGTGGTTGCTTGCCGTCTTAAAGTGGTTCTTGATGATATTATTTCACAGAATCAAAGTGCCTTCGTTGCTGGAAGATTGATCACTGGCAACATTCTAATTGCTTATGAGACCACCCATTTCATGCATCAGCGAAAAGGTGGCAGAGATGGTCTGGCAGCTATCAAACTTGATATGAGAAGGCTTTCGATCGTGTTGAATGGTCTTTCCTCAAGAACTTAATGCTCAAGATGGGTTTCAACTCGAGTTTTGTGCAGTTGATTATGAACTGCGTCTCCTTAGTTACTTATAGAGTGAAAGTGAACAACTCTCTCACTGAGGTGGTTGTTCGTCAGCGTGACCTTCGTCAGGGCTGCCCTCTCTCCCCTTACCTGTTTATTCTCTGTGCTGAGGGCTCTCGGCGCTGTTCCGGAAAGCTGAGGAGGAAGGTTCTTTGCAAGGGGTTCAGGTTTGCCTTTCGGCTCCTCGCATCAACCATCTATTTTTTGCGGATGACTCTCTGATTTTTCTCAAGGCAAATGAATCCAGTGCTAGGAAGCTTCTTGATATACTTGCTCTGTACGAGGATGCCTCGGGGCAAATGGATATTAAAGAAAAGTCTGCTATTATGTTCAGCAAAGGTACTTCAAAGGTGGCCAAGAGGAAATTTATGTCCATACTTCATATTCAAGATGAAGCTTTCACTGATCGCTATTTGGGCTTGCCGATTAACCTTGGTAGATAAAAAACCAAGGCTTTTGGTTATCTGAAGGAAAGAATTTGGAAGAAAATTCAGGGCTGGAAGGAGAAATTTTTATCTAGAGCTGGAAAAGAAATTCTCATTAAGGCAGTTGCTCAGGCCATTCCCCTTTATGCCATGTCTTGTTTTGATATTACAAAATCCTTTTGTGATGATATCAGTTCTATGGTCTGCAAATATAGGTGGAATAACCAGGAGGAAGATCGTCATCACTGGTTAAGCTGGCAATGTCTCTCCAAGCCGAAAGTTGAGGGTGGGCTCGGTTTTAGGGATCTCCATATTTTCAACCTCGCTATGCTTGCTCGTCAAGGCTGGAGACTGCTGCAAGATCCTGATTCCCTCTGCGGCAAGGTTCTTAGGGCGAGGTATTTCCCCAATGGCAACATTTTGGAAGCGGTGGCCTTGCCGGGCATTTCTTACACCTGGCGCAGTATTCTTAAAGGTTTGGCCCTTCTTAAGGAGGGTCTCATCTGGCGTGTTGGGGACGGCTCAAATATCAAGATCTGGGATGATCCTTGGCTCCCGGCTGGCGACACTCGGAGACCCAGGTCTCTGCAAGGAAATTGCCCTGCCACTCTGGTGGCTGATCTGCTGGATCCTTTGACTGGTGGTTGGGATTCTGATATGGTTAGGAATCATTTTCAACCTGAAGATGCTAAGGCCATTCTCTCCATTAGCATTTGTGATGGAATGGAGGACAACCTTGCTTGGCATTTCGATACTAGGGGACTTTTTTCTGTCAAGTCTGCCTACAAAGTGGGGGTGATGCTGAGAGATAGGAGGTCGGGTTTGGAAGCTTCCTGCTCCAATTCTTCCGCGGATGGGCCCTCTTCTACTTTTGACTGGAATCTTATCTGCCAATTGAAAGTTACTTCTAAGGTGAAGATGTTTGTTTGGAGGTTGGCTCATAATAGCCTTACAAACCGCATGAAAATCCATAAGCTTGGCGTTGAGTTGGATACTAGATGCCCAGTTTGCAATAGATTTAATGAAGATGGTGGTCATGTCTTTCTCAAATGCAAAAAAGTCAGAGAATGTTGGAGCAGGTTGGGCCTGGACGAGCTGCGCGAGTCTCTTTCTCTTTGTGATTCAGCCAAGAACCTCTTACTGAAGCTTTGGAGCTCTCCGGTTGAGACCCAGACCAAAGCTGTTACCCTCATGTGGGAGTGATGGAATGTTAGGAACAAAGTTAATGCTGGTGATGGATGTTCTAGTCCTCAAGAAGTGAGCCATCGTGTGGAGAAGCTGCTGGCGGATTTCTCCTGCTTCAGAAAGCCTGATAAACCTGCAAAACCTCCGGACATTCATAAGTGGACAAAACCTCCTGACAACTATGTGAAGATCAACTTCGATGGTGCCTTCGATGCGAAGTCGGGGCTGGGAGGATGGGGCTATGTTATCCGAGATCAGGCAGGCAATTTTATTGCTGCTGGAGCGGGTAACTCGGTGCACTTGAGGGATCCTTTGCATTCTGAAAGTGTGGCTTGTCTGGCTGCGATCGAGGGAGCTGACAGGATTGGAGCAAATCGAGTCATTTTCGAGTCTGACGCTTCCAACCTGGTGCTTGCGCTTACTAGCAGTGATTACAACAAGTCTGAAATCGGTGTGCTGGTGAAAGAAGCTAGAAGCCTTTGTATTCTGAACTTCGATTATTTTCAGTTTTCTTTCAGCCGGCGCGCTTGTAACAATGTCGCCCATGAGCTTGCAAAGCTGGGCACAATTTCCGAGTCTCCGGACTTGTACTGGGATGCTGATGCTCCCAATTGTATTGCTACTCTTTTAGCCAGCGATATTGCTGTGCATGGTTAATCTAAAAGCCCGTTGAAAATCAACAAAAAAAAAACAATGGCAGTCGGTGATCATGTCATCAGACACCATGCGTGCAACTTGACACTGTTTGAGGGGCATTGGGTATTAGGGTCAGCAGGGAGATAGCTACAGAAGAGATTCAGCTTTCGTTCTTGTGGATGACGTGGCCACTTCTGATGGACGATAATGGAAGTGATGGCATCTCGATCAACGAGTATCATTTGGTAAACATAATTCAGACGAAATTTGTGTTTGCTTACAAAAGCCATCTACATGGTCGGCATTTTCCTTGTAGTGCTATGGGCATCATTGTGTTTCTTTCCTCTATTTTGCTAGTCAACATTTCACTGTAATTATTTTGTCAGGCATGGCATACGAACTACTGATAACAGGTTGACTCGGTAGATCAACAAACATCACCTGACTATACAGATTTGCTACTCTTGCTTCAAGCTCCAGCCAAGGAATTTGTCAAAGTGTCCTCGTTTCTTCTTTAAGCCATTAACCAAGAAGGCTTCGAAGTTTCACTCGCCACTGCAGGCAGTATCTCAGTGTCCGATTAGAGATCACAGAAGTTTGCATTCTGATGGACCATCCATCTGCAAAGTACGTTGATAACTTATTTCAGGAACAGTGAGCAAGCACCAAAATGAACTCGGTCAGACAAAAGTAGAAACAATGCTGAACAGAACCTAACCATCCAAGTATGTCTCACCATTTAGTAAACAATTCATGACAGATATTTTAAAATGATATCATGAGCAAGATTTCACTAAGCAATACAAGTGCGCCAGAGATAAAAGAAGAAAGCATTCCCACCATGGTGCCACCTCGTTGCCGACTGGTGACGATCTAAGAGAGTCCAGGACACGTTTTTCTCCTGTCACGACTTCGACGAGCCCTATCGATCGATCATGGAGACGGACCGAGAAAGAGAGAAACGATCGAGTTTTAGATTGCTCATTAGATAAACAAAATTCCCAGTGTATGTAAGTTGCAACGCAGACCGTTGGTGTAGTCTCGGCAGTCGTGCTCACCCACGACCAGGTCGGTTGACCACTGCTCGCTGAACCTCTCGGCGGCGTCCACGGCGTCGCCGTCGCAGAGCCCGACGAACCAGCTCCTCCTGTCCGGGATCCTCCGCAGCGTACGTCTCCGAACCACTCCTGTTCATCGTCGCAGATATAGATTAGATCGTCCATACACAGTGTTGGAATTCTAACTCCGTTCTCCAGATTTTCGTGAACTGGAAAATCGGAACAAAGAACCATCAACGGCACCTGCAGCCAGACCGCGGTGAGTTCGCCATAGATGATCTTCTCGAGGAGTTGAAAGGGTAGAGGAGCGGATGGATTTGGGCTGGCCTCACCTGGGTTCGGGGCGGGTCGGGCCGGAGGAGCACCATGAAGTGCTGGAGGTCCCAGAGACCGAGCGTGTAGCCCGCAGACATCAGGGCCTGGGCCGGCCCCTTGGGGGCACGCAGCGGCACGGCCGCGACGTACACGGCGTACCTCCGCGCCGGCGTAGAGGCAAACGCCATTGGGCGACGGCGGTAGGCAGATGAACCAACCGGCTGCGGCAGCCGTGGCCACACAAGCAGCTGACGGGTATAGAGGCATTATCACCATCAGCCGTCGGATAAAGATCGGACGGCTGTCCGGCTGGTGTTCTCAGTTCTCACATGGATCTGGACGATCACTGGACAAATCTTTCGTCCAAGTTCAGAACCTGGGTTGAACTGCTGAGACATGGTTTCCAGCTCGCATTTCAGATGGGAAATGACATTACAGAACAGCATGATTCATGAGAGCTGAATGAAATCAGTGGAATCTCACTGAAATGATCTGAATTCAAAAGCAGGCAGGCATAGGAGAAGGCTACTGGAACAACCGTAGTCCACCACACATATTTACCAGAATGTTTAACTAGGGACCAGCCCACACAAGTGCCAACACCAGGCTATCGTCAAGCTGAACATCCACCACCCAGAATACAGCCAAAGCAAAAAAATATTGAATCGCTACATAGAAGTGGGCAAAAAGAATAACTACTGGCAGCTCGATGGGGACTCTGGAAATCTAGCGCGCCGCGCCACACATCGCATGTGCAAGAGTATCCTTAGATCAGCAGATAAGCGCACAACGTTAAAAAAGTGGCAAGGATCGAGACATCGGTGCGTTTTGGAGGTCGCGTGCGAGGGCGAAACTGGAGCTGTGGTGTTGCTGACAGGAGGTAGGGGTGGCTCTACCACGTCGGAGTCTGTCAAGAACGGCTGTGGGGCCATTGCTGGTGGCTGCGCAACTTGGAGGATGGTCGAAAGGAGGCCGCCACGCTGGGAGGCTCCATGAAGTATGGCGTGCTGTTTCCCAGGTTCATGCAGGAGTTCACTGCACAAATAGAATCCAAGATGCGGTGTGAGCAAACAATACATCGTGAACTGGTCAAGAGAGGATGCAGTGTGATGTTACCGAGAACTTACATTTGTATCTGTGAGCTGTCCCAGGGAAATCAGTGATGACTCCATCCACTCCTCCTCCCTGTCCCCCTTTCTGCACTAAGGCATTAATCTGCGCTGTTGCGTCTGAGAAGAAGTCATAAGGCTGAGAAGGGAACTCGTTCATGAGCAGATGAACATAAACTGGAAGGCCAGCAGACTGCAGGGTCTTCACGAGATGGTTGGTCTGGTTTATCAAAAAATTGCTAGTGGCTGGGTAAATGGACATGGTGCTAACTGAAACAGCATCAGCAAACTTCTTGATATCTGCAAGGGAGGAAGGTGCGGCATCTTTGACATCTTCATCGATAACGTAGACAAGGTTATACTTGGCTTCCTGCTTGAACTTCACAAGAATTGAGCTGTTTGTTGACTGAATCATGACTTTCTGGGCGGTCTGTTTGCTGTAACCAGAATCATCCAGAGCTTTGATCACTGCATCTACCACACCAAAACCAAGTTTCTCAGCCATGAATGAAGCACGCTGCAAAATTCCAAAAGGGGAATAAATCAAGACAGAAGTAAGCACCACTTGGACTAGATAGTAGTTACAACTCCATAATTTAAATGTGTTAAATTAATAATGTTCGCCGCTCGTAATTTGCTAGTCGACTCAACAGAAAATACTCAACAGAAAATACAGAACATGCGAAGAGTACATCAAAGCCTCACCCAAAAACCAAAAGTCAATACTGTGAATTAGCACATTATCATGCAAGTATGGATTTGCTTTATATGATTCTCCTTCCTATATATTTTAAATGCTTACCTCCACGGTAATCATGATTCCTGACAAATCCTTTCCTTTTGCAAAAGTTAAGAAGTCTGATAATCTCATGAAATTTCCTGCGTTCCTGTTTCTGGGATTTCTTAAGAGGCTGAACGTAGACCACGGGCTTAATATAACAGCTGTGAATATGGAAATGTCAGTCTTGCAATAACTGATTGACGAATGGAAGGAACACAAAAGATGCACCATTAATTGTTCACCAGATGACTGGTTTGTACAACAAGGAAATGGCGTCGCATAAGCATACATAATGACATACATAGCTTAGTGTCGAACAAATTGTTTCTTATCAGCATAGGAAAACAAATATCAGGTTTACGAAAAAGGAGTTCAGACTGACTTACGCTTCAGGTTGTTCGCAATATCCTCCCAAGAAAGATTGAATGTATAGATTCCAGGGACAGACTTAATATCTTCTATGACAACCGCTAGAGAAGCAAATTGTGAAGTTACAACAGTAGAAACATCCTTTAGGTCTATAGAGCTCATGCATATTGGTATGCCATCTTTTGTCACTTGAACAGCACAGTCAATGACATCTGCACCATCATCAACAGCCTTTTGATAAGCGAGGTCAGTGCAGTCTGGGTAGTCACCACTAGCACCATTGTGGGAGATAACTAGAGGTGCCCCTGCAATATAAATGCAAAGGCTTTAGTTCAATAAAAGTACTAGATTGACGAGTTGATAATGGATAAAGAAAGGGAGCAGGCGTACCATGATCTGTCTTCGTCTTGTTCAGGTTACTAAAGCAACCTGCAGCAACAAAACATAAAAGAACTCAATAGTCAATACCAGAGAAGCCATGATCCAAACCATATATGTCATATGTGAACTCTTCCAGATATAGTATCAGTGTAGAAAGTGGATTATTTCTTGATTAGAACAGAGTTAATACTAGATGAAAGATCATCCTGACCAAATAGCCTGCTTGGGTGTGTGAGTTTCTTGAAGGGAAATTTACGGGAAGAAATGATAGAAGGTGGACTCACCAATGGCTTCTGAAGCAGTGATAGGGAAATCAGTCAGGACGCCATCAACACAGAAGGCACCGTTGTCGATGAAGCTAAGATATTCTGCTAATGGATCATAGCTGTAATTGTAGCTCAGTGCAGAGTCACTGGCAAAATCAGCAGCATAAATTTCTAACCCCGCCTTATGAGCATCATCAACGACTGAAGTAGAAGGTTTCAGATAATTATCTGCCGTAACAGGCAGGATATAGTTTTTTGGAACTAGTATCCCAGAAGCAAAAGTCTTGATGGATGTCAGATTTTTCAGCATTGAGCCATATGTCTGATTTGTAGATGGCTCAACAATGCCCTCATCAAGAAAACGGAACACAAGCTTTGTCTTCTTGCTAACTCTTCCAAGTAAGCTTTTGAGGAAGCTCACTTCAGGCGATGAGATGTAGTCAATTGTGTATTGCTTTGACAGGGACAAGATATAGCTTCTCATGCTCAAATTAAACTGGCTGTAGAAACTGTCATGCTGAGTTTTGCACAAATAAGACGAACTGTAAGAAGAGATCACTTAGATTTTAGTACACTGAAAGTAATCAAAGTTTGGTGTACCTGAACATTTAACCAAACAGCAGGGGCATTATATTGCGACAGAACAATTTCAGCTGGAAGTATTGGGAAGACACCATCATATCTATATGTACGAGACAAGATTGACCGCATCACTGTAATAAATATAAAATTTGGGTGAGACAAGTAAAAGCGACTGCACTGAGACAGATGCAATGAAAATGCTCAAAACTTTAGAACTGCAAACTGCATTTGCACTTACAAAATACCGTGTTCAGCTGAGTACTCTTATAATCCACCGAGAACCACCCGGTCGTAGATACACCGTTCACACGGTAGGTTTTCTTCCCCTTCGGGAAAACATCAGATATGGTTGTGCAGTTATTCATTTTTATGTCTGGAAGGCAGATGCCAACACCATCCTTGGTTAACCGAACATCACACCAAAGGGCTGAGTCCTGATAGAGGGCAGCAAACACATAAGCACTCTCGCTGGAATCAGGGAATAGGCCCGAGAACCCACCCTTAGCGATGACTGCTGGAGGATCACCTGAACCAGTGAGATGAGTGTTAGGATTGCGGATGGCCAGATATAGTGGATCATAAATTCAGCGGTGTATTACCCACAGCAGAAACTAGTTATATATGGTTATAGATTAAATGAAGAAATTAACCACAGCAGAAACTAGTTATAATAAGATGAGATGCTGGCTACAGATTACATAACACGCAGGACCTACTGAGTGACCGACCATTGCAATCGTTATATCAAGAAGGAAATCAATTTGTAAAATTGATATCCACCGCTAGTGATTTAATCTAATATCTCCATAAGCTGTCCATGTAGAGTAAACGCCTAGAGCTAATGATTTAATCCAATCTCTCACTTGTAAGAAGCTAGTAGGCTTACACATGTCGTGCAAGTTAGTCGCTCTCGTATCCTGACCAAATGTTTGTCAGCTAAAAAGGCCACTGCCCACAGTACCAGAAAACTTAAAAGAAGGAAGAAAAAAATCATGGCCGGACCCCAACCCCAAGCTTCCAATCAGGAATCTCAAGCCTTGAAACAGCGCTTAATTTCATCGGGACCATTTTATATCCAAGAAACAGTAGAAAGTTGAGCAAGAATGGGTCACTCGACTCACCTGAATCCTAGAGATCCAACACACACATCGAAACAGAATCGAAACAGCGAGCAAGACACGACCTTGCGAGCTAAGAATCGCGAAGAAATCAGCCCAGATCAGAATCAGATCGCGGACGCGCAGACTAAGCAAGCAAAGAAAACAAGGAACGCGGGGAAGTGCAGCGGACCGACATACCACTCAGCGTCTTCCAGGTCGAGCCCTTCTGCGCGGCGGCGGAGCCCAGCGACAGCAGCAGCAGCAGCACTAGCAGTGGCCCAAGAACGGAGCAGGCATGGCCGCTCCTCCTCCCCATTGCAGACCCCCCGCCGGCAGCAGCTCCAAGAACGCTGCTAGCTACAGGCTCCCTCCAAGAACGACCTCGGAGGGAAGGGGAAAAGCGACGCGAGCCGGTAGCAGGTGCTCGGAAGGAAGGAGGCAATGCGCGTACGGCGGCCGGTTGGGATTTTAACACCGAGAGCGAGAGAGACAAAAGAAATGGAGACGGGGAGAGGAGGCTCGGCTGCTGCTGAGCTGTGTCACTGTGTGACCAAGCCAACAAGAGAAGGTGGCATCAGGGCCGGGGCAAGGTGGTCAAGATAGTGTGATCCCTTCCTCTCTATCCTCAGGATAAAACTACCTATGCTGCATTTATTTCCGGCATTTTATCCTTCTCTATATCTGCGATGCCCGCAAGTTTAAGGGTGTGTTTGGCCACGAAGTATCTTTGAAGTATTCCGGGAATACCACCGTTTCTAGAAAAAACAAAGTTTTAAATACTTCAAGGTGTTTGGCTCTAGTGTAAACTGCAGTTTTATAAACTGTAGTATTTGCTATACTGAAGTATTTTTGCAGTTTTCTAAAAAGTGGTCCGGACCTCTTTTTTCTCAAACTGAGAAATGTTAGCTCGTTGAATCCTTCGCCAGCTTCCCTCGCAAAAAAAAAAAAAAAAATCCTTCGCCAGCCCATATTGTATGCCACCGATGGCCACCCAATCTGACTAGCTAATGGGATTTACACCTCGCTGAACTAGCTAATGATGCCCACATCCAGTGGCGAAATTCCTTCACATCAACTACTTTACCAGCATAGTAGAGAAAATATCATACAGAACAGTTAGTGGATGTGTGATTATTTGCTAACATGTATACGCAAATAGTCAAATGGATAATGCTTCTATCAGTCAAATGGACCATGCATACACCATACCACTCGGTCAAAGCATCAATGAAACATTTTTGCCATCTGCCTGGCTCTTAAATACTTCAGTTTTAGGATACTTCAGTTTTAAGAAAACTTTGTTGCCAAACTAGGCCTAACTCTTTAAGTGGAGACGGAGAAACGGGCGGCGTTTTGGCTCTGAAGCATATGCTCTCCCTGTGAACAGTAAATATAACCCGACTTTTTTTTCCAAATGGGGGCATCCTCTCTGCATCGAAAAAATGCATACGGACGCTTTATTGATTTACTTAAATCCATATAAAGGTTTTATATTACATGCATGGATAAGGTTGCGACATGAATTAACCGTGTGAAAAATGTGAACTGACATGAAACACCTACGTATTAACATGATAATCTAAAACTACGCTGCCACCCGAATTGGATGCATAAGTCCTGAGTAAATGTTTCCAAACAGATGCATACAAAATCTCTATCCTAGGGGCGCTTCACCGACTAGAGATAGGGGCTTAGATGGATCCAATGCGTAGCCAAATGGATAACATGCAAAAATGAAGCTCTATAATTATAATAACATGTTCATTCGCACATGCCATATAGCTTAAAGCAAAGCACAAACTCTCAAACCTTTTCTTAACAATATCTGTCAACCAATTCTCAAACAATTTGTGACACTGGTTGGAGAAAAAAATATTAAAAGATATATGAACAGTGTGCCAAACGGAAGGTAATAAATAAGTGTTGTATTGTTTCGTCTTGATTATAAAAACAACATTTGGTGTTACCATGCCAACTCCTTTTAGAAGAATTATCCTTTGCAAGTAAAAAAATCGATAAGGAACCTTCATAAAAAATATTTATTTTCAATGGTACTTTTAATTTCAAAATATTTTTTCCAAAAGCGAGTATGACCTTCGGAAGATAAGGGTACATAGATTTCAAGAGAGCAAACCCAATGTCATAAACTTCCATGTAAAATCTCTAAATATGTTTAGAACACCTGTGGGAATCTAGATGTTTTAGAACGTATTCATATTTGTCTTAAAAGTTTTATGATAAAATGCCATGTCCCATGTGGAAAAAACACAAAGATTTTGTATGCGCCAATCATATTTTACATTGCATGTACAACAACATTGGACAACACACAAACTCCTGAGCAACTTTGACCATGAATTTAGTGCGACTTATAAATTGAAATGATCAGCAGTGAGCATATCATGGTAAGCGTCCCCGCCCTAAAAGAACTCTATACTCGTGATCAGTGTCGTGTAGCGATTTTCCAAAAACGTTATAAACACTACTTGACGGGTACAAGCTAGAACCTATTTAAATGACTTACCATATACAACAAGTAAACTTACGCTAAAAAATAGGTGTTTTATTATCTCATCCTGATGACCGAGGACACATTCTTTACTTTCATGTGAAAAATAGGTGTTTTATTATCTGATCATGATGACCGAGGACACATTCTTTATTTTCATGTCAGTTGTGTTTTACTAGGTTATCCTTGGTGATGATTATTTCTTTGCGAGCATACCATGCAAAATTTGTTGCATGTAGTGGCGCATTCATTTTCCAGATATTCTTATACCGACTGGTCAATCATGACGAATAAGCGCTCTATACATGGAATTCACCGAAAAATTCCCAATCACGTAGATTTCAAGAAATACGGCAATCCCTTGCGACAACCGGACACGAGTCAGACACTCTAAAAAGAGCACTCCATTGAGTGTCACGCGTGGTGGAGATATCTTCGAAAACTTGGCAATCGTATCACTCTTGGAACAAACAATATTATATGAATTAAATTGTTTCTGGAGAGTGTATCTCAGCATCATAAAAGCTTTAGGGCCTCTTTCGTCCAAAGGATTTTTAAAGGAATTTCATATGATTCCAATACATACGATTTTTTTCCGTGGAGTTCATTTGGTTCAAAGGATTGAATCCTTCAAAATTTATATGCAATGATTCGATACTGTAAACCCATAAGAATTTTATCAAGAGGTTGGAACTCGTGGAAAAATTTCTACCAGTTTATGGCAACTATGATTTGTACACAACTAAATAGAAAATTCATGCATTTTTCCTGTACTGCAAACAAATAACTAGTGTGAATGGTTCATGTAGGATTATCGTGACACGGTGACCATATTTTTGGAATTATATAAACAATTTCGTTATTGGACGGTTTCTCAGTTAGCCGAGCCTCTTGATTGGCTGACAAAAAAAAAAAACCTCATGTGCATGCGTTTTCATGTGAGAAGAAGTCAACCAAAATTTCAGCGCGTTGATCCACGCTCAACCTTCAATATTCCAACACAACATGGCCCGAAGAACAAGGGGGGATATTGTTCTAAAATAGAACAAGGGGGGGAAATTGGGGCTCGGGTCGATGGCCGTAATTAACTTGTTTTCATGAACTGCAGTTAGCAAACTGCGTACGAAGAAGCTCGACAATAGTGTGCGTGCCGTAGCCAGCGCGCCGTCCTCGGTCGCCACTGACCGACCGACCGGCCGGCGGCCGTCCGACGCGCGATCGACGAGCCGGTACACGGGAGTTTGTTGGTTGGCGAGCCTTTTTCCAATCCACTGGCTAAGATGATTGATTTTCTAAAGAGCGGCCGTCCGCCGGAGACTAGACGCCTCGAAGGAACGGTGCCTTCACGCTGCTCTCGGTCTTGTTTGACGACCTCGATCGTTTCCGGATGACAGCGGGCAGTACAATCGTTTCAGGGCCACATGCAACCAGTGCCACAGAAAATAATTTCAAGCAGTTCCGTTTCCAAGCCAGGGGGACAAGTGGCAAAGCAACTTTCCCGACGCGTCCCGATTTTGGGTAAATTTTAGCCGGTTCCGGCCCCGGGGTAGCCTGCACTGGCCCAGCGATAGGCTTTACAAATCTGTCCAAACACTCACTACGATTATTTTGCAAGGGAGGAAAAGTACAAGAAAAAAACTTTCACAGTCGTCGTTCGGACGACTGTGACTTGACTTACCACAGTGAAAGAGGATTATTTGCACGGAAAAAAAGTAGTTTCTTCTAAGTGATTTTAAGCTGCAACACATGCTTTCTTATGGAAGTAAAATTAGAAAGTCAAGTGTGGATTGCGATCATATAAGATTATGGGATGTATACTACGAGAATAAATACATGGCGTAATGGTTATGAGGGTGGTCATACTCGTTCTCCATTTCATCGGTTTGAACCAGCGTGTCTTACTGATATGTCTTCTAGTGAAAGACAACTTTCTCGATGTTAGATTCTCCCATGTCCGTCACTGGGCATTTTTCAACTAAAAAAAATAAAACCTCACAACGACTTTTCTTCCCACGAGTTGAAATATTCTTTTCCGAAGAGAGTGGTAGAAACTCTGGTATTCTATATATCCATAATATTGATAATGTTTTCTCATGAGTTGAACATTATTTCTGAAAATTGTCACGCTTTCCTATCACGTGTATTATTGGCCACACGTCAAATTTTGTGTCCTAGTCATTTTTTCTAAGAAAATGTTTTCTAAGAATGTGAAATACCAAAGTAGGACGGTATTTGTCCGATTATACGTCCCGTCGTCGTCGTCATCGTCGTAAAAAAAAAAAAAAAAAAAAAAAAAAAAAATACAGCTCATGCCAGATGGCTGCCTGCCCGGCAGGGAGACCTCATCCCACATGACGCCCATGTTCGTGGTGGGCCCCACACACACCGTCTCATCTCACCAATCCCCATCTAGATGCGCGGTACGTGTGGGCCCCGCCTGCTGCTGCCGGCGGCGACGCGTAAGCGCTGCCTGCTCTGGTATTGACTTGCTGGGATTTGCGGAAGGGCACAGCCGAGCAAGGCAGTGACAGTGATGGGCCGGGCTTGTGCTGGCTCGCACTTTGCGACATTGATGGATGGATCGGATGGTTCCTTGATTCTTTCCACCTACGCCGCTTTCTTGTACCGGAACGAACGGGTCTATAGGAATTTGATTTTGCGTTTCTTCCTCCTCGACACAGCACACAGCGACTTCCTTATAGGAGTAGTTATTACCTCTCATGTATCTTTGGAAGCTTCGTCATCTCTACCTCAAATTACTATCGATTTTTCTTTAAATCTGTATCTCCAAAATTTCTGTTTGTGGTTATTATTTGGTCAACAAGGTGTCCTAACGAAATTAATACGTTGAGTAACTTGAATGGATGGAGCAGCCACGAAACTAAGCACGAGGGCGGCAACGATGTTGGACGAATGAGAGAACAAAGATCTTCGATGAAACTTTACTAGTATTTTTATTTACAACTCGGGTCATTTATCACCATCCACAAGGGTAGCAGTTCGTTACCCGCACAAAATTAAAAGCCACGAACTCATTCCGTGGTAGAAGACTGGGATTCTTGTAGTGTATGTTACTTCCCCGTTCAGTGTCAGATGACTTTCTTTTATACACATGTAGCCTGTGGATGTCACATGTGTAGATGCATTCGTATCTAGACAAGTGAAAGACATTTAATTTGACGAAGTGAGTAACCGGTGAGCAGTAGGTGCCAAAAAATTGTCAGATATTTCTTTGGACACTTTCTTCGTCACGTCTACCACAAATTACTATCGATACGGCTTTGAACCTGTATCTCCAAAATGTCTGTTTGTGGTTATTATTTGGTCAACAAGGTGTCCTAACGAAACTAACAACGTTGAGTAACTTGAACGGATGGAGCAGCCACAAAACTAAGCACGATGGCAGCAACGATGTTAGACGAATGATACGATGTAATGGGTGTAACATAATTTTTCCTTTTCTTTCAGATAAGAGAGAAATGCGAATCGATACGTTCGTAAAACGGTGGACGTGTTTGGTTATCTGGAATGCCTCGTTTTGCACTCTTCCATACAAGGTTGGGCGTGTTTGGTTTCACGATCTCGCTTCACGTTGTGGCCAACACAAATATTTATAAAGACTTGAGCCAATCCCTGAACAAACGACCGATTCGCCCGCTTTTCTACAGCTAGGTTCCTTCGAGTGAAAAAGGAGGCGAGAGGCCACGTGAGTTGGCTCGCCTAGGCACCTAACCTAACCTTGGTAGGCTTACTTCCCTTAAACTTCTCCACTCAGTGAGTCGGAAATATGGCTCGATTTAAAATAAAGTGTACATAACAAATATGCACGCCGACGAGTAGGTTCCAGTTCCGTGTTCGGTTCCGAGTTTCGTCAGAATAAGTTCTGAATTTTAAACCGACCTTTGCCCTTTTTTTGAAATATCCTTTGACGAGTAGATTAAACTCGCCGTTTTGCACAACTTTCATGACTTTCAAGGTATACTTTTTCTATTTCGACAGACATATACGAGTAGATCGTGTACTGGACTTTGTACGCGTTTAGACTGCTCTAGTGTACAATGTGTTTTCCAATCTCCCTCGCTGCCGTTCCGGCATGAAGTGCACGACATTACCTACTGCCTCTGTTGACACCGTTCACCACCGTGACTGCATTGTCACAACAGTATGTACTGTTTGTTTGTCGCTATTGTTCGCCGCCATGAGCTGCACTGCAACACCAGCGAGCGAACAGTATGTGTGTCGTCTTCAACCTCTGTCTCGCTGCCATAAACTTGGCCGCTGCAACACCACCGTAGGCCCACCGCCGCCGCGTCATATCTCTGTCGTGCTCATCACCGGCGGTAAAGTGGTGTGATACGGTCACCACAGAGGTTAAAGGTGAGACTACATTAAACACAGATGAACACCAAACACTGGGCTTTTAGAACTTGCTCCAGGACACTGGCCTCAGCAGTCGCTAGCACTTTGTGGGCAAGCAGCAAATAAGATGCACAACCTGATATTTGTCCGATTTTTCTAGGGGCATGTCCCTACAGAGACATGTTTTCAACTTCATTCAAAATGATAAAAAGCTCACACGTAACCAGACACGTCCAGTAATTCTTTTTAGAGTCCCAAACACGCCCAGTCTGTCTGCTCCGACTCATGCTGGGATGGCCTATATATCGAACCGTGCGATGATAAGCACGCATCGCGCACCCTTAGTACTACTGGGCTCGGCCCACTTAAACTGCTCATATATGGACCGCGCGGAATCCGACCCTTTTTCAAGTTTGAACGTCTTTTTGAAAATTGAATAATTTTTATTTAAATCTGAACAAATTTCAATTTTGAATGATTTTTGAATCTGAACGAAATTCGAATCTGAACAGATTTCAAATCTGAACAAATTTTGAATTTGGACAAATTTTGAATCTGAACGATTTTCAAACCTGAACAAATTTCAAGTATGAACAAAATTCGAATCTGAATAAATTTTGAATCTGAACGATTTTCAAATCTGAACAAATTTTGAATCTGAACAAATTTGTAATCTGAACAAATTTCAAATCTGAACGATTTTCAAATCTGAAAAAAATCGAATTAAAACATATTTTAGATCTGAAAGAATTTCAAATCCTAACGATTTCGGTTCCGAAAACCTTTTAAAACTTTCAAATCCGAAAATGAAACAAGGAAAAAAACGAAATAGAATAAAGAAACAACCAGAAAACGAAAAAAAAGATTCAAAAGGTGCAGAAAACAGAAAATGGAGTTATTATCGTATTGGGCCGGCCCACGAAGTGGGTGTGCGACGCTTACCTATCATCGACCTGGTCGATGAATAGGTTTTGCCCTCACGCAAGGCCTTGCTTTTCTCCCCGCGAGCACAGATGGACCAAGGCCGAAGAAAACGGAGAAAACCTGCCAAGTGTTTTGTAGTTTCGCTCACCTTTGCCCGAAAAAAAGGTGCCCTGAAACCCCATCTCCGTTCCTCTCCTCAGCTCCTTCGTCTCTCTCTCTGACCGTGGCGGCGGCGCTACATCGTGGCTCGCCGTTGGCAGACCTAGCGCCAAGGCTGGAGGTCATGATCGACATGTTTTATGGTACTACTGCTACCCCATGTCCTTGATTTAATGCTCAAGTGATACTAGCTATTTGATATTTACATCTCAATCTTTTCAAGTGTTATATTGCACAACATCAAATTTTATGAAACTTTTTTCTTTTCATTAGCTGATACATTCAGCATACGGATAAAAGATACAACCTGATATTTACATTAGCTGAGACATGAAGGACCCAGTCCTTTAGAATAAGCATACCAGAACCACAAACCCACATGATATGTAAATATACCTGACTTCTGAAGGAGTATAAACTCAAGTATTTATGGTTGTTGGTAGTTGAAGGCATAACCCAAATAGAAGATAACAAATTATATCGTTTCAAAGAAAATAACAAATTATGTATTATACATCTTATATGATTACCATGTATTCTTTAAAGACATTATTTCTCTTTCACCGAACCGGAAACTCAATCGTACATCATATACACGTGACTTTATCGTAACGATTCAAATGTATGACCAAATTATTAATGAGATTATGCTAAATCTCCATCACTTAATGTCAGCCCGTATCCAACTTGGAATAATGGATTATAGTTATCACCTCCAACATTTATAGGCAGATGATCAACAGACCTAAACCAAGTGACCGGCAATGTGCCAACAAAATCATGGTCCCCAAAGAGGCAATCAGTAATCCCCATGGCCTCACTTCCAGGTAGCCAGGCAGCAACTAGAGCATCTACATTCTCAAGAACTCGTGGCTCGATCACCAAAGGTCTTCCAGATATAACAATCACCAGGGTAGGGACTATACTGGAAACACGGGTAATCAGTTCAGACCCATTGAATGGAATACTAAGATCGGTTCTATCCCCGACCCTTCAGCATAGGGAACCTCGCCAACTACAACAATTGCAAATGAAAACTCCCCAGTTTCAATGGTAGCTTTCGTTGGGGATTCCTCATACACAACTTGAGTCTCCACTCCTGTGGATTCTTGTATAGCCTCTAATATGGCTGTACCTGTTTGTCAATTGCACAGTTAAATAGATGGTTTTTAAAATGATAGTACGATGCAAAGCGCACACTTCACTAGGAGAAAATTTGATGAATAGAACAAACTGAAAATGGTGATGCTAAGATGCTTTAAAAAGAAAAAGAAAACGTGGTATGCACATATTAAAGAGTCATTGTGGCTGAGCATTATTTCCACACATGATAAACTTATTATTCAATATTACATGCCCGCTATTTGCTTAGACCAGTATTTCTTGGTTGCCGACTGGTTCTCGCTGCCCAGTTGTTTAGATATAAACTGATAAATTGTTTGTACAAGACAGGGAACACCTTTAGCCTAGAAATTGCAACAACCACCCCGATGCAACGATCTTAGCGTTCAACTCAAATCACATTTTTCCTGTACCATCGCACTTAAAACATGGGGGGAAATTTCCGATGCAGAGGCTGGGTACCCCATTTTGATTTTTTTTTAAGGAAAACAACAACTCAGTTATATCTCTAACACCTACAAAATACAGTTTATGTACATAAGTCATCACAAAGTTCCGTCACATAGAAAAAGTCATGCCTAATATATTCACGTTGAGCTGAATTCTTTTGCTTACCGGTAGTTATCCTTCCACTGTCTCCATACCAAGATACTGTCCATCCGCCGCACTGATATCCAATATTGTCAGCATGTGTGCCTGCAACAAGTATTCTATTTGCATTTTTGGCCAATGGAAGGAATGGTTTCTTCTTATTCTTGCCATTTTCAGAAGAACCATATACTTCCGAACTGCCTCACGTGCGAGCAGCCGATGTTCCTAGAATATTAACAATTTAGCATACCATATATATATATATATTGTTAGTGATAACCAATGTAAGAGAAAGTTCAAACAGAATAACAATTAGAGAAATTACAAAAACAACGCGATAACATATATGCAAACATGCATTTACCTTACAACCAACTACTTTGAGTAGAGTCGGATCTGAAAATGGATGCTCAAACACCCCAGATATGAACTTAACCCTTAAAATCCGCTCGACAGCATCATCAATCCGTGACACTGGTATCTCCCCTGACTCCACCAAGAACACAGGATCTTCCAAGAATTTCTCAAATCTGAATGGTATCATAATCTGTAGAATTCTCAGATGAAAAAGATCGAGCTGCTGCAGAATATATTTTATATGAAAAATTAACGAATAATACCATATCTATTCCAGCATTAACTGATTGTGCAATGCAATAGCGATAATCAGACCCTCGAGGCTCGCTGAGCCTGTCAATACCCTCCCAGTCTGACACCACAAAACCCAGTGAAATAAAGCTTAGGCAGGTTTTCATCATTTTCTCTGTTCACAACCAAAAATTGTATCAATCTACCATATATCCAAGACACTAGGGTACACTACCTGGAAGCCTAACTTGCCCTTTAAAACATCGGTAAGCAAATATCGACTTTTATGCAATGGTTCCCCATTCCAATGAGAGTACGATGCCATGACCGTTGCCACCCCTTGAGTTATACAATCAGGATATGGTTTCATGTGGATCCTTTCTAGATCTTCTTGCGAGCAAATGGTGTTCCCCTCATTGATCCCCTTGTGAGTACCTCCATCACCTACGAAATGCTTGGCACAAGCAATAACATTCTCCCTGCAAATCAACAAAAAAAACAATTTATACAAATCAAATGCACTATATTTCGACAAACCTTGGGCTGAGCGGATTTATATAGTACGCGAAAAGTCAAGCGCTCGATCCTAGAACAGGGAATGTATAACATTTCCTTTTACATTTTAGCATACATTATTCTGACTTGTTCTGTGAAATCCAATTTTTTTCTGTTACCGATGCTTGATCACAGCAATGAAACAATTACCAAGCTAAATAAAAGCAGTGACTTAAGTACCTAACTGATTGCAGGAAGGGGTAACCATGAGGGTGGTCTGCCGGTGGCTGACCCTGCAGTCCGGTGACAAGGGTGTTGATGGAGCACACGATTTTAAGCTGCAACACATGCTTTCTTATGGAAGTAAAATTAGAAAGTCAAGTGTGGATTGCGATCATATAAGATTATGGGATCGATGTATACTACGAGAATAAATACATGGCGTAATGGTTATGAGGGTTTGTCATACTCGTTCTCCATTTCACCGTGAATCAAACATCGGTTTGAACCAGCGTGTCTTACTGATATGTCTTCTAGTGAAAGACAACTTTCTCGATGATAGATTCTCCCATGTCCGTCATTGGGCATTTTTCAACTAAAAAAAATAAAACCTCACAACGACTTTTCTTCTCACGAGTTGAAATATTCTTTTCCGAAGAGAGTGGTAGAAACTCTGGTATTCTATATATCCATAATATTGATAATGTTTTCTCATGAGTTGAACATTATTTCTGATAATTGTCATGCTTTCCTATCACGTGTATTATTGGCCACACGTCAAATTTTGTGTCCTAGTCATTTTTTCTAAGAAAATGTTTTCTAAGAATGTGAAATACCAAAGTAGGACGGTATTTGTCCGATTATACGTCCCGTCGTCGTCGTCATCGTCGTTGTTTGCACCAAAATAAACACCAGCAACCGTGAATGGCACGCCGGTTTTCATTTCCACAGATAGGAATGGAGGAAAAGTATAATACGAGCGCGACCGCGGCGGAAATATACGCATGCGTACAGCTCATGCCAGATGGCTGCCTGCGATACCCACCCGGCAGGGAGACCTCATCCCACATGACGCCCATGTTCGTGGTGGGCCCCACACAAGCAGTCTCACCAATCCCCATCTAGTTGCTTGTGCTGGCTCGCACTTTGCGACGTTGATGGATGGATCGGATGGTTCCTTGATTCTTTCCACGTACGCCGCTTTTTTGTACCGGAACGAACGGGTCTATAGGGATTTGATTTTGCGTTTCTTCCTCCTCGACACAGCGATCCACGGATAAGTTTGGATCATTTATCACCATCCACAAGGGTAGCAGTTCCTTACCCGTGCAAAATTAAAATGTATGTTACTCTCCTGTTCAATATAAGACTAGCCATAGTGGGAGTATCATACACTAGTATCATGCATATGATACTAGTCTATGTTACTAGTTACATAATGGGTAGTAACATATTTGTGGTATCATAGTACTAGTGTATTTATTAGCATGCACACTCATCTTGCATTGGAATCCGTTATGTTACGGTATCTACCTATGATACCACTACCATCTCTCTCCTCATTAACAGCAGTGACACGTCATATTTTTGCCAACGTGGCATGCATGATACTATCTATGTTGCTCCCACTATGGCTAGTCTTAGATGACTTCCTTATAGGAGTAGTTATTACCTCTCATGTATCTTTGGAAGCTTCGTCATCTCTACCTCAAATTACTATCGATTTTTCTTTAAATCCGTATCTCCAAAATTTCTGTTTGTGGTTATTATTTGGTCAACAAGGTGTCCTAACGAAATTAATACGTTGAGTAATTTGAACGGATGGAGCAGCCACGAAACTAAGCACGAGGGCGGCAACGATGTTGGACGAATGAGAGAACAAAGATCTTCGATGAAACTTTACTAGTATTTTTATTTACAACTCGGGTCATTTATCACCATCCACAAGGGTAGCAGTTCGTTACCCGCACAAAATTAAAAGCCACGAACTCATTCCGTGGTAGAAGACTGGGATTCTTGTAGTGTATGTTACTTCTCCGTTCAGTGTCAGATGACTTTCTTTTATACATATGTAGCCTGTGGATGTCACATGTGTAGATGCATTCGTATTTAGACAAGTGAAAGACATTTAATTTGAAACGAAGTGAGTAACCGGTGAGCAGTAGGTGCCAAAAAATTGTCAGATATTTCTTTGGACACTTTCTTCGTCACCTCTACCACAAATTACTATCGATACGGCTTTAAACCTGTATCTCCAAAATGTCTGTTTGTGGTTATTATTTGGTCAACAAGGTGTCCTAACGAAACTAACAACGTTGAGTAACTTGAACGGATGGAGCAGCCACAAAACTAAGCACGATGGCGGCAACGATGTTAGACAAATGATACGATGTAATGGGTGTAACATAATTTTTCCTTTTCTTTCAGATAAGAGAGAAATGCGAATCGATACGTTCGTAAAACGGTGGGCGTGTTTGGTTATCTGGAATGCCTCGTTTTGCACTCTTCCATACAAGCTTGGGCGTGTTTGGTTTCATGATCTCGCTTCACGTTGTGGCCAACACAAATATTTAAAAAGACTTGAGCCATTAATCTCTGAACAAACGACCGATTCGCCCGCTTTTCTATAGCTAGGTTCCTTCGAGTGAAAAAGGAGGCGAGAGGCCACGTGAGTTGGCTCGCCTAGGCACCTAACCTAACCTAACCTTGGTAGGCTTACTTCCCTTAAACTTCTCCACTCAGTGAATCAGAAATATGGCTCGATTTAAAATAAAGTGTACATAACAAATATGCGCGTCGACGAGTAGGTTCCACTTCCGTGTTCGGTTTCAAGTTTCATCAGAATAAGTTCTGAATTTTAAACCGATGTTTGCCCTTTTTTTGAAATATCCTTTGACGAGTAGATCAAACTCGCCGTTTTGCACAACTTTCATGACTTTCATGTTATACTTTTTCTATTTCGACAGACATATACGAGTAGATCGTGTACTGGACTTTGTACGCGTTTAGACTGCTCTAGTGTACAATGTGTTTTCCAATCTCCCTCGCTGTCGTTCCGGCATGAAGTGCACGACATTACCTACTACCTTTGTTGACACCGTTCACCACCGTGACTGCATTGTCACAACAGTATGTACTGTTTGTTGTCGCTATTGTTCGCCGCCATGAACTGCAACACCAGCGAGCGAACAGTATGTGTGTCGTCTTCAACCTCTGTCTCGCTGCCATAAACTTGGCCGCTGCAACACCACCGTAGGCCCACCGCCACCGCGTCATATCTCTGTCGTGCTCATCACCGGCGGTAAAGTGGTGTGATACGGTCACCACAGAGGTTGAAGGTGAGACTACATGAAACACAAATGAACACCAAACACTGGGCTTTTAGAACTTGCTCCAGGACACTGGCCTCAAGAGTCGCTAGCACTTTGTGCGGATCGTGAGCTGGGTGGTGTGTGTGCGTGGGCAAGGTGGGCAGTGCGTGCGTGCGCCTGTGTCTTTGCCCAGTATAAGAACCCCTGTGTACTGCTCGTTGGAGCACCGTGAGCCGAAGAAAGAAAGAGATTAGGGCGTTCTGGGCGCCCGTGGCGACGCTCCGGCGCCGGCCACTGAAATCCATCGCGTCTCCTCACTGGTCATGTCTCCCACCTCCTGTTCATGTCCGAGCGAGGGCAGAGGTCCAAGAGTGAGAGGGTGCAGCCTCGCGGCTGCAACAACAAGCAGAGCCGAGGTGGAGGCAATGATCCGGGAGGCCATGGAGGGGGAGAAGGGGCGAGAGATGCGCCGCCGCGTGATGGAGCTCCGGGACTGCGCAGTGGCCTCAGCGCGGCGTGATGGACGCTCCATGCGCAATGTTGATAGGCTCATCAACGAGGTGCTGCTGGGTTCAAGTGCACCAACATGAGAACGATGAAATGTGCAAGTTTCGGTCGGCTACAAGGTAGATTGAGGCATATTTGCAAGAATAAGTTTGTATTTTCTTTTGTAAGTCAACCCGTACTGGAGTTTAATTGTTGGGATTTGCCTGTTGCTTCTTTTGGAAAAGCAAATTCTTGTGTTATCAGCCCGTGGTGCATGATGCATCAGATGAGTGTAAGGTTATAGCCTTATAGGTGTTTGGCTATGAATTTAACTAGTACGGGATACTATTTCAGCGTCACGCCGAGTACAGATACCAATATCTTGGCTCTGCTCGAGGAAGAATAAAGCAACGAGAGGGAGCAGTTGAGGGATGAGGATTAGTTTAACAAGTAACCCGCAGAAAACAAGAGGGGGTATGGTAACTCGTTAGTGGTACGCAGCGGAAACTGTTGTCAGATATGTGGTTTTCCTCGTATCATTTGGATGCTTTCTTCGACACTTCTATTTCAAATTACTTCCCGTATTGGCTTTCTAGGATAATCGTTTACATGTAACGCAAGGCAGTCTCTACGAGAAAAAGGCATAAATTAATGCATTAACACGAGCAGATGGTGCTCTTCCGTCGTCTCCGTGGGAGAAAGGAGGAGGAGGATGCAGTGAGTCCATGGAAGCTTCAGGTTCTAAGATTGGCCATTTGCTTTGCTATTCTAGGCATCTACGGGAGGCCAAGAAAGGAGACACCCTTTTAGCCTCTCCCGTTTTCCTCCTAAGGCTCTCTGTAATTCAACCACACGTCCGCTTCGCCACAGTTCTTGGAGTTCGCTTGGGAGCAATGCAAACGGAATGAATAGTTATGGGGGTTGATGAAGGCAGGAAAAAGATCGAAGATCAAAATCTCTCGAATGAAAATTTCTTCAGAAAGGTTTGATGACATGTTGGTCGTATTCCTCATGCAAATGTATAACTCAGTCGATTTTGATCCCTTTCCGTCTTGATGCATTTTGTTTACAAACCGTGATGCAGGATTGATCAGAGGTTGGTGGTAATTACTCGTAGCGATTGAAGATCCTGGTTAGATTATCTTTAGGTCTTCAATAAGCCAAATTGGTGAGAGAAGTAATCTGGCACAAGAGGGAAACTGAATTTGGAAGGCAATGTCTAGCTTCTTTGGTGTTCTTGTCTCTGATCCATGGCTCCAGAGCCAGTTCACACAAGTGCAACTCCGAACGCTGAAAACAAAAGTAATCAATCGTTACACTGTTGGAAATTGTCTTGTTTTTCGACCATGGTGTAATCATAATACTACCTCCTATTTTTTACTGTTGCAGTTTTTGTCGGCGAAGAAACCGAATGCTGATCATGTAACTATTAAAGATTTGCCGCCGGTGATGGAGAGCCTTAGGGGCCTCCATGAGGTTCTGTCTGAGGAAGAGATCAGCAAATTTTGGAGCGAGTCTTACCCAGACACGAACCAATCAATAGAGTTTGAGCCATTCCTTAGGGTACAACGGATCATCTTTGCTTACCTTCTATTGATTCTGTATTTACATTCACATATTAAGATAATGTCGTTTAATGTTACAATCTTGCAATTTGTTAGGAGTACTTAAATCTCCAAGCGAAGGGGACCAGCAAAGCAGGAGGCAAAAAGAAGCTGAAAGGATCTGTGTCATTTTTGAAGGCTTCCACTACTACTCTGTTGCATGTCATTAATGAGTCTGAAAAAACTTCTTATGTGAATCATATCAACAATTTTCTGGGAGAGGACCCTTTCCTGAAGAACTTCTTGCCATTGGATCCGGAATCAAATGATTTATTCAATCTTGTTCGGGATGGTGTACTACTTTGGTGAGATGTTCTTCGGTTTCTCATATTCTTCTAGCTAGTACTGCAACATTTCTTCAATTTTATTTGTTACAACAATTTCTAAAGGCGGTTACTTCCTATCTTATATTGAATCAGCAAGTTGATCAATGTTGCTGTTCCGGGCACGATAGATGAGAGAGCAATCAATACTAAGAAGGAACCTAATCCATGGGAGAGGAATGAGAACCACAACCTTTGTCTCAACTCTGCAAGGGCCATTGGTTGTACTATTGTTAATATTGGGACACAAGATTTGATTGAAGCTAGAGTATGTTTGTATATTAATATTTCATTTTTATTGTTTGTTGCTTTGCACAATTCAACTTGATATGATTTTTCAAGCTGTTCCTATTTACTCCCTCAGTTCCAATATAATTGCTATGCACCACATGTGGATATATCTATGCATGTAACATGTCTAGATACATCCACATGTGGTGCATAACAAGTCAATTAAATTGGAACGGAGGGAGTAGTTTTGAAATAGTAACTCAGTAACAAAGTTGATCTAGTTTTCAAGGAAGGGAAGGTTGTACCTATCTTGATATAGCATACATAACTACAAATTTTATCAAATGAAGGGCCGGGGAGCCTCCCACGACAAGACCCTTAGCATGTCTTTTTTTTTTGGTATTAAAAAATTATGGACAAAGAAAAATGTTATCAGTACTAGAAAAAGACTCGAGCTTTGCTACGGATAAGAAAATATAACCGTCCGTGTTAAGTCGTCATCAGCAGCTCAATCCTGTCCAGAGATCTAATACTTTCCTTTAGGGTAGGCTGGTATCATGCATGAGTGTTTGTCCTGGGTCGGCAGTCTTACACCCTAACTTAGGCTCCATAGCCACACTATTTTTTTCTGCTTAAAGTGAACAGGGGTGTACCCAGGTTATGTCACCAGGGGTCACATGACATCGGGTAAAAATGGATTTATGTGACATATTTCATCTATTTATAGTGTTACACACCTAAATCTTAGTAAAAATTATGTGTAACATAGAGGCTTATTTTAGCTCTAGGTCCACCCATTAAGTTGATCCATGTAGGTTGGCAATATTAATAGCTTGCATTAGCATAATAGTAAAGATAAAGATGAAAAGCGAAGCTATTTATCATTATTGAATCATTTATGATGTTTATATGTCTGAAATATTTTTCTTATTTTGCAGCCTCATCTTGTTCTTGGTTTGTTATCGCAAATCATAAAGGTGTGTGCAATATTAACCACCATTACTATGTTAAGTACTAAATAGAACTTCACAACAAGAACAGTGATGGATGTTATAAGTACTGCTAACATCTGTGCGTTATTTTTGACGTCTTTATTTGGATTTTCTCAGATACAACTCTTAGCTGATTTGAATCTGAAGAAAACGCCACAGTTGTTGGAGTTGTTTGCTGATGATAATAGCAAGGTTTGACTCATACGAGAACTTGTCTGTGCTTGTAGATGCATTGACAAATTCAATAATTATTTTAGATGATATTATACAGGAAACAGAGGAGCTTGTCACCTTAGCTCCAGATAAGATGTTGCTCAAATGGATGAACTTTCATATCAAGAAAGCAGGGTACAAAAAAACTGTTACAAATTTCTCTACTGATGTTAAGGTATGTATATCTTAATTTATTGTAAATGTAAGGATGCCGCAGACTTGAACGATGCACAACCTGTAAAACATTTTGTTAATTCATATTGATATAATGACCATGACTTTTATGTCATGTTTATGTAAGACTATTAAATCATTCGATATATCCAGGACATTTTAATAAAACGCTACCACAGAATGGCGTCATCTGTTTCATATTTGATTCATTCTCTTGTATGCTCTGATGTATTTACAGGATGGTGAAGCGTATGCTTACCTTCTCAGTGCCCTTGCTCCTGAGCTTAGCTCCGCGACCATGATAGAAACCGCAGATCCTAAAGAAAGGGCAAAGAAAGTACTTGAAACTGCAGAAAAGCTTGAATGTACCAGATATGTAACATCTAAAGATATTGTTGAAGGTTCAGCAAATCTCAACTTGGCTTTTGTTGCACAAATATTCCAGCACAGGTAAGTGAAATGACTGATCTCTCACCATTGCGGTAAACGTTTTTTACCCTTAGGCTTCTATGATTGTTTGTTGTAAGGCTCTTTGCCGGTCTATGTTGAATATTTGAAATAATGACGCATGTATCTCTTCGATGGAGTGGCCAGAGTAACTCCCCTTTTCGAAAATAAAATCAGTTTGTTAGGATTTGTTCCACCTGTTATCTATGTCTTAAATTACGAACAAATCATATGAGCTTTATTATTGATGAAATGTTATGTTCCAAACCATTTCTCCAGTTTAATGCAGAGTGAAGTGATTACAAACTTTGTGCAGAAATGGTTTATCATCAAACAATGTGGCTCCTGTCCAAGATACTCCGGACGACGTGGAAGCATCCAGGGAAGAGAGAGCATTTCGCTTGTGGATCAACAGTCTTGGAATTGCAACTTATGTGAATAATTTGTTTGAGGATGTTAGGACTGGGTTAGTCTCATTTCAAGCAATAGCTCAACCTTGAAATATATTTGCCATCTTACAGAAGTTCCTTTACAGATGGGTCCTATTGGAGGTGCTTGACAAAATTTCTCCGGGATCAGTTAACTGGAAGCAAGCATCAAAACCTCCAATCATTATGCCCTTTAGAAAGGTGGAAAACTGCAACCAGGTTATCAAAATCGGGAAGGAGTTCAAATTTTCTCTTGTAAATGTAGCAGGAAATGACATTGTTCAGGGAAACAAGAAGCTTATTCTAGGTTAATCCCCGCATATGTTTCTCCTTGATCTGATCTCCATTGTTAATTTTGTATTGTGCATAAAATACTTTGTTTTCAATCCTTTTCCAGCTTTCTTGTGGCAACTAATGAGGACTAGTATCCTGCAACTGCTAAAGAATTTGAGATCCCACTCTAAAGACAAAGAGATTACAGATTCTGACATTCTCATATGGGCGAATAATAAGGTCAAGGAGTCAGGAAAAACATCCCATATTGAAAGCTTTAAGGTTTCTCAATATTCCTCATTTTGACAATTTTTAGTCATATTACCATCAGTATGGCCTTAAGCACTTATCTGAATTTTCTAGGATAAGAGAATATCTGATGGTGTGTTCTTCCTCGAACTTCTAAGCGTTGTTCAGCGTAGGGTTGTTGATTGGAGTATGGTAAAGAAGGGGGAGGATGGTGTGCACATTTGCTCTGTTTGGTCATAATTATTGAGGAAAATTGAGATTGTCCTTTTATTACTTCTTGATGCTCCGTGCTTCTGTTCTCAATAGCTTTGTAATTGCAGACGATGAGAAGAAGTTGAATGCAACATACATCATAAGTGTTGCTAGGAAGCTAGGGTGCACTGTATTCTTGTTGCCGGAGGATATAATGGAGGTCGCTTATGATAATTTGATTGATAATCAATAATTTACCTCCATTTAGTCTGACAAAGAGCATGCACTAACCTATGCTTTTTCTATTTGTTGGGCCAGGTAAATCCAAAGATGATCCTCACTCTTACTGCAAGCATCATGTACTGGAGTCTACAGAAGCAAGGTCCATACGAAGGCGCTGGCTCAGCAGCGCCACAAGAAGTTCTTCAAGAGGAAGAGGAGGAGGAGGAGGAAGAAGAGGAGGATGATGAAGAAAGTATTGAAGATGGTATCTCCAATCTCACCACTTGAGGACAATGTCACATTCCGAACCAGGGACGGTTTCACTAGAGCAAACGGAAGACATCTGCATAGAAGAAAGTTTTGGTATGTAGTTGATCTACTCTTTGCATGCCAATGGACAGCGAAGAAGTTGTCTGTTTTTCTTACTTGATAAAGAACCTGCACGACTGCGCGGCCTATAGCTTGTGTAAGATGCCCCAATTTCTGAAACTGAAGAGTGTAAAATATCCTCTCTGTATCTATGCGTTCTCTAGCCATTCTCTGTGTGTCGAGCTCGTACATAGTGGTGCAGATATAAGATCAGGAAACAGAAATGTCATTATTCTTTTTCAGATAGCGCAAAGGTTTAGGTCTATGATGCATAAACAGAAAGAAGAGTTATTGAAAAGACAAAAAGGGTCAAAAGGCTACAAGTCTTTTTTGATCAATTCCGTTCGCAGGTGTGTGGTTTGGTGGTTTTGACGTTGTTCTACGACTGCTTTCAGAAAAGTACAAGATTGTGTCATGCATAAAGAAAGAGCTTGAAGATCTCATAGATTGCTAGTCTATTTTAGTTTTGTTTTTGTCATCGATGTAATCGTGTACTCTTTGTTGGTTTAATATATGTGGAAAATTCAAAAAAAAAAAACCACAGACGACGCCGGAAGGGCAGCAGGTTCCCGGATCCAATCTAGCGACCACCACCACTGACCTACCTTGATACTCACAAAATCTCTTCTCAATCTCACATCCACCTCTATCGGCCCTCACCCTTCCCTCGCTATCTCCCGTCACCACCTCCGGAGGCCGCCGTCGGCCAAGCCGCACGGTTGCAAGTGATGCTCGGAGAGGATATGTTGGCCAGGGGCGCGTGGGCGTCACGTCTGTTCGTTTGTGGATCCACCCTTTGATAGGGGTGTGCACGTGAGTATATAATTTATTTTCTTTGCAAAATATCAAATTTTTGCTATATGTGCAAAGGAGGTGTTTTGACTTGTAGGATTCCATAATTCTCATTATAAAAATATTCCCTCGTAATTTTTTAAAGATTTTCTAGTTTTCTTAGCATTGTCCTAATTCGTACATATGTAGACATGTTTTAGTGTGTTGATTAACTCATTTATGAACGAATCTGAGCGTAGAAAGTCTTATTAATATGGGGGAGCATAATTTAGAAATATTTTGAAATGTCAAAATTCGATAAACAAATTGACCTAGATCCGGACATTTGATGCTCACGCAATGTAAAAAATACATTTTCTATGCCTTGTGTAAAAAATAATATTTTCTTGTTGCTACACAAGGACGTACCACTTGACTTTTTTTTTGTATTTTGACACATGCCACAAGAAAATGTATTTGTTCACAAAATTTTGTGTGTGAGCATAGAATGTTGGGTTGTTGCTCCGAATTTTCTTAATGCCCGCCCTCGCGGACGCGCACGACCACATGCGCAACACCATTTTCTTGCCATGCGGGTTGGATTTGATTCACAAAACACAATCCCAAGTACGCCACATCGACGCCAATTTGGGACGAGCAGGTGTAGACGGAGGACGAGCTTCCTCTCAACAACTTCTTCCCACCTCCGAGTATTGCAAGCCATCTAAGAGTGGTTTCCTCGGACTATCTCTCCCCTTTGCTCCGTTGACGACGACATGTATACCAGTTGTAGTCAAACGATGTGGGCGATCCGTACATGCAGGCGAGGAGTTTTCGGAGAGCGAGGACCGATATACAGGTGGCCATCAAAGTGTCATTGGCACCGCCGCCATTACCTTTTCCGCCGGATCCTACCTCGCCAGTTTTCGTCGGTGATCATCATCGATTTTGATGCAGTGCAACCTCCACCTAGTTGTTATTATTAATAATAATTTATTTTAGTTTTATGTATGTAATGTTTGAGTATACATCACCGATGTTGTTGCGTTTCTAATTAAGGTCAAATTGATTTGCAAACAATCTATTGGGAGCACCATTGGGACCAGCCGACACCTATTGTGTGGAACATGTGTCGGTGCTGTGCTCCCAGTAGCGTCCATCCAACATGATAGCCGGAACGCCTATTGGGAGCGCTTGTGGAGATACTTTTAGTCTTGTACAAAGCATATCCAAAGATAAACGGACAAAACAATATCGGCGAAAACACATGTTGTGTGTTCGGTTGCGGGCCGGATCAGGGCCTCATTGGTTTATGGTATCTCGGCGGTGATATGCATCATATTTATACCTTTTTACATGCCATTTTCTGAAGTTCTTATATTGTTTCATTGCTAAAATGGACTGAAAGTAATTGTAAAATGCAAGAATAATACCTAAATGAACATATTTATATTCTTGCTATTATTTACTGCAGATTGGTGCGACAAGGCACATATTCTTCCAATATGAATCATTTGGACAAGCTCTTGTGTATCAACATAATCAGAGGGGCTTGGACATGAAGAAATAGAAGAACAAAGGGCTCAACTGAGAAGAAGAAGGATCTTCTTGTGAAGGAAGAAGAGAAGTGGAGGGACACTTTTGCAAAAGTCCAGATTAGATCGAGGAGAAAAGGAGCAGCCAGCATCCATCGCAGAGGAGGGCCTGGCATTCTATCCCTAATCCCCAACCTCTTCTCCACCGGCCGCCGCCGCGGCCAGGCCAGGCGTGGCGGCGCGCCACACCACTACTCCACCAGCCACCACCACCACGAGCTGCCCTTGCCCCGCGACGCCTGTTCCCTCTTCATCGACGAACCAGCGACGACGACGACCTCTCCGACGCCTACTGCTGCTGCTCTTCTTCTCAAACCCCAAGTGCTGCTGATCTTCCGCAAGAACGACGACCTGGAGCTGTTCTTCCTCAACCTCCCCTGCTGCTCTGACTCCTGCCCCTGTGCTGCTCTTCCTTCGAACCTCTTGCTGCGGCTCCTCTTCAAGGACGTCCTGAAGCCTCCATCCAGCATCAGCTCGTGCCGCTCCTCAACACCAAGCAAGCAGTCCTCTGTGGTTGAATCCCATCGATCCACTCTTTTTATTTCTGAATAAATATATGTGCGTGTATTGGTACTAGTTCAGTTACTAGTCAGATTGTGCTGGCCTGTACCAACCTGTTCGTGAGTGTTCATGTGCATGCGTGTGTACTAGTTCTGTCACTTCAAACCTGTTGCTGTATACATTCATTTGTGTCTCTGAATTTCTGCATGTGTATGTGCTTGTTAATTCTGTATGTGCTTGTCAATTCCTACTTCTAAACCTTTGCTTCTATCCCTATCTTTGATGTATGCTCGTTCTTGTGTGTCTTAAATAAGAGTGGCTTTGTTTAATGTTAATTTCTAAATCAAAAACTACAAAAAGACAGCATTTAAATTCCTGTAATTCCACCCATATATTGTGATCTAGCTTTAGCCGAACCTCGATACTTGTCGCCTAGTCCCTGTGGAAAGAACGACAAACCCCTCTATATTGCATTGATCAGGCGGTTCATCGAGCAATGGCTAAGCGTTATAATATCGCGCACAAGAATTACAGTTTTAGACAGGGTCAGGTCGGGGCGTCCTGGCCGGGCAGGGCTCGAGCCGGATTTATAAGGTCCAACTGTCAGTTCGGGCTAGGCTTGGGCCTGAGGTATTAGCGTCGGGCTATTTTAGTCCTGGACAGAAGCCTGGCCTATCCCGAGTTTTAGCCATGTATAATGGCAACTATGGCGTTTTCATCGTGATTGTATCTTCTTCTTCTTGTTGTTCTTCCTCCTCCTCCTATTCTTCTTCTTCCTCCACCTCCTCCTCCTCCTCGTCCTCATCGTCCTCGTCCTCGTCGTCCTCTTCATCTTCCTCTTTTTCATCATCGTCATTGATTATGGTATGCATAATGTCGACGCTGCCCTATGTACACAATGTTCGCCGAACGACAAGCTACGGCCAACCTGGGGTTGGGTGTCGACGCCGAGAACACCTGGGCCTCTTCGCAGGGACGGCGAGCCCTCCTATGACAAGTTGAGATCAACATCAACATTGTGGACGGTCTTGGTTTGGGAAAGGGCGTTCGGGTCGAAGGCGCCATGCTCGTTGTGGCCGAACTTGAGGTCAGTGTTGAACCTGGACCGAGGCGTGGCGCTGGCGCTCTCAAAGAAGTACAACGCCTTCGACGACAAGCCGCCATTCCTCGAACGGGCGGCAGCCGTGACGCTCTCCTAGCTTGGTCCCATGGCGAACGCTTGGTTCAAGGCGGCAAGGTTCTTCACCGTCATCCCGTCTTCTTCCTCGTCACCTCCTCCCAGCGCGTGACTCCGTGCTTATCCGGCGCTACAGGACGTCGTACTGTCGATCATGATTTGAGATCCCCTCCGGCCGCTCCATGGGTGAGCGAGGCTGACGAGTACCATCACATTCATCTTGGCTTCCATCACTTTGGATGCGCGAAGGTTCTGTTTTGTCAGGCCCGTCCAAGCGGCTCCCAATGAGAGGGGTGTGGCTAGGCGCGCCAGACGTAATATTGAGCCGCCCCGAACGAATCGCCACAAGTAGGCGATATTTTCGTACCTGCGCAGCGCTTCCTCTATTGGCGCCGCGAATGGAGATATTCTTATCAGATAAACAATTACTCTTACTACTTTGTAGATGCCCCTTCGGGATTGGAAAAGTTTTCTGAACATACAGTCGTTTAAGAGTCTTGCTTGCTTCCTTGCTCTGTTTGTGTGTTGCACGTGAGGTTATACCTCGCCAGCACAACACATAGGAGAGTCAACTCAATCCTGTACTCTACGGCAGAAGAAGCCAATATATAGAGTGGAGATCTCCGCCAATATATAATGCTACGTTCGCAGTTCCCACGTCCCTCTCTTCTTCCCATCACGTTGTACCCCTGAACCAATCGAGTAAGAAAAGCAAGCACGAGGTGCAGGAGCAATGAAACCATTACTTAAGCAAAGCTGGAGGAAAAAACTTCTTTCCATTAGCTTTGACCGAAATGAAATTCAGGTTTCTGCATAGCTTTCTGGTCGACAGGCCATCCCAGGGTCGTGTGCTTCTCCTCATTCTGCCGGTTGCTGTTTGGTTCTTGCTGGATGTATCCCCAGTCCCCACAAACTTCAGCAGCATAGCGTCGAAAACATTCTTCCAAGGTACGTACGTTATGTCCGTATATGAAACGGAGTTCGGTCCGCCCATTTCTGTGTTCTTCTCCATTCATTGATTAGAAGAAGAAAATTTGACTGATAAATTCATGACTTGTTTCCTGTATGCCCTTTGCTGACATCTGTTCAGGTTCCCTAGAGCAGCACCGTCTTGTAGAGAATGATGTGCCAGGAGATCCTTCAAATCTAGTTTATAACCACAGTCGCTCTCGGACGAGTACAGCTAGGAGGAACCAAGGTGATAGCAGGTAATAGCAGTTTCAAATTCTGAAGATTATCTTCATCTGCCTAACATTGTTATCTGATCAGGCTCCCAAGAGCAGCAGGTGCAGCACCGTCTTGGAGAGAATGATCTGCAGAAGTTCCTGCAGATCTAGCTTATAACCACACTCGCGCTCGGAAAAGTACAGCTAGGAGGAACGAAGGTAATAGCAGTTTCAATTATGCGCGCATCTAAATTTTGAATATCATTTTCCACTGTCTTATACTGATAGAATTTTACAGTTGCTACTCGATCGACAGCCTGCAATTATGCAAAGGGCAAGTGGGTAGCAGATGTGAAGCGGCCACTCTACTCCGGTAAGCAGTGCAGGCAATGGCTGTCACCAATGTGGTCTTGCCGCAGGATGCAACGGACAGATTTCTCGTACGAGGGCTACGGGTGGCAGCCAAATGGTTGCGAGATGCCAGAGTTTTCGGGGCCAAACTTTCTGCGAAGGTACTACCATTTGTGCCCTTCTAACTGTACCCGATTTGTTCTGAATTCTGATCGTACATTCTAACATATGACATATCCCGGTGCTTGATTACAGAATGAGGAACAAAACTCTTGCTTTCGTGGGTGATTCGCTTGGTAGAGAGCAGTTCCAGTCCATGATGTGCATAGCTACAGGCGGTCAACACAGCCCCGAGGTTGAAGACGTTGGGTGGAGATACGGCCTTGTCAAAGCTCCCGCTCCTGTTAGTCCTGGTGGCTCTGCTTACCGATTCCCAGGGACCAATACCACCATCCTTTTCTACTGGTCTCCTACTCTGTCAGAACTTGAACCTCTCACGAACAAGACGAGCACGGCTAGCTACGCGTTGCATCTCGATCGGCCAGCTGAGTTCCTTAAGAAGCATCTCCACAGTTTCGATACCCTGGTGCTGAACACGGGCCACCACTGGAACACGGTGAAATTCAGACGAAATCGTTGGAAACTGTACCAACGCGGGAAGCCTGTGAGGAAAAAGACACGCGCGGCAAAGAGCTTCAGCCATGCGAGGGACATTAAGCTGCACAATATTGCCAGATGGGTGGACTCACAGCTCGTACATCGTCCTCGGATCGAGGTCTTCCTGAGGACAATGGCGCCGGAGCATTTCGTGAATGGTGCCTGGAACACCGGTGGGAGGTGTGACAACACCGTCCCCTTGGCCGCCGGAAGCGAGGTCTCGCAGGATCGTTCCAGTGACTTGCCTGCAGAAAGTGCCGTGAATGGGACTCGGCTTAAGTTACTGGATATTACCGCCATCTCGCAGCTGCGAAGTGAGGGTCATATATCCAACCATTTTGTCAATGCTCAGAGGGCCATTTACGATTGCCTGCACTGGTGCCTTCCTGGTATACCAGATATGTGGAACGAGCTACTCTTTGCACAGATGTACTAATACTCTACTAGAAATATATATATGGATCAGCAATGTACATCCAGTCATCCACCGGCTCTGTTTTCTGTGACACATTTTTCTAAAATATTGATTAACACCTTATTTTTGTTTGCTGTTTGAATACAAGTACAGTAGTTGTCTTACATCCGTCAAAGATGAAAGACCTGGTTATGCAGCTAAGGTTACTCAGCTGATTTCTGAATTTTCCTATCGAAATGGCGTCTTAACCATATTCAACCTAACACAACACGGGATGTCTGTTTGATATATGCTATTCCTTGCGCCCGGGACAGCTTAGTTGAAACTGAACTAGCAGAGTACGTTAACATCATGAATCCCAAATAGGTTTCTCCAATGCAGTGGAGTCAAGAGATGACTGATGGTACGAATACATAGGTTCCTGATTTTTTTGGTGCTCATCAGAATAGCTTAATGCCGTCACATCCGTATTGTAGGTCTCAGAACTCATATCCAAATTCCCGCCGCTGCCTCCTAAACCAAGAAAGTCTTGTGTCAGGCCAGCATCTCCTACACCTATAATGTTGTTTTCCTGTGTGTTGTGCTGCGTTTGCATTTCAGGAAACATGCGAGGGCTCTCCTTTTCCTGTCCTCTCATGGAAAATGGCTGATTCATGAGTCCAATTAAAGGTACAGTAGTAGGTGTCATCATACCGCTGGTCCATGTCGTTGAGGTTACCAAGACATCACGGCCATTCATGTAAGAATTCTCATCTTGATCAGTCTTCATGCAATCACTGGAATGCCCTAGAGAATCTCCTTGCCTACCAGAAGATATGCCCATATGATCTCTAGTACTGGTAAAACTATTTGTGAAACCTTTCAAAAGCAATGGTGAAATAGGGTCCTGGCTGGTCTTTGCTCCCATCTCTGCAGCTTTCTGTAGCAGGGCCGTTGCCGACATGTATGGAGAGTTCATGGACATGTAAGGATAGCCTGAGGCACTTCCATCGAGTTGAAAGCCCGTATCCTTGGGTGATATCTGGTTGGAGAACAAGGCAGTGTTCCTTGTAATGAGGGCATACGGAGATAAAGATCTCAGATGGATTTCTGAGTTATGGTCGTTGTTTGCAACCATATCAGTGGGTGACGAGCTCAGGCCGGACACACCATGTGAAAACATGTCCTGCTGACCATGCATACTTCCCACCATGTTAGCAAGGCTGTGGTTCACCCTTGAGTTGTCTTCAGCTAACGCATCACAGAAGGCTCGATGTGTGATGAAGCTATCCTTTCTGCATTTATATACAGAAAAGTAAGCTAAAACCAATTTCCAAGAAATGTTGCATTTTGAATGGCTGGCTGCAGTGAGGTTCATGGTCAGTCTATATGTTATTTCCGTCAGGGCCTAGATATGAAAACTTCGGTATGCAGGTATTGTTCTCTTAAGGCTGTGTGCATCATTTCAATGCAGAGGCCGGGGGATTAAACCTCCATTCCAGAGAAAAAAGGTATTATTCTCTAACTAAATGACCTTGCAGTTCAGGTATCTCCCATGAGGTGACTTTTCAGTTCATTTAAACCTTTGTCACCTTATTCGTTCAGTTCATTAAAACCTTTTGTGACCTTATTCGCCGAATTTCTTGTATGAGGTAAACATTTAACTAAGTTTTGTTGTATGAGTTATAAAGAACGGATGTGGAAATAAAAATAGTAACATAAGTGAAACGGATTTGCTGAAGAAGTCCATCAGCTTGCTTAGGGTAAGGTAACAGAGAGATGTGCATTAGACCGTCCTTAATCGTGAGATTATCTTCATGGCCCATGCATTGGTCTAACAAAGCTATGTCCACTGAATTCTTAGCATCCAATAGTAAAGCATAGGTTCAACGAGAAGCATACCTTGAGAAGATAGTCCCGCAATCACATCGGTATTCCTTGGTGCCACATATCTTTGTGTGAGCCTTCCAATCAGATTGGACAGCATACTTCTTTGAACATCTGTCACACTTCCACTTCTTCTCCCCATGCTTCCTGGAGAAGTGTTTTTTTATGCCTGTGAGATCGCCCAAAGCTCGGGTTGCATCATGGTGCGGGCAGGTGACCTCAGGGCAGATATACACCTTCTTCTTGGCGTCAGTGCTGCTTCTCTGCTTGAGCTTCCATGGCAGGTTATGGCCTCTCCTGTGTAGTTGGAGGTTCTGGTCTCTCTGGAATCCCTTATGGCAGACTTCACATATGTATCTATTGGTCGCAACGAGTGTCTTGGGTGATAAAGCTACTACTTCCACATCGGATCTGCATGATAAACATCATGAAGCAATGTTATGTTACCATGGACTCTGGAGCACATATAATTCTTTCTGATCAGGTTGGTATGTTGAGATTTATTGATCATGCTAATTTCTGGTGGATTATTTCAGTAATACAGTATCATAAATGAAAGTTTGTTTTTCAGTATGAATTTGTGATTCCTTTGTACAATTTGTACATTCAGATATGTAGTGTGATTGACTGTGAAGTGTGAACTTGAGCGTACCATTTGCTTTTTTTCGGGATGCAAAAGAATTCATACTGCAAGCTGAACTCATTTTAGGTTTGTGTGTTCATGCTGTATACTATATATAGAAGGCAAAAAGAGCTTGTCCGCATTTGTGAGCATGAAACACGTCCCATGTTGGTGGGGTGTGATTTTAATATTATAAGAAGGCAAGAAGAGAAAATAATGATAATTTCAATGCACTCGTTGGCCTTTTATTTTTAGTGCAATTATCGAGAGTTTGGACTTGAAAGAAATTGAAATGTCAGGAAGACAATATACGTGGGCTAGTAGAAGGGAAGTACCAACTTATGAAAAATTGGATTGCTTCCTCTCTAATGTGGAGTGGGAGCAAAAAATCCCTCTAGTAACTGTTCATGCGATGACATGCACGGGCTCTGATCACACACCTCTGATTCTTGACTCAGGTGATCAGGCCCATCTTGGGAATAAATCAAATTTCTCTTTTGAGTTATCTTGGTTTTGGCATGAAGGTTTTTTCGAGATGGTTTGCAAAAAGTGGACTTCCACACATGGTGGGGCATCTCCTATCGAGAGATGGCAGTCCAACATAAGACAATTGCGTCAATTTTTACGGGGATGGGCTAAGAATTTGAGTGGCGAGTATAAAAAACTGAAAGAAAAATTGATCCTTCTAATTGATGAATTAGACATCAAAGCGGAGAGTATCCCGTTTACGGAGGCTAAGAGGAGTGCAAAAAAGAATGCTGATGATCGTTTAGCCAAGCTACGCCGTGATGAAGAGTCTAAATGGGCTCAGCGGGCAAAGGTTAAACACATCCAAGAAGGAGGAAATAATACTAGGTATTTTCACATATTGCAAATGGAAAACATAGAAAAAAAATCTTTCAGTTGGAACAGGATGAGGGGACTATTCCGAATATTATAAACGACTCTTTGGAAAGCCAGATCCCTCTCACTTTTATTTGACGGAATCATTTATTGATGATTTGCCTCAAATCTCGCCGGAGGAGAATACTATTTGAACATCAAACTTCACGGAGAAAGAGGTATATGAGGCCATTTCTCAGATGGAGCACAATAAAGCTCCAGGGCCAGATGGGTTCCCTCCAGAGTTTTATCAAAAAAATTGGGAGCTAATCAAATACGATTTAATGGCTATGTTTGTCCAACTCCAAAATGGGGAGTTGCCATTGTTTAAAATTAATTTTGGAGTAATTATCTTACCGCCCAAAAAAGAGGACGCAGGTAGAATTGAACAATATAGACCCATTTGTTTACTCAATGTGAGTTTCAATTTTTTAACTAAAGTTGGTACAAACCGTGTTTCTACAATTGCCCAAAATGTTATTAGACCAACTCAAACAGCTTTCATGCCGGGGGAGAAATATTCTAGAAGAGTAGTAATTTTACACGAGACGATTCATGAGCTGAAGCGTAAAAAGCTTGATGGAGTGCTTTTCAAAATTGACTTTGCAAAGGCATATGATAAAGTTAAGTGGTCATTTCTTCAGCAAGCGCTACGTATGAAAGGGTTTGATCCAAAGTGGTGCGACTGGGTAGGTCGTTTTGTTCAAGGAGGAAGTGTAGGCATACGAGTAAATATGAAACTTATTCTATCTTGTTGGATATATGCCCAAAAGGCAATGTATTTATACATGTGACAATGTATTTATACATATGTATATCTAATTCATACATTATTGATTCGTATTCTCTATGCTATAACTACAGTGATTTCTAAATGCGTGATTTAGGGAAAAGCTCACCTGCACGTGTAGAGAATATGAATACGTAAAATGTACCCTAGTTCTTTTACAGACTAATTCTTGAATGCTAGATGATGCGGCTTTTCCTAGTCATGGACATAGAGTTTATGTCAGCATCAAGGATGGCATATTATTGGACAATAATATGGCTGGGCCACCCAAGTGTTGGTATGCTAAGAGATTCCGTTAAATAGTCCTTTTGTCCTTAGCTTTATCACAGAACGGTTGTTGTATAACAGGTCCTAGTAACCATGAGGTTATTAGGGTCATGCATACTGGACGAGTTGCTTTGGTGCTGTCAACCGTACGGCCGTAACAGGGTGACCATAAAGGCAGTTACTGGGTGGCTTCAAAGGTGTGTGTATCCTGATGTTCTGAGATGGGAAATTACTCCTCTAGGTTAAGAGAGATACGTCCAGGGCCCACTCGGTATTATAACAGTATCCAATATGTTCTGCAGACAATGCACGGTGAAGTTGCACCGTGTGGGATATCATAATACGGCAACGAGTAAAGGGAACTTACCGGTAACGAGATAGACAAAGATGATGTGAATCAATTCATGCACGGATCTATATCTCGGGTGAAGTTCAGTATCGTGAGTAATGGGATTGATATATGATAATCAACATGTTCAACAGTAGAGTTATTCGCATAACGATAGCAGCTACACAGGACGTCCTTGGAACTGTCACTAGCCGGTGATTGGTTGATACCCAACCAATTATAGCTACCCGTTATCGAACCTGTAGGGTGGACACACTTAAACTAGGATTGGTTAGTTGTGTTATATGGTTGGTCTGGAACATGGAGACAGTATCACCGGCATGGTGCTTGCGTAATAGACATACCTTGTCAAGAGAGAAAAGTTTGTGATAGAAGTTACTATCTCGGTCGGATTTATTCCGAGGGTTTATATATGGAGGATATATTTGTCCGGAGTATTTTGTCGGCGGACACTAGGTGTCCCGGATCATATGAAAGGAGTTTCATATGGTAGGTAATTAATTCGATGAATATTCTGTAAAAGGAAATATTCAAATAAGAATTAATTAGACAAAGTATTATTTAATTATATGTTAATTAAATATTGATTTATTTAATTGATAAATAATTACGGGAAAATATTAAGGCCACACCACCAAGTGGTGGTGGGCCAAGGCGCCATTGGGGGCAACCCCGGCCGAACCCTAGTGGCCCTTGCGGCCCACAGCGGGGGAGGCGGTGGCGGCAGCGCCCTAGGGCGGGCCACACACGGCGAGGCGGCCAAGTGGCAGCCGGCCCAGGCGGGCCCCACCCGCCGGGTCGGTGGTGGCCAGGTGGGCCCCACGCGCCGGGTCGGTGTGAGGCCAGGCGGGCCCCACCACGCGGCGACGAGGCGGTTGGCCGGGTGGGCCCAACCTGCCTAGGTCGGTTCGGACCTAGGTGGGCCCCACCCACCGGCCGACCAAGCAAGGAAGGGAGAGGGAGGAGAGTTGGGGTCCAACCCCAACTCATCCAACCCCAACTCATCCTCCCATACCGAATTGGGCAAGGGAGATTTTTCTTTTGTCCAAATTGGACTAGGGGAAGGTTTTCCCCTTCCAAGTCTCCCTACCTCTTGGGCTCCTTTATAAACCCCACCCCTCTAGTTGTGGAGACACAATTTAGACACACGATTGACTCACGTCAGCTCTCAAGTTTAGATCTCTTCTAGTTGGATTAGAGGGACCTCTAATTAGATGCGACCTATCTGATTAGACTAGATCTAATCTCTCTCTCCTTCTCATGTGTTGAGATCTCCACCTTCATATACACCAGCAGACTTCAAGCTTGGACGACGAAGCCCTGCTGAACCTTTCCAGTGTACGTGTGCAAGCTCTCAGAGGGGAGATCTGTCTTATGACGTTGTCCCTTCAGCTGTTGAATCAAGGTGGTGAAGCGAAGGAGAAGAAGGCGTCGGAATCTCTCTACCAGGCTTGGTTGAGAGAGACCGCGATCGGCTACATCGACTACGTCATCAACACGTTCTTCCGCAATCTACGGTGTTGGTAACGTATACTAAACTAGATCTATGGATCTTCGTATTCGCATGTATCTTGATAGTAGATCTTGGGAAGGTTGCGTAGCAATACGTGAAAATTTTAATTTACCGTACGCGCAACCCAATAGTGGTATCAGAGCGATCTATGCGTAGATACATGATTTGATCTAGAGCACATGGTATGTGTGGGCACCGCATAAGTTTGTGCGGGTATGTTATTGAAGAAGTTGCTTCTAACATTCAGTTTATTTATGGATGCTTCCCAATATATCACTTTAAGAATTGTTTCCGGACATAGTTAGATCTTTACGAACTTCTGGCAATCCGCGGACCTTCCGGCTGCTCCTAGTATGCTTGTTGGCGCCAACGAAGTGCTTCAGTAGCTTCGGGTCTATCTATAGTTGGATTCGTTGACTTGGTGGTGGAAAGGGCATGTGGACTAGGTCCACACGGGGGTCACGCGCACCAGTGAAGTTTAGAGGGGGAGCAGCAACGTTTGTAACGTTGGGGTCCCTCACCCGCAAAGTCAATCTAGCAACATGAATAAACATGCTTAGTGAGGACCGTAGGTTTCCGGTTGTCCCGTTGATCCTACAAGCCACGCTAAAATTGCAAACAAACGTTAGAGGAACGTCTAACTCTGTTTTGCAGGACATGTGATGTGGTATAGTCTTAAAATATTATTTTGTTGACTAACCCTTTTTGTTGTGGCCGGCGTGCCGTTCTTATTCATCGAGCCATGGTGGTAGTGGAGGATAGGAGAAGGCATGCAAGTGTCGTGAACCTCGACATGGCCACGCCGATGGAAGGTGCCACCGGCGGTGGAGCAAGAAAGACTATACTACATCACACAAGTGTTAATTTACTAGTGATTGTTTTATATGTGTTTTTTCTTGTTCTTCCCTTGATTGCGCAGTAGTGTGATTATTAGGGAGATTCCTCGGTAGCTTCCAAAGTTTAATTACTTAAAGCTAAAATTGAAAATATCAAGGAGTTCGTGCTCATCCAATCGCAGCACCGTCAAACCGGATGCTTGTTGCCGTGCGACCTGTATCCAGGAGTAATGTGCACCAAGGGTTCGGGAGGCGGGCACGGACGTCCTAGCAGCAAAAGCGATTGGTTGTCTTGACGTCCAGGCATAACTAGTTATGAGTTCGGAGCACTACATCGAAAGATGAAACGAAAATCACGGCAGGAAGTGATTGGTCTGTTGACCTACCCCTTCGTCGTAGTGAAGACATGTATCCATGATTCACACTACTGAGGATTGTGGATTTCGTAATACACTAAGTTGATCTTGAGGAATATCAATTTTAGTGGGAGCACTTTACATTTAGTTTTAAATTTAGTGCCAGATAATAATTATGAACATGTCTAAGTGAACTTAATTGTTGTAGATCAATGGCTAAGATAGCACCCACGTTTAACCTTGGACCACTGATTGAGAAGAAACCCCTGACTGCAAATGGGAGCAATTATGCTGATTGGATTCGCGCCCTAAGGATTGTTCTTAGGAACGCGAAGAGTGAGTATGTTCTAGATGGGCCTCTACCACCCATGCCGGCGGTGGAGGCGCCACAGCTGAATTCGAGGAGTACACCTTGAAGAGTGATACTGCCATATCGGTTCAGTGTCTCATGTTGACATGTATGGACCCTGAGTTGCAGAAGAAGTTTGACCAAACTTCAGCTTATGACATGTTGTCGCACTCAAGGCCATGTACCAGACTCAGGCTAAGACTGAGCGTTATGAAATAACGAAGCACTGTGGTCATGTCACATGGCAGAAGGAGGCTCTGTGAGCGAGCATGTAATCAAGATGTTTGGTTATGGTACGAGGCTTGAGGCGCTGGGATTTCCAATTCCGGCCGAGCTAAGTATAGATTTGGTGTTGGCTTCCCTCCCCCCGTCTTACAGCGGTTTCATCATGAATTACAACATGAATGGGTTGGAGAAGACACCAAATGAGCTGCTTGCAATGCTGAAAACTGCTGAACCTAGCGTGAAGAGGGAGAACAATCAAGTATTGATGGTTACCCAAACCGCAAAGTTCAAGAAGAAGAGAACAAAGAAGTCTAAGCATGCTAAGGCATCAGAAAGACTACTACTCAGCTCAAGAGGAATCCGAGTGCTTCTTCTGTAAAGGGAAGGGACACTGGAAGAGGAACTGCAAGAAATTCCTGGCTCTGAAGAAGAAACCTTCTAAGGGCAAGAAAGGTATAAGAATTATACCTAAATGATATTTGTCAATCTTAATAGTAACTCTGGAAATATCGATTGCTAATTTATTATGCAATGATATAGGAGATACGGCAAGTAAGATGACGAGGAGTAAAGGTGGTGATGTGCGTCAAGCTCGGCGCATGAAGTTTCATCCACAAGATGAAGGCATCTCCAATTTACTTTTCAAGTTTTAGTTTAAGAGATTTGAGGTTTACCTAAGGTTATTTTGTAATAGGATCGCATTTATGGCGATGAAAGTACTCTTGTGATTTTGTGAGATTTTATCTCTCGTTTATCAAAGAATATTTTGGATCGATCCCTTCGTGGATGATCAAGTTACAAATCTCTTGAATTATGGAAATATCATTTGTTCTAAGATATATTGTGAAGATGTTGATACCACCTTCGTGTGGCACTATTGTCTCAAATAGATCATAGTAATATGATGGAAGGATTTTGAGATATTGCACATAGTGAAGTTAATCAATGATGAGTTTTGAGATAGTCAATATTTTATTTGATATCTTGGGACTACACAATATTGTTTTAGAAATATTGTCTTAGTAATATGATGAATAGAAATTTATTTCGATTCATGTATTTGATCAAGCTTGATTAAATAATTGCTAAGATATTGTTGCTTGCAGAATTATTCCTAGAAATCCAATTACAGTATTTATTGCATTGTTTTAGTTTTAGCACAAAGATAGTCTTTAAAGGAATCATGTCATAGTCTTGAAAGATAGACATAAAGGGACATGATAATTTTAGATACTTGGAATTTCTGAAAAGAGGTTCGGTCTAAAATAAAGAAGACTTAGGAATATTTATCTTATGAGTTGTGTCATAGTTTTGAAAGATAAACATAAAGAGACACAAAGAATTTGGGACCTAAAGTTTTATGAAAGATTGAAACTTGATCCTAAAGGAGGAAGATAAATAGAGATTTATTTTGTTGGTTGTTCCAATAAGTTAATTGGAAATCCTTTTATAACCACCACATAAGTGACAATGTTTTGCCACTAAGATAAATGTGATTCTTGAGGAATTTATTCTTCTAAAGAATTCTAGTGGGAGGATAGTGAAATCTTGAAGAGATTATTTGAATCTTCGGAAATAGTTATCAGATGTTGTGCAAGCGGAAGCAATTCCAATTGACAAGTCTTTTAAACTAATACCGAGAGTCTATGCATTTAATGCATGACGTCTTGTCAAGATAAATTCACTTAACCAGAAAAATTAGCATTGAGTTTCTAGGAAACTTAATTGCAAAACAAAATAAAGAAAGGTATGTGCTAGAATAAGACCCAATAGATTATGACTTAGATGTCATATAATATTAATATCATTGTTGTTGAGTTATGATAAACTCAATAAGGATCTTTTTGTTAGACGAAAAGATGATCACAAAGTTGTGTTGATCAAAGGAAAGTTTTATGATAGAAGTTTATATGAGATATTGACAAAGACATATTCCTTTCAAAAGGAAAATGGATCGAGGTTGTGTACTAGTACAGCTCGAGGGTCTTTGTTAATTGAATATAAATCAAATCATAAAAGGAATATATTTGTCTAGGACAAATAAATGATATTAAAAGAGGAAACAAAAACAAAGTTTTGTTTTGAGTTTCAAGGAAATAAAGGAAAGTCATAGTTTCATTTAAATCAGTGGGAGCTTAGTTATATTATTCGAGTTTGAATAATGTAATTTATAGATTGTTTTGTTTTGATACAATGTGTAGTGTTATTAAAGGAAATTAATAACATGCATGTTTGGAACATATTCGTCACATCATATGGAAGTTGCCATATATAGATGAGATATAATGTTGCGGAAATTTCATTGAGGTGTTTTGAATATTATTCAAAATACGAGAGAATGTAAATTCTCATAAAGTTTAAGGAAATTCATGTGCAAGAACCATGGCTGTTTCGTACGGTGGTGAGCATGATCAATTGATTTGAAATCTTGATCATAAAGGAATTTCTTAAGATGTGAAATTTTAAGATCAAAACAAAGTAGTCAAACTTGATTGTTGACAAGTTGAATTTGCTAAAAGTTCAATTGACTCCAATTAAGATGAGGATTCTCCATAAGGTGTATTTTGAAGAAGTTACTTCAAAAGTGAGAAATACTCATAATGTAAGAGTTGCATTGGAAAATCTTATGAGATAAGTATAAAGGTTAAGACAAGGATTAGATGACAGAATTTTCTAAATTTTGTGCATCACAAATGATGGGTATGTTTATGTAAAACATTGAGTCTATATTACGAAATCTACAACAAGTGGCAAAGACAGTGGGAGCGTAAAACTTCCATGATGAAGGGTTGTCTAGGTGTGGTTCTTTACGAAGAAAACAACTAATTGGTAAAACAATGAAATTGTATTCTTAGTAAAGGTTCCAGGGTTTCACCTAGAATAACCAGGCTACAAGTGATCATATGATCAATTGAGGTTATGCATGAAAAGATGTATATCTTTTTGCATAAGAAACACAAAGTTCACATAGTCACCATTTGGGACTAAACAGACAAATGTCAACCACAGAAGGGTGAGCATGAGAAACACCGAACATCTGTCTAGATGTTGAACTTATGCAAACTAAACATTGCCAGTTGTGCAAGTGGGAGACTGTTGGATATATGCCCAAAAGGCAATGTATTTATACATGTGACAATGTATTTATACATATGTATATCTGATTCATACATTATTGATTCGTATTCTCTATGCTATAACTGCAGTGATTTCTAAATGCGTGATTTAGGGAAAAGCTCACCTGCACGTGTAGAGAATATGAATACGTAAAAGTACCCTAGTTCTTTTACGGACTAATTCTTAATGCTAGATGACGCGGCTTTTCCTAGTCATGGACATAGAGTTTATGTCAGCATCAAGGATGGCATATTATTGGACTATAATATGGCTGGGTCACCCAAGTGTTGGTATGCTAAGAGATTCCGTTAAATAGTCTTTTTGTCCTTAGCTTTATCACAGAAAGGTTGTTGTATAACATGTCCTTGTAACCATGAGGTTATTGGGGTCATGCATACTGGAGGAGTTGCTTTGGTGCTGTCAACCGTCACGGCCGTAACAGGGTGACCATAAAGGCAGTTTTGGGTGGCTTCAAGGTGTGTGTGTATCCTGATGTTCTGAGATGGGAAATTACTCCTCTAGGTTAAGAGAGATACTTCCAGGGCCCACTCGGTATTATAACATATCCAATATGTTCTGCAGACAATGCACGGTGAAGTTACACCGTGTGGGATATCATAATACGGCAACGAGTAAATGGAACTTACCGGTAACGAGATAGACAAAGATGATGTGAATCAATCCTTGATTGATTCATGGTATCATCACGGATCTATATCTCGGGTGAAGTTCAGTATCGTGAGTAATGGGATTGATATATGATAATCAACAGGTTCAACAGTAGAGTTATTCGCATAACGATAGCAGCTACACAGGACGTCCTTGGAACTGTCACTGGCCGGTGATTGGTTGATACCCAACCAATTATAGCTACCCGTTATCGGACCTGTAGGGTGGACACACTTAAGCTAGGATTGGTTAGTTGTGTTATATGGTTGGTCTGGAACATGGAGACAGTATCACCGGCATGGTGCTTGCGTGATAGACATACCTTGTCAAGAGAGAAAGTTTGTGATAGAAGTTACTATCACGGTCGGATTTATTCCGAGGGTTTATATGGAGGATATATTTGTCCGGAGTATTTTGTCGGCGGACACTAGGTGTCCGGATCATATGAAAGGAGTTTCATATGATAGGTAATTAATTCGGTGAATATTCTGTAAAAGGAAATATTCAAATAAGAATTAATTAGACAAAGTATTATTTAATTATATGTTAATTAAATATTGATTTATTTAATTGATAAATAATTACGGGAAAATATTAAGGCCACACCACCAAGTGGTGGTGGGCCAAGGCGCCATTGGGGGCAACCCCGGCCGAACCCTAGTGGGCCTTGCAGCCCACGGCGGGGGAGGCGGTGGCGGCAGCGCCCTAGTGCGGGCCCCACACGGCGAGGCGGCCAAGTGGCAGCCGGCCCAGGCGGGCCCCACCCACCGGGTCGGTGGTGGCCAGGTGGGCCCCACGTGCCGGGTCGGTGCGAGGCCAAGTGGGCCCCACCACGCGGCGACGGAGGCGGTTGGCCGGGTGGGCCCAACCTGCCTAGGTCGGTTCGGACCTAGGTGGGCCCCACCCACCGGCCGACCAAGCAAGGAAGGGAGAGGGAGGAGAGTTGGGGTCCAACCCCAACTCATCCTCCCATACCGAATTGGGCAAGGGAGATTTTCCTTTTGTCCAAATTGGACTAGGGTAATAAACCATTGAGCATTTGTTTATTTCCTCCCCCTTTGTGAAAGATATTTGGAGACTTTTTCTGTTCACATTTAATATTACACCACCCACTAGTGTTGCTAATATGTTTGGACATTGGCTTGATGGGGTGGATAACCATTCTAAAGCACGTATTCGAATTGGTGTATGTGCTTTCCTTTGGGCTGTATGGAACACCCGAAATGATGTTGTGTTTAACAAGATTAGAGTTGCTCATTTTTTGCAGGTGGTTCACCGTGCTATCTACTGGATTCATCTTTGGTCCTACCTACTCCCACCACAGAAACGCACCCTTATGGATGCTGGCTGTGCCCATCTTATGACGGTCGTACGAGCTATTTGCTGCCAATATGGGTGGCAGCACACTGGAAGACTTCAACATGTCTAGTCTTTCTTTTTTAGCTCTCTTTCGATGGTTGATTCATGTGGCCACTTTGGCTGATCCTTAAGTTGTAATACCGATACTTGAACTTGGCTACTTGCTACATTTTTAATAATAGAAAAAGGCTGTGTGCATCATCACGATGCAGAGGCCGGGTCTCTTTTGCTCACTTTAAAAAAAAAAACTATATATAGAAAGAGGTAATGTTTCCAAAGAAGACATCTGAACTTAAACGGAAATGTCTGTTTAAAACCCACTCTGATAAATTATTTCGTCACGAGATTCGTGACTAAAATGTAAGAAAACTCTAAAGATTTTGGTCTTCTGTACATCATCGAATTGCAAAGAAAGATACTGTATCATAAACCTGAGACCTAATAAACCATGCCTGATCATAGTACTCTATTGCTTCTCGTCATAATATTGCACTTACACGAGGTGTGTTCATCGAATCAGGTCAACATAACTTAAACATCAAGACTAACATTAGTTGAAAAGTGATACTACTGTAACAGAGACAAGTGGTGTTAGAAAGTTGAAGGCAACATATATACCTGGGTGTCCTGGATGACCTCGTCTCCTTTTCACCGCAGGCATGGCCGTGTCGCCTCTGCTGGGTCCAGCCTCGAGCTTTGGTTGCTGCTGGAAGTTGCTCAGTAACTCTTCATCCGATGTGTGCGACATTGTTGGGAACTTGAGTTGCCAGGGGGTGCCAGCACGGTGAAGGGGGGATGCTGGATTTTATGCACTACTACGGAGTGAAGGGAGTGCAACCAGACAGCAGGAAAACTCCCTTTCGAGTCAGCATCAAAGGACTGCAGCTCTCGCCCTAATATTAAGAATGAGAATCTGGTTTCCTCATCGGCACGGAATGTTCCCTCTATTGTTTATGAGATGAATTTGTCTGGATCAGTTATGTTAGTTCAGGCAAAAGTTCCACACAGGAATGAACAGAAAACTAGTCTTTGAGCTGGGACGTGTTCCTACTCTACATGCCTGCTAGCTTTGTCGCGCTTAATTACGGTTATGATTGGTATAGTACCCTGTAGACTGTAGGTAATGTTGCTGATAAATCTTCTTTTCTACTAATGAGATCAGTGACCTGTGCACCTTGTAATTATCGACAGGTGAGGCCAAGTGCATGTCATGTTTCACCCTGAGTGAGCCTGTCGACTTCAAAGACAATCTCCTTGATGGTTAACTCAAAATGTAGTTTTCTCGAGACAATGTCGCCATCAGACAGCAGAATGATAAAATAAAATCGAGAGATAATTTGTGTGTGGGTTGAAGAGCAGGCACTAGCGGCCGGTAAAAATAACAAGGGATAGATCCGGGAAAAGAGACAAACGCTGGCCGCGCTTTCTTCCTAGCAGCCGATCGAGTAACTTCTTCGTTGGTGCAGCCGTTAGATTTTGTTCGTTGCTTCAACATTTGGAGGTTTCTGGCTTGTACCAGGTGGTTAATTTGAAAGGTTCCACGCGCGCGCGCCATTCATGTCATCCAACGCAGATGCTGCGCCCAGAAAGGGCTGGAGCCGCTCACGGGTTTGGCGCCTAGCTATGACAGAGCATTCCATCGATTTTTTATTTTGAACGAACAGCAGTGTTCAGGTGGGATTTTTACAAAAATTTCATAAATGTTTGTACACTACTAGAAAATCGCTCTCCGCCGAGTGGTCTCGGCTTCGCCGAGCGCAAAATGTCGGGGCCACTCGGCGAAGACCGCCAACGCCGGCACAACGCGGACGACACTCGGCGACGGGGCGACAACTCGGCAAAACACCACTTCGCCGGGACAAGGTCGATAAAGATCTCGGCGAAGTGGTGACCATCGGCAACGACCACAGAAAACACTCGGCAACGAGCGCCTTTCGGCGAAATGGACGACCAGGTGGCGCCTGTCGTTGGGTCCCACCTTGCGGCGGCGATGCTTTCATTTCGCCGAGTGTCCTACCCGGCGAATTGGACCCTGCTTTTCTTCGCCGAGTGCCTCTGTCGGTAACGTCTGCGCGGGAAATTTTTCGGAGTTGCCGCCATTTCCGGCGGATGTTCGCCGAGTGTGTCGGTGGGAGTCACTCGGCGAAGAACTGGCGGGAAAAAAATTTCGTTCGCCGCGCAAAAAGATTCCTTTTTGCCGAGTTTGTCGGTGGGCGGCACTCGGCGAAGGCATGGGCGGGAAGGAAAATTTCATTCCGCGCCAAATCTTTGCCAGGTGGCCTTCTTCGCCGGGAGCTCCTCTCGGCAATCTTGGTGGGTGGGAATGAAAATTTCATTCCGCGCCAATTCTTCGCCGGGTGTCTATCTTCGCCGGGTGTCTGTCTCGGCGAACTGTAGATGTTTCGGCGCCAGGTTCCCAGCCCTAACGACGCCTATAAATACTACACCTCTAAGCCAGCTTACTCACTCATTCTAGCTTGTTCTCAAACACACAACATTCGGGTTCCCTAGCTACGTCCTACAGTGAATGCAACGACATTCGACCGTGAATCACTGTAGGGCTGTAGCTAGGGGAAACCGTGTGTTTTGTTTCCCAGGTTACTCACTCATATATTCTACCTTGTGCTCAAACACAAAACATTCGGGTTCCCTAGCTATGCCCTACACTGAATGCAACGACATTCAACCGTGAATCAGTGTAGGGCTATAGCTAGGGGAAACCGTGTGTTTTGTTTCAGCTATATTTAGGTTTTCAACACAACTTATTTTTCATCCGGATTAATTCGTGGCGTCCAACACAAATCATCCGGATTCCCGAGCTCAGTCGCACAGTGCATGTGATATCGCAGCCAGTGTGCGACTGTAGCTCGGGGAAACCGTTTGATTTGTTCATCGATGTGTTTAGTCGCACAGTATTTTATGTTCTTTATTACACATCCTGTAAAAAATTTGGGTGGTAACATTTTCGGCGGGAAATTTTGGCGGGTTTTTTTTTGGCGGGAAATTTTGGGCGGGATAGCTGGTGGGAAGGCTTTAAAAGACCCCCCCCCCCGGCCAGAATGTGCTCGTTATGTGTTAACGTTAAATCAAATTCTGTGTTCGATATTAATATGTGTTTTTTTAACTAAATGTATTCTTGTCACCACATACCCGGAATATGTGATCTTATCCACTCCACCGACAGCCACCTACCAAGCGTGAATCACCTGTTGTAAGGCAATTAATTAAGGGAAAAGAAAATAAAACTCACATGTGATATCCTCACGAGACTCCGAGGTGTGACCGCCTTCACAAACCGCACTTATCCCCTCGAAGGTTATGCTCTTCTACGTGGAAACCACCATTTCGGGTGCGACGGATGGAACCATGTGATAACATGAGGCCAAATCAGGTTAATTATGTTCACATGGCCCACACAAACACAACCAAGTATAATAGTCCTTGGAGCTACCCCTTTCGACGCCGTCGAAGGGGTAGACGACACGGTCGACTTCTGGTCTACTATGGGGGGGGTTTCGACGGAACCGGGGGCTTCGGGGTGTCGGAACCTCACCAAAACATAGGTGGTGCCCTAATATATGCATTAGGTTGTGGTGGTAGGTAGCTATAGACATATCGATACTTCGAGGTGTGACCGCCTTCACAAACCGCACTTATCCCCCTCGAAGGTTATGCTCTTCTATGTGGAAACCACCATTTCGGGTGCGACGGATGGAACCATGTGATAACGTGAGGCCAAATCAGGTTAATTATGTTCACATGACCCACCCAAACACAACCAAGTATAAAAGTCCTTGGAGCTACCCCCTTTCGACGCCCGTCAAAGGGGTAGACGACACGGTCGACTTCTGGTCTACTGTGGGGGGGTTTCGACGGAACCGGGGGCTTCGGGGTGTCGGAACCTCACCAAAATATAGGTGGTGCCCTAATATATGCATTAGGCTGTGGTGGTAGGTTGCTATAGACATATCGAGATTCCGTGGTTTGACCGCCTTCACAAACCGCACTTATCCCCCTCGAAGGTTATGCTCTTCTATGTGGAAACCACCATTTCGGGTGCGACGGATGGAACCATGTGATAACATGAGGCCAAATCAGGTTAATTATGTTCACATGGCCCACCCAAACACAACCAAGTATAAAAGTCCTTGGAGCTACCCCCTTTCGACGCCCGTCGAAGGGGTAGACGACACGGTCGACTTCTGGTCTATTGTGGGGGGGGGGGGGGGGGGGGGGGGTTCGACGGAACTGGGGGCTTCAGGGTGTCGGAACCTCACCAAAACATAGGTGGTGCCCTAATATATGCATTAGGTTATGGTGGTAGGTTGCTATAGACATATCGAGACTGCGAGGTGTGACCGCCTTCACAAACCGCACTTATCCCCCTCAAAGGTTATGCTCTTCTATGTGGAAACCACCATTTCGGGTGCGACGGATGGAACCATGTGATAACATGAGACCAAATCAGGTTAATTATGTTCACATGGCCCACCCAAACACAACCAAGTATAAAAGTCCTTGGAGCTACCCCCTTCCGACGCCCGTCGAAGGGGTAGACGACACGGTCGACTTCTGGTCTACTGTGGGGGGGGGGGGGGGGGTTTCGACGGAACCGGGGGCTTCGGGGTGTCGGAACCTCACCAAAACATAGGTGGTGCCCTAATATATGCATTAGGTTGTGGTGGTAGGTTGCTATAGACATATCGAGACTCCGAGGTGTGACCGCCTTCACAAACCGCACTTATCCCCTCGAAGGTTATGCTCTTCTATGTGGAAACCACCATTTCGGGTGCGACGGATGGAACCATGTGACAACATGAGGCCAAATCAGGCTAATTATGTTCACATGGCCCACCCAAACACAACCAAGTATAAAAGTCCTTGGAGCTACCCCCTTTCGACGCCCGTCGAAGGGGTAGACGACACGGTCGACGGAACCGGGGGCTTCGGGGTGTCAGAACCTCACCAAAACATAGGTGGTGCCCTAATATTCATTAGAGTGTGTTACCTAGGTTGTATTACCCAATTGTTAATAATAATTAAAAATATGAATTAAGAAATTTGTTTTACAATATTTTTTATTCATTTGCCGAGTCAGGCACCCGGCGAAGCCTATACTCGGCGAAGATATGGCGGGGACTTAGGAAAAATTCGGCCCAATCGAGCCGAAAAATCCCCAAATCCCCCGCGTCTCCTTCTCCACCAAACCCGCCCCCGCCGCCGCCTGCCGCCGCCCGCCGCCACCACCCCCACCCCGCCGCCTGCTCCCTCTCTGCTGCCGCCGCCACCTCTCCCCGACCGCCGCCACCCCCCACCGCCAGTAATCCCAGGTCGCTGCCCGCCCCCCGCCGCCATGAGCCCAAACCCTAGGGGCCACGTCGGCCGGAGCACTGGCGGGAGGCTCGGGCTAGCTGCGCGGCCGGCCTCCACCGCGAGCGCGTGTGGTTCCCCGCATCCGCATCCGCCTCCCCGCGACCGCGTGCAGTTCCTCGCTGCTGCCTCCTTCACCCCGCTGACGCAGCCGCAAGAACGACGACTGCTGCTGCTCTTCCTCAACCCCGGCTGCTGCTCTTCCCCAACGCCGGCTGCTGCTCTTCCCCAACGCCAACTGCTCCTCTTCACCAAGCTGAAGCACCACCAGGTTGATTATGTTAGCCTTTTAATCTTGATTTGTATCTCCATGGTTATTTCCTTGTGCGTATAGTTAGGATCGTGTAGTTAGTCAAGCAGGGACGCAAGGGTGAGGTGCTCCTGGAGTGATTCTAGGAGGAAGAAGAGGTCACAGCTAGTGGTTTGTTAGCTGCATGTAGTTAGTCTGTTAGTGGTGTGAGTGCATGGGTGCGTGGTGTTAGTGGCCAGAGTGGGCTGCCAAACCGTGCGTGCGTGAGTCTATTTAAAGCACTGTAATCAGCATGTTTAATCAACAAGATACAGAGAAAATGTAGCACTTGTGGCTGCCAAAGGAGAGAGTCTCGGTGTGCTATTCTTAGGCTAGTGTGTGTGCGTGTGTATGTGTTCTGAGTTCCTTTCAAAGGTGTGTTCTTGTGAGAGGGACATGAGAGAGACATGAGTGAATACTCTCTGTTTATTTGGTTTTGGTCAGTAGTTAGTTAGGTTAGTAGTTGGTTCGGTTTTAGGATTGTTTGTTAATTAGTTAGGTGATATTTTGCTTAGTTAGTCATTGTTATTTGTTAGTTATTAATTGTATTTGTGATAATGTGTGCAGGGTATGCAGCGAGGTTGACGACGGGAGCGTCGTTGTAGGGCAGGGTTCGAGCAGGAGCTACTTCCCCTGTCTTTTTGTGGTTCACACTTCGAGGGTAATGACACTTTTCCTCTCCTCTTGCTAGGTTGCATTATTTTGTAGCTCACCAAACAAGTCGCGTAACTCTAAGAGTCTCCCGTTCGGAAGGGTTATCGTTATAAAGATGAAACTCTTTATATATATTTATGTATACACCTTGTCAAGGGTATATGTTTATATATAAAGAGCTGTCTGTATATATTTATGTATACACCTTGTCCAGGGTATATGTTTATATACAAAGAGCTATATCTTTTATAACCGCGGCCGTTTCGAATTGTCCACGTTTTGGACAGCCCGAGTATGTGTAGCTTGTGTTCATTTCCATGTTCTACTCCTATCCGAGACAGAATTTCGGTCACGCCTCCCATGTTGTTCTCCGGATACACAATCTCTCGAAACTTTGTCGAGACGTGTATTGGGAGAGCAGCGGGGAGGTGCTGCCGAAATTCTGTCTTGGATAGGAGTAGGACATGGAAACGAACACAAGCTACACATACTCGGGTGGGATAGCCTTAGCTTTACCTAGTAGATATAGGTGAGTGCATTCAACGCGTAAAATCTATAGTTTTGTGAATAATTAAATTAGTGATGCATGGATCTTTTTGTTAAATATATATGTCTGCATTAATCAGTTTGGAGATGGAGGATCGTGATTGGATGTATAGTGGTCGAGCCAGTGCGAGTCAGATGTCTGATGAATGGCTGAGTAAGACAGAAGGGTTTCTGCAGTTTGCATTTGCTGGAAATCCTGCGTCAACTTGGTGCCCTTGCAAATGTTGCAAAAACGGTCGTCGCCAAACAAAGGAAGAGATGGGTTTTCACCTTGCCAAGTCTGGGTATATGCCAAACTACCATCGTTGGACTTTGCATGGAGAGCGTGCATCTCGAGGGAAGAAGGTCGCGCGACAGCGCACCGAGGAGGCATCAACAACTTTTGATACTGGGGCTGATAGAATGCTAGATCAATTCGCTAATGCACGTGCACCTGAAATTCCAACCGAAGATGCAGATGGGGAGGGGGAAAAGAGCACAAAGGAGTTCTATGATACTTTGTTTGCCTCGCAAAAAACCCTCCACGCCCATACCAATGTTTCTCAACTTGATTCCATAAGTCGCCTAATGGCTGTCAAGTCCCAGTATCATGTAAGCATTAATTGCTTTGATGCATTCCTGCATGTTATTGCCTCTCTTCTACCGGAGTCACATATCCTGCCAAAGAACATGTACGAGTCGAAGAAAATCCTCAAATCAGTTAAGATGGATTATACGCCGATAGATGCTTGTCCAAAGGGGTGTATGTTATTTAGAAAAGAACACATCAATGAAAAATATTGTCTCAAGTGCAAGTCCTCTAGGTATATGGAGGTCGACAACGGTGAGGGTCAGAAGACGCAGCTCACAGTAGCCAAAAAGATCCTTCGGTATCTTCCATTCATACCGAGGATCCAACGACTTTTTATGACCAACGAATCTGCCCAACAAATGAGACGGCCAATAGATGGGAAGAGGTATCGTCCTGAGAAGATGGTACATCCGTCTGATGGTGTTGCATGGCAGGAATTCATTAAGAAGTATCCCCAAAAAGCCGGCAATAACAGGAGTGTTATGGAGACACACACCAGTGGACACACATTCCATGCTTCTGGAAGCTCCCTTACTTTAAGGATCTCCTTCTTCCTCATAACATTGATGTAATGCACACTGAGAAGAATATCGCCGAGGCCCTTTGGCACACACTAGTGGACCTCGAGAAGTCGAAGGATAATGTCAAGGCTAGAGCCGATCAGCAGCTGCTATGTGATAGGCCAGACATGAACATGAACCCTCCCGGCACAGTAAAACCAAGATGGTCCAAACCAAAGGTCCGTTTCACCCCAACAAGGGCCCAAATGAAAGAAATTCTCCAGTGGGTCCTGGACCACCTATTCTTCCCTGATGGCTACGCAGCTAACATAATGAGGGGAGTGAATTTGGTTGGGTTGAAGATAGGTGGGCTCAAGAGTCATGACTATCACGTATGGATCGAGCGGATAATGCCGGTCATGTTTCGAGGCTATATCGATGAGGCCATTTGGGTAGTGTTGGCAAAGTTGAGCTATTTCTTCCGCCGACTTTGTGCTAAAGAATTAGATATCAAGGTGATTGAACAGTTAGAGGAAGAGACGCCCGAGTTGATTTGCGAGCTAGAGGCTGTCTTTCCACCAGGCATGTTCAATCCCATGCAACATTTGTTGGTGCATCTCGCGACCGAGGCAACATTGGGGGTCCTGTGCATACACGTTGGATGTTTGCAACTGAGAGAGAGCAGAAGGACCTTCAACTGAAAGGCACGAACAAAAACAGAATCGAAGCATCCATAGCTGAGGCAACACTGAACGAGGAGGTGTCAAACTTCACCACTAAGTTCTATAGTGACAATCTTACCACTGTTCATAATCCAGTGCCTCGTCTCAACACGGCCAACCCGGAAGATCTACCTGAACTTAGCATTTTCATCGGGGCCGGTGGTAAATCAAGTGGCAGCAAGAAGAAGAAATTATCATTTGATGAGTGGACGAACATTACATCTTATGTCTTGAAGAACATGACAGAAGTAGATCCCTACATTGAGTAAGTGCTCAATTTATGGTGTATTGTTCGGCACACTTCCATTTCCTAGTTTGTGCACTATCTCTGTTTCTTGATCGTGGCCGTTCATAGGTCATTTGAGAGAGAAACCTGGAAACATTGAAGACCATGTACCGACAATGAGAAGTTGGTTCTTTTAAAAAAGGGGGGTGAAAGCGGCGGCGGTTTCATTCCGTGGTTCAAAGCAAAAGTAGGGAATATCCCCTTGTTTCATTCCATGTTTGTGTAAGACGTTTTGTCAACACTAACATATCATACTTCTTCCTATTGCACTTGTAGGGAATATCTGACCCAAATATGAGGCCCGAGTTGAAGAAACTTACCTCATCGACCTATGTCGTCAAGACCTATAAGTCATATGACGTGAACGGGTTTCGCTTCCATACCGATCATCATGAGAAAACTCGGCCAAACCCGAGGACAAGAAATTCTGGGATCTTATGCCAAGGGAAGGACGGCCTTGATTACTTTGGAATAGTCCTAGAAATAATTGAACTGGATTGTGATTTCGGCAAACAGAAGAACCATGTTGTCTTCAAATGCCATTGGTTCAATCCAAAGAGAGTGAGACGAAGACCTGAAATTGGGTTGGTCGAAGTTGAGCGAGAATCCGTCTACACGGGAGAGGATGTCTATATCCTAGCACACCAAGCCATCCAAGTTTTTTATCTCCCGTACCCATGCAAAACTGTGAAACGTCTAATAGGCTGGGATGTAGTGATCACGGTACCGCCACGTAATAAAGTACCAACCCCTAACGATGACGACTACCACCAACGCCTAAACCCGAACACCTACCAGGGTGGGTTCTATCAGGAAGATGGGCTGTCAGGCCATTTGAACCTGAACTTGCCTAGTGTCGATGACATGGAAGAAGACGATGATGTCATTGGAGTCGACCATGAGCAAGATGAGGCCGGTGAGCTGGTTGTCAACCAGAGAGACGTGGAGCTTCTTGAACGGATGCACCTACCCGATGTAGAGGAGCCACCTCTAGACCACGTTCCAGATTGGTGGTACAATCGTGATAGTGATGATGATGATCCTGGTCCAAGTTATGATCCAAACAATGTAGACACGGGCTTCTGAAGCTTTGTACTCGTCGATTAGAATTTGTTTTGTAATATTTTCTATGAACCATTTGTGATGTAATCTTTTCTATGAACCATATGTGATGTAATATTTTCTATGAACCATCTGTGATGTAATTTTTTGTATGAACCATTTTGTTGTATTCTTATGAGTTTTGGCAATTTCTTCTTATGAGTTTTCTTTAAGCCTATTCATTACTATTGTGTTCTTACTTGTACTAATCAACTCATTCTTTGTGATGACAGGTGATTGAGACATGGCAGGGGGAAGGAGAAGCCGGTCTCCAAGGGGAAGCCGGGCCTCAAGGAGAAGCAGCTCGCGGCGAGGAGGAGTATTTCCAAGGAGAAGCGGGCACTCAAGCTTGGCAATGTGTCTAAGCTATACGCGCAGGATGCTCAAGGGTCTAGCGTGGTCATTGGAAGGAAGCGTGACCGGCACACTATGGTGGAGACTTCTGCACGGCGTGGTAGACAGGTGGTTGCCCAGAAGGCGCCCGGGGTAGGCGTCCTGTTCGCTTGAGTAGTCCTTTGCCCTCGGTTTCGTCTTCCGAGTCAGAGGAGGAGGAGGAGGAGCCGGCCGCGGAGCCCTTGGAGGAGGAGGAGGAGGAGGAGGCCGTGCCTAGTGATGATGACTATGAGGACCGGGGGGGGGGGGGTGAGGAGAGTGAGGAGGAGGAGGAGGAGGTGCGTGAGGAGAGTGAGGAGGAGGAGGATGCCGTGGCGGATGAGGATCTCTTGACAGCTCATCCACTAGATTTGATCGGCAAAGTGCGCGAGGGTAAGGTGTACTTGCGAGGGCCTTCGAGCTTTCCAGAACACAGGTCACATGGCGTACTTGATGTCACATCAGATGCGTAAGTGGTGGTTTAAAATGTTGTTACCTTGTACTTTAGTTACCTTTTCATCACATGCATCTAACTTATGTTTTTGGTATGTGCAGGACATTCACGTGGGTGGGCCCAAAGTGGGATCGCTTACCTTCAGGCATCCTTGGCCTTCTTATCAAGCAGCTTTACCCTGGCATGGTCGACTACAAGAAGGATGGAATCCCCACCGGTGAAAGGGGGCCTGCTAGGTCTTGGAACCACTTCACGATGGTTTCGGACACCCTCCATGGTCACCTCGGCTTCCGGCTGCTCGCCGAGTTCTGGGTTAGTAGTTTCTATAACTTTACTACTGAAAAATACCAACAGTTTGGATTTCGTCGTGGTAACCCCTTTATCCTATGCTCAATGTTTGTAGGACTTTTTCACTCTCGTCGATGGTGAAGGTAAACACGAGGCGGCTCAAAAGGCGCTGATTAAGATGGCGAAGAAGCTCATCCCCGACCAGATTTACGAGGCCCGTATCGCCGCTGTTGTCCAGTTCTATGCAGAATATATGCATAGGACAATCAACAAAGAGGATGCTAGGCCCATACACATGTAGAAAGCCCAGTACATGAAGGTAACCACATATATTTTCATACTATTCTCCACATGACTGATGAAAAGTTCAGCTCATATGGATCTGTCTTGTGTTAAATAGGTGATTCCGGCATGGCTAGCCGCCCATAAGCCTTGCTACAAGAAGCTTGTACAGAGGTGGGAGACACTTGGGTTCTAGGCGCAAAACAAGAAGGCACGGGCGCGACGGAATATGGTAGGCAAGCACGGAATCCACCGTCAAGGCCCCCTCACACTCGACGGCCTCGTGGCACACAAGGTAAGAAATCATTTTTTCCTTTCCATTCAAGTTTTTATTTTTGTCCCATAATATTTTTATAACCTCTTTTGACCTCACTTGCATGCTTCCTTTTGGTGTCAATTACTTGTAGGAGTTAAAGGAGGGAGTGAGAAAGATGAAGATGCAAGTGTTCGTTGAGACCCGGAGGCCAAAGAAGCAGGATCCGGCCATCCCCGTGGAAAAGCAGTGGATCACCGACACCGCGGAGAAACAACATGACAACTACTGCGCCAAGTTCAAGGAGGTACACGGTCCCGAGTCCGATCCTTTGACCTCTCCTTTCGACCCCCATGTTGCTATGCTCGCGGGACAAGGCAAGCTGAATGGCCGGCCTTATATTGGCGGTGCTTCCTTCGATTCATCGGGCCTCCCAACACTTGCCGAGATCCGTGCTAGGCGTACGAGCTCAGCCCCCGAGATCGAGCGCCGCCCAAGGGCCAGACTTGATAAGATGGCTGCAATGGAGGTACACGTGTCGTTTTTCAATCATCTTTTCCACTATTGTACATGTTTGCATCGCCATGACCGCATCTTTTACATGTTGCAATCCTCTAGGCTGAACTTGAGAGAAATAGGAACAACGCGACGGAGGCTACAGCGAGGGTGCATGCTGCAGAGGAGAACAACAAGCAACTGCATGCACATATGGCCCACCAACAAGCATGCCTCCAGGCCCTTTTGGCGGTAAGTGCTTTAATTTTTTCTTTCAACTAAAGCATGTGCTTCAACTTTGCAAACTAACCCTCCTCTTCGGTTTGCAGAGGATGCCCGCGGATTCAACGCTTCCTTCTTTACCTCCTGTACCTCCACTAGTTGCCCCCGTCCTCCTCTTGGTAAGTGCTCTTGGGACTAGGTAGGAAAAAATTCATCTTTTGTTTGCTTACTCGTCTAATGTGAATTTTCATAGGAGCATCGGTCGGCTGGATCCCAAACACCCATGGATGGTCAAGACGGAGGGAATGGTGGAGGCGGAGCTGCAAGCCCATCATCGGCGCCAACGGCCTCCAACAACCCCGAGCTCTGAATTTGTGGCATTTCCTGCTGGCTGTGAACTTGTGCCATGTATTTTGGACATGTTTAAACCTTTGTTGTGTGCTTATGAACTTGTGGACTCTATTTTGCAAACTTTTGGACCATGTATGCTATATTTTGTTATATGTGTCTCATTTTAATGTTCTGGGTGTGCTGGGAGTGATCCAGTGATATAATTGATATCTATATATGCATACTGTTATTTGCAAATGCAGGGATTCGTAAAATGCAGTCAAAATTGGACCAAATTGTAACTTCGCCGAGTAAAGCACTCGCGAAACCGCCGTCGCCGACAAAGACACTCGGCGAAGACGCGCCCCAGGTGCCATTTGGTCACCTGGGAAGTCACTTCGCCGACACTAACAGGGTTGCCGAGTACAACACTCGGCGAAGTGGTGCCAAATGGTCAGCCCGTGTGGTCCCTTCGCCGAGGAGTGCTCATGAACGGGCACTCGGCGAAACACGCGTGCCCGGCGAAGCCTGGCACTCGGCGAAGGCCACACCCGGCGAAGATTTCCGCTGGCACTCGGCGAAGCTCATGCACGGCGAAGTTCTGACACGGCGAAGTCCGGCACTCGGCGAAGCACAGCACGGCGAAGACGTTCGCCGGCACCCTGTAGGAGGACACGTGGAGCCATGCGTGCGTTCCCCCTTCGCCGAGTTCCGTGGCCCCGATACTCGGCGAAGTTCTGACACGCGCCTGACGCCCATCTGACAAGGGACGATCCAGATGTGCTTTTTTTCGCTTGGTGTCGTGCACAAAGTCTCGGCGAAGAGTTCGCCGTGCATCCCCGACAAAAAGCACCCGGCGAAGGGGCGTCGCCGAGGCGATTTTCACCGGGATGGCTCTGCCGAGTGCCATTCTCGGCGAAGGTGTCGCCGAGGCCAATTTGGGGGTGTCGCCGGGTGTTTTCCCCACCCGGCGAAGAGCGATTTTCTAGTAGTGGTACAAACAAAGCAAAGAAAAACTAGCTAAGTTAAAAAAAAGTTACAACAACACTATACAAACTAGTTGCCTCTGAAATTTTGGATCCAGGTTCTAAACCCAGCTAGCTTAACTTTGTCGATAACCGACCCAATAAAGCTCTTCTTTGAACCTTTTCAAACAGCGTAAGAGACTGCCCTGATTCCCTTGAAGATGTGTTCATTTCTCAGGAAACTATAACTGTGAACATGATTCATGTTTTTCAGGAGTGTTGTTCAAGTTTTTTTTTCGAGAACCGCAGGAGATCTGCGCTCGTTATATTAAGCTTAAGTAGAGTATTACAGCGGAGCTACACGTTGGTTACAGGACAGCGTACCTGATTTTTTTTAGAAATAGGGTGCGGTTCACCAGACTCTGCATGAAAATGATGCACACAGTCACCGCGATTATTAACGAATTTGAGTATCTCAGAGTTTACAAATCATGGGTCACTCAAAGTGGCTACAAAAATCAACCACATAAAAACAGCTTTATCCATCTAATCTCTTATGATGTTGCCACCCACCCCGGCAGAAATAGCCCGTACGACCATCGTCATTCGAGTACATCCTGAATCCATGCGACCACGTCGCTCCGCAGGGAGAAGAAATAACCACATGTGGATCCAGTAGATGGCTTTGTTGATAACATGCAAATAGTGAACAAAATTTGTTTGTTAAAGACAATATCATTACGACAATTCCAAATGGCCTAAAGAATAGCCGCAACACAAATTCTAATAAGCTCCTTGGATGTCTTATCTATCCCATTCAACCAACTACCAAATAAATTTGCAACACTAGTTGGAGGATAGACATTGAAAGTAAAATGCATCAATCTCCATATATCACGCGTAAAAGGGCAAGAAATGAATAGGTGTTCAGCAGACTCATCTGCGTCACAGAAAACACATTTCTTACACCCAACCCAGTTCTTTCTATATGGATTATCCTTCGTGAGTAATTCCTTGCGTCGCAAAAACCACAAAAAAAATCCGTATCTTAAGAGGCACTTTCAATTTCCACAAATATTTGTGTAGATACCGTGTATGACCATTGAGCATTTCCGCATAATACGATTTCACTGAAAACACACCCCGACGGTGTTAGTGTCTAGATAAACCGATCTGATTCATTGGTTAGTTGTACCCGCATTAGTTTTTCAACTAACTGAAACCAGAGCTCTCTATTATTTCCTACCAAATTTCTTCTAAAAAAGATATTGATAGGAGAACTAGCAAATACATTCGCAATAGAAATTTGCTTGTTAGAACTTAGAAGGAACAGCATAAAGGGCAGGATAAAGGACAGCGTGCCTGATACCAACACCACAACCACAGCTCGCGATCATGCCGCTTTGGGGCAGATCCACCTATTACATGATGAACTAGCCTATTCCTCCTGTTGGCCCACGTCTACAGCTCACCCAGCAACGTCATTCATCGAGGATACATGCTTGGAGAACGCTTGCCGTACAGAAGACCCCGTCGAAGACACGCGCGTTAGGCTCCGTCCAAAGGCTTCGCATCACCAGCAGCACTAGCGAATTTAGCTCCTTTCGCGCCTTCACAGGCACGGACGCCGCGGCCGTTGGCCACCAGTCCGTGATCATTGCCGTGGTGCTCGGTAGCAGCTCTGCAGCCCTAGTGGCCGTAGGACATTGAACCAAGCACCACGAGAGAGAGGGCACTGCACCAGCAGATGATCAAGCGTCTCGTCCCTCAGCTCGCGGAGAGGGCAGGTTCATTGGTTGGGCAATCCTCGAGCCGTGAGCCTGTCCGCCGTCCAACACCGTTCAAGCCTCAGCGTGAACTTATGGTACTCTAGTTAACTGGGCTTTTTTATCAGTTGGCTTGGAACATCATTAGTAGGAGGTAATGAAGCCAATTCACTTTATGGAGAACTGTGGCCAGCAAGGGCTTTCAATTTTTTAACAATGCATTTTATCGTGCTTTTGCCTAAAACCCAAGGGGATGCCAACCCTTCTTATTTTAGGCCCAATAGACCTGTCCTCAGCTTTGGCAAGATATTCACCGAAATCATGGCTAATAAGCTGCAGCCCCTCAGTCCATCTCTCATTACTCCCTTCCATAATGCTTTCATCCAAAGGAGGTCCATTCACCACAACTCTGTGTATGTTTAAGGAGTGATCACGGGGCAAAATGAGTGAATCTACACTAAAATACGTCATACAATGTTCGTATTGGAATACTCAAAACATCTTATATTCCGGTACGGAGGGAGTAGTACACAGTTAGGTGAGTGGCATGAAATTTTTGTCTAACCCTAAGCCGGCAGTGTATAAAATGCCGACAGCGAGCACCCTCAAGAGTCAAACAACATATATTCCACCATATGTAGTCATAGAGCAATCGTGTAATCAATACAGCAATCAGTACAATCAAATAGGAGTATGTATTTACCTCCACATTAGGCGGTCGAAACTAGGTACATCGTGTGTACCAATCCCGTCACTGAATTTTTAAACGCTGTAGCTTTACACCTATGGTAAGCCATCTGATGATGACTATGTCGGGACAATCCTACGACAATAGCTTATTTAAGAGATGATCTATTAATCTGACATTTTATTCAAGATGTCCAAGAATTTTACGAAGGCTAGAGTGGAGCATGTAAGTTTCTACGAATGAAAGGACAAGAAGTTATGCCACATATCGGAGATGTCGGCCAAAGAGCTTCATTACTTGCATGGTTGCATGGTTCTAGGAGAAAAGGAGATATACAAATTGTTTTTGGTTTGTTAGGAAAAAATGGACATAACCTAGAAAATACACACCCATACACAATGTCTAGTGAAGTGTGGTAGCGATATTCAAGCTCGACAAAACAATAATGATGTTGGAGCAACTAAAACGACCATTTTAGAGGTAATTGCAAGGTTGGAAGCGAGGAAATTTTTTATTTTTTAAATACAGTAAGGAGGAGACGCGGCGCAAGGACGGTGATAAGGAAGGAAGACGGTACGTGGAAGGATTTTTTTTAAGAGGGGAAAAAAGCCTTGCCTCGTCTACTAATTAAGAAGGAGTTGCAAGGAAGCTAGTTTTTTAACCGATTATTACAACGTGATTATTCTCGCGGCATCAAGTTGGCCAAACATTTGGCGCCCGCGAGAACCCACAATCGGGCCTCGTTCTTAATTCTGTCTAGGGTGATTAGCGGCGGTACGCTCTTGTGGTGGAAAACTCTAGCGTTGCGCTCGCTCCAAGCCTCCCAAGTGGTGAGCAAGGTGAGTGAGGCGATGGCCCGTCGGTTAGGAGAGGCGGTCGTCATTCTAAGCCACCATTCATTCAAGTTGAGGTTTGTCCATGAATCCGGGGAAAGGTAGTAAAGACCCAACCAATCCTTCAAGAGCTCCGAAATCCTTCTTGTGAAGCGACAATGGACAAAAATATGCTTCACCGATTCCATTGTTTGCTTGCAAAAAGGGCACAACCCACAATTCGGCCACCCTCTTTTCGCCAACCGGTTGAATTTTGTCTTTGGCGAGTCCAAGCTTTCCAAATTAATTGTCTTGTAAATACTGGAGTTCAATGTTGGAAGGATTTTTGTCATGTTAGAATAAGTAAGAGTAAAATCGTTCGAGCATGTATGCTACGGTACAGACCGAAGAGACTTGGATTCCACATGAGAGTAAGATTACAAGAGTGTTGTTTCCACATGAGACTATGAGAGTAAGATTGTATTTGGTTGTATATTATTAAAATGATACTTACCAAGAGCCACGATGCAAGAGAAAAAAAGCTAAAAGCATGTGTATATTATTAAAACGCTAAAAGAGTTCATGCTAAATAAATAAACCTATATACTCCTTACTATTTCACACGATTAATTTACAAGCTCATTGCCAAGGCCCACTAGTAAATTGTTGATGCCTGTTCACCGCTCCTTTCGTTCATGTCTGTTTCACCGCACCGGACCTCTCGATTAGCAGACCAACCCAAACTGAACCATATATGCAGGCACCATCTGATTACGTTTTCCCTTCTTGATATTCTAGAAGTACATCAATAATTAATAGTGCTGGTCTCAGGACGAAGAGTTAACTAAGAACAGCGTGGGGGAGCAAGCTATTCGCCTGCCTTTTTTATTCCATATATAAAACAACACGGCCCAGTACAGTACATCAGTCAACTGACCAATTCTCCAAACTAGAACATACATGACGCATCAACGCATACATATATGACCTCGCAAGAACACACAGCTAGATGTGTTCTTCAAGATCTCGGCGCACACAATCTTACATATACGTACACACATTCACCTTCTTATTTGTTTTGAGCAAACTGCTGACGCATCGGGGCTGCTCAGCTCAGGGGTGCACCTCCGCCTCAGGGCGGTACATGGGCTCCGGCATTTCGTCGAAGCGCTGACAGCACCGGCAGCCGCCGTAGTACCCGCGGCCACAGCAGCCCCATCGGCAGTACCCACCGCCGCCGCGGCCTGGGTAGCCGCCTCCTCCGCGGCCAGGGTACGGGTAGTACCCGCCTCCTCCACGCCCGGATAGCCGCCTCCACCGCGGTAGGGGTACCCGCCGCCGCCACGGTAGTAGTCCTGCAAGTCGGCCGTTGGCTCCTCCTTCTTGGCCTCTGCATCATCAACACATAGCATCAGCATTCATGTTTACAAATTTAAGCATGAAATAGTGGCAGCACTGCTGCAGCAACAATACTAATTCTTTGCTAATCAATCCGTAGGAAGCTAGTGTGGTAGCTTACGGGTTTTTTCTTCGGCCGAGGCGACCATCAGAGCAGCAGCAAGCAGCAGAGCAAACACTAGAAGAAAACCCTTGTACGTCGCCATGGTCGATCGCTCTTCTCCTAACTCGAGATTGTATCTGAGCTAGCTTGATGAGAAGCTATGCATGGAGACCAGGCATATTTATAGGGCAGAAAGGAGTGGAAATGCTTCCTAGGGAGCAAGTTGAGGCGTCTTCGTCGCTGTGCATGTGGATGGCCCCGAACAGTAGTTAGCGGTTGGCAGATGGTCCGTGTGCATTAACATCTTCATGCATGCAAGTAGCAACTTGAAGAGCTCTGCGTTATCCTATCTTCACTGCAAGCGTAGACATTGTGAGATAGTGGATGGAACGTCAAGTTTGACTCGGCCATACGATCGATGCATGAATGCATGAGTTGTTATTCAACTCGAGTACTGGAGATCAGACACTGACACGGCAACGCATTCATTGTGGAGTATAACATTTTAGGTCCAAATGCATCGAGTACCTTCTGGATAGGTCAAAAACGAATATGATAACATAACATAATGCATTCAAAGAGAAAGTGAGTCATACAAATCAATAAATGAAGCAACCTAGCTAACATTACCACCCTTACATTACCATGGCCAACATGATACTAGTTTGTGTAACTCTCACCGTGTGTGGCCTAAAGTTGGAAAAATTAATCGATAAAATAGAAAATGTTTACATATGATAAATTATCCTATAGTTTTGTATGTTTAAGTTGGTAGTAAAACTTCATCGTATTGAAAATGCACTTTGCACTTGAAATAATATTGCAATTTTATCGACTTACATGACATAAAAGTTTCAGTCCGCTCAAATGTAGAAACAAACCCAAACACGGGGGGCACATGGGGCTTGAGGTATACTAGTTGTGGACTTCTACACAAGTGTTCAAGACTTCAAAATATATTGTTGAAAAATATTCAAAAAAAAATAGGGATGCTCTAAAACAAGCATATGGCATTCATTTTCATAACGTAGTTTGACAAATAACTCAAACGAACAATGAAGTCAAACTTTTCTGCGAATAGTGCCACTTGGATATTATTCATTCTCGATTGAGATACCATGGTTGTCTCTCTTTCAGGTGCCGGTACACAAAATGTCTTTTTGATGCAAAACTTTTTTTTTGTATGAATAGACATTTTTCATATGAACACTCATTTTTTGTTTGAAATATTTTAACATTTTGAAAAGCGTTAAATACATTTTGCACAACGGGTTCATCTGCACCCGTTAGGCAAAACATCATGTTCAGCGAATAGTCGTTATACTCCTCAAGATCTACATACTTTTTATATGAAGCAACAAATCAGGGTAGAAATATCTCTTTTTACCTATTTCACATACATTTTTTGTTATAAATGTTTAAATCTTGGGTTAGAGATAAACCACAAATTTGTTCACTAAATAAGCGTGTGTTTGTTTCATCGAACGTTTGTTTTTGTGGGTTGGTCTTCTGCGTGCATTTTATCTTCTCTTATTGCCCGTCCACTAAATTATGTTTTCAAGTCTATCACATTCTCTTCTCGGTTTATTTCTATCTTCCGAAGTTTTGCAACCCGTTGCCGTTGCTCAGCCATCGTCGATTGATACGTATCGCCCCTTCGATTTTCAGTCTGCGTCGGTCTAGGGTCAATATGAATATTGTAAATAGTGTAGCTTCTTTTCTAAAAATAATAATGCGATCAACCTACCGTGATCCTTTCGACCAAAACTCCTGCTCCACGCTTAACATCAGTTGGCCTAGGTGTACAGGGAAAATCCCAAATTTGTGGTTTGTTTTGTGTGTGCAAATAGCAAGATTAAATCCTAATAAGATGTGCTGCTCACGTATAACGGTGGAATACTATGCCGTGGAAAAAACATTCTGTCCGTTTTACACCTGAGATCGTGACAACAATCAAGTCCATTTTTTTTTCTTTCAGTATCCACCAGATCCGATCCATGTGTTTTTTTTTACTTGATCCATGTAGCTGGGACGTGGTTTACTTAGGAACGGCACTACTATTTCTTAGGGAACGGAAGTCACATAAATTGTACGTGTCAAAAAAAATTTGTAACCGAGTAATGTTGAACGTAACTTATCCATCTTTTAATCTCAACCGTCAAATCATAAATTAACGGATTATATATTTCTAACCTATGTGGCTTAACGTGTGGTGTCTCGAAAAACTAACTCATTTTGCTTTTAGTATGTAACTAGCAGGGTGGCCCTCGCAAATGCGAGGGCAGTTTTACTGTGTTTATAGGATTAAGTATTTACCTTTACCTTATGCATTCTTCGTTATATGTAACCACGTACTAGTTGAATCCAAATACACTTTGTTACACTGGTACATTCTTAAATGTCTAACCTTTACCTTTATGTGTATATGACTATGTTGATAACGAATAATATAATATCATGAAAGGATAAAAAAATAATGATACGAATTATTTTGCTTAATAATGTGTTTATACAGTGAGGAGCGGATTTTGGATTATACCAACAAAACTAATCCACAATCCGCATGCCCTCTAGAGATCTTATCACACGTTTGCTTGAGTAGTGCTTCTCTCGTGTTCTAGAATAAAGAGAAATCAGGCATGTCAATTTATAGCCTCCTCTCTAATATATAAAGCAGGTTCTCACTGAGATTATTACTTGCACTTAAAACTGGAACCATGTTAATTTTACAGTGAATTACCAACATGCATTGAGCCTTTAGTTTTACCAATTCAATTTTATTTGTCTACTCCTTTAATGATGCTCATATTGTTGCGTAATCCCACCTTGGCCATTTCTTCTATCTTATGTCCCTTCGGAATTTTGTACATTAATGGTAATACTAATTTTAGTGAAGCATTATATGGTAGAATAAAACTATCCCTTGTATTCGTCTTTATAGGGTACCAGTCTTGTTTCTATCCATTAGATTAGCATCTGTGTAGATGTGAGGTCTCCCATGTATAAATTAGACTTCACATGTAATTGTCATTTATAGTCAGTGTGTGACCCTCGTACACAAATAGATTTCCTTGTATTTCTACATATGGTATTTTAAGTATTATCATAATGCCTATGTTAGCCTTATATGAGTTCCTATGAAAATCATTTTTATTCCCTAATTGTTATTAAGAATTCATATGAGCTTATTATCTATTATCTCATACTGTAAACAAATATAGTTATTTGAGAATATATCGATTTTGTACCCAAAAATAGGAAACAATAAATCAATTTAACTTTGATTCTATTTTAAGTTTGTACAAAGTTTCATTTCGTTCTGCCATTCAATCCTAACATAATCAAGACTTGTTGGCTCTATATGGATTACGACAACTAACTCATTTCCTTTTGTTTGTTTTTAAAAGCATCACAAATAAAAGAGTTGGCACCTAGATTTATTTTGATATGGGTATTATGAATTTAACTACCAAGCACTCTGTATTACATATGGTGCTTGTTCATAGACCATATTGCCAAACAATTTCTCGACAATTTAATTACGTACATTGGTGAGATCATTCTATTATATTTATTGCATTGCTGGTAATAACCATCATATGTAGCAACAAAATACTGAGAGGGGTCGATTGTTGTCTCGCCCTTCCCATACAAAATTGTAAGGTTTCATGAAAAATTAACATTTTATTACCATTGGTGGTTTTTGGTGTGTATTTCTTATTAATTATTACTGCATTTTTTGTAAAATAAAATTAGATCTAAACTATCATAGTTGCTATTTCAGTCTTGTGTTGCTTTGTAACATGCGTCCCATTCTTTTACGTACCATGGTTGTGTTTTTATTTGTGTAATGACATACTGAAATATATTTCCACACCATTTGCTTCTTACTCTATTTTTTTTTGCTTCGCCGATTAGGCCAATATAATTGTCGTATATTTGGAATGACTCATGATGACATACTGAAATATATTTCCACACCATTTGCTTCTTACTCTATTTTTTGTTGCTTCGCCGATTAGGCCAATATAATTATCGTATATTTGGAATGACTCATGATTTCACGATAGTCATCACGGAGGTCACGCTACATGTAGCCCTATATTTCACGGAATTCAAAAATCATATTTGAAAGTTTCACAATTTTTTTACGAAAATCGCGGACGTGGACAGTAGTATATCCTACCAACATGCACAATTTCAATTCAAAATGTTCGGGGCTGCCAAAAAAAACTGACAGATTTTGGAGAGTTCAAATTGATGACTATTCTCTACTCTTAGATTTACATTTGGTCATTTTTACACAGCCTAAAGTACAACATATTTATGTTGATATTTGACGCGTTGGTAGAAGACAGCATTATCTACATCCATAAATGTTTTTCAGATTTATTGAAACTCCCAAATATGGTTTGCAAAAATAAGAGTTACATGTAGCTCGGTCTCCAAAATGCTTCACGCCAAGATGGAGATTGTCGAAAACAATTAATCTTTGTCCTAATTTAAAAAATCTTAGGAGCTGAATAGGAAGGCATATTTGCTGTACTATGAAAAGTGGAGTCTGAGTCGGCATACGTAAAGGTTCAAATGGACATGCTTCTCAATTTGTTCACGCATAAACTTGAAGCTACTGTACATCTGATTTTCTAGGGAAGTTACAACTTGATTATCTACATGTCCTTGTATAGCACCTGGAGTCATTCATCTGGTTTAACCAACTCACGATGGAAAGGTATAGCTGGGTTAACTACATGTACACATACGTGTATAGCACCGGAACTCTTTTGTCCGGTTCTACCAGCTTACGGTGGTGCAAGTTGAATGATCACGTGTTTGCCTGCCAACACATATTTCGCAAGTTCTATTTCTAAAAAATCTCCGCCGTTAGAGCTTACCGGCCAATTGGGCTGGGTCTTTTTGACATGACGGATCGGACGTTTTGCACATGCAGCTAAATACGTGACAACATAATCTTGTTGGACAATGATAATTAAAAGTCTGTTACGCATCTTTTATTAAATCTTAACCGTATATTTTAGATCCAACTATCAAAATTAATTTAGATGATGTGGCTTAATATGGTGGCTCCATTAGCTAACTCATTTTGCTTTTAGTATATAACTAGCAGGGTGGCCCTCGCAAATGCGAGGGCAGTTTTACTGTGTTTATAGGATTAAGTATTTACCTTTACCTTATGCATTCTTCGTTATATGTAACCACGTACCAGTTGAATCCAAATACACTTTGTTACACTGGTACATTCTTAAATGTCTAACCTTTACCTTTATGTGTACATTCTCCAACATTTGTCAAGATTGGTGGCACCCTATACAAGGGTTAGCAACTTCTTCATCTCCTCTTCCGGCATTTCAAGTTTAGCTCATTTTCGTGCAAATTTAGCAAGTTTGATTTTGGTGGTGCTTGCAAGGTGTTTGATGAAATGACTAAGTTAGGGATTTCATTTGTTTTATATGCATTTTGAGCTCAAATTAAAGTATAATTTGTGGTTTTATATAGTGTCCCCTTCCTCACCGCCGTCGATTGCCCGCGCCGCTCCGTCACCGATACCACCTCGGTGAGACTCTTTTTTATCTTTTATTTTAAAAATTGTTAGTTATATGATTTAAATGCATAATTATTTCTTGTATAATTTTCTTATGTTTTTTTATATATGTATAGTGTCATGGTTTTGATATCCGTCCCCTTCGGCCCTCGTCCGGTCTATGATTCGGATGTGGTATATCTTTTTAACTATTTATTTTGATTCGTGTTTATAACAATCATGTCGACCTACTTGACGTAGATATATTTTTGTTTAGGAGGTAGTTGAACCGGAAATTCCGGCCGACCCTATTGTCGAGTATTTTAAAAAAGAAAACGACGATTTGAGAGCAAAATTGAAGATAAGTGAAGATCTTCGTCTCCAATGCCTAGAAGAGAAGATGGAATTGGACTTGAAGATTGCCGACATCGTTGATGCTCACGGGGTCGAGCTTGCCGACGTCGTCACTGCTCACGAGAGGAAGATGGATGCAATGCGCGCCAAGCTTAAAAAGATTAGAAAATATGCCATTAGTCAAGAGGCTTTGTATCATTATGCTGTTGGTTCAATAGTTACCTTGGTTGCGATTCTGATCGCATTTGTTGTTGGATTTAAATTCTTTAGATAGTTGTATGTTAGTTTCGATAGATGTATGTTTCGTGAGAACTATGTATTACATTTGGGCACTACGCTACTTTGATTTTAATGTGATGAACTTGTATAAATTAATTTGGTCACGTATCTCTATTCATTATTTAGCTGGTGTAATGGTTTTTGATATATTTATGTAATGCAGATGAGCCGAGAATGGATGTACGGTGATCGACGCTGTCCCGAGTTCATTGATGGCATGCATCGTTTTCTCGATGTGGTTAAGTTAAACAAGCTGAAGAATGGTTTTATGATTTGTCCATGTGATGAATGTCGGAATAACAGGAATTACCCGAGCGTAAGAACCATACACTCCCACTTGTTGCGACAAGGCTTCATGCCCAATTATTTTTGTTGGACCAAGCACGGAGAAAGAAGGGTTATAATGGAAAACCCTGAAGAAGAGGATGATGACAACTATCCCGTGTTCTCAGATGAACATGGTGATACTACAATGGGGGAAGACGAAGTAGTTGAGCTCGAGGTCATTGTTGATCAGTCCGATGATGATGATCTTCGTCGGGTCATTCTTGATGAACATATGAAGTGCGGAAGTGAAAACGAGTGGTCGAAGTTGGAGCGCATGTTAGAGGATCACAAAAAATTGTTGTACCCAAATTGTGAAGATGGCCAGAAAAAGCTGGGTACCACCCTGGAATTGCTGCATTGGAAGGCAAAGAATGGAATATCTGACAAGTCATTTCAGGAGTTGCTACAAATATTTAAGAAGAGTCTTCCAAGGAATAATGAATTGCCGCACAATACATAAGAAGCAAAGAAGATTGTCTGCCCTCTAGGATTAGAGGTGGAGAAGATACATGCATGCATCAATGACTGCATCCTCTACCGCGGTGAGAAGTACGAGAATTTGAATGCATGCCCGATATGCGGTGCATTGCGGTATAAGATCGGGCGAGATGACCCAGGTAATGTTGAGAGCGAGCCGAGCCCCAGGAAGAGGGTTCCCGCGAAGGTGATGTGGTATGCTCCTATAATACCACGGTTGAAACGTTTGTTCCGAAACAAAGAGCATGCCAAGTTGTTGCGATGGCACAAAGAAGACCGTAAGGAAGACGAGATGATGAGACATCCCGCTGATGGGTCTCAGTGGAGAAACATCGACAGTGCGTTTGGGGAATTTGCAGCTGACGCAAGGAATTTAAGGTTTGGTCTAAGTACAGATGGCTTGAATCCGTTTGGGGAGCAGAGCAGCAGTCATAGCACCTGGCCCGTGACTCTATGTATCTATAACCTTCCCCCTTGGTTGTGCATGAAGCAAAAGTATATTATGATGCCAGTGCTTATCCAAGGCCCGAAGCAACCCGGCAACGACATTGATGTGTATCTGAGGCCATTAGTTGACGAACTTTTACAGTTGTGGTCTGACGAAGGCGTACGTGTGTGGGATGAGTACAAACAGGAGGAATTTGGCCTACGAGCGTTGCTGTTTGTAACCATCAATGATTGGCCTGCTCTTAGTAACATTTCAGGACAGTCAAACAAGGGATACAATGCATGCACGCACTGTTTAGATAAGACTGACAGAATATATTTAGGTAACAAGAATGTGTACCTTGGTCATCGTCGATTTCTTCCAAACAGGCATCCCGTAAAAAAGCCAGGCAAGCATTTCAAAGGTGAGGCAGATAACCGAACGAAGCCTACACGCACTGATGGTGATGTTATATATGGCATGGTCAAGGATTTGGAAGTAATATTTGGAAAGGGTCCTGGCAGTCTAAATGTTCCAAAAGACGCTAACAAGCGCGTACCCTTGTGGAAAAAGAAATCTATATTTTGGGATTTACCCTATTGGAAAATCCTAGAGGTTCGCTCTGCAATCGACGTGATGCACGTGACGAAAAATCTTTGCGTGAACCTGCTAAACTTCTTAGGCGTGTATGGGAAGACGAAAGATATATCGGATGCACGGCAGGACCAGCAAAGTACGCACGAACGAGACAACCTGAATCCAGAGAAGTACCAAGGTACTGCCAGCTACGCTCTTACCAAAGAAGAGAAGGAGATCTATCCCGCCGTATGCCCACGAGCCCGGTGTGGAGAGGAATGCCCTCCTACCGGCCTCCTGCTCCACCAGGTGCCGCCGCACCTCCACCAGGCGCCGCCGCTCCTCCCGAGGAGGAGGAGGAGGACGACGACTTCGACTGGAGCGACGACGGGGAAGAGGGTTGTGGGTTGCAGATACAGGAGGCCATGGAAGACTCCTTCCAGTCTGTCCGCGACTACCCTATCCAGCGAGCCAAGACTGTCTACCAGCTCAAAGCGAAGGAGGCTTCCGAGCTGGATTGGGCGCTGAAAGACTCATCCTCCATGGATCTTGCCCTCCGCCGCAAACGTGCGTGCGAGAACCGGGCGGCCGCCCACGGGGCTGGCTCCTCCCGCCGTTCCACCTAATCCTACGGCCTTCGAGCCAGCAAGTCCGTTTATGTAGAGTAATGTAACTGTTACATAGCTCGGGTCCATTTTTATAGAAAACAAATAGATAGATAATTATTACAATTGTGTAGACAATTAAATTAAATATACATTAAAGAAAAAGAAACTAGTGAAAAAAACAAAATAGAAACCAAATAGATATAAAAAACAGGAAACATAAGAAAGAAAAAAGAAACTAGAGAATTGACGTCGTTGGTGTTAACGATGTTTCTAAAATAAATAGATAATTATTATAAATTTTCAGACAATTAAATTACATAGATATAAAATAAAAAGAAACTAGAGAAAAAAACAAAACATAAACCAAATAGAAAAAACAAAACAGAAACCAAATAGAAAAAACAGAAAATAAAAAACAAAAAAAAGGCCCTACTAAAGGGGTGGGCTTTGCGCGCGAAATTTCGCCGCAGCCCAAACAGACCTTTAGTACCGGTTGTTCTTTACAACCGGTACTAAAGACCCTTTAGTACCGGTTGTACAGAACAACCGGTACTAAAGGTTGTTTGAATGCAGTTTAAGCAACGAATTAGGGATGAAATCCCCAATTCGCATCGTCTTCTTCGCGGCCTCTCGAGCTCTCCGGCCTCACCTCGTCCTCCGCCGCGCGCCGTCGCCTCGCGCGCTGCTCCGGCGCCATCCACCACCGCGCCATCGCCGGCCACCGTCTCCCCGCCGCCACGCTCCAACGCCGCGCCCCATCGCCGGCGCCTCGGCCCGCCATCGCCGGCTCTCCACCACCGCGCGCGCGCCATCGCGGCGCCGCCCTCCTCCATCGCGCGCCGTCGCCTCCCTGCGCTGCTCCGCCGGCCTCCAAGTCCGCCACCGCGCCTCGGCCTCCACCGCGCGCCATCGCCGGCCCTCTCCTCAGGTTTGTTTTTTTTTTTTCATTTTTTAGTTTAGGTTAATTCTTACTGTTTTTTGCGAAGTTAGCAATTTTTAGTTTAATTAGGTTCTTACTGTTTTTTGCAGAGTTTGAAAATTTGAAACTTTTTTTAGTGTAGCAATTTTTAGTGTAAGTAAATGTGTTTGCAATTTGAAAATTTAGTTTAAGTAAATGTTGCAAATTAGAAAATGTAGCAAATATTAGTAGCAATATTAGTAGCAATTTTTAGTTTTAGCAATTTTGTAAACCTAGCAATTTTAGCAAATTTTGTAAACTTAGCAATTTTTTTTTTTGTAAACTTAGCAAGTTTTAAATTTTGTTTAGCTTATTATTGTTTAGGTTAATTTTGCTAAGTTAGAAATATTGCTTAGTGTAGCAAAATATTGCTTAATTTTGCTAAGTTAGAAATATTTACTTATTTACTAGAATTTTGTTTAGCTTAATTTTGCTAAGTTAGAAATATTTACTTATTTAATTTTGCTAAGTTAGAAACATTACTAAAAATAACTTTGAAAATTTTGCTAAGTTAGAAATATTGCTAAGTTAGAAATTATTCTAGTAAATAAGTAAATATGTGCATTGTCATTTTTTTATTCTAGTAAATATGTGAATTTTGCTAAGTTTGAAAATTCTAGTAGCAAAGTTTCAAAATTTAGCAAAGTTTGAAATATTGCTAAGTTTGAATTACAAATTTGCAGTGACATTGAGCTATGGAGGACGATGCCCCCATCATCGACGCCCCGGACTTCATCCGAGACTTGGAGAAAGAAGAACGCTTTCAAGCACTTATATTTGATAAGACCCTTGGACCCAATTCCGATGGAGAAGATTCCGATGGAGAAGATTCCGACGAAGAAGACGGCGAAGATTTCAGCGCGAAATGCTTGAACGACTCCGGTGAGGGACTTGAGTTACAAAACTTCAGAGACGACGACGAAGAAGAAGTGTCGTTACAAAACTCCGTAGAGAACTCCGGCAAGGTATATATTAAGTCTTGTTGATCACTAGCTAGATGCATTAATTGATTTATATGCGCACTTATTAACGAAACATTTTTCTTTCAGCCCTCTGGATCTACGTCGACAATCCGTAAACGAGGCCCAGCCCAAGGGTTAAAGCTGCCGGATGGTGCAAAGTTGTCGATCGACGAAGTTAGCATAAAAGGCAAACCGGAGAAACCCGATGGAATCTCCACTAAATACATAGCTCAATGCGGATTTCTTGTAAGGGACATGGTCCCGATCACCGTTGCAGAATGGAATGAGCCGAAGAAAAAAAACATTGGCGCAAAATATGTCGAGGACAGAATTAAAGAAACCCTTTGGGAGTCGATATTGGGTTATTTCAGCCTACCGGCAGATCTCCCACAGAGGAGGAAGGATAAAGTCAAGGAGTGGACTCTTAGCAAGATGGCCGAGCAATTCAACAACTGGAAGAAATCATTGTGGAGAAAATATGAGAAAAAAACTCCAGATTTCACTGGACATCTAGAGAAGCTAAAAGATGACTGGCCTGAATTTGTGGCGTATAAGAAATCGGCCGTCGCTGTGGCCCGATCGAAACGAAATAAGTTGAATGCTAAGAAGAAGAAATATTTCCATCGTTTGGGCTCAGGTGGCTACAAGACTGCCGTGCCTAAGTGGGAAGCCTATGAAAACGAGCTGCGTCAAAAAGGGATCATTCCACAGACAGATGACTGGCCCGACAGGTCCAAGTTATGGTTGTTTGCGCATGGGGCAGTGTTGGACCCAAACACAGGGCTGATTGTTGCAAAGGGAAAATGGAAGAAAAGAATTAAAAGAGTCACCAAAAAACTAGTTGACGCAATAGAACTAGTCCGACAGGGAAAATATGTTCCCGATAGAGAGGACGACGAGCTTTCACTCGCCCTCGGGAATAAAGAACACTGGGGACGATGTCGAGGCAGAGGAGGCGGGGTTGGTTTTCTTGAAGGGTTTCCGGAGCACGCTGCAACTTATAGAAAACATTGCAGAGGTAAGAAGAGGGAGGCGGAGAGGTTTACTGCATTAGAACGCCAGATGCAGGATGTGAAGGAGCAACTGGCCTTAATTACCCAGCAAAGGGAATCTCAGCCGCGAGTACAAGATCATGCAGTCGATGTCTGCCCATCTCAGCGGAAAAGCAGCGTGGGTTCCACGCAGCTACAAGATCCTGCAGTTGATGAACCAGTTGATGAACCGTCGGCGGCGCGCTACCCCGTGGATGATATCACGGAGAAGACAAATTGTGAGTTACATGCGCCAATGAAGAACATTAGTTTCCGGTGGCGAATGGCTATGCTTTACCGCATCAACTTGGATCAACCTTCCATTTTGGTGAGATTCCGGCTGGATTTGCTCGTGTCGGGGTGACGAAAGTTATGTCGGGATTCAGCTCAATCCATCTTGACATTCCCGGAGCTGAAGGCGAGAAGACATTGGGAGATGTCGAACTTGGTATCGTTCTATGGAAGAAGAAATATATCAAGTTTCCAGACTCGGCGCCAAGGCCACCGACTCCTCCGGTTAGAAATTCACCACAGCAAAGTCCACCCTCCTCCCCCGACGATTGGGAGCCCACCGCGAGTCCATCGCCCGCGCCGTCCCGTCAGCCGACTGCTGCGCCCACTAGTAGTTTGACAAAGCGGAAGCTTTTCACGTCGTCCCCTGTCAAGAAACGTGCAAAAAAACAAGGAAGTCAAGGCTCCTGAGAAGTTAGCTGGCGAGATGACTCAGGAGGAATTAGAAGTGAGCACACGTGAAGAGGCGAGAGCCTTTTTTGAACAGAAAAAAAAGGAAAGACTGGAGGCAAGACTGGACCCCATGAAGGAACTTCTGAAGACTATACCAACTGAGGTAAAAGATCACACCGTTGACAACCTATATGACCCTCCACCACCGCCCCTTTCAGACTATGAGCGAGGTATTGAAAAGGTACTTTCCTCACAGATGGAGCAAGAAAAAGCGTGCGGGAAAAGAGTTGCCCAGCTCGGAGAACAAGAAGCACAATCGATCGCCCCGCTCATTGTGCCTTCTGAAGCTCGGGAAATCGAGCATGGAGAAGTTGTCATTGGCGACACAGGTTGCCCCATAGCGCAGATAACAATTCAATATAAATTTGAACTCGGGCTGCCTCTGGTCGAAAATCCGAGTGCTCTAACAACACAGTTATATAAATTGCATAACTGGTACATGGCCGCCGCTAAAGAAGGGAAAATGTGTCTCATGGCGGGAGTTAAGGAACAACACTTTTCCGACAATATGGTGTGGAGGTTGCGTTCTCCGAACTTTTTCAGATGTACAATCAACTTGCTCTCGACAAATCTATCATCAGCTGCTATTGTCTGTAAGTAATTTATTCGTGTAATTTAATTATTTATAGTTAAGCTCGTTCATTGCTTGTAATTATCCTCACAACATTCTTTTGTACGCTATTATGCAGAATGAAGATTCGTGAATGCCGAATGGGAGGAATCTGGGACATTGGGTTCATTGACCCGGATAAAGTTCATGAAGTCACCGTACAAAGTCCTTGTATGCCCAGGAAACAGAGGACGTTTTGCTAACGTGTTTTAAGCGACAAAGTACCAGAAAGGAAATACTTTTTCCTTACAACTTCGGGTGAGTGTTACTGTCTTGTACACATTCTATTTTGCTTTCCCGATATTAAGTGTAATTGATGAGTTCTGAATACCTGCGTATATAAATGTGCGCAGGTACCACTTCATTCTGCTAATCATTAGACTCGAGGAAGGACAGTTGAAGTCTGGGACTCATTAAGGAAAGATCAAGATGATTACAAAAGCGTGCGTCTAATGCTCAAGAGGTAATTTCAATCGCACTATATCGTCCTCTTTCGTTCATTTCCGGATATCAAAAGTATAAGTAATAACTCCTCAATTCATTTTCTTTTCCGGGCAGGGTTTGGAAAAGGTTCATCGCGGAAGAACGCGGTGAATGGAAACCTAAGCTGGAGTTCAAGGCTAACAACGTAAGTACTACTACGTATCTAGGTCTATGTATCTTTCTAATACCATTATCATTCTCTTGATTATTATTTGATTAAATTAAATTCTTGTATAGTGGTGTCTGCGACAACCACAGGGGACGGAACTATGTGGATACTACGTTTGCGAGTATATTCACATGAGGGTCAATGAGAGAGTCAATAGTATAAGAAATCGAGAGGTACGTAAACATCATACACAACTTTTATTTTGCTACCATCAATCATGTTTAGTTTCGATCACTGATTTGATCTCCTTCTTTTAAAGATGGCAAGGAAGCGGAACCAGCTCCTACTAAAAAACCGCGTAAAAGCTATTGCGGAGGAATTGGCGGGATTCATTGTGACGCAAGTCGTAGATGAATTCGGTGAATTCCACTATGTTGATTAATAGACTCCCTCCATGCATGTACTAGCTAACGGTGATCTCAATTGTAATTATGAGTACTTTATATGTAACGAGAGTACTTTATATGTGTAGTGAGTACTTTATACGTGATCTCCTCCGAAACCCTGAAAAATGAGCGAAAAGGAAAAAAACAGAAACCCTAAACCCTGAGAAATAAGCGAAAAGAAAAAAAACCGAAAACCTAACCCCCCTGAAAAAATAAGGGGGGCAAAAAAAACAGGAACCTTTAGTACCGGTTGCTAATACCAACCGGTACTAAAGGTCCTCAGCTGCGCGCGCGCAGCGGCCACGTGGAGGGCCTTTAGCACCGGTTGTTTATAAAACCGGTACTAAAGGGGTACCCCTTTAGTCTCGACCTTTTAGTACCGGTTGCACAATCGGTACTAAAGGCCTAATAAGACCGGTACTGATGCCCTGTTCTCTACTAGTGTTTTGACATGACGGATCGGACGTTTTGCACATGCAGCTAAATATTATCAAATATTTCTAAAAAATATTATCAGTATGAATGAATCTCAAAGGGAGCGGACCGCGCAGGCGACCGCACTGGCGACCATGGCGACGCGGGTGTGGTGACACCGCCGCCGGCCCGATCTCCCTGCTCCGGCGTCTGCTCCGGCTTCCGCGACCAGATCCTGCTTCCCCTCCGCGCGCTCTCTCCGGCATGGGGCGCGGAAGGTAGCGTGCCGCTCGGGATGTGCGCTGCCGACCCGCGGGGGGCGGCCACGGCGGCGGCCGCTCCGGCTACCGTCTCCACCCCGCCGTCCCAAGGATCGTCGCCACCAACCTTCTCCCCTTCGCCTTGCAAGTTCCTCTGGGCGGACTGCGCGGAGAACGCCGACGAGGGGGTCTCGGTGGTGCTGGTCTCTCAGCCTGATGCGGCCCGGTCCACGACCTTGGACTATGACGGCGGGGGCCTGCCCCTCGGTGGGTCGCTCGTGCGGCCCCTCCTCCTCCGGGAGTGGCTCCCCCCCGCTTCCAGCCAAGGTTCCGTCGAGCTTTGCAGCTCGGCCAACGGCGCATGGAGAGAAGCCCCCGCCTCCGCCCGCTGGGTTGTCGCCTGGGCGACGGCCGCGCGGTTTGTCCTCGCGGATTGGAGCTGTTGGAGGGAGCCTCGTCGCTCCTGCTGGGTCGACCTCCTCACCGCGCCTTCGGGGAAGGAGACAGCAGGCGCCGGTGCGCGGGGATGATGGCGGACCGGAGGGGCCTTGGCAGCTCGTGCAACACCGCCGTTCACGTCAGGCTGCCGCCCCCGCTGCTCCCTCTCCGAGGTCTACAAGGTTCCACCCGCGCCTTCGTCCATGAATTCCCCGACGTCTGCGGGGATTGTGCCTCAAGTGCCTGAAGAAGGGGCATTTCATCGCCGAGTGCTGCGACCCGATATGTTGCCGCTGCTGCAACCGCTCTGGCCATTTGGAGCGAGAGTGCCCGGAGGCCCGGTCAGCTCCTCTACTTCACCCGTGTAGGAGGGCCTCCTTGACCTCTCCTCTCCGCTCCTTCCGCGATGTGCTCATGGCACCGGCGGAGCTTGCGGGCGGCTTGGAGGTGGACGTGTGTTGCTCCGTGGCAAAGGAGGTGGTGTTGGCCTGCACGCGGGACTACAAGGAGGGCGTGGATTGTGCTCTCTCGGAGGAGAATGTGCGGGTCGGCCGGTTGCCCTTGCTTTTGCAGGGGGAGGATGGCGACCGTGAGGCGAGGGAGCAGGAGGTGTCTGATAAGATATCCGCGATGGAGTCTGAGGAGATGTTGGCGTGGCAAGGTTTGATCGCGAGATTTCGGCGTGGGACTCGTGTCCGGCCTCGGGGTGCTCCACGCTTCCGGCTGTGAGCGACGAGCCGCCTTCTATCGTCTCGCCAGGCGATGCGTCCGGTGAGGTGGTGCTGCTGCACGAGGAGGTGGAGGATGAAGAGAAGAGCATTGCCGATGTAGCGCCCCGACCCGACTGTTATACAGTGATGCTGTGTGTCACCGGTTAAGCGATACAACCGGAGGTTACGGGTTTACCAATCCCCGGCCAAAACCTTTCGCAGGCGTTGCTCGGAATGGATCATCGGCAACGCAACTCCCCGATTGATGCCTTAACACAGGCACAACCCTCAATGTATAATAGAGAGATCAAGACTTGTGGAACAACTGGCACATCACAGACTCTACGACACAAATCATATAGTTCAACTCTTATAATAGAGAAAAGATAGCAAATTACAACCAGAGGTCACTGACCCAACAGTACAACATGCGGAAGCGAATTAGGTTGTTCTAAACAACAAGATCCAAAATATGGCCTAAGAGGCCTACAGATAAACATCACAGCGCCAGCTGTTCCGGGATGTCCCAAGCTGCCACCTGGGAACCCCAGACTACTCGTCGACGTCCACAAAGAACCCACCTTCGAGGTCGGTGAAGTCCTCCTCTGAAACAAAACAAACGACGTTGAGTTCGACGAACTCGCAAGATTATACATAGAGCTTTAGCTCGATGAGGCTTTCAAAGTTATATGGCTGTTTTGCATGAAGCTGATTTTATTTATGAAAAACATAACTCAATGGCATCGACTATTCAGAGTATTTTTAAAAGAGTTAAGAAGTACTCTTTTCTTTCATCACCTTACTCATCATCAACCATCATCAACCATTGTACCAGTTCATCAAAGGCACCTCCCCGAATCACCCTCGAGGAAGCTCACCTTCCAATCTTGAAGTGGTACCTCTAGTACCCAGTTTTTAATCATTCCGTTAGAGTTATTCTATGATCTTATCGTCCTTTCCCAAGTTGTCCGTAACCGTGGACACGGCTTTTCGAAAAGATTTACCCTGCAGGGGTGTACAATGTTTGCCACGCGTACCGTCCGGCCCATTACCTGCGCATTAGCTCTCTTCCTTGGCAAGCCGGCTGGGTGGGAACGGTGTCGACTTCTCCCTCGTTAAGGACTTTCCAGGATCATCAGTGACGGTAGGACTGCCAGGATCACAACACCCCGCCCCACGGCCACTCATTTTCCTAACACCACCATCCTCATACCAAATCTCAGCCACCAACTCACGCACGCGCAAATGGAAGCTCAAACTAGAGGACCCTGGCTAGCCCCGCTCGAGTTATTTAGTCTATGAGGGTTCCTGCAATTGCATAGGCCTCGCGCATGGTTGCACGCTCAGTCTTGGTTCAAGAGGTAAAGAACTCGCACCTAGGCGGCGAGAACGAGACAAAGCACCACAACCACAGTGGCCTCTCATCCCCACCTTTAGCATTTTATCACCTGTAACCACAATTTCTCCACCATCATCCACATCTCATCACCTGTTTCCAACATGTAGCACCCATAGCACAGCTATGCAATTTACTAAGCATGGCTAAGCATCAACATAGCATAATAGTTATCTCGGCCCACGATACAATCCTATGTTTAAATAGGAGGGAAACAGATAATGGCATAAGGAACTTAATGCAACTATAGGATACTCTAATCCAACAAAATTGACATTTAGAACCGCATGCAATATTATAGTGGAGAAAATATTTGCGGAAACAATAGGATAAGATATGCTCAGAGGGGGGATTACGCTTGCCTTGTTGATACGGCTGGTAGTACGGATCGTCACGAGACGGGGGTGTCACTTCACCTCCTTGATCTACCGATGCACAAACAACACCGGAAGAACAATCAACACATGGCAATTGTGCAATGCATACAAAGATGATGATATGACATTTTAAATGCACCCTAGAAGCTTTGAACATGACCAACAAGTTAAATGGGGTCCCCGTTATATTTATTGCATAATTTGGAAGAAACCCCATATTAAAACTTAATGATTATAATTACTACTAGAGCACATTATTGTGATTGTGACCAATTATGCATGATGATGATGATTCTAGATCACTCATGTTTTTCTGAGCATTTTGATATAAGGAACACATTTTTCGGAGGTCCCGGTAAAAAGTTATTACTTTTATAATTTTCCCTTTTAAATTTATGAATATAATATTACTAAAAGCACCGTAATTCAATTGTGACCAAATATCCATAATATTTAATTTAAAGGTTTAATCACAATTTTCTGGGCATTTTAGTATACTACACGCATTTTTCGGATACACCGATAAAAGTTATTATTTTTATACATTTCCATTTCGAAATGACCATTTGATGATTTATTAACAACAATATAAAGTTTAAAACACTTAGGGATACAAGGTGAAAAGGAAAATAGGAATTTCAAAATCAGTATTGAAATCTGGAATTTATTCCGGAATTTTCCGGATTTAGTACCGGGAGAAAATCAGTCCGGAAATATTTCCGGTTTGAATCCGGGTATAGACCGGGCTAAAACTTCACGGTCCAGTAGCTCGTTCCCTATTCCGGAACAGGAACCGGAAAAATCCGGGTTTGAGACCGGCTTCTCCACGCGACGGTGGGGATCTTCGGCGACGCAACCTCGGCGGGCGTCACGGCGTGACCACGGCGAGAGAGGAGAGGGGAAGATGGGTGCTGGCAGCACGGGATGCTCACCACGGTTGCGTTGGTGCAGACGGCGTGGCGGGGGAGGGCTCAACGGCGACGAACACGGGCGGTGGAGCCGCGGCGGTGGCGGAGAGGGAAATGGACGGTGCGTCGATTCACGCCTCCTCCGGTCGATTCCTCTGGCGGAGTTGAAGCAGGCGACGCGGCGGAGATGGTGTGGTCGCCGATTTACTCGGGAGCTTCTTGAACGGCGGCTACGAGCACGGTGGTGGCGGCGGCCATGGCAGCCCGCGGGAAGAGGAATGGGAGAGGAGATGGAGCAGGGGCGAGTGGAATGGGAGAGCACGTGGTGGTTCTTCTCCTTGCAGTGAAGCAGAGCAGGGGGGCCCGGCGGGAGCACGGCGACGAGGTGGTCCGGCGGGCACGCGACGGCCTCGGTCGCTACAGCGACGAAGGAGAAGAAAGGAGATTTTACACAGAGCCCCCTGGCAGAAAAACTTCTATCGCCGATTGGTCCCTGTTCTATCTCTTTTAAAACCCCAGCAGCTGTATTTGATTTAGTTGAGCAACTCAAGAACTTCCAAAAATTATGAAATAATTTGGAGATGCTCCCCTGGTCATTTAGTTGCTACACAAAAATTGGGGTTTAAAAATAAAATGTTTTGACCAACTTTTGTTCATGAAATTGAATTAAGGCATTTTGTTAAATGTCAAAATTGTTGCTCCTTTAATATTTTAGAGCAATTACAAATATTATTTTTGGAACTCTTGGAACTTCCTTGACAAATATAAGAGGTCAAGAAATTTTGTTTTGCAATTTGAGTGCCTTCAATGTGTTGAAGTGTGTTAGAGCAAATTAGGCATTTTGTTTTAGCAACTCATATCATTTCGATATCAATGTTGTGTTAACTCAAAAGAGACATGTTATGCATGGATGCCATGATGCAATTAACACAAAAGTGGAAAAATTACACAGGTTTTTAGGTTCTCAGCTTTGGGCTGTTACAACTCTACCCTCCTTACAGGAATCTCGTCCCGAGATTCTAAGATTGCGAAAGAAGTCGGGATACTCCTCTCGAAGACTAGACTCTCGTTCCCAAGTTGCTTCTTCCTCGGAATGGTGAGACCATTGAACTTTGAGGAACTTGGTAGTCTTGTTACGGGTCTTTCTTTCAGCTTCATCCAAGACACGGATAGGATGCTCACGATAAGTGAGGTCTTCTTGTAGATCTAGCTCTCATGATTGACCCCATGGATAGGATCCTTGAAACACGGCGAAGTTGGGAGACATGAAACACATCATGTACATTTGGGAATTTGACCGGTAACTCCAACTTATAAGAAAGATCTCCTCGCTTCAGAACGGTGAAAGGACCAACATAGCGAGGTGCCAATTTCCCTTTGATTCCGAAGCGGCGAACGCCACGAAGGGGAGAGACGCGGAGATAAGCTTTATCACCAATTTCATAGTGAATTTCCTGATGGTGCTTATCATAGTAGCTCTTCTGCCTAGACTGAGCAATCTTCAGATTCTCTCTTATGATTCGAACCTTCTCCTCAGCTTCATTGATCACATCCGGACCAAAGAGTGCTCTCTCCGGTCTCGGACCAATTTAGAGGAGTGCGGCATTTTCTTCCATATAGAGCCTCGAATGGAGCCATGCCCAGACTAGCTTGATAGCTATTGTTGTAGGAGAACTCCGCGAAAGGGAGATACTTTTCCCAACCCTTGCCAAAAGAGATCACACATGCCCGAAGCATGTCTTCCAACACTTGGTTCACTCTTTCGGTCTGACCATCAGTTTGAGGATGGTAGGCGGTACTGAAGTTGAGACGGGACCCCATAGCAGTTTGGAAACTCTGCCAAAACTTGGATACAAAGATACTTCCACGGTCCGATATGATCCTCAGAGGGACCCCATGCAATGGAACAATACGAGCCAAATATAAGTCAGCAAGTTGACTTGCCCGTATATCATCACGGACTGGTAGGAAGTGAGCAACCTTGGAAAGACGATCAATGATTACCCAATTGCATTGTTGCCCTTTTGAGATCGGGGAAACCCGGTGATGAAGTCCATACCAATTTCATCCCATTTCCACTCGGGACTGCAATAGGGCGAAGAGTGCCGGAGGTCTTTGATGTTCAGCCTTTACCCGTCGACAGGTGTCGCATTCAGCAACATACTTGGCAATTTCTCGTTTCATCGAGTCCACCAGAATGTGGTCGAAGGTCTTGGTACATTTGGTACTACCGGGATGAATAGAGAGAGGAGATTCATGAGCTTCTTGGAGGATCAGCTCCCTCAATTTTCGTTTCTTTGGCACTACCAAGCGGTCACCAAAATAAACAACTCCGGATTCATTGACAGAAAACATTTGGCCTTCCCGCTAGCAATGTTCTCTTGATTTTCAGAATACCCTTGTCACGAGTTTGAGCATCCTTAATCTGGTCTACAAGAGTAGATTTGATCTCCAGATTTGCAAGGTAGCCGGAGGGAACAATTTCCAGTTCAAACGAGAGAACTCTTCATGAGGGCAGGTTGGGCCTTTCAATCATCAGATTGTTGCAATAGGACTTCCGACTTAGCGCGTCAGCCACGACGTTTGCTTTGCCGGGTTGATAGTTCAGACTCACATTATAGTCCGTGATTAACTCCAACCAACGCCTTTGCCTGAGATTTAAATCCGGCTGGGTGAAGAGGTACTTCAGACTCTTGTGATCCGAGAAGATCTCGCAACGGTTACCAAACAGGTATGGTCTCCATTGCTTCAAAGCATAGACCACCGCGGCAAGTTCTAGATCATGAGTTGGGTAGTTGTGCTCATGCGGCTTAAGTTGGCGAGAAGCATATGCCACCACATGGCCATCTTGCATTAGCACACAGCCCAACCTTGTAGAGAGGCGTCACAGAAGACGACGAAATCCTTGCTTGTGTCCGGCAGGACAAGCACAGGAGCGGACGTGAGTTTGGCTTTCAGTGTTTTGAAGCTCTCTTCAGCTTCGGCCGACCATACGAACTTTTTATCCTTCTTGAGAAGGTCAGTCAGGGCCTTGGCTATCTTGGAGAAACCTTCGATGAATCGGCGGTAGTAACCGCCAATCCGAGAAAGCTACGATGTCCTTGACTGACATTGGAGTTTTCCAATCCAGAATGGACTGAATCTTGTCAGGAATGACAGCCACACCATTAGCGGATATCACATGACCAAGGAAGAGATTATCCAACCAAAACTCACACTTGGAGAACTTGGCATAGAGGCGGTGTTCTCGAAGTCTGTCAGAACCAAACGAAGATGTTCCTCATGCTCTTCATTGGTTTTGGAATAGAGGATGTCATCAATGTAAATGACGACAAACTTGTCAAGATAATCCATGAAGACAGAGTTCATGAGCCTCATGAAAGTAGCTGGAGCATTTGTGAGACCAAAGGACATGACGGTATACTCATATGAGCCATACGAGTAACAAATGCCGTCTTTGGAATATCCTCCTTTCTGATTTTTATCTGATGGTAGCCTGACCTCAGATCCATCTTGGAGAATACCGTTGCACCAGCTAACTGATCCAACAGATCATTGATGCGAGGAATAGGATACTTGTTCTTGATTGTCACCGCATTCAACGGTCGATAGTCAGAGACTAGACGAGGCACGGTAGAATCCCTCTTCTTGACAAAGAGTACCGGACAACCCCAAGGTGAACTGCTAGGCTGGATGAACTCCTTGCTAACAGCTGATCAATTTGCTCTTTCAACAGAGCCAACTCTTCCACCGGCATACGGTAGGGCTTCTTGGAAATTGGAGCGGTACCGGGAAGTAGATCTATGACAAACTCCACACTTCGGTCAGGAGGCATGCCAGGCAATTCTTCCGGGAACACATCCGGGAAGTCACACACCACGTGTATGTCCTGGATTTCAGGAGGGATTCGCCTTCCATAAAGCAAAGGAGAATCTCAGGTGAGTTGGGTATGATGGAGGACGGAGGTCTTGACATGCAGACCAATACTTCACACTGTCACCGGAAGAATTGGTCACGGTGACGGTCTTGGCAGCACAGTCGAGATTAGCCTGGTATTTGGCTAGCCAGTTCATGCCCAGTATGACATCAATGCCACTTGACCTCAGAGCTACCAAGCGAAAGGAAAAGATAGTAACCGATAGTAATCTGACCTCAGGAGTAACCCCATCGGTTTGCCATTTGGAGCCAGGAGTGGCATCACCAAGGGACGCTCATTTCTCAAACGGTATTTTGTGGTCTTTTGCAAAAGCTATGGATATGAATGAATGCGATGCTCCAGAATCAAACAAAACTGTAGCGTTGTTGTTGATTCGTAACTCACCCATGAGAACGCCGGGGTCCTCTTCAGCTTCTTCAGCAGAGATGTGGTTCAGGCGACCACGCACAATAGGTCCAGCCTTGCCAGTGGAGTGGCAGGGGCTCGTGCAGGAGTTATCGCGAGAGGTGCCTTCTGGGGGCACTCCCTGGAGTAGTGGCCAGCCTGGCCACAGGTGTAGCAAGTGAGTCCAGGTGGAGCAGGTAGCATAGGACGGTACCCACTCCCGCCTACCCCAAGTGTCGAAGTAGTGGGGCGCGGAGGAGGTGGCCTGTATCCCGGCTCTCGGCATGAATGGAGCACGAGGTACGCGCTGTAGGGACAAACACCCTGCGCTTCTTGCTCTCAGAACCCGAGGAACTCTGGTGGTCCCCATGTGCGGGCCTCTTGGAAGCTTCAAGTTCCTTTCTTCCTTGCTCAAGAGTGAAAGCCTGGTTGAACAGCTCCTGATAGGTCTGGAACCTGAAGGGCAACAACTCATAGCGGAGCTGCGGCGAAGACCCTTGCGGAACAGCTCTTGCTTGTCAGCATCATTGGTCACGTCCCTTGGGGCGTAACGAGAGAGATGGTTGAACTCACGACCATAAGTGCGGAGGTCCATCCGTCCCTGTTGCAAATCCAGGAACTCCCTCCTCTTCAAGTCCATGATCGGCTGGGGAATGTACTCCGCACGGAAGGCAGTGCGAAATCAGCCCAGGTGAAGACATGGTTGGCTGGAAACAAAGCCACATGGCTTCCCACCAACAGCCAGCAGCACCAACCAAGAGGTAGGTGGCAAAGTTGACTTGCTCGCCAATGGGACATGAGCGCGGAGAACTTGCGCTCCAAAGCACGAAGCCAATCATCAGCTTCCAGTGGCTCCTTAGCATCAGCAAAGGTGGGTGGCTGGACGCAGGAACTCAGTGAGAGTGTTGCACTCGTTCCTCCGTGCATTCTGCTGCACCAACTGCTCAAGCAAGCGCTCATTGCGCCCACGGTTCTCCTCAATGGCCATCAAGACCTCAGCCATCGAGGGTGGTGGCGGCAGATCATCCTCATCATCATTGTGGTTACCGCGACCACCACGGCCTCCACGGCCTCCTCGAGCCATTCTGGAGATTTGACAATGACACGGTTAGTATCTTTCTCCGAATGGTCGAACAATAGCATTAGCGTCTACACAAGTACACAGACTAGGGACGATAATACTTTGCGAGAAGGAAATCAACAAGATAGAACTTGGGTCAAAGATCAGCATCATGTGCTACTAGTGAGAGTTAAGAAATCACAACTTAACACACTCTAGTTGGCACAATCCGGGACCTTATGTTCAAGTCCGTGGGTTAAAACCCAAAGAAAGGATCAAATGATTGACTCGGTAGAAACATCTGAGTTGATTTGGGATTGCAACGCAGCGGGAGCAACTGGACACATAACACTAAAGGTCGAACCCACCCCGTTTCTAATCATTTTGAAGTAACAGATGAGAAGTAAAACCTTTAAACTCAAATCGAGGTAAGATTGCTCCGAGATTAGAGGGTAACCAGATAAGGAGTAAAAAGAATCCTAAGATGGTTTTCACAACTCATTTTTAGGTTAAAAATATTTTCACAAACACTAGACTCAACATCGACCAGTAGAAGGGTTTCCTACAGGCAGTACTGCTCTGATACCAACTTGTGGCGCCCCGACCCGACTGTTATACAGTGATGCTGTGTGTCACCGGTTAAGCGATACAACCGGAGGTTACGGGTTTACCAATCCCCGGCCAAAACCTTTGGCAGGCGTTGCTCGGAATGGATCATCGGCAACGCAACACCCCGATTGATGCCTTAACACAGGCACAACCCTCAATGTATAATAGAGAGATCAAGACTTGTGGAACAACTGGCACATCACAGACTCTACGACACAAATCATATAGTTCAACTCTTATAATAGAGAAAGATAGCAAATGACAACCAGAGGTCACAGACCCAACATTACAACAGCGGAAGCAATTAGGTTGTTCTAAACAACAAGATCCAAATATGGCCTAAGAGGCCTACAGATAAACATCACAGCGCCAGCTGTTCCGGGATGTCCCAAGCTGCCACCTGGGAACCCCAGACTACTCGTCGACGTCCACAAAGAACCCACCTTCGAGGTCGGTGAAGTCCTCCTCTGAAACAAAACAAACGACGTTGAGTTCGACGAACTCGCAAGATTATAATAGAGCTTTAGCTCGATGAGGCTTTCAAAGTTTATGGCTGTTTTGCATAAAGCTGATTTTATTTATGAAAACATAACTCAATGGCATCGACTATTCAGAGTATTTTAAAAGAGGTAAGAAGTACTCTTTCTTTCATCACCTTCTCATCATCAACCATCATCAACCATGTACCTGTTCATCAAAGGCACCTCCCCGAATCACCCTCGAGGAAGCTCACCTTGCAATCTTGAGTGGTACCTCTAGTACCCAGTTTTTAATCATTCCGTTAAAGTTATTCTATGATCTTATCGTCCTTTCCCAAGTTGTCCTTAACCGTGGACACGGCTTTTCGAAAAGATTTACCCTGCAGGGGTGTACAATGTTTGCCACGCGTACCGTCCGGCCCATTACCTGCGCATTAGCTCTCTTCCTTGGAAAGCCGGCTGGGTGGGAGCGGTGTCGACTTCTCCCTCGTTAAGGACTTTCCAGGATCATCAGTGGCGGTAGGACTGCCAGGATCACAACACCCCGCCCCACGGCCACTCATTTTCCTAACACCACCATCCTCATCCAGTTCACCACCATCACGCACGCGCAAATGGAAGCCGAACTAGAGGACCCTGGCTAGCCCCGCTCGAGTTATTTAGTCTATGAGGGTTCCTGCAATGCATAGGCCTCACGCATGGTTGCACGCTCAGTCTTGGTTCGAGGTAAAGAACTCGCACCTAGGCGGCGAGAACGAGACAAAGCACCACAACCACAGTGGCCTCTCATCCCCACCTTTAGCATTTTATACCTGTCACCACAATTCTCCACCATCATCCACATCTCATCACCTGTTTCCAACATGACACCATCACAGCTATGCATTTACTAAGCATGGCTAAGCATCAACATAGCATAGTAGTATCTCAGGCCAACATACAAACCTATGGATAATAGGAGGGAAACAGATATTGGCATCGGAAACTTAATGCAACTATAGGATACTCTAATCCAACAAAATTGACATTTAGAACCGCATGCAATATTATAGTGGAGAAAATATTTGCGGAAACATAGGATAAGATATGCTCAGAGGGGGGATTACGCTTGCCTTGTTGATACGGCTGGTAGTACGGATCGTCACGAGACGGGGGTGGCACTTCACCTCCTTGATCTACCGATGCACAAACAACACCGGAAGAACAATCAACACATGGCAATTGTGCAATGCATACAAGATGATGATATGACATTTTAAATGCACCCTAGAAGCTTTGAACATGACCAACAAGTTAAATGGGGTCCCCGTTATATTTATTGCATAATTTGGAAAAACCCCATATTAAAACTTAATGATTATAATTACTACTAGAGCACATTATTGTGATTGTGACCAATTATGCATGATGATGATGATTTGGATCACTCATGTTTTTCTGAGCATTTTGATATAAGGAACACATTTTTCGGAGGTCCCGGTAAAAAGTTATTACTTTTATAATTTTCCCTTTTAAATTTATGAATATAATATTACTAAAAGCACCGTAATTCAATTGTGACCAAATATCCATAATATTTAATTTAAAGGTTTAATCACAATTTTCTGGGCATTTTAGTATACTACACGCATTTTTCGGATACACCGATAAAAGTTATTATTTTTATACATTTCCATTTCGAAATGACCATTTGATGATTTATTAACAACAATATAAAGTTTAAAACACTTAGGGATACAAGGGTGAAAAGGAAAATAGGAATTTCAAAATCAGTATTGAAATCTGGAATTTATTCCGGAATTTTCCGGATTTAGTACCGGGAGAAAATCAGTCCAGAAATATTTCCGGTTTGAATCCGGGTATAGACCGGGCTAAAACTTCACGGTCCAGTAGCTCGTTCCCTATTCCGGAACAGGAATCGGAAAAATCCGGGTTTGAGACCGGCTTCTCCACGCGACGGTGGGGATCTTCGGCGACGCAACCTCGGCGGGCGTCACGGCGTGACCACGGCGAGAGAGGAGAGGGGAAGATGGGTGCTGGCAGCACGAGATGCTCACCACGGTTGCGTTGGTGCAGACGGCGTGGCGGGGGAGGGCTCAACGGCGACGAACACGGGCGGCGGAGCCGCGGCGGTGGCGGAGAGGGAAATGGACGGTGCGTCGATTCACGCCTCCTCCGGTCGATTCCTCTGGCGGAGTTGAAGCAGGCGACGCGGCGGAGATGGTGGTGGTCGCCGATTTACTCGGGAGCTTCTTGAACGGCGGCTACGAGCACGGTGGTGGCGGCGGCCATGGCAGCCCGCGGGAACAGGAATGGGGAGAGGAGATGGAGCAGGGGCGAGTGGAATGGGGAGAGCACGTGGTGGTTCTTCTCCTTGCAGTGAAGCAGAGCAGGGGGGCTCCGGCGGGAGCACGGCGACGAGGTGGTCCGGCGGGCACGCGACGGCCTCGGTCGCTACAGCGACGAAGGAGAAGAAAGGAGATTTTACACAGAGCCCCCTGGCAGAAAAACTTCTATCACCGATTGGTCCCTGTTCTATCTCTTTTAAAAACCCCAGCAGCTGTATTTGATTTAGTTGAGCAACTCAAACACTTCCAAAAATTATGAAATAATTTGGAGATGCTCCCCTGGTCATTTAGTTGCTACACAAAATTTGGAGTTTAAAAATAAAATGTTTTGACCAACTTTTGTTCATGAAATTGAATTAAGGCATTTTGTTAAATGTCAAAATTGTTGCTCCTTTAATATTTTTAGAGCAATTACAAATATTATTTTTGGAACTCTTGGAACTTCCTTGACAAATATAAGAGGTCAAGAAATTTTGTTTTGCAATTTTGAGTGCCTTCAATGTGTTGAAGTGTGTTAGAGCAAATTAGGCATTTTGTTTTAGCAACTCCATATCATTTCGATATCAATGTTGTGTTAACTCAAAAGAGACATGTCTATGCATGGATGCCATGATGCAATTAACACAAAAGTGGAAAAATTACACAGGTTTTTAGGTTCTCAGCTTTGGGCTGTTACAGCCGAGCCTGGAGCGGGCTCTACCCTGTTGTCCGCTCAGGGTGAGATTGCTGTTGAGAAGGAGGACGGGAAGCAGTTCGAGAAGGACATCGTCACGCCGGTGCAGGCTGGACCTGGACAGCAGGACATGGAGTTGTCGGGCTTCCTAGCCCGGATCACGGTGCCACTTGCGGCCACCGTATTGGGCACGCCGGCCACGCCGTTGGTCCACGAGATGGAGGTGGAGGCGCCGTCTGTGTGGAGGAGCGAGAGACTCGCCAAGCTGCACCCGAAAGGCGCCAACATCGTGCAACTGGCCAAGGAGACCGTGGCGCGCCGTCTCGGCTCACTGACCGAGGAGGCCCACCCCTCGGGGCGCCGGCGAGAGGACTTCTTGGCCCTGTTAGATGGTACGGGACCCTTCTCGGACCAGGCTGTGGCGGCCATCGACGACCTCGTCCTCGCTGTGAACAAGACCAAGAAGAAGAAGCCGACATGGACCAGGATGGTGCGGCAGATGCCGCCGGGGGAGGCCTAGATGATGAAGCTTCTGATGCTTGGGCACTCCTTACAGTTGAGAGGAGGTGCCTTTGGTGTCTGTGGGGCACTGGGAGATCTATGCGTTGCTGATCGAGGCTGTCTGTTATCATGGCGAGCACTTGTGGGTTTTTCACACGAGGCTAGGAGAGCGACTGGCGAAACCATCATCCACTTGATGGGGTGGACAGGGAAGGAGAGGAAGCAAAGGACCTTCTACATTGTGGCAATCTCGCCACTGGAGGTGGCGGCTTTGGTGCGGGAGGAGTTGGTGATGCGGGATTTCGCCCACACACAAGATCCTGGAGACTAGTTTTTGTTGTTTTGCATGTAAAGGGATTTTTTTTCCCTAGCTCAAAATTCTGTACATAACACTCTATTCTATCTAATCGGATGACGGATACGACCGTCTTAAACCTCAAAAAAAAATGCAGCTAAATACGTGACAACATAATCTTGTTGGACAATGATGATTAAAAGTCTGTTACGCATCTTTATTAAATCTTAACCGTATATTTTAGATCCAACTATCAAAATTAATTTAGATGATGTGGCTTAATATGGTGGCTCCATTAGCTAACTCATTTTGCTTTTAGTATATAATAGATAGATCTTTGCTTACATGTTGACCACAATCTTAATTAATCGCTTCATAGCTTATAGGATTTTGATGTATGAACTTAACTTTGAACATCAACTTGACCAAAAGAAATGAGGCTACTATGCTAAATTTATAACATAGAATTTGTATTCGGAATAAACTTCCGACTGTATATATTTGTCTAATTGATGGTTAAAGTTAAGAACACTCTTGTATGCTGTGTACGTACATTTGGTTTCTATATGTTCATATAGAGGACTGTCTAAAATGATTTCTTTTTAGACACTCTGAGTTTTGCATCAATTTTCTATACAAAGGACGACTATATTTCCTTTCATATATTGTAATATCTTATAGCTACCAGTACACCATTTTTATGTTTTAATAACATCAACCAATCCTAGCCAAGCGGTTGTGATTTGAACAATATGGATGGGTTGTCCAAACCGATCATCAATCTCACTCTCCGTTGAGCAACATCAGGGCCATCGTATGCTCGTGACACTTCTTCACAATCTCCGCGCAAGTGTATCAAATATGGTGACTCTGTACACATCCGTCTTCAATACCTTGAAGGTTAAGAAGTATTCTATCTTAATTTGGTGAGCGATGGAAAATCCTTACTAACCTTGATCCATGACAGATTCCCATTATAGTAGTCAATGATCCTCACCTTTCAGTTAAAGTCGCATCCAGACTCCAGCGTTGTGTTGAGAACGGTGGTCCTTGGGATGCTGCCTAGATGCTAACCGAAGGTAGGACGGATGGGAAAACTCCAACCTAAGTGTAAGATCACCTTGTAGAAATAGGTTGGAGAAACCTCCTCATGGAAATGACCTATCACAGGTTTCTCTATCGGCCTCCGCACCAGTTTTTTTTATTCTTTTTCTGAGCAGCTGCCTCCACCATTGCTTTCAAGTTTCAAAGATCAGTTTGCACTTTGTTTGCTATTCGCCTGCCATTTTTATTCCATGAAAACACGACGCAGAAAAAAGTACAATACATCAGTCTACTGATCACTTGTCCATACTAGCACACACAAGACACATGAACATACACATGTATATAGTAACCTCGCAAGAAACACACGGTTGTGTTCTCCAAGATCTCGGCTCACACACGCATACATTCACCTTCTTTTATTTATTTTGAGCAAACTGCTGACCAGGCGCACGTGTTTTCTGGACGCTCAGCTTATGGGTGCATCTCCGCCTCGGGCGGTACATGGGCTCCGGCATCTCGTCGAAACGCTGGCAGCACCGGCAGCCGCCGTAGTACCCGCGGCCGCAGCAGCCCCACCGGCAGTACCCACCGCCGTGGCCTGGGTACCCGCCTCCTCCGCGGCCAGGGTACGGGTAGTACCCTCCTCCTCCACGCCCGGGATAACCGCCTCCACCCCGGTACGGGTACCCTCCACCGCCACGGTAGTAGTCCTGTAAGTCAGCCGTGGGCTCCTCCTTCTTGGCCTCTGCATCAACACATAAGCATTCATAGTTAAGTATGGATGTATGCAAAATAGTAGCAGCATCACCAGAACTAATTCTAGTGAGCTCACGAGTTTTTTCTTCGGCCGAGGCGACCATCAAGCAGCAGCAAGCAGCAGAGCAAACACGAGAAGGAAGCCCTTGTACGTCGCCATGGTTGATCCTCTTCTCCTCACTATGTATCTGTCGATCACTGTATTATGAGATTGTGTATGAGCTAGCTTGATGAGAATCTATGCATGGAGAGCAAGCGTATTTATATGCAGAGAGGAGGGACCTATGGCAATGTAGGTTGGAGTGGAAATGCTTAGTAGAGAGCAAGTTGACGTGTCGTCGCCGCCGTGCATGTGGATGGCCCCCGACAGTAGCTAACGGTTGGCGGATGGACGGCATGCATTAACCTCTTCATGCATGCAAGTCGCAAGAGCTCTGCATTATCTTATCTTCACTGCAACCCTAGACAGTGTGACTTGTGAGACAGTGAGAGTGGATGGAACGTCAAGTTTGACTCGGCCATGCGATGGCGATGCATCAAGCATTAATCCATGACTGGTTATTCAACTCCACTGGATATCATAAACTGACACGTACGGCAATGCATTCATTCGTGGAGTGCAAATTTTTAGGTCCAAATGTATGGAGTACCTTCTTGATAATAGTATATGGATATCTGCTACTTGGTCGATCGCCATTACGGTGCTTCATGTGCTGCCAAAAATTGAAAAAATGTCTACATAAATATTATACTATCAAAGTTATATTTTTTTAGAGATGTTTTACGGTGCATCTAGGCAACGTGGGCCGTTGAAGCCAGGTGATCGGGCGGTGCAGATCTAATATACTACGCCAATTTTTTGGTAGTACATCTGAGCTCAAGGGCATTTGAGGAATTACACTAAACCAGAAAACCGATCCTAAGGAATCATATCGTGCGAAGGTCAGCAGGTCGTGGGCGCACGTAGAAATCCTTGGTTTCCAGGACTCCTTCCACGTCGTGGCGCGGTTGATTCTGCTGTTCTTTGTTCTACGAGAGCACCCCGACCTCATGTCGTTCCTTGCATCGTCAGCTAACTCAGCTTCTCACTAGCCCGTCCCTCCGCCCGACGTGCCCTTCGTTCTTCCCTTCGCCGGCAAGCTCTCCCTCCATCCCTCCTCTGGCGACGTCGTCGTGGACTGCACCCCATCCGTCGTCTCCTCGGGCGTCAAGTTCGTGTAAGTCAAGTTCTCCGACGGCGCCGAAGCCACGTGCCGCCTCGCCACCGATGAGGAAAACGACACAGAGGCGTTCGTGCGGCTGGTCCTTAATGACGATGGGAAGCTCCCTGAACCACACGCTCCTGGGCAGCACGACGTTGATGGTAAAGAGAGAGACGGTGTATAATTGTATATGGCAATGGCCATGTATTTTCCGGTAGCGGCGTCGCCGGAGGGAGTAGTCAGGTAATCAGGTGGGACCGTGTCACCTGGAAGTGGCTGATGCTGTCGGCGCTCCCCGGCGGAGCTTCACAGCGTATTGAATCGTGACGGCGGCCGCAGGGCAGGAAGCGAGGGCGTGCGGCGGCGCAGCAGAAATCGGCCGTGAGAGTGGTGAGGGAATGCGGCTGTGCGGTGGTGCAGCATGAGACAACCATGAAGGAAAACGAGCGCGTGCAGCAGCTCTGGTCAAGTCATGCGGTTACAATAGTCAGCATTAATCAACTGCCAATTAAATTGGATTACGACGATTCTACGCTTAAAATTACCAGATTGTCCTTTGGCCCAAAACTGGCCCATTCATTTTTAACCATTCGATTTGGTGTATACTATACCCTAAAATGTGTAGTAGAATGTACCGTAAAATGTCCCTTTTTTTAAGAGTTAATGCACTAGTTCTACCATCTGATTAGATAGAAAAGAGATTTATATACAAACTCGAGTTGCATGCACCATCAAGTGGTAGAGAACAGCGGCTAAACAATGTGTTATGCATCCGTAAGACGCGTGCCCGCGTCGGTTGGCTGAGTGGCACCGAAAAATGCATCGAGTACCTTCTCGATGATATAGTATATTGATATTTGCTACTCAGTCGCCATTACGGCGCGCTTCACGTGCTGCCAATTTTTTCTCGACAAAATGTCTACATATATTCATCTATAAGACGCGCCCGCGTGTCCGTCTGACGGGTAAACCCCTAGCCACGAACGACGCATAGCCTTCCTCAGGGGCAGACACAGAAATATTTTGAGATGGGGGCACACTATGTGATTAGGGGCATTTCTCATATAAGTTCAAATTTTTAAATATTTTCCTTCTTAAAATAAATATATTCTACTGTATTTTCAATTTTTGTGTGGGGCCAAGAAGGCAAGACCCCCACATTAGCTCCTACCTAGGTCTGCCCCTGGCGCTCCTTCTCCTCCCCCCCCCCCCCCCCCCCCCCGGCAGCCATTGGATGATGCATCATAGGTTTTTTTGATTTGGGACAATTGACTACAAAATGTCGCCTAATAGGTTTTTCGGTCCAGATTTGGGGATATATTTTCTTTGTCAACAAGAAAGTAGTCTATTGTTGATGTTGCGGAGTGACGTGGCGATACCTTTTTGTTATGATATGCGAGGTAGCAGGGGCTCCCCTTTTACATATTTATTAGTTTCTCTCGTAGTAGTCACTAGTCACTCGTGTTCAATTGTGTTTAATATCGGATGGATTTCTATTTTCCAATTAGACTTTTATATATGCCAAAAAAAATTGGTACGTTTGTGTTTATCTTACAATGAATAAGTTATCACCTGTTGTATGGAAGTTTTGCTTTTTGTAGTCATTTCCCCTTCTTTCATTTTGGCCGTGATGACAAAAAAAAGTTGATATACTCAACCAAATATATCAGTGCCATAAATTATGTTCACTCTACAAAATAAATATGTTCATGAATATATAGATTTTTTCACTATACTAAAAATAAAGATTTGAGAACCAAATCGAGATGTTCATGCTCCACTGATTACGTTTTCCCTTCTTGATATTCTAGAAGTACATCAATAATTAATAGTGCTGGTCTCAGGACGAAGAGTTAACTATGAACAGCGTGGGGGAGCAAGCTATTCGCCTGCCTTTTTTATTCCATATATAAAACAACACAGCCCAGTACAGTACATCAGTCAACTGACCAATTCTCCAAACTATAGAACATACATGACGCATCAACGCATACATATATGACCTCGCAAGAACACACGGCTAGCTGTGTTCTTCAAGATCTCGGCGCACACAAGCCTACATATACGTGCACACATTCACCTTATTTATTTTGAGCAAACTGCTGACGCATCGGGGCTGCTCAGCTCAGGGGTGCACCTCAGCCTCAGGGCGGTACATGGGCTCCGGCATTTCGTCGAAGCGCTGACAGCACCGGCAGCCGCCGTAGTACCCGCGGCCACAGCAGCCCATCGGCAGTACCCACCGCCGCCGCGGCCTGGGTAGCCGCCTCCTCCGCGGCCAGGGTACGGGTAGTACCCGCCTCCTCCACGCCAGGGATAGCCGCCTCCACCGCGGTAGGGGTACCCGCCGCCGCCATGGTAGTAGTCCTGCAAGTCGGCCGTTGGCTCCTCCTTCTTGGCCTCTGCATCATCAGCATATAACATCAGCATTCATGTTTACAAATTTAAGCATGAAATAGTGGCAGCACTGCAGCAGCAACAATACTAATTCTTTGCTAATCAATCCGTAGGAAGCTAGCACTACGGGAAACCGTCAAAACGCCGACGGCGGCCCGCCGTCTGCCGCCGTCGGCGTAGGACGCTGTCGGCGTATGAAAACTGCCGTCGGCGTATCCGTCGCCGTCGGCGACGCCGCAGTGGGACCCACAAAACGGACGTTGAACGTCTCCGTCTGCTCCACCTATACGCCGACGGCAGTGCCGTCGGCCTAGGCTGCCACGTGTGCTGATCTGGTGCGTCTGGGAGGAGTCTAACGCCGACGGCAATGCCGTCGGCGTAGGTATGACCATATGGTCCTCCAGCTCGACGTGGCGCCATCCTGTGCGTCCCCACTGCATCCAACGCCGACGGCAATGCCGTCGGCGTATGTTAGACCATATTTTCAGTTTCTGAAACTTTTTGCTGCTGGTTTCTGGCGCATTTTAAATACAATTAAAATTGCACAAATTATAAAACATCACAAAAACATCAAATAAAACATCACATACATATCCAAATGACACAAACATGATTCAAATTCATCCAAACTCAAAAATGACACAAACATAGTTCGAATTCACACACGCTATACCCGAACACATCCTACACCTCCCGAGAGCCCGAGTATCCATTTCTGACAGCGTGAGAATAGGCGACCGACCGCGTGGGCCAGTCGAACCACACAAGGAATCCGACGAGTCACGGGACGGTGTGGTCTCACGCGACGAACTCGGCGAGGCACCACCAGTGCCATGCTCCACGAGCACGCGCGTCGAAGTCGGCGAGGCGGAAGCACGACCAAAGGGTGCAGTCCTCGAGTATCCCGATCCCTACATGTTTTGAGTCCAAGTTAGCAACTTGGAAAGCACAGCATGGCGGTAACAACTTGTTTAGCAAATAACTTACCGGAGTCGCTGGCTTGTATGTGCGAGCGACCGACTCCCTCGTTGGGCCGACGGCATGATCCCCGGCCTAGGTGGACGCGTAGGCAGCTGCGACCGCTCTCCAGTGGCATGAAACTTCTCGTCAGCCTACAAGATAGTTTAGATGTCAGGAGTTGTAGAAAAAGAAGGTTCAAACTGAGGAAATGGGACTTGTCATATTTTGCAAATATAAAAGTTGAAACTTACAGCATCCCTCAACTCTGCCCACTCTTCATACTCCTGGCTCTTCTGTACCCACAACTGATACTCTCTCTCATAGCTCGCGTAAGCGGCATCGAAGGCCGCCTCGAAATCAGCCTACAGTTTTAAAAGGGAACGCATCTCGTCAACTTAGCTAGGAACAAATGTCGGAAAGAGAATGAAATTGAGAAAACTTACATCGGGGCGAGCTCGGGAAGGCCGACGAGGCAGGACGGGAGGGTCGTCGGCGGTGAGGGTAGCCTTGACACGCGAGAGGCCCAACTCAGGAGTACGCGTGAGTACCGCACTAAGCATGAGAGGACGGCCATGCTCCCAACCGTTCCCGGCAAGGACCACCGCTCTCTCGTCGATGTCATGCTCAAGAGGGTTGTCCACCTCCGGATTTATACCCTTGAACGTCTCGACGTATGCCTTTAGCCCCTCCTTGGCAGTGCCGAAGTAATCGGGCTGCGAGGGCTGAGGCTCAGAAAAATTGGGCTTCTTCATCTTCATCCTCTCCCATGCTTGCATGTCCGTAAGAGGCTCCCCGAAATCGGCCTCCTACAATGCCAAAGAAGTGTCATGCGTATCAGTAGGAACATGAGGGGAAATAAATGAAGATTGTTTCATGTATATATACCAGCTTTGCCTTGAAGCGATCATGGTTGCGGGCACCCGCACGATGTGTCCCCCCGCTCCCGCAGTTTAACTTGTTTCGCTCGCTCAAGGCCTTGAACGCGGGGGTCCTCCCCAGCCCACCTAGACACCAACGCCCTCCACGCGTCATCCTTCATAGGCCCATGAGGGCTTAAACTGAAAAAACAATACTCATGTGAAGAACGGATAATGCAATTGCAACTTAGCAGCAACATGTAATCTCATTAACAATCTACTTAACGCCATGTAGTCATCTACGGACACCTCAGGTGGCTTCTCCACAATCTCATGCTTCACCGCCGTCTTGCCTATCGTCTCAGTACTGAAATGATTGATCATGGTATGCTTTGCATTGTAGAACTGCTGTCGTGTCAACTTCATACAAGCCCCCTCCAAAGTCTTGTCCGCATCGCCCCGCTGCTCAGGAAGTACCCTATAGAACTTCTTTAATCATGCACAAAAAAAAATTGTGAGAGCATGGTGGGGACATCAAGTATGAACGAAATTCGAAAAGTTCAACTTACCCAAAACTTGTTGATCACGGCGTCAGAACATTTCCCGTCGGTCGCGTAATTGGCGGCCTGATAGTCTACCCAACGGGTGGCTAGCTTCGTCGCGCCGTTGGGGACGGTACTGTACAAGCCCGGCCAAAACTTCCTAATCAAAGCTCCAACAAAGGTGTTAGGCACACGGCTTCCCGCAGGATGTATCCATTTGCTGCACAATAATTAAACATTAGTACATGTCAAATTGTCCTGACCACAATGAAGTTACCATGTTCAAAATTAGTATATATAGTTACTTACTCTTTCCCATTAGGCGTAATGAGGATCTTCTCCTCCTCGGTAGCAGGTTCCTTGTCCTCATCAGGGACCTGGGATTCCCCTCGAAGCTTTGGCGGCTTCCGCCGCCCGGAGGGCCCGCCTCCAAGTCCGTGGAGGGGGCCGTCTCCTCCGAACCCTCGTCGACAGAAGCAGAGGGTATGTCCGAAGACACGTCGCCCCCACCTCGCCCTCGTTCTCCTCACCTTGCCCTCGCCCTCGTCCTCGTCTGCACCTCGTCCCCTCCGGGAAGGGAGCATCGGCACCTCCCCCTCCTCCAGCATCTCCACCCTCACCTGCATTGAGAAAGGGTGAACAATTAAGCATAAAGACATGATCCAATTAAGAATTGCACCTCTACTCTCACCACTGTCAGACAGGTAACGCGGGTTCGGAACAGTTGCTCTTCCACTTTTAGTAACTTTCAATTTCTTCAGCAAGGAGGCCGAGGATTCTTGCCTTGGCTCATCTTGGTCAATCACCTGCATTGAAAGGGTAAACAATTAATAAGCATGTTGAAAAATCTCGTATGGTAATTGTGTTACCAAAACAAACTTAAGCAAAATAGACAATAGTTAACACTCAGGTTAAATTTCTTTTAGCACAGATTTCCACCATTTCATCTGAATGACTATGATTAACAACAAAATTGCCTTATAGTCGAATAGTTTATATCACAAAAAATACTACACAAGAGCTACTGCACTACTCATATTAATCTTATTTAAGCAAGGAATTGCTCAAAAATTTGCTACGGGCAAGCAGTGGCAGTAGTACAAGCACAAGCATGCTACTGGATTTTCAGTTAACATGTTACTCCATCAATTCAGGCTACTCATTTGGTTCAAGCTACTGCTACTCCTGGCTTAACAAATCGAACAAGCAACACTCCAGGCACAAGGAACTTCAGTTAAAACAATCATGCACAAGAGGAAGGAGAAGAGAGAGGAAACAATACCAGACGCACACGCGCAACAGCGGAGTGGAGAGATCCTCAAACGATGGAGCGGAGGTTGAGATGAGGCCGTTGTGATCCTCCGACGCGGGGCTAGGGTTGTGAGGGAGAGGAGGTGGCTTGTGGAGGCCGGAGGCGAGCGCACGGTGTCGGGGAAGAACTCAGACGTGCGGCGCGTCGGGGAGGTGCTTTGTCCGTCTGCGGCGTCGAGGAGGAAGAGGAGGTCGCGGGGCAGCTGTACGCGCGAAGGGGAGGAAGGAGGCGCACGGTATCACGCCGGCGACGTGCTCTGCGCCTCGGGCTTCATGGCGACGGCGGGGTGGCGTACGGGGGGGGCGAGCAGAGGAGCGGCAGCGGCTGCAATCACAAGGTGGGGCGGCGCGGTGGGTGCCGTACGGGGTGGGGCGGCCGGCGGCGGGGTCGGGGTGGCCGGCGGCGGGGTCGGGGATTTAGGGATTTCGTGATTTGAGGGATTTGGGGATTTCGTGGCGCGCGAAGCCATTCGGGCCGATTTGGCTTAGCCATTCAGGCCTACGCCGAAGCCGTCGGCGTATGGTTTTGCTTAATTTTTTTTCAAAGAAATCATTATTCTTTTAATTTTTTAATTTTTTTTCAATTCTTCTATTATTTTCTATTTTTTCATTATCAGGGTTTTCCGATTAATGCAACTGAATCTGCATTGCTACATGAATAATAAATAAAAAGTGTAGTCAGATTCACATTGTATTTTAGACTAATCGGGCCAAAAATATAGAAATTACAAATCGGGTAGCCGGATGTGTCCTTCCTCGTCAGTTTCCTCGGTGCCATTGCCCTTCGACGACGCAGCACCCTTGCCCTTCGAAGTTGCCTACCCTCTCCAGTGGCCACTCTGACCGGCAAATCGGCAAATCATCGCGTGGTCGTGAGACGGCAGATCGGCCTTCGATCCACGGAGCGGCATGACGTCTCTGATGATTTGCAACCGTCGGAACAAGTGTTGAGAATGTTGCTAATCATCAGAGATTCTTGCCGCTGCTTAGATCCGACCGAGGGAACGGTGGCTCATGAGTGCCTGCATATCAAATCCTCGTCATACACCCGAATGTTTGTGTTTGAGCGCCACTTCGATCCAAGCAGCGGTAAGACGTCTCTGATGATCTACAACCGTCCGGCAAGACATCTCTGATGATCTGCAACCGTTTGGAACGGTCGCAGGTCATCAGAGACGTCTTGCCGCTGGTTGCCCAAAGATGCCTCTCCGAGTGACGCTGGAATGTCTTGTGTGAGTGAGTAACCTGTCTGAGGAGGTGGGCTATATATAGGGTCGCTGGAATGTCTTGTGATCCTCCGACGCGGGGCTAGGGTTGTGAGGGAGAGGAGGTGGCTTGTGGAGGCCGGAGGCAAGCGCACGGTGTCGGGGAAGAACTCGGACGTGCGGCGCGTCGGGAAGGGCTTTGTCCGTCTGCGACGTCGAGGAGGAAGAGGAGGTCACGGGGCAGCTGTACGCACGAAGGGGAGGAAGGAGGCTGATACGTCTCCAACGTATCCATAATTTCTGCTGTTCCATGCTTATATTATACCATTTGCTACATGTTTTATATACACTTCGTATCACTTTTATGCATTTTCTGGGACTAACCTATTAACAAGATGCCACAGTGCCAGTTCCCTGTTTTCTGCTGTTTTTGGTTTCAGAAAGTTACTTCTAGAAATATTCTCGGAATTGCACGAAACAAAAGGCCAGGTCCTATTTTTCCAGCACGTACACGGAGTCCGAAGGAGACACGAAGGAGAGCCACGAGGTGGCCAAACCACCTGTAGGCGCGGCTGGGCCCACAGCCGCGCCTGGGTGTGGTTTGGGCCCCTCGGGGGTCCGCCGACATCGCCCCTTCGCCTATTTATTTCCCGAGACGCGAAAACCCTAAAAGACCGAGCCTTTCATTGGTGGCTCTAGGTTAATAGTGCCAGAAACAATGCTTGTACGTCACACGTCAGTTGGGAACCCCAAGAGGAAGGTATGATGAGTGCAGCAGTAAGTTTTCCCTCAGTATGAAACCAAGGTTTAATCGACCAGTAGGAAAACGAGGTTTGCTTCGAAGGTGTTGGTGAAGGAGTGTAGTGCGGCGCAACACCAGGGATTCCGGTGCCAACGTGGAACCTGCACAACACAATCAAATTACTTTGCCCCAACTTAACAGTGAGGTTGTCAATCTCACCGGCTTGCTGAAAACAAAGGGTTAAACGTATCGAATGGAAATGATGTTTGTTTGCATAAAACAGTAGAGAACAATGATTGCAGTAGATTGTATTTCAGATGTAAAAGAATGGACCGGGGTCCACAGTTCACTAGTGGTGTCTCTCCAATAAGATAACTAACATGCTGGGTAAACAAATTACAGCTGGGCAATTGACAATTGATAAGTGCATATAACATGCATGTGTGAGCTGTGGTGTCTACTATGAGATTCATTTGGGCATTACGACAAAGTACATAGACCGCTATCCAGCATGCATCTATGCCTAAATAGTCCACTTTCCGGTTAACATCCGTACCCCTTCCAGTATTAAGTTGCAAGCAACAGACAATTGCATTAAGTAATGTGCGTAATGTAAACAATACATTCATCCTTGAATAAAGCATTGCTGTTTTACCCCTAGTGGCAACAACACATCTACAACCTTAGAACTTGCTGTCACTATCCCAGGTTAAATAGAGGTTGAACCCAACTATCATGCATAAATACCCCCTCTTGGAGTTACAAGTATTCACTTGGCCAAGGCTTCAACAAGTAACGGAGAGCATGCAAGATCACAAATGACATAGACATGATAATATAATATTCAGCTCCACATAGGTATCAATATAAGTCAGATCCCAGCAAACACAACATGTAGCATTACAATAAGATGATCTTGATCATGATAGGCAGCTCACAAGATCTAAACATGATGGCACAAGTGGAGAAGACAACCATCTAGCTACTGCTATGGACCCATAGTCCAAGGATGAACTACTCACGCATCACTCCGGAGGCGGGCATGGCGATGTAGAGCCCTCCGGTGATGATTCCCCTCTCCGGCAGGGTGCCGGGAAGAGCTTCAGAACCCCCCGAGTTAGGGTTGACGACGGCGGCGGCAGCGAATATGTTCTGGATGAAAGGCTCGGTGTTTTAGGGTTTTCGCGTCTCGGGGAATAAATAGGCGAAGGGGCGATGTCGGCGGACCCCCGAGGGGCCCAAACACACCAGGCGCGGCGTGGGCCCAGCCGCGCCAGGTGGTTTGGCCACCTCGTGGCTCTTCGTCTCTCCTTCGGACTCCGTGTACGTGCTGGAAAAATAGGGACTGGCCTTTTGTTTCGTGCAATTCCGAGAATATTTCCAGAAGTAACTTTCTGAAACCAAAAACAGCAGAAAACAGGGAACTGGCACTGTGGCATCTTGTTAATAGGTTAGTCCCAGAAAATGCATAAAAGTGATACGAAGTGTATATAAAACATGTAGCAAATGGTATAATATAAGCATGGAACAGCAGAAATTATGGATACGTTGGAGACGTATCAAGCATCCCCAAGCTTAGTTCTACTCGTCCTCGAGTAGGTAAAACGATAACAACAAATAATTTCTGAGGAGACATGCTTTCACACAATCTTGATCAATATATTGCAAGGCTCATGTCATGAATGAAGTGACTCAAAGCAATGATCTATAGTTTGCTAACAAATAGATAAAGAGTAAACAATGAATCATATAAGCAAAAACTTTTCATGAATAGTACTTTCAAGACAAGCATCAAAAAGTTTTGCATAAGAGGTAACTCATAAAGCAATAGATTCAAAGTAAAAGGCATTGAAGCAACACAAAGGATGATTAAGTTTCAGCATTTGCTTTCAACTTGTAACATGTATATCTCATGGATAGTTGTCAACATAAAGCAATATAACAAGTGCAATAAGTAAATATGTAAGAATCAATGCACACAAAGTTGACACAAGTGTTTGCTTCTAAGATAGAAAGGAGTAGGTAAACTGACTCAACATAAAGTAAAAGATAGGCCCTTCGCAGAGGGAAGCAGGGATTAAATCATGTGCTAGAGCTTTTTAAGTTTTCGAAAGCATATAGAGAGCACAAAATAAGTATTTGAGAGGTGTTTGTTGTTGTCAACGAATGGTAGTGGGCACTCTAACCCCCTTGTCAACCAGACTTTCAAAGAGCGGCTCCCATGAAGGACGTTATCTCTACCAGCAAGGTAGATCATCCCTCTTCTCTTTTGTTTACACATGTATTTTAGTTTCTTTATAGATGACACTCCTCCCAACCTTTTGCTTACACAAGCCATGGCTAACCGAATCCTCGGGTGCCTTCCAACATTCACATACCATGGAGGAGTGTCTATTGCAAAATTAAGTTGCTTACTGATAAATCAGGGCAAAACATGTGAAGAGAATTATTAATGAAAGTTGTAATTAATTGGGGCTGGGCACCCCGTTGCCAGCTCTTTTTGCAAATTATTGGATAAGCGGATGTATATGCCACTAGTCCATTGGTGAAAGTCTGTCAGAAGTAAATGACAAGATTGAAAGATAAAACACCACATACTTCCTCATGAGCTATAAAACATTGACACAAATAAGGAGTAATAAAGTTTTGAATAGTTTAAAGGTAGCACATGAAATATTTACTTGGAATGGCAGGAAATACCACATAGTAGGTAGGTATGGTGGACACAAATGGCATGGGTTTTGGCTCAAGTTTTGGATGCACGAGAAGCATTCCCTCTCAGTACAGAGTTTAGGCTAGCAAGGTTGTTTGAAGCAAACACAAGTATAAACCGGTACAGCAAGAATCACATAAAAACATATTGCAAGTATTATAAGACTCTACACTGTCTTCCTTGTTGCTCAAACATTTTACCAGAAAATATCTAGACCTTAGAGAGAACAAATATGCATCCCAAGTCTCAACAAGCTCTACGGTAGTTCTCCACTACTAGGCTTTAACTACATGATGCAAGAGCTTAAACATGATCTACTTGAGAGCTCAAAACAATTGCAAAGCATCAAATCAAAACAAGACAATGATCTACAAGAATGCATATGTCTTTTCCAATACCAACTACTACATGTAGCATTTTCTTTCTTCCAAACAAACACCAATAATTTATTTAAACATAAACTCTCCAAATGATAATATAATGCAGCAAGAGAGTATTTATAAACAAGTGCTAACAGCTCGAAGAGATGCATGAAAAACAGGAGCTAAAAGCACTGCAGTAGCTAGTTAAGAATACTCAACAAATATAAGTGAAGAACATGAGTATTCACATGAAAAAGCGGAGCGTGTCTCTCTCCCACACAAGGATTGCTAGGATCCGAATTTATTCAAACAAAAACAAAAATAAAAACACACAGACGCTCCAAGTAAAGCGCATAAGATGTGAAAGAATTAAAATATAGTTTCACTAGAGATGACCTGATAAGTTTGTTGATGAAGAAGGGGATGCCTTGGGCATCCCCAAGCTTAGACGCTTGAGTCTCTCTGAATATGGTTGGGATGAACCACGGGGGCATCCCCAAGCTTAGGCTTTTCACTCTTCTTGATCACATAATATCACCCTTCTCGCTTGATCCTTGAAAACTTCCTTCACACCAAACTCAAGACAGTTCTCATTAGAGGGTTAGTGCATAATCAAAAATTCTCATATTCTGTAATGATACAATCAATCCCAAAGCTTCTGGACATTAGCTACAGCCACCAATGCTTTGTGGAGCAAAGAAATCCACACAAACACAGTAAAAGAGCGAATGCAAAACAAAAGGCAGAATCTGTCAAAAACAGAACAGTCTGGAATGACGAATTTTTTCGAGGCACTTAAGTTGCTCAGATGGATCTGGCCTAAAATAATGAAAGTTGCGTACATATCTCAGGAATATGCGTGATTTTTCTCAGAATTTTTTGAATTTTCTACAGGGAGATAAGCTCAAATCCGTGACAGCTAAAAATCTGTCACTGCGCAGAAATCCAAATCTTGCATCAACTTTCAATATAGAACTTTACTTGGCACAACATTGCGATAAAATAAAGATACAAAGGAGTTGCTACAGAAGTAACAAAACTCCTTGACTCAAAGAAAACAAAAATAACAGCAAATAAAAACGATGGGTTGTCTCCCATAAGCGCTTTTCTTTAACGCCTTTCAGCTAGGCGCAGAAAGTGAAAATCAAGTGTTGTCAAGTGGCAAATCATTCAAATCATCAAAAGCTTCTTCCAACACACAGCTTGTAACAATGGGTATCTTAGATGTTCCTGGAGGTGTTTCATTACCTTTAACCGTACTAAAAGTTTTATCAATTTTAAGCTCATAATGAGTCTTTGGTTTTGGCACTTTAGGAACATACATAAACTTTTGCTCTCTACCCACATAAACTTTCTCCTTTTTAGACTTAAGAGAAGTAAAGGTTGAACTTAAGGTTTCAATAGCTTCCTCTAACTCATCAATTCTATGATTTTGGGTGTCATGGATATTATTATCCTCAAGAACAGTGATTCTTTCATTGATGGTGGCTATTGATTCATTAGTCTTACCAATACAATCAAGAAAATTTGGAAAAAATTCTCCATAGAGTCTAACTTATTTATAACATCCTCCAAGGTGATCTCAACTTTAATATCTTTAGTGGGTGGTGTTCCTACCAAACTTTCAATAATATTACAGGCTTCTAAAGCAGGAGTACCCAAGAAATTTCCACCTGTAAGAGTGTCTAGAACATACCTATACCAACTAGAGATACCAACATAAAAGTTCCTAAGGAGGATAGTGGTAGAGTGTTTCTTAGTACATCTATGATGAGCATCACTAATTCTATACCAAGCATCTTTCAAATTTTCACCTCCTAGTTGCCTAAAAGAACGAACTTCAACTTCAGGAGCATTCATTTTGAAAAACAAAATCAAACGAATTAAACAAGTAACTAATTTTTTTGTGTTTTTGATAAAGAAGCAAACAAGACTAAATAAAAATAAACTAAGCAAGACAAATAACAAAGTAAAGAGATTGGGTGTGAGAGACTCCCCTTGCAGAAGCAATTCGTTTTCCCCGGCAACGGCGCCAGAAAACGTGTTGGTGGCTCTAGGTTAATAGTGCCAGAAACAATGCTTGTACGTCACACGTCAGTTGGGAACCCCAAGAGGAAGGTATGATGAGTGCAGCAGTAAGTTTTCCCTCAGTATGAAACCAAGGTTTAATCGAACCAGTAGGAAAACGAGGTTTGCTTCGAAGGTGTTGGTGAAGGAGTGTAGTGCGGCGCAACACCAGGGATTCCGGTGCCAACGTGGAACCTGCACAACACAATCAAATTACTTTGCCCCAACTTAACAGTGAGGTTGTCAATCTCACCGGCTTGCTGAAAACAAAGGGTTAAACGTATCGAATGGAAAATGATGTTTGTTTGCATAAAACAGTAGAGAACAATGATTGCAGTAGATTGTATTTCAGATGTAAAAGAATGGACCGGGGTCCACAGTTCACTAGTGGTGTCTCTCCAATAAGATAACTAACATGCTGGGTAAACAAATTACAGCTGGGCAATTGACAATTGATAAGTGCATATAACATGCATGTGTGAGCTGTGGTGTCTACTATGAGATTCATTTGGGCATTACGACAAAGTACATAGACCGCTATCCAGCATGCATCTATGCCTAAATAGTCCACTTTCCGGTTAACATCCGTACCCCTTCCAGTATTAAGTTGCAAGCAACAGACAATTGCATTAAGTAATGTGCGTAATGTAAACAATACATTCATCCTTGAATAAAGCATTGCTGTTTTACCCCTAGTGGCAACAACACATCTACAACCTTAGAACTTGCTGTCACTATCCCAGGTTAAATAGAGGTTGAACCCAACTATCATGCATAAATACCCCCTCTTGGAGTTACAAGTATTCACTGGCCAAGGCTTCAACAAGTAACGGAGAGCATGCAAGATCACAAATGACATAGACATGATAATATAATATTCAGCTCCACATAGGTATCAATATAAGTCAGATCCCAGCAAACACAACATGTAGCATTACAATAAGATGATCTTGATCATGATAGGCAGCTCACAAGATCTAAACATGATGGCACAAGTGGAGAAGACAACCATCTAGCTACTGCTATGGACCCATAGTCCAAGGATGAACTACTCACGCATCACTCCGGAGGCGGGCATGGCGATGTAGAGCCCTCCGGTGATGATTCCCCTCTCCGGCAGGGTGCCGGGAAGAGCTTCAGAACCCCCCGAGTTAGGGTTGACGACGGCGGCGGCAGCGAATATGTTCTGGAACAGCAGAAATTATGGATACGTTGGAGACGTATCATTCATCCAGAACATCGCTGCCGCCGCCGTCGTCAACCCTAACTCAGGGGGTTCCAGAAGCTCTTCCCGGCACCCTGCCGGAGAGGGGAATCATCACCGGAGGGCTCTACATCGCCATGCCCGCCTCCGGAGTGATGTGTGAGTAGTTCATCCTTGGACTATGGGTCCATAGCAGTAGCTAGATGGTCGTCTTCTCCTCCGGTGATGATTCCCCTCTCCGGCAGGGTGCCGGGAAGAGCTTCTGTTCGCTGCCGCCGCCGTTGTCAACCCTAACTCAGGGGGTTCCAGAAGCTCTTCCCGGCACCCTGCCGGAGAGGGGAATCATCACCGGAGGGCTCTACATCGCCATTCCCGCCTCCGGAGTGATGTGTGAGTAGTTCATCCTTGGACTATGGGTCCATAGCAGTAGCTAGATGGTTGTCTTCTCCACTTGTGCCATCATGTTTAGATCTTGTGAGCTGCCTATCATGATCAAGATCATCTTATTGTAATGCTACATGTTGTGTTTGCTGGGATCTGACTTATATTGATACCTATGTGGAGCTGAATATTATATTATCATGTCTATGTCATTTGTGATCTTGCATGCTCTCCGTTACTTGTTGAAGCCTTGGCCACGTGAATACTTGTAACTCCAAGAGGGGTATTTATGCATGATAGTTGGGTTCAACCTCTATTTAACCTGGGATAGTGACAGCAAGTTCTAAGGTTGTAGATGTGTTGTTGCCACTAGGGTAAAACAGCAATGCTTTATTCAAGGATGAATGTATTGTTTACATTACGCACATTACTTAATGCAATTGTCTGTTGCTTGCAACTTAATACTGGAAGGGGTACGGATGTTAACCGGAAAGTGGACTATTTAGGCATAGATGCATGCTGGATAGCGGTCTATGTACTTTGTCGTAATGCCCAAATGAATCTCATAGTACACAGCACAGCTCACACATGCATGTTATATGCACTTATCAATTGTCAATTGCCCAGCTGTAATTTGTTTACCCAGCATGTTAGTTATCTTATTGGAGAGACACCACTAGTGAACTGTGGACCCCGGTCCATTCTTTTACATCTGAAATACAATCTACTGCAATCATTGTTCTCTACTGTTTTATGCAAACAAACATCATTTTCCATTCGATACGTTTAACCCTTTGTTTTCAGCAAGCCGGTGAGATTGACAACCTCACTGTTAAGTTGGGGCAAAATAGTTTGATTGTGTTGTGCAGGTTCCACGTTGGCACCGGAATCCCTGGTGTTGCGCCGCACTACACTCCTCCACCAACACCTTCAAAGCAAACCTCGTTTTCCTACTGGTCCGATTAAACCTTGGTTTCATACTGAGGGAAAACTTACTGCTGTGCTCATCATACCTTCCTCTTGGGGTTCCCAACTGACGTGTGACGTACAAGCATTGTTTCTGGCACTACTAACCTAGAGCCACCAACAGCGTTTTCTGGCGCCGTTGCCGGGGAGCCATAGCGTAGGTGAATATTTCTTGTGTGCACTTGTTTGCTTTGTCTCTAAGTAGTTTTTACTTCCAGTTCTAAGTTGTTCTCTATCTTAGTATGGTTAGAGAATGCGAATTACAAAAAAAATTAGTTGTAGTTTTTATCTAAAAATGTTTTCAAAAAGGAAAGTGATTGGAAAGATGAGTAATGGTTAAATGGGGGTCGACCTTGAACACTTGTGTTCATGCCTATGAAACCAAAACAAATCTTTCCATGGAATCTTTTCATTAAAAACATGTAAATATTGTAAATATTGTGTATATACCTCTGTACATAAAAATAAAATGATAATAATAATCTCTAGTTAATTAGAAGTTGATAGTTTTACTTTGCTGTCCAGAAACAGATTTTCTGTGCTCCACCGTATTAAATGTTTAAAATCACCAGAACGTGATCTTGATCTGAAATTTCTTGAGTGCAAAGTAATGCTTATTATCTTTCTTTCATTAGACTAACTTTTTCTGATTTAAGGTACGTAGATAGGTCGAAAAATTCGATCTTTATTGACTGTTCTGTTTAGACAGATTTTGTGCTTCTCTGTAAATAAAATCGTGATAAATCTCAGAATAGTATTTTGACTTGAAAATTTTTGTGCATAAACCTGAGATTATTATATTTCTTTCATTAGACTAAAGTTTTTCGATTTGAGCTACTTAACTATCTCGTTGAATGCCATCTTTACGGACTGTTCAGTTTTGACAGATTTCTTTGTTTATTCAATATTGTACTTGGTGTTGTTAGTTTCATTAGTTTTTTTTACGGACAATGGAAATCATGAACACCTTAGTATATACAGTGGCTAATGTTGAGTAAAAATTATAAAACTTGTCAATGCTTGAACATGAGTGGATTTTATTTAATGAGTACTAACCCTACTAACGAGTTTTGTGAAGTTTTATGTGGATGTAGCTTATAAGATCTAATCAATATGGTGATATGAGATGAATAAGAAGACGCAAGAGCTCAAGCTTGGGGATGTGTAGGTGCATCCAAGAAATATTCAAGAAGATACAATCAACTAAGCTTGGGGATGCCCGAGTCATCCCCCTATTCATCAACTAACATGAGGTTGTCTCGTTCATACTCTATATTACCCGTCCACATGATATGTATTGTCTTAACTTGTATTATAATTGTTTTTATATGTCTTACTTTTACCTCTTTAGTTTTATTAGACTCTTTATTTGGTTTCTATTGCTTCTTTACTTTCACTTATAAATTCAAAACAACAAAAATATTTTCTTTTGTTTTGCTTCTTTGTTTGGTTCTTTATTTTCATTTTATTTGGGTTTTACTTTTGATTTTTATTTAGAGTTTTCCTTGCTGTAGCTAGCATGTTTAGGTCTTGCTTAGCCTCTGGTTTCTTAGTTTATCAAAAATAAAGTACCAAGTTTTATCCATTAGCTTAGTTGATACATATGTAAAAAGTGATTTTCTGTTTTCGGTATCTACTGCTTATTGCGCGATTTTTCATATTTTACTGGAAGCTCTAAAAATCACGAAAAAATTACTACTGTTGTATCACCAAAGCCTCTGCGTGCACAAAAATTGGCTAAAATTTCGGACATGTTTAAGTGCGCCTAAAAATTACGTTTGCCAGCTGCTGTTTTTCTGGACAGATTCTGACTTTTGTTGCAAGAGTGGTTTCTTTTCGTTTTCATTTGATTTTTAATGGTTCTTACCTTTCATTTATAAGTTGGCCATTTAAGCAACCTTTCTGTAACTAAAAACAAAATTTTATTTGGTTTAATAGCAGCACTGGGAAATATTATCTATTGTACTAATGTCTAACCGCAGAAAAGAATGGGAAAGTTTTTGTGTTGAAGTTTTTTCACAGAGAATGAAGGAACACCAAATTGTGAAATGTTGAAGAATGGCCAAAGTCATAAGCTTGGGGATGTCCCCACATCTCTCTTCATCAACAACCCCTCGGTTTGCAAACCTTCAAACTTTGTTTTTTTAGCAACATATGAACTTTACTAAACTTGAAGCGGCTGTTTATCTTAGCATCAAACACTGGTTACATTAATAAGTGGATCCTCACATATTTTATTTATCTCTGTTTCAACATTTACTTGGTTAATGGATTATTTGATGAAACTTAAAAATGATGTGTGAATGATATTGTTTAGTGGTTATATTTTCTTATGGTTAGTCTCAACTAGCTAATAGTGTATATTATGATATTTTGATGTTAACATGCATTATGCTGTTCATAAGATGGTATGGTATTGTGGTATCCTCCTCTGAATAATTCATTTGAATTGACTTGGCACATGCTCATGCATGCGTATGACTGAAAAACAAAAGTCAATTAAGCCTTGATGATTTATTTTGACTCAGAGTTCTTGTATCACTTTTATGTCTCAATTAATTTCGTTTTGTCGCAAGCATGATTATGACGGTTATTGCTCTCTTGATTGTCGCTTCCCAGTCTATTGCTAGCCTTCACTTGTACTGAGCGGGAATGCTGCTCGTGCTTCCAAAACCATGAAAACCAAGTTATTCCAAAGTGTCCACCATAAATACCTATGCATGGCATTTGAACCATTCAAGTAAATTTTCATGTGCTACCTTTAAAACCTTCAAAGTACTTCTCAATTTGTGTCAATGTTTTATAGCTCATGAGGAAGTATGTGGTGTTTTATCTTTCAATCTTGTCATTTACTTCTGACGGACTTTCACCAATGGACTAGTGGCATATACATCCGCTTATCCAATAATTTTGCAAAAAGAGCTGGCAACGGGGTGCCCAGCCCAATTAATTACAACTTTCATTAATAATTCTCTTCACATGTTTTGCCCTGATTTATCAGTAAGCAACTTAATTTTGCAATAGACACTCCTCCATGGTATGTGAATGTTGGAAGGCACCGAGGATTCGGTTAGCCATGGCTTGTGCAAGCAAAGGTTGGGGGGAGTGTCACCCATAATGAAACTAAAATACATGTGTAAACAAAAGAGAAGAGGGATGATCTACCTTGCTGGTAGAAATAACGTCCTTCATGGGAGCCGCTCTTGAAAGTCTGGTTGACAAGGGGGTTAGAGTACCCACTACCATTCGTTGACAACAACAAACACTTCCCAAAACAATTTTGCTTCTGTTTTAAAAATAAAAAGCTCTAGCACATGATAATCTCTGCTTCCCTCTGCGAAGGGCCAATCTTTTACTTTCATGTTGAGTCACCATCCTTTCTTTGAGCACTTTCTCGAGAGCATAGTTGTCATTCTTAGTGTAATGTGCTTGTCCCAGAATATGGTTAACTGTGATATAACTTTGATGCTTTTATCTTTGATATCTTTGATTCTAGTCTTCCCATGAACTTCAGAGGTGCCTGGGCATTTATGTTTTGCTGTACAAAAACGGGCAAGCGAGATACCATCTTATCATATCCTATTATGAGCATTACAATCTTGTTGATGTTTATAAATTTCATGTTATAAGCTCTTAGTTCGTTGATACTTTTCATTAGGAAACAAGATTGCTAAGTTTTATTATCCATACATCATGCAATTGTTAAAGACCTGATCATAGCATTTACAATCAAAAATTATTTTGTTATCATTTACCTACTCGAGGACGAGCAGGAATTAAGCTTGGGGATGTTGATACGTCCAAAACGTATCTATAATTTTTGATTGTTTCATGCCATTTTTATGCTTTTAGCACTTGTTTTTATATTAAGTTTATTATTTATTTGGACTAACCTACTAATAGTTGCAAAAGTGCACAATGTTCTTGTTTTACTCTTTAATGTGTAGAAATTATCAAGAATACAAGAGGAAACCTTGTTGGAGTCGAATTGGGACTTTCCTGAAATCTGTCTGAGAACTTTTTACGAAGTTTGCCAGTTTGACCTCGAAGATGACGTCAATTGGAGGTCTCCCCGAAAACAAGTTGTCACAATTTTCCATACGAAGATTTTAAGCCCGAGATCAGCCCAATCGGAGTTCGGACGCGGCCTGGAGGCCCGTTTTGGTGGAACCCTAAAAGGGGGTGACGGAAATCCGAGAAGATATATAAAGGGAGGAAACCTAACTCGTGGAGGACTCCTCCACCCACGAATTTCCAGCCACCAAAGCCACGTTTTTGCCTCCCCCATGGATCCCATCTCCATGGGGGAGGGCTCCCAAGAAGCCATGAAGGAAGAGGGCTAAGGGGCGGTGCTCCCCCATGGAACCGGCGGCGCAGGAGGAGCCCCCTGCGCCACCGCCGGTGCCGGCGCCGCCCTGCGCCTCTCGCTGCCCTCTCCGCCGTCTTCACCGCCATCTCCATCACCAACTCCTCCTTGTATTCAGTGGTTCATCCTCCCACAAACCTCTGTACCATCCTATGTAAACATGGTGTTTGATGCTATAATATTTATCCTATGATCTATGTCATGTTTATGTAGTTTATTTGTCTTTCGATTGCTTTGTTGAATGTCTATGGTTCATTAGAGTTGTATGTTGATATGGTACTGTCCTTTGGTGTCCATTATACTTGTGCGCGCATGGATCAACACCATAGGGTTAGTAGTATGTGCAAAGGAAGGGGCGTAGTTCTGCCGGAGTGACAGAAACCTGAGGACTCAAACCGGTTAGTTGCACGTATGGGAGTAAGAGGACCATAAACTTAAGGCTATGGTTGGGGAAACCTTAATGCATTGTTAGTATTTACGGATGTTTGCTAACAATCCAATCATATAGTACTTGTAATCCCAAGTAGTGGAGTGCATGTATATTTAGCCTCTCCCACATTGAAAACTGCATCAAAGACAATGAACTAGATGTCTTCACTCATTAATTTGGACAAAGCCACCACAATTACCACCACTTTTCCACACTCATGGTACTATTAGTATAGGTTACTTAGTGTATTTTATTGCTGCATCACTAACATTTACTTTCTTGTATTTATTATCCTGCAAAACTATCTCTCATACCCGTATTGCTACCGTAGTTTTATTTCCTAGATAATGCAAACGTTTAGTGTGCGTAGAGTTGTATCAGTGGTTGATAGAACTTGAGAGATTACTTATCCTACCTTTAGCTCCTCGTTGGGTTCGACACTCTTACTTATCGAAAAGGCTACACGCGATCCCCTATACTTGTGGGTTATCAAGACCTTTTCTGGCGCCGTTACCTTTTCTGTAACACCCCGGCCACCCCCAGGCCGGGCCTGTCACCCCTGGCAGCTCGCTAGGATCTCCAGACTGGCCCCACAGATCAACACTAGTCTTTTCTGCGCACTTTGTCCTCACTCGTGCGCACCCGGGAACCAGTTCCCGGTCGGTCACCCATCCTTGGAGTGCTCCGGGCCAAGCACGCTTAACCTCGGAGTTCTTTCCAGATGAGCTTCCGGAAAAGAAGTTACAACTTATTGATATGAGTATTCTATCAATCCTGTTAAGCCCTGAGCCAGGATCTCACATCCTTCCCCCCTTAGAAGACCGACGCCCTCGTCGGTCGACCTCCAGTCCAGGAACTTCCCCCTTGGCACCCGTCTGTGCGCCCAGTGCCGGCACATGCTCCAACATGTCCGCCCACTGACCCGCACACGCCCGAGTTACCGCGAGGGTCGGCTCTGATACCAAAATTGTAACACCCCGGCCACCCCCAGGCCGGGCCTGTCACCCCTGGCAGCTCGTTAGGATCTCCAGACTGGCCCCACAGATCAACACTAGTCTTTTCTGCGCACTTTGTCCTCACTCGTGCGCACCCGGGAACCAGTTCCCGGTCGGTCACCCATCCTTGGAGTGCTCCGGGCCAAGCACGCTTAACCTCGGAGTTCTTTCCAGATGAGCTTCCGGAAAAGAAGTTACAACTTATTGATATGAGTATTCTATCAATCCTGTTAAGCCCTGAGCCAGGATCTCACATTTTCTGACAGACTTTCACCTGGACTAGTGGCATATACATCCGCTTATCCAATAATTTGCAAAAAGAGCTGGCAACGGGGTGCCCAGCCCCAATTAATTACAACTTTCATTAATAATTCTCTTCACATGTTTTGCCCTGATTTATCAGTAAGCAACTTAATTTTGCAATAGACACTCCTCCATGGTATGTGAATGTTGGAAGGCACCCGAGGATTCGGTTAGCCATGACTTGTGTAAGCAAAAGGTTGGGAGGAGTGTCATCTATAAAGAAACTAAAATACATGTGTAACAAAAGAGAAGAGGGATGATCTACCTTGCTGGTAGAAATAACGTCCTTCATGGGAGCCGCTCTTTGAAAGTCTGGTTGACAAGGGGGTTAGAGTGCCCACTACCATTCGTTGACAACAACAAACACCTCTCAAATACTTATTTTGTGCTCTCTATATGCTTTCGAAAACTTAAAAAGCTCTAGCACATGATTTAATCCCTGCTTCCCTCTGCGAAGCGCCTATCTTTTACTTTATGTTGAGTCAGTTTACCTACTCCTTTCTATCTTAGAAGCAAACACTTGTGTCAACTTTGTGTGCATTGATTCTTACATATTTACTTATTGCACTTGTTATATTGCTTTATGTTGACAACTATCCATGAGATATACATGTTACAAGTTGAAAGCAAATGCTGAAACTTAATCATCCTTTGTGTTGCTTCAATGCCTTTTACTTTGAATTTATTGCTTTATGAGTTACCTCTTATGCAAAACTTTTGATACTTGTCTTGAAAGTGCTATTCATGAAAAGTTTTTGCTTATATGATTCATTGTTTACTCTTTATCTATTTTTAGCAAACTATAGATCATTGCTTTGAGTCACTTCATTCATGACATGATCCTTGCAATATATTGATCAAGATTGTGTGAAAGCATGTCTCCTCAGAAATTATTTGTTGTTATCGTTTTACCTACTCGAGGACGAGTAGAACTAAGCTTGGGGATGCTTGATACGTCTCCAACGTATCCATAATTTCTGCTGTTCCATGCTTATATTATACCATTTGCTACATGTTTTATATACACTTCGTATCACTTTTATGCATTTTCTGGGACTAACCTATTAACAAGATGCCACAGTGCCAGTTCTCTGTTTTCTGCTGTTTTTGGTTTCAGAAAGTTACTTCTGGAAATATTCTCGGAATTGCACGAAACAAAAGGCCAGGTCCCTATTTTTCCAGCACGTACACGGAGTCCGAAGGAGACACGAAGGAGAGCCACGAGGTGGCCAAACCACCTGTAGGCGCGGCTGGGCCCACAGCCGCGCCTGGGTGTGGTTTGGGCCCTCGGGGGTCCGCCGACATCGCCCCTTCGCCTATTTATTCCCCGAGACGCGAAAACCCTAAAAGACTGAGCCTTTCATCCAGAACATATTCGGTGCCGCCGCCGTCGTCAACCCTAACTCGGGGGGTTCCAGAAGCTCTTCCCGGCACCCTGCCGGAGAGGGGAATCATCACCGGAGGGCTCTACATCGCCATGCCCGCGTCCGGAGTGATGCGTGAGTAGTTCATCCTTTTACTATGGGTCCATAGCAGTAGCTAGATGGTTGTCTTCTCCACTTGTGCCATCATGTTTAGATCTTGTGAGCTGCCTATCATGATCAAGATCATCTTATTGTAATGCTACATGTTGTGTTTGCTGGGATCTGACTTATATTGATACCTATGTGGAGCTGAATATTATATTATCATGTCTATGTCATTTGTGATCTTGCATGCTCTCCGTTACTTGTTGAAGCCTTGGCCACGTGAATACTTGTAACTCCAAGAGGGGGTATTTATGCATGATAGTTGGGGTCAACCTCTATTTAACCTGGGATAGTGACAGCAAGTTCTAAGGTTGTAGATGTGTTGTTGCCACTAGGGGTAAAACAGCAATGCTTTATTCAAGGATGAATGTATTGTTTACATTACGCATATTACTTAATGCAATTGTCTGTTGCTTGCAACTTAATACTGGAAGGGGTACGGATGTTAACCGGAAAGTGGACTATTTAGGCATAGATGCATGGTGGATAGCGGTCTATGTACTTTGTCGTAATGCCCAAATGAATCTCATAGTAGACACCACAGGTCACACATGCATGTTATATGCACTTATCAATTGTCAATTGCCCAGCTGTAATTTGTTTACCCAGCATGTTAGTTATCTTATTGGAGAGACACCACTAGTGAACTGTGGACTCCGGTCCATTCTTTTACATCTGAAATACAATCTACTGCAATCATTGTTCTCTACTGTTTTATGCAAACAAACATCATTTTCCATTCGATACGTTTAACCCTTTGTTTTCAGCAAGCCGGTGAGATTGACAACCTCACTGTTAAGTTGGGGCAAAGTAGTTTGATTGTGTTGTGCAGGTTCCACGTTGGCACCGGAATCACTGGTGTTGCGCCGCACTACACTCCTCCACCAACACCTTCGAAGCAAACCTCGTTTTCCTACTGGTCCGATTAAACCTTGGTTTCATACTGAGGGAAAACTTACTGCTGTGCTCATCATACCTTCCTCCTGGGGTTCCCAACTGACGTGTGACGTACAAGCATTGTTCCTGGCACTACTAACCTAGAGCCACCAGAGGCGCGCGGTATCACGCCGGCGACGTGCTCTGCGCCTCGGGCTTCATGGCGACGGCGGGTGGCGTACGGGTGGGGCGAGCAGAGGAGCGAAAGCGGCTGCAATCACGAGGTGGGGCGGCGCGGTGGGTGGCGTACGGGGTGGGGCGGCCGGCGGCGGGGTCGGGGGCGGCCAGCAGTGGGGTCGGGGATTTAGGGATTTCGTGATTTGGAGGATTTGGGGATTTCGTGGCGCGCGAAGCCATTCGGGCCGATTTGGCTTAGCCATTCAGGCCTACGCCGAAGCCGTCGGCGTATGGTTTTGCTTAATTTTTTTCTTCAAAGAATTCAATTCTTCTATTATTTTCTATTTTTTCATTATCAGGGTTTTCCGATTAATGCAACTGAATCTGCATTTCTACATGAATAATAAATAAAAAGTGTAGTAAGATTCACATTGTATTTTAGACTAATCAGGCCAAAAATATAGAAATTACAAATCAGGTAGCCGGATGTGTCCTTCCTCGTCAGTTTCCTCGGTGCCATTGCCCTTCGACGACGCAGCACCCTTGCCCTTCGAAGTTGCCTACCTTCTCCAGTGGCCACTCTGACCGGCAAATCGGCAAATCATCGCGTGGTCGTGAGACGGCAGACCGGCCTTCGATCCACGGAGCGGCAAGACGTCTCTGATGATTTGCAACCGTCGGAACAAGTGTTGAGAATGTTGCTAATCATCAGAGATTCTTGCCGCTGCTTGGATCCGACCGAGGGAACGGTGGCTCGTGAGTGCCTGCATATCAAATCCTCGTCATACACCCGAATGTTTTGTGTTTGAGCGCCACTTCGATCCAAGCAGCGGTAAGACGTCTCTGATGATCTACAACCGTTCGGCAAGACATCTCTGATGATCTGCAACCGTTTGGAACGGTCGCAGGTCATCAGAGACGTCTTGCCACTTGTTGCCCAAAGATGCCTCTCCGAGTGACGCTGGAATGTTTTGTGTGAGTGAGTAACCTGTCTGAGGAGGTGGGCTATATATAGGGTCGCATGGCTTACGAAGTGGTCGTGATAGTGCTGATCCGACGGCTCAGAAGCGCTCAAAAGAAACACACCGCTGATCCAACGGCTCACAAGCGCTGGAAGGAAGCACACGATCCGTGTGCTTCTTCCTGATTGGGCATACTACAGCTCACAAGCCCTGAAAAGAAACACACACCGCTGATCCAACGGCTCACAAGCGCTCGAAAGAAACACACCGCTGATCCAACGGCTCACAAGTGCTGGAAGGAAACACATGATCCGTGTGCTTCTTCCTGATTGGGCATAGTACAGCTCACAAGCCCTGAAAAGAAACACACACCGCTGATCCAACGGCTCACAAGCGCTCGAAAGAAATACACCGCTGATCCAACGGCTCACAAGCGCTGGAAGGAAGCACACGATCCGTGTGCTTCTTCCTGATTGGGCATACTACAGCTCACAAGCCCTGAAAAGAAACACACACCGCTGATCCAACGGTTCCCAAGCGGTCGAAAGAAACACACCGCTGATCCAACGGCTCACAAGCGCTGGAAGGAAGCACACGATCCGTGTGCTTCTTCCTGATTGGGCATACTACAGCTCACAAGCCCTGAAAAGAAACACACACCGCTGATCCAACGGCTCACAAGCGCTCGAAAGAAACACCTTCCTATGGCCTAACCTAACACAACCAAGCAAAAAAGTCCACTGGCCTACCCCCTTTCGACGCACGTCTATGGGGGTAGACGAAAACGTTAGGGTTTTTCCAGCGGATTCAGGGTTTCGCCGAAGCGGGGCCCCAGAGCGTCGGAACCCCACCCAAACCTAGGTTTTGCCATACCATGTGTATACAAGTGTGTTGGGTGCTGTGGATGTCCAAGTTCCCACTCCAGGATGTGAGCGGGTTCACCGGCATCACTTTCTCTCTACTAAGTTTCTGCACTTAGAAGTGAAAACTCCCCTTCCGGGCGAACCGGATGGAATCTTGTGTTGATTTGGGGTAGACCTTGGTTTCTCACCTTCCTATGGCCTAACCTAACACAACCAAGCAAAAAAGTCCACTGGCCTACCCCCTTTCGACGCACGTCTATGGGGGTAGACGAAAATGTTAGGGTTTTTCCAGCGGATTCAGGGTTTCGCCGAAGCGGGGCCCCAGAGCGTCGGAACCCCACCCAAATCTAGGTTTTGCCATACCATGTGTATACAAGTGTGTTGGGTGCTGTGGATGTCCAAGTTCCCACTCCGGGATGTGAGCGGGTTCTGGCCGTTGGCACAGTCGGCACAGGTGTTTATTTATTTTACATGTATATGTTGTAGGGTCGGGTTCCGGAAAACTCAAACGGTTATTTTATGCGGGGTGGGATACCGAAATTGTGAGGGAAATTATATAGTCTAATTTATATATAAATTATACCTACATTAAATATTATATAGAGAAATAAATAAATAAATTTTATATAGAGCAATAAATAAAAAAGGAACATATATACGCCGACGGCTTTGCCGTTGGCGTATTATATCAGCGGAAACGTCGGCTCCGCTCCGTCACGGCGGGATTGGGTACGCCGACGGCTTTGCCGTTGGCGTATTATATCAGCGGAAACGTCGGCTCCGCTCCGTCACGGCGGGATTGGGTACGCCGACGGAACGAAACCGTGGGAGGAAAGAAACCCTTAACGGGGACAAAACCAGTGTTACCTAGCGAGGCACCTGGGACACGCACCGCCGCCGGTGGCGACGGTCTCAAAACCAGTGTTGCCTAGCGAGGCACCTGGGACAGGCACCCGCCGCCGGTGGCGACGGCCTCAAACCCTAGGTCGCCCTGTAAATCGCCATAGGCGAGAGAAAACGCTTCGCTTCCGGAGGCTAAAGACAAAACATGTTACTGTCCTAGATGTGTTCTTCAAGATCTCGGCGCACACAAGCTTACATATACGTACACACATTCACCTTCTTATTTGTTTTGAGCAAACTGCTGACGCATCGGGGCTGCTCAGCTCAGGGGTGCACCTCCGCCTCAGGGCGGTACATGGGCTCCGGCATTTCGTCGAAGCGCTGACAGCACCGGCAGCCGCCGTAGTACCCGCGGCCACAGCAGCCCCATCGGCAGTACCCACCGCCGCCGCGGCCTGGGTAGCCGCCTCCTCCGCGGCCAGGGTACGGGTAGTACCCGCCTCCTCCACGCCCGGGATAGCCGCCTCCACCGCGGTAGGGGTACCCGCCGCCGCCACGGTAGTAGTCCTGCAAGTCGGCCGTTGGCTCCTCCTTCTTGGCCTCTGCATCATCAACACATAGCATCAGCATTCATGTTTACAAATTTAAGCATGAAATAGTGGCAGCACTGCTGCAGCAACAATACTAATTCTTTGCTAATCAATCCGTAGGAAGCTAGTGTGGTAGCTTACGGGTTTTTTCTTCGGCCGAGGCGACCATCAGAGCAGCAGCAAGCAGCAGAGCAAACACTAGAAGAAAACCCTTGTACGTCGCCATGGTCGATCGCTCTTCTCCTAACTCGAGATTGTATCTGAGCTAGCTTGATGAGAAGCTATGCATGGAGACCAGGCATATTTATAGGGCAGAAAGGAGTGGAAATGCTTCCTAGGGAGCAAGTTGAGGCGTCTTCGTCGCTGTGCATGTGGATGGCCCCGAACAGTAGTTAGCGGTTGGCCGATGGTCCGTGTGCATTAACATCTTCATGCATGCAAGTAGCAACTTGAAGAGCTCTGCGTTATCCTATCTTCACTGCAAGCGTAGACATTGTGAGATAGTGGATGGAACGTCAAGTTTGACTCGGCCATACGATCGGAGTTGTTATTCAACTCGAGTACTGGAGATCAGACACTGACACGGCAACGCATTCATTGTGGAGTATAACATTTTAGGTCCAAATGCATCGAGTACCTTCTGGATAGGTCAAAAACGAATATGATAACATAACATAATGCATTCAAAGAGAAAGTGAGTCATACAAATCAATAAATGAAGCAACCTAGCTAACATTACCACCCTTACATTACCATGGCCAACATGATACTAGTTTGTGTAACTCTCACCGTGTGTGGCCTAAAGTTGGAAAAATTAATCGATAAAATAGAAAATGTTTACATATGATAAATTATCCTATAGTTTTGTATGTTTAAGTTGGTAGTAAAACTTCATCGTATTGAAAATGCACTTTGCACTTGAAATAATATTGCAATTTTATCGACTTACATGACATAAAAGTTTCAGTCCGCTCAAATGTAGAAACAAACCCAAACACGGGGGGCACATGGGGCTTGAGGTATACTAGTTGTGGACTTCTACACAAGTGTTCAAGACTTCAAAATATATTGTTGAAAAATATTCAAAAAAAAAATAGGGATGCTCTAAAACAAGCATATGGCATTCATTTTCATAACGTAGTTTGACAAATAACTCAAACGAACAATGAAGTCAAACTTTTCTGCGAATAGTGCCACTTGGATATTATTCATTCTCGATTGAGATACCATGGTTGTCTCTCTTTCAGGTGCCGGTACACAAAATGTCTTTTTGATGCAAAACTTTTTTTTGTATGAATAGACATTTTTCATATGAACACTCATTTTTTGTTTGAAATATTTTAACATTTTGAAAAGCGTTAAATACATTTTGCACAACGGGTTCATCTGCACCCGTTAGGCAAAACATCATGTTCAGCGAATAGTCGTTATACTCCTCAAGATCTACATACTTTTTATATGAAGCAACAAATCAGGGTAGAAATATCTCTTTTTACCTATTTCACATACATTTTTTGTTATAAATGTTTAAATCTTGGGTTAGAGATAAACCACAAATTTGTTCACTAAATAAGCGTGTGTTTGTTTCATCGAACGTTTGTTTTTGTGGGTTGGTCTTCTGCGTGCATTTTATCTTCTCTTATTGCCCGTCCACTAAATTATGTTTTCAAGTCTATCACATTCTCTTCTCGGTTTATTTCTATCTTCCGAAGTTTTGCAACCCGTTGCCGTTGCTCAGCCATCGTCGATTGATACGTATCGCCCCTTCGATTTTCAGTCTGCGTCGGTCTAGGGTCAATATGAATATTGTAAATAGTGTAGCTTCTTTTCTAAAAATAATAATGCGATCAACCTACCGTGATCCTTTCGACCAAAACTCCTGCTCCACGCTTAACATCAGTTGGCCTAGGTGTACAGGGAAAATCCCAAATTTGTGGTTTGTTTTGTGTGTGCAAATAGCAAGATTAAATCCTAATAAGATGTGCTGCTCACGTATAACGGTGGAATACTATGCCGTGGAAAAAACATTCTGTCCGTTTTACACCTGAGATCGTGACAACAATCAAGTCCATTTTTTTTTCTTTCAGTATCCACCAGATCCGATCCATGTGTTTTTTTTTACTTGATCCATGTAGCTGGGACGTGGTTTACTTAGGAACGGCACTACTATTTCTTAGGGAACGGAAGTCACATAAATTGTACGTGTCAAAAAAAATTTGTAACCGAGTAATGTTGAACGTAACTTATCCATCTTTTAATCTCAACCGTCAAATCATAAATTAACGGATTATATATTTCTAACCTATGTGGCTTAACGTGTGGTGTCTCGAAAAACTAACTCATTTTGCTTTTAGTATGTAACTAGCAGGGTGGCCCTCGCAAATGCGAGGGCAGTTTTACTGTGTTTATAGGATTAAGTATTTACCTTTACCTTATGCATTCTTCGTTATATGTAACCACGTACTAGTTGAATCCAAATACACTTTGTTACACTGGTACATTCTTAAATGTCTAACCTTTACCTTTATGTGTATATGACTATGTTGATAACGAATAATATAATATCATGAAAGGATAAAAAAATAATGATACGAATTATTTTGCTTAATAATGTGTTTATACAGTGAGGAGCGGATTTTGGATTATACCAACAAAACTAATCCACAATCCGCATGCCCTCTAGAGATCTTATCACACGTTTGCTTGAGTAGTGCTTCTCTCGTGTTCTAGAATAAAGAGAAATCAGGCATGTCAATTTATAGCCTCCTCTCTAATATATAAAGCAGGTTCTCACTGAGATTATTACTTGCACTTAAAACTGGAACCATGTTAATTTTACAGTGAATTACCAAAATGCATTGAGCCTTTAGTTTTACCAATTCAATTTTATTTGTCTACTCCTTTAATGATGCTCATATTGTTGCGTAATCCCACCTTGGCCATTTTTTCTATCTTATGTCCCTTCGGAATTTTGTACATTAATGGTAATACTAATTTTAGTGAAGCATTATATGGTAGAATAAAACTATCCCTTGTCTTCGTCTTTATAGGGCACCAGTCTTGTTTCTATCCATTAGATTAGCATCTGTGTAGATGTGAGGTCTACCATGTATAAATTAGACTTCACATGTAATTATCATTTATAGTCAGTGTGTGACCCTCGTACACAAATAGATTTCCTTGTATTTCTACATATGGTATTTTAAGTATTATCATAATCCCTATGTTAGCCTTATATGAGTTCCTATGAAAATCATTTTTATTCCCTAATTGTTATTAAGAGTTCATATGAGCTTATTATCTATTATCTCATACTGTAAACAAATATAGTTATTTGAGAATATATCGATTTTGTACCCAAAAATAGGAAACAACAAATCAATTTAACTTTGATTCTATTTTAAGTTCGTACAAAGTTTCATTTCGTTCTGCCATTCAATCCTAACATAATCAAGACTTGTTGGCTCTATATGGATTACGACAACTAACTCATTTCCTTTTGTTTGTTTTTAAAAGCATCACAAATAAAAGAGTTGGCACCTAGATTTATTTTGATATGGGTATTATGAATTTAACTACCAAGCACTCTGTATTACATATGGTGCTTGTTCATAGACCATATTGCCAAACAATTTCTCGACAATTTAATTACGTACATTGGTGAGATCATTCTATTATATTTATTGCATTGCTGGTAATAACCATCATATGTAGCAACAAAATACTGAGAGGGGTCGATTGTTGTCTCGCCCTTCCCATACAAAACTGTAAGGTTTCATGAAAAATTAGCATTTTATTACCATTGGTGGTTTTTGGTGTGTATTTCTTATTAATTATTACTGCATTTTTTGTAAAATAAAATTAGATCTAAACTATCATAGTTGCTATTTCAGTCTTGTGTTGCTTTGTAACATGCGTCCCATTCTTTTACGTACCATGGTTGTGTTTTTATTTGTGTAATGACATACTGAAATATATTTCCACACCATTTGCTTCTTACTCTATTTTTTTTTGCTTCGCCGATTAGGCCAATATAATTATCGTATATTTGGAATGACTCATGATGACATACTGAAATATATTTCCACACCATTTGCTTCTTACTCTATTTTTTGTTGCTTCGCCGATTAGGCCAATATAATTATCGTATATTTGGAATGACTCATGATTTCACGATAGTCATCACGGAGGTCACGCTACATGTAGCCCTATATATCACGGAATTCAAAAATCATATTTGAAAGTTTCACAATTTTTTTACGAAAATCGCGGACGTAGACAGTAGTATATCATACCAACATGCACAATTTCAATTCAAAATGTTCGGGGCTGCCCAAAAAAACTGACAGATTTTGGAGAGTTCAAATTGATGACTATTCTCTACTCTTAGATTTACATTTGGTCATTTTTACACAGCCTAAAGTACATCATATTTATGTTGATATTTGACGCGTTGGTAGAAGACAGCATTATCTACATCCATAAATGTTTTTCAGATTTATTGAAACTCCCAAATATGGTTTGCAAAAATAAGAGTTACATGTAGCTCGGTCTCCAAAATGCTTCACGCCAAGATGGAGATTGTCGAAAACAATTAATCTTTGTCCTAATTTAAAAAATCTTAGGAGCTGAATAGGAAGGCATATTTGCTGTACTATGAAAAGTGGAGTCTGAGTCGGCATACGTAAAGGTTCAAATGGACATGCTTCTCAATTTGTTCACGCATAAACTTGAAGCTACTGTACATCTGATTTTCTAGGGAAGTTACAACTTGATTATCTACATGTCCTTGTATAGCACCTGGAGTCATTCATCTGGTTTAACCAACTCACGATGGAAAGGTATAGCTGGGTTAACTACATGTACACATACGTGTATAGCACCGGAACTCTTTTCTCCGGTTCTACCAGCTTACGGTGGTGCAAGTTGAATGATCACGTGTTTGCCTGCCAACACATATTTCGCAAGTTCTATTTCTAAAAAATCTCCGCCGTTAGAGCTTACCGGCCAATTGGGCTGGGTCTTTTTGACATGACGGATCGGACGTTTTGCACATGCAGCTAAATACGTGACAACATAATCTTGTTGGACAATGATAATTAAAAGTCTGTTACGCATTTTTTATTAAATCTTAACCGTATATTTTAGATCCAACTATCAAAATTAATTTAGATGATGTGGCTTAATATGGTGGCTCCATTAGCTAACTCATTTTGCTTTTAGTATATAATAGATAGATAGATCTTTGCTTACATGTTGACCACAATCTTAATTAATCGCTTCATAGCTTATAGGATTTTGACGTATGAACTTAACTTTGAACATCAACTTGACCAAAAGAAATGAGGCTACTATGCTAAATTTATAACATAGAATTTGTATTCGGAATAAACTTCCGACTGTATAGATTTTCATAATATTTGGCAAATATATTATTTGTTTAATTGATGGTTAAAGTTAAGAACATCTCTTGTATGCTGTGTACGTACATTTGGTTTTCTATATGTTCATATAGAGGACTGTCTAAAATGATTTCTTTTTAGACACTCTGAGTTTTGCATCAATTTTCTATACAAAGGACGACTATATTTCCTTTCATATATTGTAATATCTTATAGCTACCAGTACACCATTTTTATGTTTTAATAACATCAACCAATCCTAGCCAAGCGGTTGTGATTTGAACAATATGGATGGGTTGTCCAAACCGATCATCAATCTCACTCTCCGTTGAGCAACATCAGGGCCATCGTATGCTCGTGACACTTCTTCACAATCTCCGCGCAAGTGTATCAAATATGGTGACTCTGTACACATCCGTCTTCAATACCTTGAAGGTTAAGAAGTATTCTATCTTAATTTGGTGAGCGATGGAAAATCCTTACTAACCTTGATCCATGACAGAATTCCCATTATAGTAGTCAATGATCCTCACCTTTCAGTTAAAGTCGCATCCAGACTCCAGCGTTGTGTTGAGAACGGTGGTCCTTGGGATGCTGCCTAGATGCTAACCGAAGGTAGGACGGATGGGAAAACTCCAACCTAAGTGTAAGATCACCTTGTAGAAATAGGTTGGAGAAACCTCCTCATGGAAATGACCTATCACAGGTTTCTCTATCGGCCTCCGCACCAGTTTTTTTTATTCTTTTTCTGAGCAGCTGCCTCCACCATTGCTTTCAAGTTTCAAAGATCAGTTTGCACTTTGTTTGCTATTGGCCTGCCATTTTTATTCCATGAAAACATGACGCAGAAGAAAGTACAATACATCAGTCTACTGATCATTTGTCCATACACTACGGAAATCCACAAAACGCCGACGGCCAGGACATACGCCGACGGCCAAATGTCGGGGCCGTCGGCGTAGACCCCGACCAGGCCAACCGAGATCTTTTTTTCTTTTTTTAGCTACGCCGACGGTATTGCCGTCGGCCTAGAGATTTTGGCCGTCGGCGTAGATTTTTGCCGTCGGCGTATACTTTTTCAATTTTCTACATTTGATACGCCGACGGCAGCCGTCGGCGTATACTTTTTCAATTTTCTACATTTGATACGCCGACGGCAATGCCGTCGGCGTATACTTTTTTCTATTTTCCATTTAATATGAAATAATTCATATCTTTAAATCCGTAAATCGGAATTTAATAAATTAAATGTCTAAATCGATTAGAAAAATGAGAGGAATCCAAATATGACATCCATAAAATCTTTTTCACTGTGCACATGACATTTTGTAACATATGTTTGTTACTTGCTTAATTAAAAAGTTATTTTTTACACTTAAATAATGGAAAATGATATTTATAAAAATAATTTGGAATTTGTTTTTGGCAACAATGTTTGCCATACCAAGGCACCCCTATGTTTCAAATATGGACACATTATCACAAACTATGGTATGGGAATGGCCATAACTTGGTCATTTGACACGAAAGTTATACATGTCTATAGATGATAGACCTTTTTGTGAAGCATTTTTTTGAAATATTTGTCAAAACTCAAGTTTATCATTTTTCCTAGCAACTAGTACACATAAAAGGACTACATGTCTACAATGCAAAGGATGATATGGATGTCATATTTAAATTCCTCTCATTTTTCTAATTGACATAAACATTTTTTTTTCAAATTTCGATTAACGGAATTAAAGATATGAATTATTCCATATTAAATGTAAAAAGGAAATAAAAGTAAAAATAATTTCATTTTTCCATTTATTAAAAATATATACTATTTTACAATCATTGGTACTTATTCAAATGAATTTTTTAAATTTAAACAATGAAAAAGTGTAACATCCTAAATCAGGGGTTAACATGATTGATATTATATAAGTATCAGTAAGTTCTTATTTCTCATTTGGAAGCTAACAATGAAGGAACTCAAAGGTTAAGCGTGTTTGGGCTGAAGCAATTTGAGAATGGGTGACCGAACGGGAACTTTGACCAGCGTAAGTAGTTTGACCTATGATTAAATGTGTAATTAGAGATTTAGTATGTAGCTGAGTTAGAAATTTCGAAATAGAAAAAAAGTTAAAGAAAGTTCAAAAAAAATTCAAAAAATTCAAAAAAATTAAAAAAAATTGGGCGTACGCCGACGGCAACGGATACGCCGACGGCAGAGTGGCTACGCCGACGGCCATACGCCGACCGCCGTTGGCGTATGTGTACGCCGACGGCATACGAGCGTACACCGACGGCTTCCGGCCGTCGGCGTGTTGTGCGTTTCCCGTAGTGACACTAGCACACACAAGACACATGAACATACACATGTATATAGTAACCTCGCAAGAACACACGGCTGTGTTCTCCAAGATCTCGGCTCACACACGCATACATTCACCTTCTTTTTATTTATTTTGAGCAAACTGCTGACCAGGCGCACGTGTTTTCTGGACGCTCAGCTTATGGGTGCATCTCCGCCTCGGGGCGGTACATGGGCTCCGGCATCTCGTCGAAACGCTGGCAGCACCGGCAGCCGCCGTAGTACCCGCGGCCGCAGCAGCCCCACGGCAGTACCCACCACCGCGACCTGGGTACCCGCCTCCTCCGCGGCCAGGGTACGGGTAGTACCCTCCTCCTCCACGCCCGGGATAACCGCCTCCACCCCGGTACGGGTACCCTCCGCCGCCACGGTAGTAGTCCTCAGCCGTGGGCTCCTCCTTCTTGGCCTCTGCATCAACACCTAAGCATTCATAGTTAAGTATGGATCTATGCAAAATAGTAGCAGCATCACCAGAACTAATTCTAGTGTAAGAGCTCACGAGTTTTTTCTTCGGCCGAGGCGACCATCAGAGCAGCAGCAAGCAGCAGAGCAAACACGAGAAGGAAGCCCTTGTACGTCGCCATGGTTGATCCCTCTTCTCCTCACTATGTATCTGTCGATCACTGTATTATGAGATTGTGTATGAGCTAGCTTGATGAGAAGCTATGCATGGAGAGCAAGCGTATTTATAGGCAGAGAGGAGGGATCTATGGCAATGTAGGTTGGAGTGGAAATGCTTAGTAGAGAGCAAGTTGACGTGTCGTCGTCGCCGTGCATGCATTAACCTCTTCATGCATGCAAGTCGCAAGAGCTCTGCATTATCTTATCTTCACTGCAACCCTAGACAGTGTGACTTGTGCGACAGTGAGAGTGGATGGAACGTCAAGTTTGACTCGGCCATGCGATGGCGATGCATCAAGCATTAATCCATGACTGGTTATTCAACTCCACTGGATATCATAAACTGACACGTACGGCAATGCATTCATTCGTGGAGTGCAAATTTTTAGGTCCAAATGTATCGAGTACCTTCTTGATAATAGTATATGGATATCTGCTACTTGGTCGATCGCCACTACGGTGCTTCATGTGCTGCCAAAAATTGAAAAAATGTCTACATAAATATTATACTATCAAAGTTATATTTTTTTAAGAGTTAATGCACTAGTTCTACCATCTGATTAGATAGAAAAGAGATTTATATACAAACTCGAGTTGCATGCACCATCAAGTGGTAGAGAACAGCGGCTAAACAAAGTGTTATGCATCCGTAAGACGCGTGCCCACGTCGGTTGGCTGAGTGGCACGGAAAAACGCATCGAGTACCTTCTCGATGATATAGTATATTGATATTTGCTACTCAGTCGCCATTACGGCGCGCTTCACGTGCTGCCAATTTTTTCTCGAAAAAATGTCTACATATATTCATCTATAAGACGCGCCCGCGTGTCCGCCTGACGGGTAAACCCCTAGCCACGAACGACGCAGAGCCTTCCTCAGGGCAGACACAGAAATATTTTTGAGATGGGGGCACACTATGTGATTAGGGGCATTTCTCATATAAGTTCAAATTTTTAAATATTTTCCTTCTTAAAATAAATATATTCTACTGTATTTTCAATTTTTGTGTGGGGGCCAAGAAGGCAAGACCCCACATTAGCTCCTACCTAGGTCTGCCCCTGGCCCTCCTTCTCCTCCCCCCCCCCCCGGCAGCCATTGGATGATGCATCATAGGTTTTTTTGATTTGGGACAATTGACTACAAAATGTCGCCTAATAGGTTTTTCCATCCAGATTTGGGGATATATTTTCTTTGTCGACAAGAAAGTAGTCTATTGTTGATGTTGCGGAGTGACGTGGTGATACCTTTTTGTTATGATATGCGAGGTAGCAGGGGGCTCCCCGTTTACATATTTCTTAGTTTCTCTCGTAGTAGTCACTAGTCACTCGTGTTCAATTGTGTTTAATATCGGATGGATTTCTATTTTCCAATTAGACTTTTATATATGCCAAAAAAAATTGGTACGTTTGTGTTTATCTTACAATGGATAAGTTATCACCTGTTGTATGGAAGTTTTGCTTTTTGTAGTCATTTCCCCCTTCTTTCATTTTGGCCGTGATGACAAAAAAATGTTGATTTACTCAACCAAATATATCAGTGCCATAAATTATGTTCACTCTACAAAATAAATATGTTCATGAATATATAGATTTTTTCACTATACTAAAAATAAAGATTTGAGAACCAAATCGAGATGTTCATGCTCCACTGAAAAATATTTTCAATGAATTGCCAAACTGATGCTCATGCTTGAGTGGAAACATATTTATACTTGTGTAAAAAAAATGTCATTGATTACATCAGATTGTGTTCAGGATCCACCCAAGAAAACTTTCATATAAAGCTTTTTTTCGAAGATGGATAACGAGTTATAGATGTATATATAACTACATTTTGCCATGTACATATTAAAATATAACTAATATAATGTTTTAGCAGATCAAGTTGAGGCTTTATTGATTCCATCTCGGATGGCATAGTTGCTTCTTCTACTGCCTTGGGCATTAAACTCCCCTCCAAAGGACCATAACTTTTTTTTTTGATTTCATCTGTTCCTTCCTACTCTTCCTTAAGTTTGATTCTTCATTCCATGATTGTGTAGACTGTTTAACAAAGTATGCTCCTTGTTTATGTTTTTGTTTGGATCGATGACGACATCATTTTCTTGATATATATATCACCTTCTCAGATCGGGATTTGATCTATATCTGATGTATCATATATGGTTGTCATGAGGAGCTCAGTGAGCATTGTTTTTACTTTTTAGTGTGGTAACCATAAAAAATTACTACCATCTGATTTTCATCTTTATTCTTTTGACATTTGAAATACTGATTTCTTCTTGAAACCAAGTTCACTAGTTTGTAGAAATATGTTCATTCTATTTTTAGAACATGTCCATGTTTGTGTCAAGAAATATTCACGGGTGTAGAAATATTTTTAGAACATTTGAAATATTCCATGTTTGCGTAACTTGGACTTTTCTGGTATGGATTCGAAATCTTTTCTATCTTTTTCACCGCAATCCATTCATTCAAAACTGAGTAGTGTAGGTTTTAATCTTGGTAATAGTCAATCTCAAGTTCATGTTTCAACTAAGGTCTTGAGGCATATGGAATTTGACCGTCTTACGGTTATTCCTAAAGTCTCGACTGGGTTGTCTGCCACCTATATGATGAGGATGAAGCGATTGCCACATCAGATGGTCAGCTTCTTTCTCATCTAATTGGTGAATGTTGGATGGTGGTTTGGATGACGACGGCTTGAGTTCATTATATGAGCTCAAAGCATCCGCTCGGAAATCTAAATCTACAGCCAACAAGTCCCGGAAACGGACCAAGTTATCCAAATCTCCCACGGTTTCCCGATGAATGGCATGTTCAAAAATAGCAGAGGTCTTGGTGACTTGGCTAAACACTTGCACTTCGCTGATTGTATTCGGGACCATAATTTGGATTTCTTAGCTATTTCTGAGACGGGAAGACGTGAATTTCCACAATCTCTTTTGAACCGACTTTCGGGCGGTATAGAGTTTGAGTGGTACTCGCGACCTCCTCATGGACGCTCCGGTGGCATTTTACTAGGCGTCAGGACTGATACCATGGAAGTATTGGAGGTTACGGAAGGCAATTATATGCAATCCGATATAATTTCATTTGGAGTCTTGTCGCCGTGTATGGGCCGGCTCAGGAAGCGTCTAAGACTTCTTTTCTCGTTGAATTGGTAAACCTAGCAAAAGATAACCCACACCCTATTATCATTGGTGGGGATTTCAACCTGCTACGGTTTCCGTTCGAGAAAAGTAAGGGTCGGTTCGACAACCGTTGGCCTCTTTTATTCAATGCAGTCATTGACAGCTTGAATTTAAGAGAGATTACGATGGTGGGAAGACAGTTCACCTGGGCTAATTCCCTCCCTGAACCCACTTACGAGAAACTAGACCGTGTACTGATGGATTCCGATTGGGAAGCTAGTTCCCATTGGTGTCGGTACGGGCTCTAGAACGTATTGAGGGTTTGTCGGATCATGCTCCCATTCTATTGACCACTGGAGTGCCTAGACCGCAATGTAAACCACGGTTCAAGTTTGAGCTTGGTTGGTTACACCGCGAGGGCTTCCATGACATGGTTAAAAGAATCTGGGATTTACCGGTAGCGGGTGATACGCCTATCCAGCGGTGGAACAATAAGATACGTGCTTTACGTACTCACCTCGTTGGTTGGGCTCGTCATACTACTGGTCTACTTAAAAAAGAAAAAGTACGACTTTCCTCGATAATCGATGCTCTAGAAGCATTAGCAGAAGTTCGATTACTATCCGCGCAAGAAATTGAGCTAAAGAGCCAATCAAATGCACAGATAGCGAAACTACTGCGAGGAGGAGTTAAAATGGTATCAACGTTCTAAAGCTCAATTCATTCTAGAAGGGGACTCGAATACTCGCTATTTCCATAGTATTGCCAATGGCAGACACAGGAAAAAGCGTATTCATTCTCTGGTCCAGGATGAAGGAACGATTGAGGGCCAGGAACAACTAAAGTCGTATATTACAAATTACTATAAAGGCCTGTTCGGTGACCCTGAGGAGGGGAATTTCACCTTGGATGAGTCCCGAACAGAGGATATACCCCAGGTTTCAGAGGAGGAAAATAGCCTACTTACTAAACCCTATTCAGAGGAGGAAGTGAGAAAGCAGTTTTCCAAATGAAACATAATTCAGCCCTGGACCTGATGGATTTCCTGCTGAGTTCTACCAGAACTTTTGGGATGTTATCAAGGCCGATCTGCTTCAGTTGTTCGCTTGTCTTCACAATGGACAACTAGAGTTGTTTCGTCTCAATTTTGGTGAGATAATTTTATTACCTAAGGTTAACGAGGCAGAAAGGATCCCAGTTTAGACCTATATGCCTCCTTAACGTTAGTTTTAAAATATTCACCAAAGCGGCTACGATTCGACTGAACACTGTGGCAGATCATGTGGTTCGCCCGTCTCAGACGGCTTTTATGCAAGGTCGCAACATCCTTGATGGAGTCGCGGTCCTACATGAAACAGTCCACGAACTACATAGGAAAAAGTTGAACGGGGTAATCCTGAAAATTGATTTCGAGAAAGCTATGATAAAGTGAAGTGGTCTTTCATCCAGCAAACTCTCAGGATGAAAGGCTTTTCCTCTGAGTGGCGCGCGTTAATTAATAGCTTTGTTTCCGGAGGAAGTGTAGCCATTAAGGTCAATGATGACACTGGCAGATACTTCCAAACGAAAAAAGGCCTCCGACAGGGTGACCCGCTATCGCCAATACTATTTAACATAGTGGCGGATATGCTGGCAATCCTGATCGAACGCGCTAAAACTGAGGGTCAGATTGAAGGAGTGATTCCACATCTTGTCGATGGTGGACTATCGATTCTTCAATATGCCGACGATACAATCCTTTTTATGGAACATGATATCGAAAAAGCTCGTAACCTTAAGTTGATTTTGTCAGCTTTCGAGCAACTTTCGGGTCTTAAGATAAATTTCCATAAAAGTGAATTGTTTTGCTTTGGCGAGGCCCAAGAGAACGCCGCCTTGTATGCCGAGCTTTTTGGCTGTGAGCAAGGACAATTTCCTATCAACTATTTGGGTATCCCGATTCATTATCGGAGACTTACAAATGCTGAATGGAAAAGGGTGGAGGAAAGGCTTCAATTACGTTTAAATAGCTGGAAAGGCAAACTCCTATCTCTGGGTGGAAGATTGGTTCTCATAAACTCGGTACTTACGAACATGGTACTGTATATGATTTCATTCTTCCAACTGCCAAAAGGGTCTTAAAACGATTGGATTATTTCCGATCTAGATTCTTTTGGCAAGGGGATTGTGAGAAGAAAAAATATCGACTGACTAAATGGAGTGTGGTTTGCTGCCCTAAAGACCAAGGAGGGCTCGGAGTTCATGACCTTGAGGTCAAGAACAGAGCGCTGCTAGGTAAATGGCTATTTAAACTTCTTTCTGAAGATGGAGTTTGGCAAACCCTCCTTAGGAGAAAATATGTCGGAGATCAAGCTGTTTCCCAGGTTCTTTGGAAACCTGGTGATTCACACTTCTGGGCAGGCCTCATGGCTACAAAGAAGTTCTTTTTCCCACATGGCTCTTTCTCAATTAGGGATGGATCGGAAATTCGTTTCTGGGAGGATATTTGGCTTGGCCAATCTACCCTCAAAGAACAATATCCGGCTCTATATTCTATTGTTCGAAACAAAAGTGACACGATCGCGAAGGTGTTGGATACTTTCCCACCAAATGTTTCGTTCAGAAGAAGTTTACTTGGAACAGACAAGCATCTTGGAATGCTTTGCTCATCCGATTGGATTCAATCCATTTGTCGGAAGGTCCAGATAAGTTTCAATGGAATCTCACGAAGAACGGCAAATTCTCGGTTGATTCTATGTATAGAGCGCTCATTCTACCCGAAATTCCAGTCGATAGTTCTAATAATAACAAACTTTGGAAGATGAAGATACCACTAAAAACTAAAGTGTTTGCGTGGTATTTACGTCGAGGAGTAATTCTCACCAAAGATAACCTTGCCAAACGCAATTGGCACGGAAGTAAAAAGTGTGTCTTCTGTCAACACGACGAGACCATTACACTTATTCTTCCAGTGCGAGTTCGCTAGGTCTATATGGTCAGCCATCCAGATAGGTTCTACCTTACATCCCCCTAGTTCTGTTGCTAACATTTTTGGCAACTGGTTAAATGGAGTGGATCCTAGGTTCAAACTATTCAGTAGGGTGGGAGCGATTGCTGTTATTTGGTCGCTATGGCTATGTAGAAATGACAAGGTTTTTAATGATAAATGCTTCTCTTATGCAGGTTATTTACCGGTGCACAGCGACGCTACGAGCATGGTCATCCCTGCAGCGTGTGGAGCACCGAGACTTTTTTTTGGAGGTGGCGTCGAGACTGGAGGCTGCGGCCAAGGAGTTATTTCCCGGCATGGGTGGCAACATAGACTCCGGATAGACCTACCAGCATCTTAGGCGGATCTACAATTTCTAATTCGCCTTTTATCTTTTGTTTACAGACTTGTGTGTGGTGAACTGGTGGTGTGTGCATCTTAGCTATGCAGAGGCCGGGTGTAATGCTTAAACCTTTTAAGTAATAAAAGCCGTTTATCTAAATAAACAGGAGAGTAAGATTGTATTTGGTTGTATATTATTAAAACGATACTTACCAAGAGCCATGATGCAAGAGAAAAAAAAGCTAAAAGCATGTGTATATTATTAAAAGGCTAAAAGAGTTCATGCTAAATAAATAAACCTATATACTCCTTACTATTTCATACGATAAATTTACAAGCTCATTGCCAAGGCCCACTAGTAAATTGTTGATGCCTGTTCACCGCTCCTTTCGTTCATGTCTGTTTCGCCGCACCGGACCTCTCGATTAGCAGACCAACCCAAACTGAACCATATATGCAGGCACCATCTGATTACGTTTTCCCTTCTTGATATCCTAGAAGTACATCAATAATTAATATGCTGGTCTCAGGACGAAGAGTTAACTAAGAAACAGCGTGGGGAGCAAGCTATTCGCCTGCCCTTTTTATTCCATATATAAAACAACACGGCCAGTACAGTACATCAGTCAACTGACCAATTCTCCAAACTAGAACATACATGACGCATCAACGCATACATATGACCTCGCAAGAACACACAGCTAGATGTGTTCTTCAAGATCTCGGCGCACACAAGCTTACATATACGTACACACATTCACCTTCTTATTTATTTTGAGCAAACTGCTGACGCATCGGGCTGCTCAGCTCAGGGGTGCACCTCCGCCTCAGGGCGGTACATGGGCTCCGGCATTTCGTCGAAGCGCTGACAGCACCGGCAGCCGCCGTAGTACCCGCGGCCACAGCAGCCCCATCGGCAGTACCCACCGCCGCCGCGGCCTGGGTAGCCGCCTCCTCCGCGGCCAGGGTACGGGTAGTACCCACCTCCTCCACGCCCGGGATAGCCGCCTCCACCGCGGTAGGGGTACCCGCCGCCGCCACGGTAGTAGTCCTGCAAGTCGGCCGTTGGCTCCTCCTTCTTGGCCTCTGCATCATCAACACATAACATCAGCATTCATGTTTACAAATTTAAGCATGAAATAGTGGCAGCACTGCAGCAGCAACAATACTAATTCTTTGCTAATCAATCCGTAGGAAGCTAGTGTGGTAGCTTACGAGTTTTTTCTTCGGCAGAGGCGACCATCAGAGCAGCAGCAAGCAGCAGAGCAAACACTAGAAGGAAACCCTTGTACGTCGCCATGGTCGATCGCTCTTCTCCTCACTCGAGGTTGTATCTGAGCTAGCTTGATGAGAAGCTATGCATGGAGACCAGGCATATTTATAGGGCAGAAAGGAGTGAAATGCTTCCTAGGGAGCAAGTTGAGGCGTCTTCGTCGCTGCGCATGTGGATGGCCCTGAACAGTAGTTAGCGGTTGGCCGATGGTCCATGTGCATTAACATCTTCATGCATGCAAGTAGCAATTTGAAGAGCTCTGCGTTATCCTATCTTCACTGCAAGCGTAGAGATTGTGAGATAGTGGATGGAACGTCAAGTTTGACTCGGCCATACGATAGTGGATCGGACACTGACACGGCAACGCATTCATTGTGGAGTATAACATTTTAGGTCCAAATGCATCGAGTACCTTCTGGATAGGTCAAAAACGAATATGGTACTAGTATCATATCATGATAACATAACATAATGCATTCAAAGAGAAAGTGAGTCATAAAAATCAATAAATGAAGCAACCTAGCTAACATTACCACCCTTACATTACCATGGCCAGCATGATACTAGTTTGTGTAACTCTCACCGTGTGTGGCCTAAAGTTGGAAAAATTAATCGATAAAACAGAAATGTTTACATATGATAAATTATCCTATAGTTTCGTATGTTTAAGTTGGTAGTAAAACTTCATTATATTGAAAATGCACTTTGCACTTGAAATAATATTGCAATTTTATCGACTTACATGACATAAAAGTTTCAGTCCGCTCAAATGTAGAAACAAACCCAAACACTGGGGGCACATGGGGCTTGAGGTATACTAGTTGTGGACTTCTACACAAGTGTTCAAGACTTCAAAATATATTGTTGAAAAATATTCAAAAAATTAGGGATGCTCTAACAACAAGCATTTGGCATTCATTTTCATAACGTAGTTTGACAAATAACTCAAACGAACAATGAAGTCAAACTTTTCTGCGAATAGTGCCACTTGGATATTATTCATTCTCGATTGAGATACCATGGTTGTCTCTCTTTCAGGTGCCGGTACATCGATTATGTTGTAATTTTATTTGGTCATACAAAATTTAAGTCTGCTCACGGTAATCAGTTTCCATGGCATCCAAAAGGAGATTGCATTACGTAGGTGCACTATTTATTTAGTGTTCTACATGAAGTTATTTATGTAGACAGAAAGTAAAAAAATTCATATATAGACGGTTCTTGATTGTGTTTTTATAATAATCTTTGCTTACATGTTGACCGCAATCTTAATTAATCGCTTCATAGCTTATAGGATTTTGATGTATGAACTTAACTTTGAACATCAACTTGACCAAAAAAATGAGGCTAATATGCTAAATTTATAACATAGAATTTGTATTCGGAATAAATTTCCGACTGTACATATTTTCATAATATTTGGTACATATATTATTTGTCTAATCTATTATATACTAAAAGCAAAATGAGTTAGTTTTTCGAGACACCACGTTAAGCCACATCATCTGAATTAATTGTGACAGTTAGATCTAAAATATATGCTTGAGATTTTACGAAAGTTATTAGTTACGCAACGTTTTATGTTGTGTTTAACACGTATTCCACTAAAAAAAAACAGAACCAATCGTGTGCGATACTGCCACCTTGGCAAAAAAAAAAAAAAACTTTCTACGAACGTGGTGGCAAAAGTGTAGGAGACTTGCTAGCTATATTCCTTGGATGGAACGTGATGGCCGTGCTGAAAAAAAAACTGGATCAGTCAGATTGAAATAAATTGTCCAACATAGGTCAGTTTTTTTTAAAAAAAAAAGTCATGCAAAGCAACACGTATTTAAGGGATCGTGGAAAGCCACCAGATCGGCCTTTTTAAAGAAAAAAACATAACCCGATCGGTCAGTTTGAAAAATCCAACACAACTACGTATATTGTCACGTACGTATTTAACATGTGCAAATGCAGAGCAACACGAAGTTTGAAAAAAGTTTTATCCTACCCAGTTTAATCGTGTCAAGTGTGACTATTCTCTTTCCTGCAAACCTAAAAAACAATGAGGCGCACGCTAGGTTGAACGGTGATTTTACACGCTTATAGCATACATAATTAACAACATGCGGAATATTTTTTCAGATTTTCATTTTTTTTAACCTTTACAAAAAAAGTGAGATCACTAGAACCTGAGAGTCAAAATAACCTTCCGACATACTTACACTACATACATACTTTCCGACATACTTATTTCAATGACACCATCTCAACCCTAAAATATGTTCATGACGAACAGAGTAACATAACATACGTAAAATACACTTAGGAGCATGATTAGTGCCTCTCAAACCTGTAAGAGCTTTTTATCTATTGTCGAGGGTGATTGTGCCTCGCAAGAGATTCAAACAATTTCTATTTTAGTGAAAAGGAATTTCAGAGATAAGTTTAGAGGCAAAATAAATTGTGAAGTTAAGGAAAGACCTACTTTATCATTCGTCATCACTATTTTAACTATTCATAACACAAAATTTGACTTTAAAATAATAATATGTTATATAAGCACAATATGGTAGAGAAATATACACATGAGAAGTTCCCCAAAAAAGAAACATTTGGTCGCCAATCTAGCATACCCTCTTATTAGTCGATCATACACAACAAAATGTTCATAAGTATTTATAAACATGAGGAAGGTCAATTTATCATTATAATCGTGCCGGAACAAATCGCAAGTCAACAAATTTCCATAGTTGCATTAATAAAATCATGACCAATACACGATGGTAGTATATTGATTGATAGCTCTTCCTAATATGCAAAACTTTCATGAGTTTACTTCAATCACACTTTATTATGAAAACATTAAAACTTTCTGCGAGCAAAACCAAGTGTAGTTATGAAGACATCTCCAAATTTTGCAAAGTTGTAGTAGACATTATGACCGATGAAGATGCTAAAACAAAGTTTCAATGGAAACGCAGTGGTGTTTCATGACACGACATATGCAAGTGAGCGAGATAGTATAATTATTGTGTAAAAGAGTGAGTTTGGCAGAAAGACAGAGTTAAATCATTCACATCAGATAATTGACAAAAATATTGGGTATTATTAGGACAATGCAACTAGCGATAATAATACGATAGTTAGAATTTTGTGGTGCAGTTGAAAACGTTAATTGTGAGATGACTTAAAGCTTGGTAAATTATTAAATGTTAAAACTATAGACCATCTAAGTATTTTCTTAATTTAGTATGCTACATGGAACTATTTGCTATTTAGGTCAGTGTAACCATTGTTACAAGAGAAACAAATATGTATCACTCAATAATGGAGATGGCACGAAGAGAGTAAAAATATACTGTATTAAAATGGCAGTACTACATACGTCTAAAAGTAAACGAGCTTCTAGAATATGTGACATGGTATTTACTTTTGAGATATAGAACACCTACTCTCTATAAATTCAAAGATTACACGTAACCATGATTTTATCTACCATAATTTTACAATAGTCAAAGGATGCTCTTATTTAGATTTCGGTCTTTTCCGACGAAAGCACAAATTCAGTACATAAACATATTCAATACATTGTATATGATACCCTCGCATTTGCGAGGGTCACCTTGCTAGTTGATGGTTAAAGTTAAGAACATCTCTTGTATGTTGTGTGTTAGAGTAGGTATATGATATGAGTTGGAAATAGATTAGGATTCCTACACCTCCTTGTACTCCAAGTCTGCTCCCTCCTTGTACCTCTTTATATACCCCCAAGGGTCACCGTAATACAACAACAAAGATTAGGGATACACAACTTTCTACATGGTATCAGAGCGGTTAGTCTCACGACGCCGATCTTAGGGTTCTAAGTCTTCCGCAGCGCGCCGCCCCTGGGGAGATCAATTTCTTCTCCTCGGGGGCGCGGCACCCGGTTTCAATCAAAGATCGGATTGGTTCTTAGATTTAATTTACAGTTCATAACTAGATTTTCGAAATTCCAATCTATAGATTAGATTCAATTAGCCACAAATAAAATCCCTAGATCAAGATACCGTCCTACCTTAGAAAACCGACGCAGAAATCTGGCTTCCCGTGAGAAAAAGGCGCACGGCAGAAGAATATCCCGCGGCGGCAGAAGACTATCCCGGCGGTGAGCACGTACGTCCGGGCTTCTACAACACTGCTTCAAGAATCGAGATGATCCCCGCGGCGAGCGCGTCCGGCTTCTACGACAGTACTGCTTCGAGCTCGGCGGCGCGCGCGTTACGCGCTCCGTAAACTGATTGGCACGCACTCGCCTCTTACGCTGGACGCGAGGAGCAAGCACGTCCCTCTCCGATTCGAACTCATCACAACACGCAGCCATGCAGCACCCAGCTGTGTGCGGCGATCAGATCCGTCGGGCAGCATGCATCACTCAGGTACGCACAAGCAGATCCAAAGCCAAACACTGTTGTTTATCACGACGTTTTGCACCCTTGAGAGTACCGTCGGAGCCGACGTTTCGCACCTTGAGAGGTACCGTCGAGTCGTCTTGCGGATGTCAGAGGACGCGGTTGTAGGTCGTAGGTGAGTCCACCAGCTTTGCCAAGACTGGAGGAAACCCACCGAACACACAACGGTTTTGTCAGAATCGTGTGCGCAGTCCTAGGGCTTTCACAATAGTGATGCCGGTTTTTCTTCTTCTTGATGCAGTCTTATCCGTCGGAAGCGGTCATTGCCGTCATCAGTGTCTTGTTTTGCCTTGCAGTAGTACTGTCAGAGGGCGGGTGTCCATCTTTGTGGACGAGGTTGTAGCGGCGCGGGCGGTGTGTTGACGAGGTTTGTCGATGAAGACCACATATTGATGTAGACCTTGGCAATGATGTGTCGGCGATGTAGCAGCAGGCGTGATGTAGTATATCGCTTGAGGCGTCCCTCGTGGCGACGATGGCGTCGATGCCTTGCTGCCTGGATGTTGGAGAAAAACGTGCATCTAAAAAAGTTTCCACACCAGCCAGGCGTGTGGATGTCGAAATCGCTTCCCGTGATGCTCGATGAAGATCTTGATGTGACGTAGTCGTACAGCTCGACGATGGAGGTGTCGTAGGTCGTCTCGATGTAGTGCAGATCAGACGGATCGATGACATCGAGTAGACGTCATGCCGGCGCGGGAGGTCGATGAAGTTCTTGCGTAGTTGGTGTGGATGCTGTTGCAATTCCGCTGTCCTCCCGTGATCCGCGTCATGCCTTTGTTATTTCCGTAGCAGGTCCCCTGTTGGACCCGGTTGTATGCAAGCAACAGTGTTTGGCGTTGGATCTGCTTGTGCGTACCTGACGTGATGCATGCTGCCCGACGGATCTGATCGCCCGCGTCCTCTGACATCCGCAAGACGCCTCGACGGTACCTCTCAAGGTGCGAAACGTCGGCTCCGACGGTACCCTCAGGGTGCAAAACGTCGTGATAAAAAAACCAACTGCAGCTCCGTCATAAAAATCGTGCATTTTTTTTTGCGCCTCCGGCATTGCGGCTACAACGACTACGACGAGTACTACATCGACCACGACTATCCTCGACCATGGCTACATCAAGATCGGCTACCACGATATCGACATCAAGGGCAACTCTACAGCAACACACATCGGCAACAACTCCAGTCAACAGCGTCCGCGTCATCGCTTGTGTCCACGCCGCTCCCGCGGTGACGCGGGAGGGGAGAGAGGAGAAAGCGTCAGAGAGACGAGATGACGGAGGGGAGAATGACGTAAGCGCGAGACTTCAAATCCAGCGCAAGCGTCCGCTTCCACTCCCGCGCGCGCTGAGGGAGAATGCTGAATAGGCGATATGATATGAGTCGGAAATATATTATATTCCGCACCTCCTTCTGCTGGAGATGCTCTTAACTGCGTGGAAAATTTAGTGGAGGAATTAGAGGGGCGTCGATTCAGTGAACCGATTAGGGAAACGAAACGACTACATTGCCCAGGACAGGTGGTTTTGGAGAAGAAAATAAATGGGCTAGATTAAGGAATGGGCTGCAATTGCACTAACGAATGAGACGTCAATTTTTCCAGCCTGAAAACAATGGCTTGTTGTTAACATTATAATCAATAAATCAAAAAATGACGTGGATGTCTGTAGTACCATGGGGACGGGTGACAACCAATAGAAAGAATCGAGGTGATGTGCATGCTTGCATGTTCAGAGAAATCAAGTAGTGGGGTTCTCCTATTTAGATAGAGAAGATAATACTGTCCGGAGAATTTAGGAGCCACACTTGGCGACAATGATACGGAGAAATGAAGCTACGAGCAAGGTTATGAGCATGAACATTTTTGGATATTCTCTCATGGCAAAAATTAGCTGAAAAAAAGAGGCTCTGCATTGAAGTGAGGTGAGTCGGAGGACGAGCTCCAGGGAGATCGTTTTTTAATTCAAAATGATGTTTTTAAGTTTTGAAAATATGGAAAAAGTTATGGATGTCGATAATTTATGGATGGGAAAATATGGGAAATATGTGAATCTCCACATTTGTAGACATGTGCATGTGGACAAATGATAAAACATCTTAAATTTAAAAACAGAGAAATTAGTTCACAATATGATTTGTAATATGAGATAAGGATGAACGGTATTTTTTTACCTAATTTTTTTAGTATTTGTCGTTAGGTCATCCACCAATATTAAATTATGTGTGCTTTAGAGCTATGTAAGTTGAGCTCCTGATGGCCGTTGCTCATCCCTGGATCCCGCAGATACGCATAATCATCTTTTTTATAAAATCCACTCTTGAAGCTCAAACCATTGAAGAATCAGAAAAACACATGCGACACGCCCATAATTCTTTCTGGTACATACAGGGACGGAGCCAGGATTTCACCATGAGGGGGGCGAAGAGGCTAAAGGTCGCATGTGAGAATTTTTTCCATATAAGCAGACCTAAATGCATGTGTTTCGTTTCGTTTAAGAAGGCAAATTAGACACATAAACATCACAATATAGGAAGTGTGACTACATCATTTATATCCAAACATAGCAAAGTCGTTTGCCAATAATTTGTTTCTTCTAAATTTCTAAATTGCGTCCTCGAGTATGATAATGACTGAGAGAAAGGAGCAAACTACCTTTTTTCCTCGCCTAGGTCATGCTGAACCCCGGCCGGCTGTACGCCCATGCTTGCAGGCTTTGCTCAGTTCTCATTTACTAGATGGATTTTGCTTGGAGCCCCTCGCCGGCGGCCGCCCAACTCAACGGAAACGAAATGTCGAAAAGCGATCTGATCTTAGCCATGCTTGCTGGTTAATGACAGATGGACTTTTAGATGCCACGTTTGGGGTTACAGTGCTATTGTGTCAATCTGTTAGATGGGCATGTGCTTCACTGAAGATGGGCTCATTACTCGTAGCAGGTGGATTTGAGGGCAGGCTTTCCGTTCGCCCTACAGATGTGCCTTTATGACATTTATCGCCCCATTTGTTAGAACAAAATCAGAAATTCACAGTTCACATCTTTCTCTCTCCGGATAAGGTTCCTGTTTGAGAGGGGCGGAAAAGGCGACCGCGAGCTCCCGTCCTCGCCGGCTGCTCCCCTCCGTCTCCGGCCGCCGTTTTCGGCGCCGCGAGGCGGGGGGGGGGGGGGGGGGGGGGGGAGCCTCGGCTCCGTCCTACGACAATAGCTTATTTACACCTCTGGTAAGCCATCTGATGATGACTACTGTCGGGACAATCCTACGACAATAGCTTATTTAAGAAATGATCTATTAATCTGACATTTTATTCAAGATGTCCAAGAATTTTACGAAGGCTAGAGTGGAGCATATAAATCCTTCTTGTGAAGCGACAATGGACAAAAATATGCTTCACCGATTCCATTGTTTGCTTGCAAAAAGGGCACAACCCACAATGCGGCCACCCTCTTTTCGCCAACAGGTTGAATTTTGTCTTTGGCGGAGTCCAAGCTTTCCAAATTAATTGTCTTGTAAATACTGGAGTTCAATGTTGGAAGGAACTTTTGTCATGTTAGAATAAGTAAGAGTAAAATCGTTCGAGCATGTATGCTACGGTACAGACCGAAGAGACTTGGATTCCACATGAGAGTAAGATTACAAGAGTGTTGTTTCCACATGAGACTATGAGAGTAAGATTGTATTTGGTTGTATATTATTAAAACGATACTTACCAAGAGCCACGATGCAAGAGAAAAAAGGCTAAAAGCATGTGTATATTATTAAAACGCTAAACGAGTTCATGCTAAATAAATAAACCTATATACTCCTTACTATTTCACACGATTAATTTACAAGCTCATTGCCAAGGCCCACTAGTAAATTGTTGATGCCTGTTCACCGCTCCTTTCGTTCATGTCTGTTGAGGAAAGATTACAAAACAGGCTAAGTAGCTGGAAAGGAAAATTATTATCCTTAGGAGGGAGATTGGTGCTCATAAATTCAGTCCTAACTAATATGGTACTGTATATGATATATTTCTTCCAATTACCAAAGGGAGTCCTGCATCGATTGGATTACTTTCGATCTAGATTCTTTTGGTAAGGGGATAATGAAAAAAAAGAAATACCGGCTGGCAACATGGGATGTAGTGTGCCGCCCTAAGGACCACGGTGGTCTTGGCATTCATGATCTTCAGGTCAAGAATAGAGCTCTTCTTGGTAAGTGGTTGTCTAAGCTACTGACGGAAGAGGGGGTGTGGCAAACCCTCCTTAGGAAAAAATACATTGGCTCAAGTGTGTTATCACAGATTTCTTGGAAGTCTGGTGATTCCCACTTTTGAGCGGGCTTAATGGCGACGAAGAAGTTCTTCTTCCCATATGGCTCTTTCTCCATTAAGGATGGGTCTGAGATAAGGTTCTGGGAGGATACATGGTTGGGTACTACCCTACTCCGAGAACAATATCTAGCATTATATGGTATAGTCCAAGGACGTCATATCAAGTGCTGGTTGACAATCATCCAACTGTGACGTTCCGAAGAGATCTTGTTGGACCCAAGTTGGCATCTTGGCATGAGTTGCTCCAGTAACTCGCTACTGTCAATTTGACTCAAGGGACCGATGAGTTTCGGTGGAATTTACGTAATTGCGGTAAATTCTCCGTGGGCTCCATGTATACAGCACTCGCTCAGCCGGATGTGCCTGTAGATAATAATAAGAAAATCTGGAAGATGAAAATTCCACTTAAAAACAAAGTTTTTGCGTGGTATCTTCGTCGAGGAGTAATTCTTACAAAATACAACCTTGCTAAACGCAATTGACATGGGAGTAAACAATGTGTCTTCTGTCACAAGGACGAGACAATCAAACATCTGTTCTTCGAGTGCAAATTTGCTAGTTCTATATGGTCAATCATCCAGATAGGTTCTACTATTTACCCACCTACAAGCATTGCTAATATTTTTGCCAGTTGGTTGAATGGTGTGGATAATAGGTTCAAACAACTTATTAGGGTGGCAGCGCTTGCCGTAATATGGTTGCTTTGGCTATGTAGAAATGACAAGGTTTTTAATGATAAAAATTGTTCTTTTATGCAAATTATCTACAGGACTACTGCTACACTCCGTTCGTGGTCTCAGTTGCAACGTGTGGGGGCATCGAGACCTGTTCATGGAGGTGTGTACAAGACTGGAGATACGGCGAGAGACTTTTTTATCCCTACATGGATGGCAGCATAATTTGCGGATCGGCCCTCCACCACCATAGGCGTTTCTACAATTTCTCATTTTGATATGTAATTCGCCTTGTTTATTTCATTTCGAACTACAGACTTGTTTCGGCTGTGTGCATCTTCGTTATGCAGAAACTGGGTGTAATGCTTAAACTATTAAGTAATAAAGACTCTCCCTTTGTCTAAAAAAATGTCGGTTTCACCGCATCGGACCTCTCGATTAGCAGACCAACCCAAACTGAACCATATATGCAGGCACCATCTGATTACGTTTTCCCTTCCTGATATTCCAGAAGTACATCATTAATTAATAGTGCTGGTCTCAGGACTGGTCTCAGGACGAAGAGTTAACCAAGAACAGCGTGGGGGAGCAAGCTATTCGCCTGCCTTTTTATTCCATATATATAATACAACACGGCCCAGTACAGTACATCAGTCAACTGACCAATTCTCCAAACTAGAACATACATGACGCATCAACGCATACATATATGACCTCGCAAGAACACACAGCTAGATGTGTTCTTCAAGATCTCGGCGCACACAAGCTTACATATACGTACACACATTCACCTTCTTATTTGTTTTGAGCAAACTGCTGACGCATCGGGGCTGCTCAGCTCAGGGGTGCACCTCCGCCTCAGGGCGGTACATGGGCTCTGGCATTTCGTCGAAGCGCTGACAGCACCGGCAGCTGCCGTAGTACCCGCGGCCACAGCAGCCCCATCGGCAGTACCCACCGCCGCCGCGGCCTGGGTAGCCGCCTCCTCCGCGGCCAGGGTACGGGTAGTACCCGCCTCCTCCACGCCCGGGATAGCCGCCTCCACCGCGGTAGGGGTACCCGCCGCCGCCACGGTAGTAGTCCTGCAAGTCGGCCGTTGGCTCCTCCTTCTTGGCCTCTGCATCATCGACACATAACATCAGCATTCATGTTTACAAATTTAAGCATGAAATAGTGGCAGCACTGCAGCAGCAACAATACTAATTCTTTGCTAATCAATCCGTAGGAAGCTAGTGTGGTAGCTTACGGTTTTTTCTTCGGCCGAGGCGACCATCAGAGCAGCAGCAAGCAGCAGAGCAAACACTAAAAGGAAACCCTTGTACGTCGCCATGGTCGATCGCTCTTCTCCTCACTCGAGGTTGTATCTGAGCTAGCTTGATGAGAAGCTATGCATGGAGACCAGGCATATTTATAGGGCAGAAAGGAGTGAAATGCTTCCTAGGGAGCAAGTTGAGGCGTCTTCGTCGCTGCGCATGTGGATGGCCCTGAACAGTAGTTAGCGGTTGGCCGATGGTCCATGTGCATTAACATCTTCATGCATGCAAGTAGCAATTTGAAGAGCTCTGCGTTATCCTATCTTCACTGCAAGCGTAGAGATTGTGAGATAGTGGATGGAACGTCAAGTTTGACTCGGCCATACGATAGTGGATCGGACACTGACACGGCAACGCATTCATTGTGGAGTATAACATTTTAGGTCCAAATGCATCGAGTACCTTCTGGATAGGTCAAAAACGAATATGGTACTAGTATCATATCATGATAACATAACATAATGCATTCAAAGAGAAAGTGAGTCATAAAAATCAATAAATGAAGCAACCTAGCTAACATTACCACCCTTACATTACCATGGCCAGCATGATACTAGTTTGTGTAACTCTCACCGTGTGTGGCCTAAAGTTGGAAAAATTAATCGATAAAACAGAAAATGTTTACATATGATAAATTATCCTATAGTTTCGTATGTTTAAGTTGGTAGTAAAACTTCATTATATTGAAAATGCACTTTGCACTTGAAATAATATTGCAATTTTATCGACTTACATGACATAAAAGTTTCAGTCCGCTCAAATGTAGAAACAAACCCAAACACTGGGGGCACATGGGGCTTGAGGTATACTAGTTGTGGACTTCTACACAAGTGTTCAAGACTTCAAAATATATTGTTGAAAAATATTCAAAAAATTAGGGATGCTCTAACAACAAGCATTTGGCATTCATTTTCATAACGTAGTTTGACAAATAACTCAAACGAACAATGAAGTCAAACTTTTCTGCGAATAGTGCCACTTGGATATTATTCATTCTCGATTGAGATACCATGGTTGTCTCTCTTTCAGGTGCCGGTACATCGATTATGTTGTAATTTTATTTGGTCATACAAAATTTAAGTCTGCTCACGGTAATCAGTTTCCATGGCATCCAAAAGGAGATTGCATTACGTAGGTGCACTATTTATTTAGTGTTCTACATGAAGTTATTTATGTAGACAGAAAGTAAAAAAATTCATATATAGACGGTTCTTGATTGTGTTTTTATAATAATCTTTGCTTACATGTTGACCGCAATCTTAATTAATCGCTTCATAGCTTATAGGATTTTGATGTATGAACTTAACTTTGAACATCAACTTGACCAAAAAAATGAGGCTAATATGCTAAATTTATAACATAGAATTTGTATTCGGAATAAATTTCCGACTGTACATATTTTCATAATATTTGGTACATATATTATTTGTCTAATCTATTATATACTAAAAGCAAAATGAGTTAGTTTTTCGAGACACCACGTTAAGCCACATCATCTGAATTAATTGTGACAGTTAGATCTAAAATATATGCTTGAGATTTTACGAAAGTTATTAGTTACGCAACGTTTTATGTTGTGTTTAACACGTATTCCACTAAAAAAAAACAGAACCAATCGTGTGCGATACTGCCACCTTGGCAAAAAAAAAAAAAAACTTTCTACGAACGTGGTGGCAAAAGTGTAGGAGACTTGCTAGCTATATTCCTTGGATGGAACGTGATGGCCGTGCTGAAAAAAAAACTGGATCAGTCAGATTGAAATAAATTGTCCAACATAGGTCAGTTTTTTTTAAAAAAAAAAGTCATGCAAAGCAACACGTATTTAAGGGATCGTGGAAAGCCACCAGATCGGCCTTTTTAAAGAAAAAAACATAACCCGATCGGTCAGTTTGAAAAATCCAACACAACTACGTATATTGTCACGTACGTATTTAACATGTGCAAATGCAGAGCAACACGAAGTTTGAAAAAAAGTTTTATCCTACCCAGTTTAATCGTGTCAAGTGTGACTATTCTCTTTCCTGCAAACCTAAAAAACAATGAGGCGCACGCTAGGTTGAACGGTGATTTTACACGCTTATAGCATACATAATTAACAACATGCGGAATATTTTTTCAGATTTTCATTTTTTTTAACCTTTACAAAAAAAGTGAGATCACTAGAACCTGAGAGTCAAAATAACCTTCCGACATACTTACACTACATACATACTTTCCGACATACTTATTTCAATGACACCATCTCAACCCTAAAATATGTTCATGACGAACAGAGTAACATAACATACGTAAAATACACTTAGGAGCATGATTAGTGCCTCTCAAACCTGTAAGAGCTTTTTATCTATTGTCGAGGGTGATTGTGCCTCGCAAGAGATTCAAACAATTTCTATTTTAGTGAAAAGGAATTTCAGAGATAAGTTTAGAGGCAAAATAAATTGTGAAGTTAAGGAAAGACCTACTTTATCATTCGTCATCACTATTTTAACTATTCATAACACAAAATTTGACTTTAAAATAATAATATGTTATATAAGCACAATATGGTAGAGAAATATACACATGAGAAGTTCCCCAAAAAAGAAACATTTGGTCGCCAATCTAGCATACCCTCTTTATTAGTCGATCATACACAACAAAATGTTCATAAGTATTTATAAACATGAGGAAGGTCAATTTATCATTATAATCGTGCCGGAACAAATCGCAAGTCAACAAATTTCCATAGTTGCATTAATAAAATCATGACCAATACACGATGGTAGTATATTGATTGATAGCTCTTCCTAATATGCAAAACTTTCATGAGTTTACTTCAATCACACTTTATTATGAAAACATTAAAACTTTCTGCGAGCAAAACCAAGTGTAGTTATGAAGACATCTCCAAATTTTGCAAAGTTGTAGTAGACATTATGACCGATGAAGATGCTAAAACAAAGTTTCAATGGAAACGCAGTGGTGTTTCATGACACGACATATGCAAGTGAGCGAGATAGTATAATTATTGTGTAAAAGAGTGAGTTTGGCAGGGAGAAAGACAGAGTTAAATCATTCACATCAGATAATTGACAAAAATATTGGGTATTATTAGGACAATGCAACTAGCGATAATAATACGATAGTTAGAATTTTGTGGTGCAGTTGAAAACGTTAATTGTGAGATGACTTAAAGCTTGGTAAATTATTAAATGTTAAAACTATAGACCATCTAAGTATTTTCTTAATTTAGTATGCTACATGGAACTATTTGCTATTTAGGTCAGTGTAACCATTGTTACAAGAGAAACAAATATGTATCACTCAATAATGGAGATGGCACGAAGAGAGTAAAAATATACTGTATTAAAATGGCAGTACTACATACGTCTAAAAGTAAACGAGCTTCTAGAATATGTGACATGGTATTTACTTTTGAGATATAGAACACCTACTCTCTATAAATTCAAAGATTACACGTAACCATGATTTTATCTACCATAATTTTACAATAGTCAAAGGATGCTCTTATTTAGATTTCGGTCTTTTCCGACGAAAGCACAAATTCAGTACATAAACATATTCAATACATTGTATATGATACCCTCGCATTTGCGAGGGTCACCTTGCTAGTTGATGGTTAAAGTTAAGAACATCTCTTGTATGTTGTGTGTTAGAGTAGGTATATGATATGAGTTGGAAATAGATTAGGATTCCTACACCTCCTTGTACTCCAAGTCTGCTCCCTCCTTGTACCTCTTTATATACCCCACAAGGGTCACCGTAATACAACAACAAAGATTAGGGATACACAACTTTCTACATGGTATCAGAGCGGTTAGTCTCACGACGCCGATCTTAGGGTTCTAAGTCTTCCGCAGCGCGCCGCCCCTGGGGAGATCAATTTCTTCTCCTCGGGGGCGCGGCACCCGGTTTCAATCAAAGATCGGATTGGTTCTTAGATTTAATTTACAGTTCATAACTAGATTTTCGAAATTCCAATCTATAGATTAGATTCAATTAGCCACAAATAAAATCCCTAGATCAAGATACCGTCCTACCTTAGAAAACCGACGCAGAAATCTGGCTTCCCGGTGAGAAAAAGGCGCACGGCAGAAGAATATCCCGGCGGCGGCAGAAGACTATCCCGGCGGTGAGCACGTACGTCCGGGCTTCTACAACACTGCTTCAAGAATCGAGATGATCCCCGCGGCGAGCGCGTCCGGGCTTCTACGACAGTACTGCTTCGAGCTCGGCGGCGCGCGCGTTACGCGCTCCGTAAACTGATTGGGCACGCACTCGCCTCTTACGCTGGACGCGAGGAGCAAGCACGTCTCCTCTCCGATTCGAACTCATCACAAGCACGCAGCCATGCAGCACCCAGCTGTGTTGCGGCGATCAGATCCGTCGGGCAGCATGCATCACGTCAGGTACGCACAAGCAGATCCAAAGCCAAACACTGTTGTTTATCACGACGTTTTGCACCCTTGAGAGTACCGTCGGAGCCGACGTTTCGCACCTTGAGAGGTACCGTCGAGTCGTCTTGCGGATGTCAGAGGACGCGGTTGTAGGTCGTAGGTGAGTCCACCAGCTTTGCCAAGACTGGAGGAAACCCACCGAACACACAACGGTTTTGTCAGAATCGTGTGCGCAGTCGTAGGGGCTTTCACAATAGTGATGCCGGTTTTTCTTCTTCTTGATGCAGTCTTATCCGTCGGAAGCGGTCAGTGCCGTCATCAGTGTCTTGTTTTGCCTTGCAGTAGTACTGTCAGAGGGCGGGTGTCCATCTTTGTGGACGAGGATGTAGCGGCGCGGCGCGGTGTGTTGACGAGGTTTGTCGATGAAGACCACATATTGATGTAGACCTTGGCAATGATGTGTCGGCGATGTAGCAGCAGGCGTGATGTAGTATATCGCTTGGAGGCGTCCCTCGTGGCGACGATGGCGTCGATGCCTTGCTGCCGGATGTTGGAGAAAAACGTGCATCTCTTTCCACACCAGCCTGGCGTGTGGATGTCGAAATCGCTTCCCGTGGATGCTCGATGAAGATCTTGATGGTGACGTAGTCGTACAGCTCGACGATGGAGGTGTCGTAGGTCGTCTCGATGTAGTGCAGATCAGACGGATCGATGACATCGATGTAGACGTCATGCCGGCGCGGGAGGTCGATGAAGTTCTTGCGTAGTTGGTGTGGATGCTGTTGCAATTCCGCTGTCCTCCCGTGATCCGCGTCATGCCTTTGTTATTTCCGTAGCAGGTCCCCTGTTGGACCCGGTTGTATGCAAGCAACAGTGTTTGGCGTTGGATCTGCTTGTGCGTACCTGACGTGATGCATGCTGCCCGACGGATCTGATCGCCCGCGTCCTCTGACATCCGCAAGACGCCTCGACGGTACCTCTCAAGGTGCGAAACGTCGGCTCCGACGGTACCCTCAAGGGTGCAAAACGTCGTGATAAAAAAACACAACTGCAGCTCCGTCATAAAAATCGTGCATTTTTTTTTGCGCCTCCGGCATTGCGGCTACAACGACTACGACGAGTACTACATCGACCACGACTATCTCGACCATGGCTACATCAAGATCGGCTACCACGATATCGACATCAAGGGCAACGTCTACAGCAACACACATCGGCAACAACTCCAGTCAACAGCGTCCGCGTCATCGCTTGTGTCCACGCCGCTCCCGCTGTGACTGCGGGAGGGAAGAGAGGAGAAAGCATCAGAGACACAATTGATGATGACGGAGGGGAGAAGATGACGTAAGCGCGAGACTTCAAATCCAGTCGCAAGCGTCCGCTTCACTCCCGCTACGACTGAGGGAGAATGTTAGAATAGGTATATGATATGAGTTGGAAATATATTAGGATTCCTACACCTCCTTGTACTCCAAGTCTGCTCCCTCCTTGTACCTTTTTATATACCCCACGAGGGTCACCGTAATACAACAACAAAGATTAGGGATACATAACTTTCTACATTGTGTAGGTACATTTGGTTTTCTATATGTTCATATAGAGGACTGTCTAAAATGATTTCTTTGTAGACACTCTGAGTTTTGCATCAATTTTCTATTCAAAGGACGACTATATTTCCTTTCATATATTGTAATATCTTATTATAACTACCAGTACACCATTTTTATGTTTTAATAACATCAACCAATCCTAGCCAAGCGGTTGTGATTTGAACAATATGGATGGGTTGTCCAAACCGATCATCAATCTCACTCTCCGTTGAGCAACATCAGGGCCATCGTATGCTCGTGACACTTCTTCACAATCTCCGCGCAAGTGTATCAAATATGGTGACTCTGTACACATCCGTCTTCAATACCTTGAAGGTTAAGAAGTATTCTATCTTAATTTGGTGAGCGATGGAAATCCTTTCTTTTTTTTTTAGTGAAGGAGGAAGCTGCACTAATTCCTCGTTCTTACAGAGAGATCCAGCACGAAAGCAAAATTACAAGAAATACCACTGGATCCCGGCGTCGGTGACGAAGCAGATGCCGTCGATGGCGCGCCGCTGCGAAACTCCCCAACCTTGGATCGCCAGGAGCCACCACACGCAGACGGGAAGTCGTCGATCGTCGGCTCCGAAGAGCCTACACCAGAGCTCGCCGCCGTTGCCGCGAAGAACCACCACAGCAACCTCCAGATCTTGAACATCCAGGTCCGCCGCTGACCCGGACCTGGCCGTGGTGAAGCGAACTCGACGGATCCGCGAATCCTCGAACTCGGAGAAGTCGGCCGCGAGGCAGAGGAGCTCCAAAGAGCACCGCCGTCAGAGGGGATCGCCGCCGACACCAAAAACCGCACCTGCAGCTCCATCTCCTCCCGAGCGCCGCCGGCCGGTGAACTACCAGGACCTACACTATGTACACGCCGTGGGACGGGCTTCCCCCACCCTCCCGCCGCCGGAGCAGCCGACGGAGGGGGGAGAACCCACGTCCCACCGGCGAGCGAGGTGGTTCGGCAGTTGACTCTCAAAAAATCGCCCCTCGGGCACTGTAGCGGAGCGAGGGGATGAGGACGACCTCTCTGTTAGCCTAGCTTAATGGAAATCCTTTCTAACCTTGATCCATGACAGAATTCCCATTAGAGTCAATGATCCTCACCTTTCAGTTAAAGTCGCATCCAGACTCCAGTGTTGTGTTGAGAACGGTGGTCATTGGGATGCTGCCTAGCTAGATGCTAACCGGAGGTAGGACGGATGGGAAAACTCCAACCTAAGTGTAAGATCACCTTGTAGAAATAGGTTGGAGAAACCTCCTCATGGAAATGACCTATCACAGGTTTCTCTATCGGCCTCCGCACCAGTTTTTTCTTTTCTTTTCCTGAGCAGCTGCCTCCACCATTGCTTTCAAAGATCAGTTTGCACTTTGTTTGCTATTCGCCTGCCATTTTTATTCCATGAAAACACGACGCAGAAAAAAGTACAATACATCAGTCTACTGATCACTTGTCCATACTAGCACACACAAGACACATGAACACACACATGTATATAGTAACCTCGCAAGAACACACGGCTGTGTTCTCCAAGATCTCGGCTCACACACGCATACATTCACCTTCTTTTTATTTATTTTGAGCAAGCTGCTGACCAGGCGCACGTGTTTTCTGGACGCTCAGCTTATGGGTGCATCTCCGCCTCGGGGCGGTACATGGGCTCCGGCATCTCGTCGAAACGCTGGCAGCACCGGCACCCGCCGTAGTACCCGCGGCCGCAGCAGCCCCACCGGCAGTACCCACCACCGCGGCCTGGGTACCCGCCTTCTCCGCGGCCAGGGTACGGGTAGTACCCTCCTCCTCCACGCCCGGGATAACTGCCTCCACCCCGGTACGGGTACCCTCCGCCGCCACGGTAGTAGTCCTGTAAGTCAGCCGTGGGCTCCTCCTTCTTGGCCTCTGCATCAACACATAAGCATTCATAGTTAAGTATGGATGTATGCAAAATAGTAGCAGCATCACCAGAACTAATTCTAGTGTAAGAGCTCACGAGTTTTTTCTTCGGCCGAGGCGACCATCAGAGCAGCAGCAAGCAGCAGAGCAAACACGAGAAGGAAGCCCTTGTACGTCGCCATGGTTGATCCCTCTTCTCCTCACTATGTATCTGTCGATCACTTTATTATGAGATTGTGTATGAGCTAGCTTGATGAGAAGCTATGCATGGAGAGCAAGCGTATTTATAGGCAGAGAGGAGGGATCTATGGCAATGTAGGTTGGAGTGGAAATGCTTAGTAGAGAGCAAGTTGACGTGTCGTCGTCGCCGTGCATGCATTAACCTCTTCATGCATGCAAGTCGCAAGAGCTCTGCATTATCTTATCTTCACTGCAACCCTAGACAGTGTGACTTGTGCGACAGTGAGAGTGGATGGAACGTCAAGTTTGACTCGGCCATGCGATGGCGATGCATCAAGCATTAATCCATGACTGGTTATTCAACTCCACTGGATATCATAAACTGACACGTACGGCAATGCATTCATTCGTGGAGTGCAAATTTTTAGGTCCAAATGTATCGAGTACCTTCTTGATAATAGTATATGGATATCTGCTACTTGGTCGATCGCCATTACGGTGCTTCATGTGCTGCCAAAAATTGAAAAAAATGTCTACATAAATATTATACTATCAAAGTTATATTTTTTTTAAGAGTTAATGCACTAGTTCTACCATCTGATTAGATAGAAAAGAGATTTATATACAAACTCGAGTTGCATGCACCATCAAGTGGTAGAGAACAGCGGCTAAACAAAGTGTTATGCATCCGTAAGACGCGTGCCCGCGTCGGTTGGCTGAGTGGCACGGAAAAATGCATCGAGTACCTTCTCGATGATATAGTATATTGATATTTGCTACTCAGTCGCCATTACGGCGCGCTTCACTTGCTGCCAATTTTTTCTCGAAAAAATGTCTACATATATTCATCTATAAGACGCGCCCGCGTGTCCGTCTGACGGGTAAACCCCTAGCCACGAACGACGCATAGCCTTCCTCAGGGGCAGACACAGAAATATTTTTGAGATGGGGGCACACTATGTGATTAGGGGCATTTCTCATATAAGTTCAAATTTTTAAATATTTTCCTTCTTAAAATAAATATATTCTACTGTATTTTCAATTTTTGTGTGGGGGCCAAGAAGGCAAGACCCCCACATTAGCTCCTACCTAGGTCTGCCCCTGGCCCTCCTTCTCCTCTCCCCCCCCCCCCCCCCCCCCCCCCCCCGGCAGCCATTGGATGATGCATCATAGGTTTTTTTGATTTGGGACAATTGACTACAAAATGTCGCCTAATAGGTTTTTCCGTCCAGATTTGGGGATATATTTTCTTTGTCGACAAGAAAGTAGTCTATTGTTGATGTTGCGGAGTGACGTGGCGATACCTTTTTGTTATGATATGCGAGGTAGCAGGGGGCTCCCCTTTTACATATTTCTTAGTTTCTCTCGTAGTAGTCACTAGTCACTCGTGTTCAATTGTGTTTAATATCGGATGGATTTCTATTTTCCAATTAGACTTTTATATATGCCAAAAAAAATTGGTACGTTTGTGTTTATCTTACAATGGATAAGTTATCACCTGTTGTATGGAAGTTTTGCTTTTTGTAGTCATTTCCCCCTTCTTTCATTTTGGCCGTGATGACAAAAAAATGTTGATATACTCAACCAAATATATCAGTGCCATAAATTATGTTCACTCTACAAAATAAATATGTTCATGAATATATAGATTTTTTCACTATACTAAAAATAAAGATTTGAGAACCAAATCGAGATGTTCATGCTCCACTGAAAAATATTTTCAATGAAAATCCAAACAGATGCTCATGCTTGAGTGGAAACATATTTATACTTATGTAAAAAATGTCATTGATTACATCAGATTGTGTTCAGGATCCTCCCAAGAAAACTTTCATATAAAGCTTTTTTTTCGAAGATGGATAACGAGTTATAGATGTATATATAACTACATTTTGCCATGTACATATTAAAATATAACTAATATAATGTTTTAGCAGATCAAGTTGAGGCTTTATTGATTCCATCTCGGATGGCATAGTTGCTTCTTCTACTGCCTTGGGCATTAAACTCCCCTCCAAAGGACCATAATTTTTTTTTTCCATCTGTTCCTTCCTACTCTTCCTTAAGTTTGATTCTTCATTCCATGATTGTGTAGACTGTTTAACAAAGCATGCTCCTTGTTTATGTTTTTGTTAGGATCGATGACGACATCATTTTCTTGATATATATATCACCTTCTCAGATTGGGATTTGATCTTCTATATCTGATCTATCATGTATGGTTGTCATGAGGAGCTCAGTGAGCATTGTTTTTACTTTTTAGTGTGGTAACCATAAAAAATTACTACCATCTGATTTTCATCTTTATTCTTTTGACATTTGAAATACTGATTTCTTCTTGAAACCAAGTTCACTAGTTTGTAGAAATATGTTCATTCTATTTTTAGAACATGTCCATGTTTGTGTCGAGAAATATTCACGGGTGTAGTAAAATATGTTAACACTGATTTTTTCATAAAGAAATAAATATATTTCAAAAAATCTAGTAAAAAAATATCTTCTTGCCTAAATGAAGATGCACACGCTCACATACAAAAAGAAATAGTATTTTGGATAGCGCTTGTTGTTTCTTACAAATATATGATGCTTTACAAGATGAGTCTACAACCTAGTAAGTGTTATATGATACCACACATCTAAATATGGAAGTACTAACATAGACTAATTTTTCGACCATTGTGTTTAGCCTTACCTCCTAGTTTTAACCATTTGATACCCCTACTATGTATTTTTTATTTAGTAAGTCAAATGATTACACTGGGGGTAGCAACATGAAAAAATTGTAAAAACATCAACTCATTAATCGTGCCATGATTTTTTTACTAGGTTTTGCACGACGCAGAACAAGTGCAAAGTTATGTTTCTTGACTTGTACGTGTGTATGCATATATAAATTATATTGATAACAATACGGATACAAAGTTGGCACAATACAAGAAAGAAAATTAGGAGAATAGAAGCGATTATACTGCTGCATACTGCCATCACCGCAATTACCAAGCACCCACCTCCTTCCCCGTCTTTAGAAAAGAAGAACACAAAAATTTGGTCCACATCTTGACGCTAAAAAAACCATTGCCATGAGGCATTAACAAGTTGTGATAACCACCAGCCCCGTAATACTGGATCTAGCTAGCCCGATAAAAACATCAGTCGGAGGACCCCTCCGAGCCTCTTCAACGCCGGATTCGCCGCCAACACCACCCCAACCTCAATAGGCTCTCGAATTCCCCACCGTCTACCGTAGATCTGAATTACTTAGCACCGCCGCACTCCACGAGCAGCCCATCACCACCGCCACGTCAAGATGCAATGTCAGGTTGAATCTACTCCAGCAGTTTGGACTCACAAGGCTCTCGCCAGCGCCAACAACACCTCCAACGGGCAAGAGCATGGGCTGAAATACCATTATTCATCCTAGCAACATCGACATCAGCCCCCCTCCCCTCGTGCTGCCAAGGTGGCGATTGGAGGGGAAGCATAGTGGCACATCTCTGGCGAGAATGTTGGATACGGAACCTCCTCAGTGGCAGCTAGGTAAGGAACGGGAGGATGACATAACCACAGCAGGTCATGAGCAAAGTTATGAAAAACTAAAGCAGGCCGGCGTGCATGGTCTGTAAGTGCTTCATCAGGTATATATTCATTCTATGATTCCGGCCATATGCTCCAGCACCGACAATAAGAATCTTGTTGAAGCATATAGTTTCGCAGCATGTCCAAAAGAACGGGAAAGCTAGAAAATCAAAGGGCAAAGGAAACAAACATCAAACCAACGAAGACACAACAAGGGAATGGTTAAAAGGTCTAAGCGGTTCGTCGCTCATCAGGTGGTATGTGTAGCTTCTCTAATTGCCGTTGAAGGCTGCCAGGTCCCCGCTCGTCTCCCTTATCGATCCACTTTTCCCGTGATAGCGATTAATTGTCTTTTGGTTAATGACATCCTCCTTTCTTCTCTCAGTTCACCTCCCCCAGCTACTTTTATTTTAGGGTTTATGGATCTTTTCATTACTCCATCAACATAGGTACAACTAGATGATGCCCCGCGTGTTGCTGCGGGAATTTTATAGGTAATGATGCGAAAATCAAAGCAAACAAATCTATTAAATTAAGTTGCCAAAATAAACACATATGCAGCAGTTGACTGGCTGGATCCAGACCATCACAAAACATTATACATAAATTCATTTTCTCACAATCTATACTTACCACCTGATGACAGTCTACATATGATCACCGGGCTCTCTGTCGCCATAGGCAGCCTCTGGTACGTACATGCCCAACGCTGAAAATGTGTTTCTAACATATCACCATATAATGCTTATTTGACTAAACATGAAAATGTAAGGCAATCAGCAACTGCAGGCACTGCTTGGTTGGCTTGGCTGAGGGGTACTGGAGCACCGTATGGAGTTTGCGCTTAACTTAGCACCTGCTTGCTTGCTTTTGTAGGGGATTAGTGAGGCTGCTATTGTCATGGTGCAGAGCATCTCGTCAGGGCTCCATCCGAGCTTAAAACCTAACTTCTGCCACTTGGACTTCGTTTGCCGCTTTGTACAATGTCTGTCTGAAACAAAAATGACAATTTACATATATTAAAAAAGAAATTTGCATATGAATTTGACACAAATATCACTTACTTGCTAGTTTCAGCATTCCCCAATGGCGTAAATTCAATTTTGTAAATTCTTAATACCGATAATTTGCTACAACTAAATGATAATTATAATGATGAGTTTATGTGTAAGATAATTTTGACCAGAAACTAAATATGTATCAGTCAGATCATTTGCAACTTTGGAGGCAAAGGATATACTACCTGATATGGGGATAAGTATCACTCATAAAGAGCCATGCCACTTTCAGTCTGTAAGCGTGATTGTAACTCACTGAGATGACCATATATCAAAAAGTTTTGTCAGTATAGTGCTGCAATTGAATCGGAAAACATGTTTGCATATGATGAATAGTCAACTAAGTTAAAAAAAAATAGCAATGATATTTCTCGCTGAACAAATCTTGTACAGAACATTAAAAAAAAGAGAGAGTCTGAGAGCACCTTAATTACCTGCTACTCGTTAGCCTCACATAATTGAGTTCAGAGATGGATTCTGCACAAAGCGCCTGGCCAATCTTGAACCAAAGTGGAAGGATCTACAACATCATAACAAAATAAATTCTCAAAATGTGTTGATGGGGCCACTGATTACTGAATTGAGGTCTGGCTGCTTGGAGATGGGCTCGGAGCCTCAGATTCAGTTCATGGTCATCCTTAAACTCCAACGAAACGACGACAATGACTCGGATTTGGGTCTTGCATGGTCACCCAGAACTGCACGGCTATGGGCCTATGGCCACTCCCGAAGGCTACTGCGACGGCCACTGGGACTCGGTCCTAGCCTCCTTGGTCACCCTGGAACTGGACGACTACGGTGTCGGCTACTCGGATTCTGTTCTTGTGGACCCTGTTGGCGGATGCGGCGGCCGGATTTCTGGTATCAGCGCTGGGTGGCAGCTTGGAGATGAGCTCAGTTAAGATGACCATGGTGGACATGCATGGAGTAATCGAGGGAGGGAGGAAGTCAAGTGACAGACCTGGTCCTCCACATGTAGAGCACTCCAACCTTTTGTTGCGTGGAGAAACATTGGAGGAGACGAAGAGAAAGGGATTCTGGTAGCGACCTCAACATTAGAGCATCTCCAGCAGCAGCGCTAGGTGCCGGCGTGCTAAAAATTTTTTGCGGCGCCAGAATTGCGTTTTTGCGCGCGCAGCGCCTGTTTTGCTTTAGCAGCAGCGCTAAAATTAGCGCGGCGTGGCCGTAAAAAAGTATAGATCCAGCAGAGGCGCTAAAATCCCAGCGCGCGCGCCCAGCGCAAACAATTTCAAATGAAGTTCAGATGAAAATTCAGATCGAAATGTAGACTAGAAATAAAAATTTATTACTATAAACAGACTCGTTCGTTGACTAAAACAGACTCGATTAAACTAAACAGACTCGATTAAACTAGAACTAAACATCTAAAAGTCGAACTCGTCCAAGTCGGAGTCCGAGTCCGACGTATCGGAGATTTCGGAGAAGAGATGCTCCCACCTGGGGTCTTCTTCGCCCCAGGTGGTGTTGTTGAGCTGCGCCTCCGCCTCGGCTTTGCGCCTCCGCCGCATCGCCCGCTCCTGCGCCCGCGCGTGCCTTCGCTCCGCCCGCTCAGCCGCGAAGGTTGCCAAGGCCTGCGCCTCGGCGGCGGCTTCTTCCGGGTGGCGCCGGCGATACTCCGCCACGAGTTGCCCGTCCCGATGCGCGACCAGCAGGCGGGCCTGGAGCTCGCGGTCGGCGGCCCGGTCCTCGGCGGTGACGAGGCGTGGCGGCGGCGCCAGATCCTGCGCCTGTTGGACGGTGCGGGCGTCCGTGAAGTTCATCTGCCGGCGGGAGCGGCCGAGGCGCCACGCCGCTGCGTCGTACGCGCGGGCAGCCTCGTGCGCCGTCTCGAACGTCCTGAGCGAGATCCGCTCGTCGCCGGCGCGAATCTCCGCGTAGAAGGTGCCGTTGGGCCGCGCGCGCACGCCGCGGTAGCCGGACTGGTTCCTCCGGCGCGGCGGCATGGTGGCGACAGCGCGGGCGTGGCGCGGCGACGGCGGAATCCGTGCGGTGGCGCGAGCGGTGGTGGGAGGGGAAAAAGCGGTTGGGGAGAGAGGAGGGGACGCGTGGAGTGAGCGCGCGCTGGCCGCGGGGCGGGTTATTTAACGCGAAACCTACCGCGTTGGCCAGCGCGCGCTTCCGTTTTCCGAGCGCGCGCTTTTTCCCGCGTCTGCTGGAGCGCGCGAAATGGCCCCGCGCGCGAGAAAAATCGGTTATATGGCGCGCGCTCCGTTTCCGGCGTCTGCTGGAGATGCTCTTAACTGCGTGGAAAATTTAGTGGAGGAATTAGAGGGGCGTCGATTCAGTGAAGCCGGGAGTGAAACGAAACGACAGACGTCGCTGGGAGGGCCACAGGAAGGTGAATGGAGAGGAAAAATAAATGGGCTAGATTAAGGAATGGGCTGCAATTGCACTAACGAATGAGACGTCAATTTTTCCAGCCTGAAAACAATGGCTTGTTGTTAACATTATAATCAATAAATCACAAAAATGACGTGGATGTCTGTAGTACCATGGGGACGGGTGACAACCAATAGAAAGAATCGAGGTGATGTGGCATGCTTGCATGTTCAGAGAAATCAAGTAGTGGGGTTCTCCTATTTAGATAGAGAAGATAATACTGTCTGGAGAATTTAGGAGCCACACTTGGCGACAATGATACGGAGAAATGAAGCTACGAGCAAGGTTATGAGCATGAACATTTTTGGATATTCTCTCATGGCAAAAATTAGCTGAAAAAAAGAGGCTCTGCATTGAAGTGAGGTGAGTCGGAGGACGAGCTCCAGGGAGATCGTTTTTTAATTCAAAATGATGTTTTTAAGTTTTGAAAATATGGGAAAAAGTTATGGATGTCGATAATTTATGGATGGGAAAATATGGGAAAATATGTGAATCTCACACATTTGTAGACATGTGCATGTGGACAAATGATAAAACATCTTAAATTTAAAAACAGAGAAATTAGTTCACAATATGATTTGTAATATGAGATAAGGATGAACGGTATTTTTTTACCTAATTTTTTTAGTATTTGTCGTTAGGTCATCCACCAATATTAAATTATGTGTGCTTTAGAGCTATGTAAGTTGAGCTCCCTGATGGCCGTTGCTCATCCCTGGATCCCGCAGATACGCATAATCATCTTTTTTATAAAATCCACTCTTGAAGCTCAAACCATTGAAGAATCAGAAAAACACATGCGACACGCCCATAATTCTTTCTGGTACATACAGGGACGGAGCCAGGATTTCACCATGAGGGGGGCGAAGAGGCTAAAGGTCGCATGTGAGAATTTTTTCCATATAAGCAGACCTAAATGCATGTAGTTTCGTTTCGTTTAAGAAGGCAAATTAGACACATAAACATCACAATATAGGAAGTGTGACTACATCATTTATATCCAAACATAGCAAAGTCGTTTGCCAATAATTTGTTTCTTCTAAATTTCTAAATTGCGTCCTCGAGTATGATAATGACTGAGAGAAAGGAGCAAACTACCTTTTTTCCTCGCCTAGGTCATGCTGAACCCCGGCCGGCTGTACGCCCATGCTTGCAGGCTTTGCTCAGTTCTCATTTACTAGATGGATTTTGCTTGGAGCCCCTCGCCGGCGGCCGCCCAACTCAACGGAAACGAAATGTCGAAAAGCGATCTGATCTTAGCCATGCTTGCTGGTTAATGACAGATGGACTTTTAGATGCCACGTTTGGGGTTACAGTGCTATTGTGTCAATCTGTTAGATGGGCATGTGCTTCACTGAAGATGGGCTCATTACTCGTAGCAGGTGGATTTGAGGGCAGGCTTTCCGTTCGCCCTACAGATGTGCCTTTATGACATTTATCGCCCCATTTGTTAGAACAAAATCAGAAATTCACAGTTCACATCTTTCTCTCCCTCCGGATAAGGTTCCTGTTTGAGAGGGGCGGAAAAGGCGACCGCGAGCTCCCGTCCTCGCCGGCTGCTCCCCTCCGTCTCCGGCCGCCGTTTTCGGCGCCGCGAGGCGGGGGGGGGGGGGGGGGGGGGGGGAGCCTCGGCTCCGTCCTACGACAATAGCTTATTTACACCTCTGGTAAGCCATCTGATGATGACTACTGTCGGGACAATCCTACGACAATAGCTTATTTAAGAAATGATCTATTAATCTGACATTTTATTCAAGATGTCCAAGAATTTTACGAAGGCTAGAGTGGAGCATATAAATCCTTCTTGTGAAGCGACAATGGACAAAAATATGCTTCACCGATTCCATTGTTTGCTTGCAAAAAGGGCACAACCCACAATGCGGCCACCCTCTTTTCGCCAACAGGTTGAATTTTGTCTTTGGCGGAGTCCAAGCTTTCCAAATTAATTGTCTTGTAAATACTGGAGTTCAATGTTGGAAGGAACTTTTGTCATGTTAGAATAAGTAAGAGTAAAATCGTTCGAGCATGTATGCTACGGTACAGACCGAAGAGACTTGGATTCCACATGAGAGTAAGATTACAAGAGTGTTGTTTCCACATGAGACTATGAGAGTAAGATTGTATTTGGTTGTATATTATTAAAACGATACTTACCAAGAGCCACGATGCAAGAGAAAAAAGGCTAAAAGCATGTGTATATTATTAAAACGCTAAACGAGTTCATGCTAAATAAATAAACCTATATACTCCTTACTATTTCACACGATTAATTTACAAGCTCATTGCCAAGGCCCACTAGTAAATTGTTGATGCCTGTTCACCGCTCCTTTCGTTCATGTCTGTTGAGGAAAGATTACAAAACAGGCTAAGTAGCTGGAAAGGAAAATTATTATCCTTAGGAGGGAGATTGGTGCTCATAAATTCAGTCCTAACTAATATGGTACTGTATATGATATATTTCTTCCAATTACCAAAGGGAGTCCTGCATCGATTGGATTACTTTCGATCTAGATTCTTTTGGTAAGGGGATAATGAAAAAAAAGAAATACCGGCTGGCAACATGGGATGTAGTGTGCCGCCCTAAGGACCACGGTGGTCTTGGCATTCATGATCTTCAGGTCAAGAATAGAGCTCTTCTTGGTAAGTGGTTGTCTAAGCTACTGACGGAAGAGGGGGTGTGGCAAACCCTCCTTAGGAAAAAATACATTGGCTCAAGTGTGTTATCACAGATTTCTTGGAAGTCTGGTGATTCCCACTTTTGAGCGGGCTTAATGGCGACGAAGAAGTTCTTCTTCCCATATGGCTCTTTCTCCATTAAGGATGGGTCTGAGATAAGGTTCTGGGAGGATACATGGTTGGGTACTACCCTACTCCGAGAACAATATCTAGCATTATATGGTATAGTCCAAGGACGTCATATCAAGTGCTGGTTGACAATCATCCAACTGTGACGTTCCGAAGAGATCTTGTTGGACCCAAGTTGGCATCTTGGCATGAGTTGCTCCAGTAACTCGCTACTGTCAATTTGACTCAAGGGACCGATGAGTTTCGGTGGAATTTACGTAATTGCGGTAAATTCTCCGTGGGCTCCATGTATACAGCACTCGCTCAGCCGGATGTGCCTGTAGATAATAATAAGAAAATCTGGAAGATGAAAATTCCACTTAAAAACAAAGTTTTTGCGTGGTATCTTCGTCGAGGAGTAATTCTTACAAAATACAACCTTGCTAAACGCAATTGACATGGGAGTAAACAATGTGTCTTCTGTCACAAGGACGAGACAATCAAACATCTGTTCTTCGAGTGCAAATTTGCTAGTTCTATATGGTCAATCATCCAGATAGGTTCTACTATTTACCCACCTACAAGCATTGCTAATATTTTTGCCAGTTGGTTGAATGGTGTGGATAATAGGTTCAAACAACTTATTAGGGTGGCAGCGCTTGCCGTAATATGGTTGCTTTGGCTATGTAGAAATGACAAGGTTTTTAATGATAAAAATTGTTCTTTTATGCAAATTATCTACAGGACTACTGCTACACTCCGTTCGTGGTCTCAGTTGCAACGTGTGGGGGCATCGAGACCTGTTCATGGAGGTGTGTACAAGACTGGAGATACGGCGAGAGACTTTTTTATCCCTACATGGATGGCAGCATAATTTGCGGATCGGCCCTCCACCACCATAGGCGTTTCTACAATTTCTCATTTTGATATGTAATTCGCCTTGTTTATTTCATTTCGAACTACAGACTTGTTTCGGCTGTGTGCATCTTCGTTATGCAGAAACTGGGTGTAATGCTTAAACTATTAAGTAATAAAGACTCTCCCTTTGTCTAAAAAAATGTCGGTTTCACCGCATCGGACCTCTCGATTAGCAGACCAACCCAAACTGAACCATATATGCAGGCACCATCTGATTACGTTTTCCCTTCCTGATATTCCAGAAGTACATCATTAATTAATAGTGCTGGTCTCAGGACTGGTCTCAGGACGAAGAGTTAACCAAGAACAGCGTGGGGGAGCAAGCTATTCGCCTGCCTTTTTATTCCATATATATAATACAACACGGCCCAGTACAGTACATCAGTCAACTGACCAATTCTCCAAACTAGAACATACATGACGCATCAACGCATACATATATGACCTCGCAAGAACACACAGCTAGATGTGTTCTTCAAGATCTCGGCGCACACAAGCTTACATATACGTACACACATTCACCTTCTTATTTGTTTTGAGCAAACTGCTGACGCATCGGGGCTGCTCAGCTCAGGGGTGCACCTCCGCCTCAGGGCGGTACATGGGCTCTGGCATTTCGTCGAAGCGCTGACAGCACCGGCAGCTGCCGTAGTACCCGCGGCCACAGCAGCCCCATCGGCAGTACCCACCGCCGCCGCGGCCTGGGTAGCCGCCTCCTCCGCGGCCAGGGTACGGGTAGTACCCGCCTCCTCCACGCCCGGGATAGCCGCCTCCACCGCGGTAGGGGTACCCGCCGCCGCCACGGTAGTAGTCCTGCAAGTCGGCCGTTGGCTCCTCCTTCTTGGCCTCTGCATCATCGACACATAACATCAGCATTCATGTTTACAAATTTAAGCATGAAATAGTGGCAGCACAGCACTGCAGCAGCAACAATACTAATTCTTTGCTAATCAATCCGTAGGAAGCTAGTGTGGTAGCTTACGGGTTTTTTCTTCGGCCGAGGCGACCATCAGAGCAGCAGCAAGCAGCAGAGCAAACACTAAAAGGAAACCCTTGTACGTCGCCATGGTCGATCGCTCTTCTCCTAACTCGAGATTGTATCTGAGCTAGCTTGATGAGAAGCTATGCATGGAGACCAGGCATATTTATAGGGCAGAAAGGAGTGGAAATGCTTCCTAGGGAGCAAGTTGAGGCGTCTTCGTCGCCGTGCATGTGGATGGCCCCGAACAGTAGTTAGCGGTTGGCCGATGGTCGGTGTGCATTAACATCTTCATGCATGCAAGTAGCAACTTGAAGAGCTCTGCGTTATCCTATCTTCACTGCAAGCGTAGACATTGTGTGAGAGAGTGGACGATGGAACGTCAAGTTTGACTCGGCCATACGATCGATGCATGAATGCATGAGTTGTTATTCAACGATCGAGTACTGGATATCAGACACTGACACGGCAACGCATTCATTGTGGAGTATAACATTTTAGGTCCAAGTGCATCGAGTACCTTCTGGTTCTGGATAGTACATAGACATGTGCTTCTCAGTCACGCCCTTACGGTGCTTCACGTGCTGCCCTTGTAGAATGCAGTTCAAACGGCGTAACCTGAGAGTGGTTTTCCTAAGCACAAGGCTTTCTACACGACCAGAGAATTTGAGTGTACAAAAAATTTAAAAATTCTACAAATTTCAGTATGAAAATTATATTGTGCGTAAAGTTTGAAGTTAATATGTTGTGATATTTGAGAGAAACAAAACCTAAGATTTTTTAAAAAAAATTATATTCATGGGCCTCTGCCACACACCGGAGAGTAGCCCAAATGGGCACCGACGATCATCGACGACCTCCAGCGACAGGTGGGGGCGAGGGAGGAGAAGGGAGACGGTGGTGGTGCTAGGGTTTGGGGACCCTATCTGTCCCTGGTTTGAGCCACGTGGTGGTACGTGTGTTCCATTATGTACGCGAGATTGGCATCGATAAATGAGTTGGGAAGACCCCATGTCACCCTTGGTGGGAGTGACGTGGGGCATAGATTTTTTAATAGTGGGTGTGCAGGTGGCATGATGCTCAATTACAACTTGTGGAATAACATAGCTAGTATCGTGATGCCAACTAGGCATATTGTTTTCCTTTCATGCTATTACATGTCAAAAACGAATATGGTAGTATCATATCATGATAACATAACATAATGCATTCAAAGAGAAAGTGAGTCATACAAATCAATAAATGAAGCAACCTAGATAACATTACCACCCTTACATTACCATGGCCAGCATGATACTAGTTTGTGTAACTCTCACCGTGTGTGGCCTAAAGTTGGGAAAAATAATCGATAAAATAGAAAAAATAGAAAATGTTTGCATATGATAAATTATTCTATAGTTTCGTATGTTTAAGTTGGTAGTAAAACTTCATTGTATTGAAAATGCACTTTGCACTTGAAATAATATTGCAATTTTATCGACTTACATGGCATAAAAGTTTCAGTCCGCTCAAAGGTAGAAACAAACCCAAACACTGGGAGCACATGGGGCTTGACGTATACTAGTTGTGGACTTCTACACAAGTGTTCAAGACTTCAAAATATATTGTTAAAAAATATTCAAAAAAAATAGGGATGCTCTAACAACAAGCATATGACATTCATTTTCATAACCTAGTTTGACAAATAACTCAAACGAACAATGAAGTCAAACTTTTCTGCGAATAGTGCCACTTGGATATTATTCATTCTCGATTGAGATACCATGGTTGTCTCTCTTTTAGGTGCCGGTACATCGATTATGTTGTAGTTTTATTTGGTCATACAAATTTTAAGACTGTTCACGTAATCAGTTTCCATGGCATCCAAAAGGAGATTGCATTACGTAGGTGCACTATTTATTTAGTGTTCTACATTAAGTTATTTATGTAGATAGAAAGTAAAAAGTTCGTTTATAGATGGTTCTTGATTGTGTTTTTATAATAATCTTTGCTTACATGTTGACCGCAATCTTCATTAATCGCTTCATAGGTTATAGGATTTTGATGTATGAACTTAACTTTGAACATCAACTTGACCAAAAAAATGAGGCTAATATGCTAAATTTATAACATAGAATTTGTATTCGGAATAAATTTCCGACCGTATAGATTTTCATAATATTTGGCACATATATTATTTGTCTAATTGATGGTTAAAATTAAGAACATCTCTTGTATGTTGTGTACGTACATTTGGTTTTCTATATGTTCATATATAGGAATGTCTAAAATGATTTCTTTTTAGATACTCTGAGTTTGGCATCAATTTTCTATACAAAGGACGACTATATGTCCTTTCATTTATTGTAATATCTTATGACTACCAGTACACCATTTTTATGTTTTAATAACATCAACCAATCCTAGCCAAGCGGTTGTGATTTGAACAATATGGATGGGTTGTCCAAAGCGATCATCAATCTCAGTCTCCGTTGAGCAACATCAGGGCCATCGTATGCTCGTCACACTTCTTCACAATCTCCACGCAAGTGTATCAAATATGGTGACTCTGTACACATCCGTCTTCAATACCTTGAAGGTTAAGAAGTGTTCTATCTTAATTTGGTGAGCGATAGAAAATCCTTTCTAACCTTGATCCATGACGGAATTCCCATTATAGTCAATGCGAGGGCATCATCTTAATCCCACTTAATGTGTCCGAAGTGGGTTAGAGAGACGTTAAACGTACTGATATTTAAGTGATATCATTTGCTCCCTTGAAGCATAAAGAATTACAAGCCATAGAACGTAGAAAAGTGCATTTGACTACATCATGAAAACTGGATTTGATTACATCATGTAAAACACATTCGTCGGAGAAAGGTCTAGATTATGTTTTGTTTTAAGATAATATCGTTGTTTTATATGGTTCATTTTAATCTATGGGCGAATTATTATTTTAAATTCCCCAAAATACCATGTCGCCCTAGTCATCTACCCGTGCACCTAAAATGAAATCAACTATTGTGATGTTTTGGGTAACAATTATTTATGTGAACACAATAAAAATTTGCAAGGGCATCATCTTTACCATATTGAACATGTCCAAGGATTTTATTTCAGTAAACTAATACCTATTTGAATTTTTTAGAACATATTTATTTTGTTGCCTAATATTAACTGCGACATTTTCAAAAATGCCATGCACCATCCATTTTGTAACGTAGAGGCACGTGACTACTGTTCACTTCCTACCGTTCCTGACTCTTCAATCCACGTGATCTATAAGCTCACTCACATGTATGTTGTATGCAGACACTGATTCAGATTCCTCATAAATTTTTTTTGAAATAATTTCACCGATGTACTACATATCCTGACATAATTAACCCTACTATTTTCAAGGCACCAAAAAATTCGTTTCAGCATATCATCAAAACTCCTTGGTAGAGTCATAATTATGCCCAACACCTTTAGGTCAATTATTTGACTCGCCTATCTAAAAGAGCAAATGTAAAATAAAACTTAAGAAACATTGATCGTAATTGTACAAATGCGTCCATTAAACTCTTAGAGTATGTTTTAAAAATTAGACCTAAAGAAAATTTTACATTTCAGTTTATGTGTGATCCATAAAGAATCATTTCTAAGATTTATCCAATGCAGCGAACATTTGGATAGGAACTTTTCAAAATTGTTTTGATTACTTTCAGCATGAAGTGAATAGACATACATTGTCCATATCAAGTTGAAACCTTGTGGATGAGTTGTTATCAAATCAATCGGATATGTTGACATTGATACTTCTATCGTAGAAACACCATTCTCTCAAATCGTGAATCCTAACCTCTATGCACATGTTGCGCCTGATTACTATTTTTTGGTTGTCAACAAATTTGCTAGGAGGTTATGAACGACGTGATCAATTCAAGTTGCTTCACCCCAATACTGTTCATGACAATGTTGATATTAGACAGAGCAATCTGCCCCCAAAAAAAGTAAAAAAAATATATATTACTATTTCAACGCAAAATTTGCATTCGTGGTAAACGGCTGGAAGACAATATCATGTGGCCTAACTATCTCAGTTACTATATGGATACAATTATATGCGCAAATTAGTTGAGAACCATGGATGATATGAAATACAATCTTATAGTATTTAATGACATTAATATTTTGTATTACAAAGATACTATCAACATCTGATATTTCATCAACAGATATCCAGATATCCAAATAACCAACCGAGACACAACTCAAGACCTGCCAGAACACATATTTTTTATGCCTTTGGTTTGCAATTCGTCAATAATGACTTATATTAGTGTTAGATTTTTTTAAATAATTTTAAACATCTTCTAGGTGCACCTTGAGATATATGGAAGTCCTAAGCACCTTATATTTGCAATAAATTATCTATGACAACAACCGTTTTTCTGACAAACTATATGTTCTTAAAGCCTTTGTGTTCTCCTTCGTTTTTGATTTTTATGTATCAACTATTTTTAATGGATCAATAAAGATAGATTATTGTTACCAAAACAAAAGGTGCATGCACACTCGATATAATTTTGAAAATGCTTTATCAGATTCACTACATATAGTAAAGTAGTATAGTCTATCCTCGAATTTTTCCACATAACCAGTCATGTTCCCGTGTATACCAATTTGCATTTGCAGTCTAGCATGTGCTTACCTTGCTAGGAGTGTGTGTAATTCCTTTCGAAAATTCCAAGTACAATCCATACGGATTACTAAAAAAGATCAATTCATGCTCTCCTCTACCTGTCATGTCATAAGACGCTTTCCATATCCACGTTCGGCGCACACACATACATGAAAAGGACTTCTTTATTAACATTTGTTTTGCACAGGGCCTGCTAGGAGCAAATCTATTGGCATAGATACAGACAGGTGACTTATGGGTTGTTTCCTCTGCCTAAGTCGCAGCCAAATTTGTGGCACATTTTTATTTACAACTACCACGATAAAAAAAACTTCAAGATTTTTTACTTAGATCTAATTATTACGATAATTTGGAGGATGTGGATGAACTTAGTGCCACTATTTTATTTTAGAGATAAATTGTGTCAATCTGGTGACGTGACTAATAATGTTTTAAATCCAATCTGTTTATTTTAGACCTAACTATCAGGATAATTTGGATGATGTCGATCAACATGGTACCTCTATTTTAGACCAATGTATGATATAAGCAAAATACGCTTTAATGATTTTGTAAAATCATTAGAGTTTGTAAGCAAGTTATTTTTCGTATGTTTGTTTGGAACTTTTATGCTTTCTCTCGTGAAAAGAAGACGTACAGAAAAACAAATTGCTCATTAAGGATCCTAGCCATCCTCGACTCCATAATTCTATCACCAAGAACCTCCTCTCTGTCCTTTTACCTTTTCACGGAGGGAGGCCCTAATCAATCCCTAGAGTGTAGTTTACGTCAGCAATGGCGGCGGTTGACATAAATTGTCGAGGGGGCGAAATAGAATATATTAGTGTGTCAGGAGGGCGGCAAAATACTAAATTTTCCTTTCTATGCCCTTCCCAGTTTTTTTTCTCGACTTAGTCCAAAGCCGAGTGCGGTGGCCACATCTAACTTACACTAACCTCTAACTCTGCATGATGGTATGTACATTCTTCACCACAATGTCGTGGTGGTAGATATGGCGTCGTACAAAATAGAAGCATAATGTATCCGTCTAATTATTTGTGTGTTGGTAGACATTTTGTCTTGTCAGGGTTTGTCCTTGGTACCACTACATGTGCCACAACTTCTTTTATACTCTTTAAAGTATATGTCTCTTGTAATTTTTCTAAAACTGTAAGATTAATTTAACTTTTGCAATATGTATTTAATTATATATATTACTATAGATGATATTCGTATATAGTGAAAATCAGTGGTGACGTTTTGACACTCGGGAGCATATGGTTCGGTTTTAAAAACGCACATTAAACGTATTGTGAGATGTCAGAAAATTTCGGACACAAAAAATTCTCGTGTACATGTCGATATTCTATATGCTCACAAAGTCGTCTCATGAAAAACTGATATTTTTTGTGTCGTGTGTAAAATGACAAAATTTGGTGCTAAAAAAATGCTTTTCACGAAACATTTTTTGGTCTTTTTTACTCGTACTACTAAAATATTTGTTTTGGAATACGCGCCAAATAGAATGTCGAGAGATATGCACCAATTTTTTTCGAATATTTTGGACATTTTAAAAAAAATCGGTGAAAGAAGCATATACTCTAATGTCCAAATTAATTTTTCCGTGCAAATCATCTTTTACAGGTCGCCATCATGTTCTAGTACGGAGTATATAACTATTGTTCCTGACATGCACATGATGTTAGCTAGTAAAACTTGATTGGTCCGATCAGCCTATCTTTTAATGTGCGATCAGCTTTGTTGCTTTAAAAACAATGGAATCGATCAGCTTCTCGTATCCTGCCTGGACTCCATCAACGTAAATCTCTTCACCATAAATCTGACGGTTTATGACGTCATATTTCTAGTTAAGTCAATTGTATTTGGCATGGACTCTTGTTTGTACGTGTCAAAAATGACTTGTTTGTACACGATTAATATTGTACGTAACTTATTCATCTTTTAATCTCAACCATCACAACTAAAATCAACGGATTATATATTTCTAACCTATGTGGCTTAACGTAGTGTCTCGAAAAACTAACTCATTTTGCTTTTAGTATATAATAGATGATCCTCACCTTTCAGTTAAAGTCGCATCCAGACTCCAGTGTTGTGTTGAGACGGTGGTAATTGGGATGCTGCCTAGATGCTAACCGAAGGTAGGACGGATGGGAAAACTCCAACCTAAGTGTAATATCACCTTGTAGAAATAGGTTGGAGAAACCTCCTCATGGAAATGACCTATCACAGGTTTCTCTATCGGCCTCCGCACCAATTTATTTATATTTTTTCTGAGCAGCTGCCTCCACCATTTCTTTCAAATATCAGTTTGCACTTTGTTTGCTATTCGCCTGCCTTTTTTATTCCATGAAAACGCGACCCAGAAAAAAGTACAATACATCAGTCTACTGATCACTTGTCCAAACTAGCACACACAAGACACATGAACACACACATGTATATAGTAACCTCGCAAGAACACACGGCTGTGTTCTCCAAGATCTCGGCTCACACACGCATACATTCACCTCCTTTTTATTTATTTTGAGCAAACTGCTGACCAGGCGCACGTGTTTTCTGGACGCTCAGCTTATGGGTGCATCTCCGCCTCGGGGCGGTACATGGGCTCCGGCATCTCGTCGAAACGCTAGCAGCACCGGCAGCCGCCGTAGTACCCGCGGCCGCAGCAGCCCCACCGGCAGTACCCACCACCGCGGCCTGGGTACCCGCCTCCTCCGCGGCCAGGGTACGGGTAGTACCCTCCTCCTCCACGCCCGGGATAACCGCCTCCACCCCGTTACGGGTACCCTCCGCCGCCACGGTAGTAGTCCTGTAAGTCAGCCGTGGGCTCCTCCTTCTTGGCCTCTGCATCAACACATAAGCATTCATAGTTAAGTATGGATGTATGCAAAATAGTAGTAGCATCACCAGAACTAATTCTAGTGTAAGAGCTCACGAGTTTTTTCTTCGGCGGAGGCGACGATCAGAGCAGCAGCAAGCAGGAGAGCAAACACGAGAAGGAAACCCTTGAACGTCGCCATGGTCGACCCCTCTTCTCCTCACAATGTATCTTAGTCGATCACTGTGTTCTGAGATTGTGTATGAGCTAGCTTGATGAGAAGCTATGCATGGAGAGCAAGCGTATTTATAGGCAGAGAGGACCTATGGCAATGTAGATAGGAGTGGAAATGCTTCGAGGGAGCAAGTTGACGCGTCGTCGTCGTCGCCGTGCATGTGGATGGCCCCGAACAGTAGCTAGCGGTTGGCGGATGGACGGCATGCATTAACCTCTTCATTATCCTGTCTAGCTTCACTGCAACCGTAGACATTGTGAAACAGTGAGAGTCAGCGTGAGAGTGGAGGGAACGTCAAGTTTGACTCGGCCATGCGATAGATGCATAAATACATTGTTGAGTTGTTATTCAACTTGAGTTGTTATTCAACTCAACTGGACATCAGTGGAGGGAACCGCATTCATTGTCGAGCATAAAATTTTAGGTGCAAATGCATCGAGTAGCTTCTGGATAGTAGTATATTGATATCTGTTACTCAGTCGCCCTTACGGTGCTTCACGTGCTGCCATAGTAAATACATTGAAATGGCGTAACATGGGATGGGAGTGGTTTATCTAAGCACCATGATACCTACACAACCGAAAAATGGTTGGAGTTTTTCGGTGTACGAAAAAATTCAAAAAATGTCTACATATTTTGCATAAAAGTTATATTCATCTGCAAGACGCGGCCGCGTCACTCGGCTGAGCGGCAAGGGCAAACCCTAGCCACCGCTGGCGCATAGCCCACATTCTCCCTCCTCCCTCCGACCTCCACCACCGGAGGATGCATCATAGGGGTTTTGATTTGGGATGATTGATAGAAAATAAGTCGCCAAATATGGTTTGGACGTCCCGTTTGTGGATATTTTTTCTTTGTCGACTGGAAACTCGTCTCTTGTTGTTGTTGTGGAGTGGCGTGGCGATACCTTTGGTGTGATGAGATGCGACGGGCAAGGGGGCTCCCCTTTTACATATTTTTTTAGTTTTTCTTCTAGTAGTCACTCGTGTTTGCTCTTTGGGTGTGGGCATGTTTGCGCAACTTCAACTTTGTAGCTTGTTTATGTTCTATTGTGTTTAATAACGGATGGGTTGCTATTTTCCAGTTAGATTTATATATTTGCCAGAGAGATTATTGGTAACTTTGGATTTCTTATAATGGTCAAGCTATAACATGTTGGGCGGAAGTTTTGCTTTTTGCAGTCATTTGCCACGTCTTTCATTTTGAAAGCGATGACAAAAAAATGTTGATATATTCATGGATAACTAAATATATTATTGCCATGAATTTTGTTCACTCTTCAATGAAAGTATGTTCATGAATATATAGAAATTTGTTCACTCTACTAAGAAAATATGTGAAATTTTTAAAGCTAGTGAACCTAGGTATTTTTTTCTTCTTCTTCGGGAGCCAAATCGAGATGTATAGGCTCCAGCAAAAATAGTTCTCAATGAAACAATTTCCTCACAAAACACATTCTAAAGCTTGAGTGGCAAAATGTCCATATACTTTTGTAAATGAATGTTCTTGCTTACAACGGATTGTGTTCAGGATCCACCCAAAACAAAAAATCTTTCATATGAAACCTTTTTCCCCCGGATGGATAATGAGTTATAGGTATATATAACTACATTATTCCATGTACATAATGAAATATAACAAATATAATGGATTTGTAGATCAACTTACGACTTTATTGAAGGCATCTCAGGTGGCATAGTTGCTTCTTCTACTGCATTGAGCATCAATTTTCCCTACCATAACTTTTTTTGATTTCATCTGTTGCCTCACTCTTTCTTAATTTTGATTCTTCTTTCCAGGATTGTGTATAGTGTTTATCAGACCATGTTCCTTGTTTATTTGTTCTTTGGAATCGATGAAGACAACATCTTCTTGATGTTACCTTCTCATATCGGGATTTGATCTTCTATATCAGATCTATCATATATGGTTGTCGGTGTCGCCATTAGGAGCTCGGTATACATTGTTTTTAGTGTGGTCACTGTAAAGAATTACAACCATATGCTTTTCAATCTTTATTCTTTTCAAATTGGAAATATTGATTAAAGCAAGTTCACTTGTATGTAAAAATATATTCATTCTATAATTAGAAAATGTTCATGCTGCGTCGATATATATTCTTAGGTGTATTAAAATATGTTAACATTGTATTTTCATAAACACCTTTTCATGGAAACTTGAAGATAAAGAAAGAAATATATTTAAAAATTATACTAGTAAAGATATGATGTTTTTGCATAAATGAAGCATGCACACGCTCACATATAAAAATAAATAGTATCTTTGGATAGCAATTGTTATTTCTTACAAATATATGATGTTTTGCACCAATGAAGCACACCCGTCTTCTCAAATTCAAAATAAATTTCGAAATCATTACAATTTAGAAAAATAATTAATACTCCCTCTCTTTCCATTTAAGGTGCACACGTTTTTGAGGTTTACTTTGACCAAGAATTAGTATAAATAGATTATGATTATTTGACAAATAATTTATATCATTAGAAATATCTTTTCAATACTATCTAATGATGTCAGTTTTGTACTAATCGATATATTATTGGTTAATTTTTCTGGTCAAAGCACAAAAACGCGTGCACCTTATAAATTGGACAGAGGGAGTATAAGAAATTGTGTCAATAGATTAATTTTCTCTACTTGCACTCCTACAATCATAACATATTTGTTTGACGGATTTTTCATGTTACCGATTATAGCGAAAATCGATCTGTTAATCGTGTTTGGTAGGCCTAGCCCTCAAACATATACCGGGTAGACAACCACACTTTACTTTGATTTTTGATCATTTGCACTTTAACCCCACATTTTAGTGTGACAATATGTGGAAAATTCTCAAATAGAAAAGTAAAGTGTGGCAAATAATCAAATCCCCCACGGAATACACCGTAATCTCGGCTAATCTCCCCCCCCCCCCACCCCGACCGTAATCTGATCATATTAGGCCTTGTTTGGTACTAGTGAATTTTTGAAATGGTGTGGATTGTCCCGACTTAATTCCAAATCCCCACTTTTTTGTAAAAGCACATTTGGTTCTACTATTTTGGTCGGTTTTATCCCTACTTTTCTTAGTTCCAAACCTAATGTATGTTTCTAATTATTACCCGATATGCCACCCTCCCTGGTGGATTGAAAGATAAATGAGAATATAATGGGATTGGGTAATGGTGGGGTTTTCATCCAATCTCTATGAGTATTATTACTACTAATCCCCTCAAAAGACAAGCTTTACTAGTTTCTTGTGCCAATGAAGGCTCTGTCAGGAGCGTTCCCTCTGCATGCGCCCTCCCGATACTTTTTCCGTCGATTCGAGCAGGTGAGCACCGATGCATGATCTCCCTTCGATTTCCTCTACTTCACGAGCAGGTGAGCACCGAACACACATGAGGAGCAATGCAGCCACGGCGGCCACCACCAAATCGCCAGTTCCCTTCCCTCTTTCTAGTACTGCTTCTTTTCTGGATCCCAATGATGGTATTATCCTCAGTCCCTTTCGTCTCATATTTCTGATTGGTGCTTGATTATCTGTTCAGAGCTTGTTTTGTATTCAGATAAAATCGCACAACCAAATAGTATTGCGTAAAAGATACCACTAATGGTTGCAACCAAACAAAATAGCAAAAAATCCCCATTACACCCATATACCACCGTAATCCCATACCAGCCAGGTTGACGTTACAATTGTGTGAAGCAAACACCTTGTCCGAATAGGCTAGCGGGTCTGCGGGTGAGAGAGACAAATCGATTCATCGAGCAAACATTTCTAATCTCAGGGACGGTCACCTTGCACATGAAATTACCTATGTGCCCTTTTAACAAATAAAATAAAAAAATATTGTGTAAGCACTAGTCCCACTTTTAGTACTTTCAGGTACTTCTAGTGTATTACCTCCTAATTTTTGACCATTTGATTCTAGATGGACGGTTCCAAAAAAAAATTCAACCACTATAAAACAAATATATTTATTTATGAATTCTTACCGATATCACTATTTTTCGGCTACTATTCATTATAGAAGTCATCTTTTTATTCATATATATTTATATATTTGTTTGGAGCTCAGGTATGCTGTATGTATTGTGCAATGGAGAGAAATTCCGATACCTCATTACACACCAATGCAATACCTCGCAAAAGAATTAAAGAAAAAACATATTACCTCCGTTCCTACATATAAGGTGTATTTCTGTTTGAGAAAAAAATCTATAATATAAGGTGTATTGCATTCCACCACTCATCTGGACAATTTTTTTAGGGATTTGATTTATGTTCATGTATCTCATGCAAACTCCTCTTTTTGCTAGTCAGTTAGCCAGAGTTAATTCCGTAGACTGGTGTAATTTTCTCCTCCACGAGTGTGCTTCAATTTCTGAGCCAAAAACTATACACCCTACATCTATAAACGGAGGGAATATTAGTAAGTGGACGAAGACCATACAGAAGAAAGCATAAAGCTTACGTGAATGTAAGTACCAAGTTGAACCAAGTCTTTTCTACAAGTTTTTTATTTTATTTAAGCCATTGTGATTCTCCGTCTGTTTTTTAATATCCACATGTTTTTATATTACACAAAATCCAGTAAAGAAGAAGACATATCAAAAAATGTACGTGGAAATGCGTTCTGAAACCCTTTTGCTGCCATATGTTCTTCTGTATTGTCATGTTTTCTACGTAAAAATAGTTCAGCAAAATTATTGGGGTTGTTTTTTCGTTTACGGTTTGAAGTCCTTTAAGGATAAATATATGTCATTCCTTTTCCCCCGATAAAGTAATACATTATTGTTTTACCCTACTGTGTCATTTTTAATTTATAAATTAAATAATTACATTGGGGTAGTTCAACATGAAAAAATTACAAAGTATCAACCCATTGTGACATGCCTTTTTTAAAATAGGTTTTGCACGATGCATGCATAATAAGTGCAAAGCTATCTTTGGAAAAACTAAATCAGGCATGCATGTTTGTAAGTTCTTCATCAAATGTAATTTCATTCCTATGATACCGGCCTTATGCTCCAGCACCGACAATAAGAATCTTACCCGCAAAAAAAAAAACAATAAGAATCTCGTTGAAGCATATAGTTTTGTATCTTGCTCTACCCTCAGTGAGCATGTCCAAAAGAACGGGAAAGCCAGAAAATCACAGGAGAAAACAAAGAAACATCAAAGTAACGAATAATCAACGAGTGAACGGTTAAAAGGCCTAAGTGGGCCGTCGCTCATTGGATTGTGTGCGTAGCTTCTCTAGTTGCCGCTGAAGGCTGCAACTAGGAGCTCCCCGTTAGCCGTTGCACATCCCTGGATCCCATATGGCTATCTACGCATAATCATCATTTTAGAAAAGCCACTCTTGAAGCCCAAACCATTGAAGAATCAGAAAGACACACACGACATGTATGCCCCTGTTGCAGTCTTTACATAAGAGTATCAGTCGAGCTTTTTCACCTTTCCTTTTTCCCCCATTTTTGCAACTTAAAAAATACAGTACAGTGACGATCTCAGAAAGAATTAAGTGCAACAAGTAGAATTAGGCAATTTCAGTGTCATTTTATTTCATAATGACAGTGTTACATCAGCCGTCGCTGGTCAATCCCAAGGACTAATCAGATAGGGCGGCGATGCATATCAGAACACACAAATTTGCAAGGATACAGAGGGCCGGCTGTGTTCTTCACGATCACTGTGCAAGGATACATACATGCACCTTCCTTTTATTGACAAGAGCAGGCCACATTACCAGTAACTTACTACGTAGGCAGAGCAACGTAGAGCACGTAGAGTTCTACGCCTGTAGGTTCGTAGTTGCATGCCATAGACCGCTCAGTTGCGGACCTCGGCCCGGTACATGAGCTCCGGGACCTCGTCGGCGCGCGCACAGCAGTGGCAGCCATTGCGCCCGTAGCCGCAGCATCCATAGTAACAGCCGCTGCCGCCACCGCCATGGCCCGGGTAGCCTCGGCCACCTCCACTGTGACCCGGGTACCCGCCGCCACCGCCTCCATGGCCTGGGTAATTGCCGCCGCGGCCGCCTCCACCGTAGCCCGGGTACCCGCCACCACCGCCTCCTCCACCGTAGCCAGGGTACCCGCCGCCACCGCCTCCATGGCCTGGGTAATCACCACCGCCCCCTCCACCGTGGCCCGGGTACCCACCGCCACCGCCGCCTCCATGGCCAGGGTAATCGCCACCGCCGCCGCCGCCTCCACCGTGTCCAGGGTACCCACCGCCTCCTCCTCCATAGCCCGGGTACCCGCCGCCGTCGCCTCCATCGTGGCCCGGGTACCCGCCGCCACCGTCTCCGCCTGGGTAGCTGCCCTCGTCTCCACCATGACCCGGGTAACCGCCCTCGCCTCCACCGTGGTGGTGGCCGCCGTCATGGTGCTCACGGTGGTGGTGCTCATCACCACCGCCGCCGTGGAAGTTCTGTGCGCCGGCCTTAGTCTCTTCGTTCATGGGCACTGCAGAAAACAGATAACGTGCATGCAATGATGCAAACTGTGAGCACCATGCAGCAGGAGTAGTTTGTTAGCGTAATTAATGACTAGTTAGTTCGCTAGCTCACGGGTTTCTTCAGCTGTGGCGACGAGGAAACCTGCAGCAAGCAGGAGAGCAAACACAATGAGACCCTTGGACGCCATGCTTGGCACTCTCATTTCTGGTGTATAAGAAACTGGTGTGATGGATGAGATAGATGGCATGCAGAGCAAGCAGATTTATAGGCGGCAGGGGCCGGTCTATGGAGCCTTGGGTAAGATAGGAGTGGAGCTCAAAGCACCGATTACACAATCTATCAAGACCGTCGATTCTGCATGCGACGATAGATTGATTCCTTCTGCATTACTTTTATTCGAAAAGGAGAGTAATATTCCATTGGTATTACATCCCCTTGCTTTTAACAGATTATCAACATAGCCACCAAAGAGGTTGTGAGATCCTGAGGCGGGAAGGGAGGCTGTCGACTGTTGTGCGGATACGCCCGTCGAGGGCTTGGATAGTTGGATCCAAGCTCTGGGCATTGATCCAGCTATAGCGGTGAATGGAAGGGAGGCGACTGAAATCTTATCAGACGTTTTTAATTTTAATTTTTGTACTTCTTTTGTTGAGTTTTTTTTGTTCATCTAAAATGCTAATTCCAAAAGTATATTACAGTTATGATGTGTGATCCTGATCGACTTCATGTTTGACAAAAAAATAATCCAGATGAAATGTTTGATCCGAGTTTTTTTTTTCCTTTTAAGAAACAGTAAAACAATATCGTGTAGAGGAACCTTAACGTGTTAAAACGAACTAGCAGCGCTAGCTGTTTGCACCAAACTAGCGCAAAGCCTATAGCAACTTGAAAAAATTACGAATCCCCGGGCATTTTACGTATTTCACGCGCAATTGCAATTATGGTGGTTCTTTTTGGAGTTTTCTTCACTTTGGTAGAAGAGGTGCGAGAGCAAGTCGAGGCTGGTTCTCCGGCCATGGTTTTCACGACTCGTCGTCGGCACTCGGCATTCGGCAACCTATCTACGGTGAACATAGAGGCCCCGTGAGCGGGACAAGAATGGCAGCAGTTGGGTGATGGACGGCACGCATTAACGTCTCCCAGCGATATCGAGCATGCAAGTGAGCAAAACTTCGCATCATGTGCAGGTGTACCAATGCCGCCAGCCTCTGGCTTAAACCGACTATGTGGGCACACCTCGCGCACCTCATCCGCTGGATGTTAGCTACGGACGCATGCATATCCAAATTCCAAATCGATATGACGTTCCTTCCTTCTCTATGAACAAATAAGCACGGTTTATGTGAATCCAAACGACTGAATCCGTGAGGATATGATCGGATCGATCAACCGCATACCACGCCCGACAAAACCCCTTAGGCTCCTCTCCTTCTCAGACCATCTTTAGCAGACATCTCTTCATACAATTTCTAAGATACAGAACTCTAAAAATGATATAAGCACAATATAAAATGGACCGGCCCTTATAAATTCGTCCGATATATGTTTTTGGTCTCTTTCTTGTGCCCAGCGGACACCGCAGAACGGCGCAGCCCGTAAATTATTTCACGGTCCACTATAACTCGCTGTGGGCGGACTAGGATTTAGGAGCCGATTTATGGTATGAGGCGGAAGTCAGTCAGAGCTGGAGAAAAAGTTACCTAACCCGAGTTGCGGTCAGAGCAAAAGGGCCCCCAACCACACCTTTCACCATCTTCTTTGCCTCCATCGGTGATGTTGTTCTTCCCCATCCCCGGCAAGGTCATGTCCGAGGCCTTCCCGCCATCCTCGCGCCTCGCTTTGTTCTCTGCGGTGCCGTCATCTTCACCTCGGTGTGATACATCAAATTTCATAAACAAATCAAGGGGAAAAAGAAAGACGTAGAATCTTTTATAAAATAAAAGAAATATACATAACTTTAACGGAGACACCACATTAATCCACATACATTAGAAATATATAATCCGTTGATTTTAGCCTTAACATTGACGGAGACACCATGTTAATCCACATACGTTAGAAATATATAATACGTTGATTTTAATCTTAACGGTTGAGATTAAAAGGTGAAAAAGTTACGTACAACTTTAATCAGGTACAAATAAGTTTTTCAACACGTACCACCAGAACCTCCCGTGATTTTGTTTTTTTAGACAAACCTCCCATGATAAGGAAGGAAACAACACTGTCAAAAAAAGGAAACAACAAACAACATGTTTAATGATTTGATCGATGGAACTGAACCAAGGGGAAGACTTGTATAGGATCTCTCCTTTAGGTGAGATCATAGGATCAAGTCATAAAAATCATATTTAGAAATTGTTAAAAAATCTTAAGTACAGCTCTAATAAAATTCAGCTCAAAATTCAATCTGCAGTGAGAGAAACAAAAAAAACTAAATTATACTGTGAATAGTGTCAGGTTTGGGTGCACACTATTTGCACCAAAATTTCTCTTTTTTGGCTCTCTAATTATTGGTCGAATTTGAAGTAGCAAATTTTTAATGTTGCATATATAACATAGATGCGTGTTATCCATTTTTTTTAGAATATTTAAACACATTTTGTGTATTAGAAAAAATAGATCTCTTAGATCCTACCTAACATGAGATCCTACGCAAGATGTAACCCTTGGGGGGCCAGCCCATGTGGGTGGAGGGAAGAGAGAAGGAGAGACAAGAAAAGGAGATGGGCCAAAGAATTCGGTCCAGAAAGAAAAAGAAGAAAATAAAGTAAAAGAGAAAAAGGAAAGACGGGCTTGAAGAATTCGGCCCATCCGGCCAGTTATAAAAGAAAATGTTTTTACTTAGAAAAAGATAGAATAGACATTTGGCAAATTATATTCTCCGTGGGAAAATACAAAGAGATATTTTTAGTGGTGATTTCTCCCATAAAATGTAAAACCAAATATTAATTAAAGTCTGATTAAATTAAATTAATTTTTTTTTTAGAAAATACTCCCTCCGTTACTAAATACTTGACTTCCATTTGTCTAGATACATCCATATGTGGACAATGGAAGTCAAATATTTTGGAACGGAAGAGTATCATATTAATCAGAACAATTTTCTCTACAAGTTTTTATTTTATAAAAAAAATAAAAGCCAAAAAAATTGGGATGTTACACATGAGCAAATAAGTTTTACACCGGAGCATGTTGAGAAGGAAAAATGACCGTTCGAGACATTAAAATCAAAAAAGATGTGTGAAGCTCTAAATAAGTTTGACATCTCATTATACAGGTTCCTAATAGAGACACCATGTTGAGCCATGTCATATAAATTATCGATCGTGATATAAAGTGAATGGTTAAGATTTAGCAGAAATATTAGTCACGTAGCCTGTTTGACACGACTAATAATGAGAAGATAAGTGTCGCACGTGGACTCCCATCATTAACCAATTAGAATTCAACAAACACTTCCCAGCATGTTAAGCACATATACAAAGCCATCGATTTCGCACTTGATTGCTAATTCATAATAAATTATTTAGAATTGTAATTTGTTCAATAAAAGATGCATTAGATCCGTCATAAAAAATACTTTACAAACTTCAAAATCTAAATGTTATCTATTTTGAGACAGGTGACATATTTTCTTTACCAATTATGCCATTGGAAGTAAGTTTGAAATGAAGGTAAGATTTTTTTTTGAAGAGGGTAATATCATAGTGTGTATTTTCACATGGTCACATGCCTCCCGTTTTGTTATAATTTAAGCTTTTAGTGCTATTTCCCCAAAAACATTCTCGCTATACTATCTCCCGTGAAGATTTTAATTGGTTTACACAACCTATAAAATAAAACTAGTGTGGACGTCGTAGGGTTAATGTACCTATAGGGCAATTTAATAACATGATTAGACATCTAAACATGGATTCGATTTCTCTGTCCCTGGCAGGGACCGATGACTTGGCTTGCTTTCCCGGAACGATGCCATGAAACTTGACTTTGCTGTAGTCAAGCTGGATTTCCGACAAGTTCATGCGCTTCAGGGTGTCTGCGTATATGATGTTGAGACTGCTGCCGCCGTCCATCAACACCTTGGTGAGCCTGAACTTATCGACAATTGGGTCGACGACAAGGGCGTATTTGCCAGGGTGAGGTACGTAATCTGGGTGATCATCTCTATCCCAAGTGATTGCCTTCTCCGACCAGTCTAAATACTGAGGAACATCAGGTACTGTGGCGTTTAGCTCGCGCAGTTCCGCCTTTTCTTCCTTTGCCGAAGGAGTGCCAAAAAAGCAGACCAGTTGGCCATGGATCTTGGGATATTGTTTCTCCTTGCGCGTCAGCTTGGGTTCCTCATCTTCCGACATGGAGACTGCCACATCATCGTCTTCCTTCTTTGTCTTCTCAGCCTTTTTGCTCTTTTTTGGCTTCCAGCCAACCTCGGGGTCCTTCTTGAAGTCCTCCATGAACCGGCATTCCCCCAGTGTATGGTTAACTTTGCCTAAGGACGCGTGGATTGGGCAGGGCAAGGCTTTTGCCTGATCGTATGTCAGGCGTTGCTTGCTGGAGCCGCCTTCTTTACCCTTTCCTTTCCACTTGCGGCTGCCGCCTTTGCCTTCGAAGGCGGCGGCGACCTCGTTTGACGGTCCGGCTTTGTCGTCCTAGGGAGCCTTGCGTTTGTGACTTGCTCGCCTGCTTGGCGCCATGTCATGAGCGCCGTCTCCATCGCATGCGTCATCATCCGCCTGTGCGTACATGGCTGCTACTTCGAGCATGACTCCGAGATCTTTGACCTGCATGCGTACGAGCTTATGTCTGAGACTTGAGCCCTTCAGGAGGCCAGTGGTGAAGGCATGGATTGCTTGATTGTCGTCTACGTTTTCACATCTTGCCTTCGTCTGAATCCACCTTGCCAAGAAGCTTGTAGCCGTTTCATCCGGCTTTTGCATGCAACGAACCAAATCTGTATATGTATTGGTCGCTTGTATGTGCCCTGAAAGTGCTGCGTGAACACCTTCTCCATGTCATGCCAGCTATGAATGCTTTTCTCCGGCAAGTTTTCGATCCAGCTTCGGGCTGTCCCTTCAAGCATGAGGGGAAGGAAGCGTGCGGCGACGAGGCCATTGCCCCGGCAATTTCGACTGCCAGCGCGTAATCTGACAACCATGAGTTTGGCTTGTCCGCTCCATTGTACCTTTGATGAGTTTTTGATACTGATGTCATGTCTCGAGGTACCTGAACGTTGCGGATGGCTGGGCCAAAGCACTCAGGGCCGAGGTAGGCGTCTTGCTTTCCAGCCTTAATGTCGTTGAGACGATGTCGTGCGTCTTGCGGACCAAGCAGTCTGTCGGATCTGTCGGCATTAGGCTCGTCCTGCGCTGCCCGGCTGTGCCTAGGCTCGTTGTTGTGCCCCCGGCTTCCACCTTCGTGCCTGGGCACTGGTGGTGGGGACTGTGTGAGGTCCCTGCTTCTTCTTGGCGGCGGGGCGTTGTCACGATTGCCGCCACTCCTTGGCGGCTGCTTGCTTCCCCTGCTTCCGCCTTCATCCCGCCTAGGCGGAGGAGGCAAGGCCTTGCGTCTGTTGCCGGTTCTGGACGCCTCGTCACGCTGCCTTTTGGGAGGTGGTGACTTACGCGGGTCCTTCTCCTTGTCTTTCCCTTTTCCATGGCTACTGGAGCCGGACGGATCCTGGGGATTACCGCCGGCCACAGCTTTGCAAGCGTTGGATTTGGATTCCAGCCTTCCTCCTCTTGCATCCGCCATGTCGGCACGAGAATCAGCACGGGCCTGCTGCTCCAAAGCTTTATGGGCAAGGATCGATGCGTAGTAAATCTTCTTGTCCTTGTCGTAGTCATCGTTGTTGAGGATATCTAAGGCGGCCGCAGTGTTGAGGACAGGGGTGGCGAGGATGACGTCCCCATTCTTATCCTTACGCTGCGGTGCTGAAGCCCACTCGAAACCAAGCTTTGGGTAGGGGATTTGAAGTTGTCGGGTGACTAATCCCTGCCTTTATAGCTTTTCTTATCTGCCACAGGTCCTGCCGGCTTGGGCAATGGAGTAGTGGTGAAAAGATTGCGCTTGGGTCTAACTTGGCGGTTATCTTGGCGTTTTCCTCCTTGGCTTCGTCGAGGAGCCCCTGGACCTCTGCTTGCTTGCTTTTGAGGTATTCGGTTTGCTCCACCAAGGTGTTTCGAAGCTTCTCCAAATCAGCCGGATTAGTTTTGTCGGTCACCGGCGTGTGCAGGACTTCCGCCAGGGCCGCCATGCTCCCTATCTTGCTGGGCTCGCCTTTCTCTAGAACCCTCTTCTTTGGAGCCGGCGGAGGCTCCGGAAACAGTGGATCGGTTGCCGGGGTTCCAGCATTGGCGGCGTTTGTTGCTGCCGCCTGCGCTGAAGCTGCACCGGTGACATCCGCCACAAAGACCTGCTGCATGTTGACGGACGAACCTGTAACCTCTTCCGAGAGAGCGGAGGCTCGGGTGCGTTGTAGCACCTTTTGATCCTTTGTTCGAACATGCTTGCAGAATCTTCTTCGGAATCAGAGTCTACGTTGACGTGAATAGTAGATCTGGATCCGGCATCCGACATCGCATCATCCTGGAGTGCAGGAAGAATAGATTCGGGATCTTGACTATTGGGCTGAGAGTCGGGTCCCAGTCCCGTCATGCCGACAAAGTGTAGATCTGAATCTGCGGACTCCTGAGAGGAGGCGGACTCAGATCCGTCTTGAGCGTAAGCTTCCTGATTGTAGGGCGGGTGGGATGGCGAATAAATTCGCGGCAACCCATACGCCTCAGATGTGTAGCCGATGAATACATCGACGCCGCCAAACGGCACAACACCGCATCCGACAATGTAGTCGTCTGCAGAGATGTAGGACTCGTCGCAGCTGATGTAGTGGTTGTTGCCGTAGCGCATGGCGCGGCCGACGGCGATTGTTTCGCCGATGCCGCCTAGGGTTCCCGCCTGGAACGTGACGCCTGACGCCTTAGGCCCCACGGTGGGCGCCAACTGTCGTCGTATCGGCATCTTGGAAAGGAGACGGGGTCCTGCTAGCCGAGGGTGAACGTAGGGCAAGAAGGTGGACGTCGTCGAGGTCGGGATTGTACACGGCGGTTTACCTAGCTTCAGGCTCCACGGCGGTGGCGGAGCCCTACGTGCTGCTATAACTCACTATAAGGCAAATTGCCGTGTTACAGGTTACAATGAGCTATGAGAACGTGTGAATGTATCAAAGTATGCCCTAAAGGCTTCCCATGGTCTTGGTGATTACGTATCCGGCAAGTATACAGAGTCCTAAACCTAACCGACAAGTCTACCGCCTTTCGCCTTGGACTTGGTGGCTTCATGGGCTTCGGTCTTGGGCCTCCTCCTTGCCGGCATCCGCCTTCCTTGGTCGTCAGCTATCTGGGCCGCCCGGCAGGCAAAGCCTTCACCACCACTGCGGGCCACCCTGGACTAGCCGGATTGATCCATGCTGGTGATACCCCTAGTTGGTATATCCCCAACAATGTTCTTTGAAGAACTAATATAACTAGGTGGGTCTCCGCGAACCATTTGGTTGGTTTGAGAAAAATCTCAGTATTGGGTCAACAACAATCTTGGTCTGGTGGTTTAAGTAAACTAATTGGAAGTAATTCGGCGAGCAAATGTGCAGACCAAAAACGTAGGGAGAAAGAAACAATAAAATAGTGTATAGACAAAATTGGATGTCCTTTGTGCCTAAAGGCTTTTTTTAGCACATTTTATGTTTTATGGGATTCGATTGTCTTCTCGACGCAAGTCTCACCTGCCATTATGGGTAAAGGTAGGATTGAGCGTGTGACATACCAAACATGGCTTTGCAAGTCATACCCAAACAAAACATAGCCTATTAGTAAGACATCATCGATAAAATTGAGGAACAAAACATAAAGAGGCTGAAATAAAATAGACCAAATGATAAAGAGAGAAGCAACAATGACATTAATTTCATTGAAAAAATGAAGGTTACTAACATTGATTCGTTTGATTTGATATACGCACTCATAGATCAATAGAAAATAAATACCAAAACATTTTATCAGTAGATGTTCATAATTTTTATTTTTTTTGTTACAATATATTTATGTTAATACTAGGACCATAATACACGCAACAAGTTACCAACATAATTTCTTTTATTTTGAAAATACTGAAATTCTTTTCCATCAAGAAGAAAAATTTAGAAATCATATTTTTAGTATGAGTTGGTTAAGATTGAAACAAAGGCCAAAATTGAACTAGCGAGCATGCACAAATTAGTTTGGTTGTTGTTCTCGAAACCTCACCTCTTGCTGTATAGATAATATATCGATAAAAAAGTGTTAATATAATCAGATTTTTTTACAAAACATTTCATAATTCTTTAATCTCATTTATTCGCAATATAGCCATTCACAAAATAAACATGAGAAACGAATATCTTCATAACACCAAATTATATAACAGAATCTTTCAACAAAACTACAAGTGGTGACTCTTTAATCTCATTTATTTGCAATATAACTATTGACACAATAAAATGTAATCTTCACGGTTTCAAGATAGCATCCATATCCGAGCCGTGAGTATTTTATAACAAATAATGTAAACATGAGAAAGAAATATCTTCATAGCTCCAAATTGTACAATCAACAATTTCGACAAACTACAAGTGGTGCCCTCGCAAATGCTAGTTAGGAGAGAAAAGCAAAATGAGTGATAGGAGAAGGCGAGAAGCTGCCTGTCAAACAAATATGTTTTACTGTTGAATGAGCCTATAGCAGCATGAGCCTATAGCAGTGGCTAAGTACTGAACTAAATTGAGGGTGTGTTTGGTTCATGTACAAACTAGCACTATCAAAGTTGGTAAGACAATCATGCACCCTCACTTGGCCAATTATTTAGCAAAAAGCAGTAAAAGATTGGGATGACATGTTATTGGCAACCAAAATTTTGATAACAAATCAAGAAAACACCAAAACTGAAGGATTGCCACACAAAAAATTCAAGTACAAGTAACCAAAGGTTGCTGTCTATCGCATAGCAAGCCTCCACATATTTAACTCATCGTTTGATCTACAAACAACTACAGAAAAACTAGCAGCTTCTATGTCGAACACTCTAGCATTTCGCTCTAGCCAAAGCCTTCTCATACCAGCAATAATCGTTCTTGCCAATTCACTTCGCTGAACACGATTGCGAGGAAGTAACGTCTGGTACCAGCAGTCCCTCACCGTGGTCTGCCGAGCAGGAGTTGTATCAGGTTGTTGCCTTCCATTGCAAAGTCTGAACCAAAATTCTCTTAAGAAGGGACAATTAACCATCATATAATCCACTGTCTCCTGTTCTTGATCACAGAAGGTACATTTCGCAGGCCCTTAGACCTTGTTTAGCCAGACGGTCTGCATCCAACATCGATTGTGCATGATCAGCCAGCTGAAATTTTCTCCTTAAAAGGTGCCTGCTTTTCCATAGATTTTATGCGTAATATGCCTGGATGGAGCCGTCAACCGTGGAAGAATGCAGTGTAGAGTGAACAAGCAGAGTATGACCGTTTGCTGAAAATATCGTCCTCCTCGGTGAGGCTGCCGATATTTTAGGGGAGCAAATTTGTGCACCAACCTAACATATATACGCTCTTAATACCTTACTAGTCTATAAAACGTTTAGAATAACCCGTAGTTCAGTTCAGTTACACAACTCTTAAACAAGACTCATGAGACTATATTTTTTATTTCCATAAGAGTTACATGTATAAGAATGACGAGTTTCACAGGGTGAATATACACTTACACAGTACACACTACCAGCTGGAACGGAGTCCCGAGAGGCCGAGACTGGATGACGATAGCCATGCAACAGGTACGTATACGACATACGTACATGCACCGATGCACCTACCTTTTTAATTGACCATATAGTACTTTGTACGTGCGGCAACATCACGTACTACATCGGGTACTGGGGTGCTCAGTTGCGGACCTCCGCCCGGTACATGGGCTCCGGTATCTCGTCGGGGTTCGCACAGCAGCGACTGCAGCCATGGCGACCGTTACTGCAGCAGTGGTACCGGCAGCCGCTACCGCCTCCACCTCCGCCGCCCCCACCGTGGGAGCCGCCTCCGCCTTGGTATTTGCCGCCGCCGCGGTAGGCCTGCACACCGGCCTTGGTCTCTTCCTTCTTGGCCTCTGCATGAACAAAAAAGTATATATGCATGTAAATTACGACTGTAGTACTAGTCTACCCCTCTACTCCCTAGTACTATGTAGTGTAGTCCCTAACGAATCGGTAAAGAAATCGATGCGCTAGCTCACGAGTTTCTTCAGCTGTGGCGACGAGGAAAGCCGCAGCAAGCAGGAGAGCAAACACAATGAGACCCTTGGACGTCATGCTTGACACCCTTTTCGATCTTCAGTGTGCAAAGTTTGTAGTGCTAGCAAGCTAGTCTGTCTGTGTGATGGATGTCCATGCAAACCAGAAGCAAATTTATAGGCGGCCGGGAGAGGGTGGATTCGATCTTCCAATGGAGGAAAGGATAAGATAGGAGGAGATGTGGCCAATGTAGATGTTAATCTGATTTTTTTTTTTTAGATAAAGGGATTTTATTACTTAAGAGTTTTAAGCATTAGACCCGGCCTCTGCATAGCTAAGATGCACACAGCCACAAGTTTACGAGGTCACAAGTACTCAAGCTGAATAAAAAAGGCGAATTACATATCAAAATGAGAAATTGTAGATCCGCCTAAACTGCTGGTAGGTCTATCCGGAGACTATGTTGCCATCCATGCCGGGAGAATAACTCCCTGGCTGCAGCCTCCAAACGAGACGCCACCTCCAAAAACAGGTCTCGGTGCTCCACACGTTAATCTGATTGTATCTAGTCCGAGTAGGATTAGAAGTACGAGTCCTAATAGGAGTAGGATTCCTTGTTCTAGTATATTTCCATAGTCCCTCATGGACGTGTATAAATAGACCAGCACGGCTGCTGCTTGTAACCAACGAAAATCACAAGAAGGAATAGAGAGAGCAAGGTCCGATACGGGCCTGTGGCAATCACGAAATCTTTTCCGAGTGTTTAGCTAGCACGTAAGTCCAGTTTCCACACAGGAATGACCTCGAGAGACTGCGGGTTTTTGGTGCTTGTAAGGTACCCAATACACCTTGTGAGCTCACTTTTGATAGCTGGGCACATATTCCGCAGCCAATGGAGACGCTGCCCAAAATATGGGTACGGGTCAAGGGGATCCCACGGATTTACAGAGGCGATTTTTTGGCACTATGGACTATTGGAGATTTGTTTGGTATGACGCTGAAAATTGACATGGCTTATACTAGGAAGCATGGGGTCTTGAGAATTTTGATCGGGTGCCTCAATTGGTCTAAAATCCCAAGGCATCTTCCGCTGTACATCAAGGATGGCTTCTATAATCTTACGTTCATTGTCGATGGGGAGGACAACGGGGAGATTGTCGATATGGACTTGGACGATCCCAGGGATGACGATGACAATGATGAGGATGATTTGGGGGATGATTTCAAAGAAGCATTGGGTGAAGATGAAAACTCAGCAAGTGACAAGCCGGTGGATATGCAAGAGTTGGCGTCGGAACCTCCTCAGCCGCAGGTGCAGGAGGGGGTTCGACCAGCCCGAAACCGAATGCGGTCAGTGAGGTGACGGGAGTGGTCTTCTCACCTATGGTTCGCAAGTCCATCAAGGAGGCTAAAGAGGAAATTGCGCTCTTGAGGATGAAGGAAAACTTCGAGAAGTTCTCAAGCTTGGCGTGCAAGGAGGCACCCCACGTGACAGTACACCCTAGTGACGTCGAGTTGCTGTCTACTGCAGCTGGGACCTCGGTGGGGTCGATCACCTCTGGTGCGAGGTCGCCAGAGATGGCTCATGCCATGGAGATGATCTGCACCTCGCCTGCCTCGTCCAGGGCAGCTTCTGTCGCCGGAAGTGGCCCGGGCTTGGCCCATGCAGCAGCCGAGTCCATCCTGGACGCGCGGCTGGGGACTACGCCGAGGGAGAGGACGCCAGAGAAGGCGCAGGTTGGCGGTGCCGCGCCTGTCACGCCCACGATAACTTCCGTCGAGGGAAGTGGCCGGGGTATGCTGGCTGCCCATGCTACAGCCGGGTCTCTCTTGGACGCGCGGCTGGGGTCTCCGACGAGGGAGGAGAGGGCATCGGCCCTCTGTACCAAGCTGCTTGGTGTCCACGGCGAGACGGGTACGACGACGCCTCGCGCTGCGGCTGACTGCTCTCCGGGTACCCCAGGTGGGGGTATGGGATCGAGCAGGCATGGCGGCGAGGTACACCACGCTACGATGAGCCAGGGGAAGGTGGTTCCTACCTTCGGCCACCATACGGGGGGTCTTGACGGCGAGGCCTTCAAGCGAAAGGTGGTGGAGTTCGGAGGTATTCAAGACGGTGCGGTGCTGGGGGTGCGCTCGAGTGATCGCATTCGAGCGCAGCCTAACGCGGATGCCACTCAGCTGGAGAGGGCGACCGCATGGGCGCAGCGTCGAGATCTCACACAAGGTACCAATCTGAATCCCGTCTTTTCTATCATGTCTTTTTCGGATGATGATATTGTTGATAGAGCTGCTAAATTAGGAGTGTCTTTGGGTACCTCTCATTTAGAAAAATTAATTCGGCTAAAACAATAAAAGATTTCGAGCTAAATAGATCACTACTTTTGTTGCAAAAGAATGTTGCTTCAACTGATTTAGATGATCCACAGAATTTGATTTTACATAGAGCTGCAAGTTTATCTGAGGACTTGGAGGAGGACGAGTTGAATAGGTACTTAGAGGATCAGTTGGACCCTATAGTTCCTACGGCAAAAAATAAAAAGAGTAGGCCACGGAAAGATTATTCAACAACGACTAGACGCCAAAGCGTGAGAATTAAAAAGCAAAGTAGAAAGTAAAATGAGTAGCTTAAGAGGTATCTTTTGGAATAGCGAGGGGTTTCGTGACCCAGGAAAACATTTGTTCGTTCAAGAAACGATTAGAGAAAAACGGTTGGATTTCCTCGCCTTATCGGAGACGGGGAGATCAAATTTTTCCACGCCCTTTTTGAATCATCTAGCCGTCGGGCTTGATTTTTCTTGGTTTTGCTTACCACCTCAGGGGAGATCTAGGGGGATGTTAATTGGCGTTAATATGGCTACCATTCAAGTAACAAACGTAGAGGTCGGTGACTTTTGTGTCAAACTCTATGTTAAATCGAAATTTGATAGTTTTGAGTGGATCCTAGTGTCGGTCTATGGAGCTGCTCAAGATGACAAGAAGCATTTGTTTCTCGCTGAATTTGTTCGGATGTGTGAAAATGAGTCCTTGCCGTTGATGGCAGGAGGAGATTTCAACATCATTAGAAATCCAACTGAGAAAAATAATAGCAATTTTAACCCGAGATGGCCGTTCATGTTTAATGCGATTATCCAAGGTATTGGTTTGAAGGAAATTGAGATGTCCGGACGCCAATATACCTGGGCTAATAGGAGAGAGAATCCAACTTTCGAAAAGTTGGATCGTATTCTCGCCACTACGGAATGGGAGCAGAAATTTCCTTTGACTACGGTCCAGGCACTTACACGAACAGGGTCGGATCACACTCCGTTATTGTTGGATTCCGGAGTGCATGCACACCTAGGGAATAAATCACGTTTTTCTTTTGAGCTTTCTTGGTTTAGAGCAGAAGGTTTTTTTGATATGGTGGCAGCCGAATGGGCTAGTTTCACCAAGGGAAATACACCAATTGAAATTTGGCAAAATAAGATAAGACACCTTCGACGGTTCTTAAAAGGGTGGGCAAAAAATATGAGTGGGCGATATAGAATTGAAAAGGAGAGACTTCTAAAAATCATAGATGAATTGGACATCAAAGCAGAAACCTCCCCACTCTCGGAGTTGGAGAGGAAAATGCTAAAAGATGCAAATGATCGAATTTGTAACCTTAGAAGAGATGAAGAGACGAAATGGGCACAAAGAGCAAAGATTAAACATGTGCAAGAGGGTGGCAATAATACGAAATATTTCCATCTTATTGCTAATGGTAAACACAGAAAAAAGAAAATTTTCCAATTAGAGCAAGACGAAGGAACCATTGTCGGTGATGAGGAGTTAACGGTCTATATTACTGAATACTATAAGAAATTATTTGGGGCATCGGCACCAAGTAATGTTCTGTTGGATGAGAATGTTACTCATGATATACCGCATCTTTCCGTCGAGGAAAATGAAATTCTCACGGCTAACTTCACGGAGAAGGAGGTCTTAGAGGCAATTTCCCAAATGGAGACGAACAAGGCGCCGGGCCCTGATGGTTTCCCTGAGGAATTTTATAAAACTTTCTGGTCTGTAATAAAGGATGATCTGATGGCTATGTTTGTTCAGTTTCAGGAAGGGGATTTGCCCCTATATAAACTGAACTTCGGCGTCATTACTTTATTACCCAAGAAAGAAAATGTGGTCCAAATTCAACAATATAGACCAATATGCCTTTTAAATGTCAGTTTTAAAATTTTTACGAAGGTGGGTACTAATCGAATTACTGGGATAGCCCATAAGGTTGTTAGGCCTACACAATCTGCTTTTATGCCTGGCCGCCACATCCTTGAAGGGGTGGTGGTTTTGCATGAGACCATTCATGAGCTTCAGCGGAAGAAAATGGATGGGGTTCTGTTTAAAATTGATTTCGAAAAGGCATATGACAAAGTAAAATGGCCATTCCTGCAACAAGCTTTGCGTATGAAGGGTTTTGCACAAAAATGGTGCGACTGGATTATGCAATTTGTTAAGGGAGGTAGTGTCGGCATACGGGTGAATGATGACATCGGTCATTATTTCCAAACAAAAAAAGGGCTGCGGCAGGGAGATCCGTTGTCCCCGATGCTCTTTAACATTGTCGCAGATATGTTGGTTGTCCTTATTGCAAGGGCAAAGGAGGACGGCCAAGTGGGAGGTCTCGTTCCGCATTTAGTTGAGGGGGGAGTCTCCATCCTGCAGTATGCAGATGACACTATCCTGTTTATGGAGCACGATTTAGCTAAAGCGGTTAATATGAAGCTAATTCTATGCATCTTTGAACAATTATCCGGCCTCAAGATCAATTTTCACAAAAGTGAGATATTTTGTTTTGGCAAAGCTAAGGAGGTAGAAGAACAATACAAGCAGATTTTCGGATGCGAGTCTGGTTCTTTACCTTTCAAATACCTTGGAGTGCCAATTCACTACAGAAAACTTAGAAATTCAGAATGGTATCCTGTAGAATGTCGTTTCGAGGGCAAATTGGGATGCTGGAAGGGCAAGTTACTATCTTATGGAGATCGGCTTGTTCTAATAAATTCTGTCTTATCTAGTTTACCGATGTTTATGCTGTCTTTTTTGGAGATACCTAAAGGGGTACGTAAAAGGCTAGATTTTTATAGATCACGTTTCTTTTGGCAATGTGATGAGAATAAGCGGAAATATCGGTTAACTAAATGGAACATCGTGTGTCGACCCAAGGACCAAGGGGGGCTCGGCATTGAGGTTCTGGAACTCAAGAACAAGTGTCTACTTAGTAAATGGCTTTATAAGTTATTAAATGAAGATGGGCTATGGCAAGAATTGTTGCGAAACAAATACTTGTCAAATAAGACATTGGCGCAGGTAGAGGCTTGCCCAACAGACTCGCCCTTTTGGAAAGGCCTCATGCGAATTAAAGTGGAGTTCTTTAGTCGAGGATTTTTCAAAGTCAATAATGGTAAAACTACTAGGTTTTGGGAGGACACTTGGCTTGGGGATACACCTTTACAGCAACAGTATCCAACTCTATACAACATTGTTCAGCAAAAGAATGTGCTGGTTCATGATGTGTTTAGAGGGGCGCCCCCAATAAATATATCGTTTAGGAGGGCGCTGATTGGAGATAGGTGGGATAGTTGGTGTCACCTATGTCTGAGATTAATGGATATCAATTTGAATGAAGATCCAGATACTTTTGTTTGGAAAGCTACCACTAATGGGGTTTTTACGGTAAAATCAATGTATGAGGACCTGATGAATGGACATACTATATTTTTGCGTAAATACTTGTGGAAGTTAAAAATTCCTCTCAAAATTAAAATCTTTATGTGGTTCCTAAATAGAAAGGTCTTGCTCACAAAGGATAATCTAGCTAAAAGAAATTGGCATGGATGCACAAAATGCTCTTTTTGTGGGTGTGAGGAATCAGTAGATCATTTGTTTATCTCATGCCCGTTTGCTAGATTGATATGGCGGGTGCTTTTCTGTACCTACAACATACCTCCACCATCCAATGTTTCTAATATGTTTGGGAATTGGTTGAATGGGGTAGATAAAAAGACCAAAGCTAGAATTCGTATCGGCGTTTCGGCTATTTGTTGGTCTATCTGGAATTGTAGGAATGATATCGTCTTTAACAGGAAAACCAATTTTCATGTTTTACAGGTTATCAATATGGCTACATACTGGATCCAACTATGGGCTGCACTGCTTCCTTCGGACCAGCAGGAGCTTATGGTGTCTGGATGCGCACGGCTCCTGTTGGTGGCACAGGAGTTTTTCTCCCGCAATACGTGGCTGCATTTTAGTCGACTTCGGTAGTTGATACTATGTTATTCTTTCGTTGGTTGATACATGTCTCAACCTTATGTGATCCTTGAGTTGTAATAAGCTGAACCTACAATAATTTTCAATAAATGGCTGTGTGCATCAATCGATGTAGAGGCCGGGACTGCCCCATTTCTAAAAAAAGCTAGCACGTACGGGAAACGATCCAGGCATCACATCCCGGCTAGCTGCTCACGTACGGGTATCCTAGCGAAGGATCAGCGAAGCTAGCTTTGCACTCAAAGTTTCATACGTGTTTGAAGTTTTGCTTTGCAAGCGGCAACGATCTAAAGGCTAGAAAACCAACATTTGGTATCAGAGCCGTGTTAAGAAGACGATGGGCAAAAGCGACGACGACTCCGTCACCAGCTCGAAGTCCGTCAAGTCCAAGGACAAGAGCAACGGCTCAAAGACGAACAAGAACGGCGACGCCAAGTCCCTCAAGTCCGAGGACAAGAGCAACGGCTTAAAGGCGAACAAGAACGACGACAAGATCGTGAAGGAGGCAAAGAAGACAGCAACCAGCAGGGCGAGTGGTGCCAAAGTAATGGCGCACCGCAATATCCCCGTGCAGTACCCGATGCTGACCGACACAAACTACGGTGTTTGGGCGGTGAAGATGAAGATTATTCTCCGATCACTCCGAGTGTGGCAGGCAATCACCGACGATGACGTCGACGACGAGTGCGACGAAGGTGCCATGGCCGCCATAGCCCAGTCGGTGCCGGATTCCGTGCTGATGACATTGGCGGAGTTCGAGACGGCAAGAGAGGTGTGGGACGCACTAAAGGAGATGAGGATTGGAGAAGATCGCGTCACGAAGGCTCGAGCACAAGTGCTGAAGCACCAATTTCACAAGTTACAAATGGAGGAAACATAATCGGTGAACGACTACGCCATGCGTCTCACCACGTTGGTAGGAGAGATCCGCGCACTTGGTGCAAAGCTCGATGAAGTTGACGTCGTGGAAAAGTTTTTCAGCTCAGTTACTGATAAATTCACGTACATCATCGGCACGCTCGAGCAGCTCACCGACATCGAGAACATGACCATAACGGAGGCGATCGGACGCTTGCGGACGTGGGAAGAAAATTCTCGTGGTTGTCGGAGAGGCCAAGGAGGAGGCGGCGATCAACTCTTCTACGCACACGCTGACTGGGAAGCCCCAAGAAGCAAAGGAAGGCACGATGATGAAGAATCAAGCTACTCTAATCAAGATGAGCATGATGAAAAGGGCAAAGGAAAAGGCAAGCCACGAGGGCGTGGCAAAGGTGATCAATCCAACAAGCAGAGGCGACGGAACTTGGATATGTCCAAAGTCAAGTGCTACAACTGCAATACGATGGGTCACTTTGCAAAGCAATGTCCGGAGCCAAACAAGCGGGAGATGAGAGCAAACTTGGCGAAGTATGAAGACGACGATCCAGCCCTTTATATGGCTGAAGTTTGTGATCTCGCCCACGCGGTGGTTGCGAAGCCAAATCGGAAGGTGCTACTTCTCGAGAAGAAGGTAACACCTAGGTTATCCGGGAACAAGGACACGTGCGACCAAGGTGACCGAGGTGATCACGATCACCACGATGCGGACACGGACGATGATGATGACATGAGTGAAGATCTTGGCAACGAAGATGCCGCAGATGAGGCGGTGCATGGTGATCTTGATCACAACAAGGCGCAAAGTGACACTGACCACAACGACGATGGTCACGGTCACGACGACTACGCCAACGACACGGATGCCGACGACCCGGCACCAAGCATGCCAAGAACTTCGCCAACTTCCTCAATCGCATCGATATCGACAAAATTTGTGTCTTCTAAAGTTGAGGAGCTGACAAATTTTGTGGAGGCGAGCAAAGATCCAAGTTGGAAGCACGCCATGGATGAGGAGATGAAGGCGATTGAGAGCAACAACACATGGACCTTGGTAACCCGACCTCCGAACCATAAGCCTATTGGTTTGAAGTGGGTTTACAAGTTGAAGAAGGACACGAAGGGTGTTGTTGTGAAGTACAAGGCAAGACTCGTTGCAGAGGTCTATGTACAACGTCAAGGAGTTGACCATGAGGAGGTGTTTGCACCGGTTGCTCAACTCAAGATCGTGAAGCTGTTCCTAGCAATGGCAACACAAGAGGACTGGAAGGTTCATCACATGGATGTTAACTCCGCATTCCTCAACAGTGATCTCACGGAAGCAGTGTACATAGAACAGCCCCTCGGCTACGAGAAGAAAGACGAAGAAGAGAAGGTTTACAAGCTCAAGAAGGCAATATATGGGCTCAAGAAAGCGCCACGAGCTTGGAATTCAAAGTTGGACCAAAGTTTGGTCTCACTCGGGTTCACTAGATGTCCCCTCGAGCACACGGTCTATATGAAGCACTACAAAGATTCGAACGTGCTAGTTGGCAGCGACATGGTAGGCGAGGTTGATGATCGGAAAAGCACATCGGACATGGAAGGTCCAAATCTGATCAGCTGGAGTTCTCAGAAACAAAAGGTGGTGGCACTCTCTTCATGCGAAGCAGAGTACATTGCGGCGAGCACGACGGCTTGTCAAGATGTGTGGCTGAAGAAACTCCTAGCTGATCTTACGAAGAAGGAGGTGCAGAAGGTGTCACTCAAGATCAACAACGAAGATGCAATCTCAATGTGCAAGAACCCGTTTCATCACGAAAGAAGCAAGCACATAGACACCCGGTTCCGCTACATCCGGGAGTGCATTGAGGAGGGGATGATCGAAGTTCAACACGTGAACACCAACGACCAGCTTGCTGACATTCTTACCAAGTCCCTCGGCAGACAGAAATTCATCTGAGATAAGGAAGAAAGTCAGAGTGCACAAGAGGCTGGCTCTCCATTGGTCTCGACTCCTTGTCGGCAATTCATCGAGCACGTGGGCGAACGTAGGGCCCTGGTGTGTTGTTGCCATCGGCCGGTAGGGAGATGGGCGGCATTGCATTAACGTCTCTCCGCATACCTCCCGTAAAAAGAAAGTCTCTCCTCATACAAATGGATGCCATTATCTGCACTTCTGCAGGTGTACGAATTAAGTAGCGCCAGCTAGCTCCGCCGCGCGCCTTAGTCGACAGTACACTTGCGCGGCGGCGACCGGTGACGAAACACGACGAAGTTTTGGCTCGGCATCGTTCATGGACGTATCAAATAGCTCGGGTGTAGACGCCGGTGACTGAACGTACAGTAGCTGTGTACATCCAAATCGAGCGGGCAAGATACGCATGTCTGCCACTGAATTTGGATACTTGAACCGTGGAGAATATGCTGAACGTGTATATGGTCGTTCGTTTTTTCATAAAATGTAATTTCTACCCGACTATAAATTAATAAACGGTTTTGCTAACTCTTAATCTAATCGTCTGACAATTAACTAAATCTCAGGCACTTTCTTAGCCGTTAGATTTGCATCGCGGTTCGTGCTAGTCTGGTAGTTACACATGAGTTGCAACTGAGAAAATATGCACTTAGAGCATCTCCACGGGCACCCCCAAAGACCCATTGGGGGGCGAACCCAAAAATCTGCCACACTGGCACCTCCCAAGTGTCCGGCCCGACCCAAATACTATCTGGCATCCCACGCAATGCATTTAAGTCGGCATGGATGCAGTCGCACCACCCACCTCGGCGCATATAGTCCCTGGCCTCGCCGAGCCTCAGAATGCACACGCCTGCATCCCCATCCGCATCTCCCACCTCGCCTATGACCGCCATGGCGAACAACTACCAGGTGAGCAGCTCGGCGCTCCGGGGCGTCCGAACCATCAACTTCGAGGAGGCGTGGGACTTGTACCTCTACGGGGCTGCTCGTCCCGCTGGATTCCCGCTTTCTCAAGGGGTGGTGCACGTCCAACGGCGGGCTCCCAGGGCCGGCGCTGCCGGAAACTGTGGAGCAAATCCAGTGCGCCGTCACCTGACGCCGGCGCTAGCTGACATGGGATGAGCGAACCCTCCCAGAGTACGACGACCACAGCTGGGCCCGCTTGCTCCAGGGCTTTGAGTGCGAGCGCGGCGAGGCCCTTCTACGATGACCCGGTCCCGCCATCGTGCTACAACGCGGAGACGCGGCACCGCTGCTGGGAGCGGACCGGCCACACAGTGGCCCCCGCCTTTGAGGCCGCCCGCGAGCATGTTGCGACGGGGAACTCAACCCCCCTGCGGATGCTGCCACCGGTCGCACCGGCCCCGCCACGCCGCAGCGACCAGGCCCGCGTCTGCCATACGGTGTAGGAGGAGCAGCGTCTGCCACTGAATTTGGTGCTATTCCCCCAAAAACATTCTCGCTATACTTTCTTCCGTGAAGATTTTAATTGGTTTACCCAATCTCTAAAATAAAATTAGTGTGGACGTCAGAGGGTTACTGTACCTATAGGGCAATTTAATAACATGATTAAACATCTAAACAGAGATTCGATTTCTCTGTCCCTGGCAGGGAACGACGACTGTGACATCCATGTTCTTCCAAGAACTAATCTAACTAGGTGGGTCTCCGCCAACAATTTGGTTGGTTTGAGAAAATCTCAGTATTGGGTCAACAACAATCTTGGTTCGGGGGTTTAAGTAAACCAGTTAGAAGTAATTTCGGTGAGCAAATGTGCAGACAAAAAACGTGGGGAGAAAGAAACAATAAAATAGTGTATAGAAAAAATTGGATGTCCTTTGTGCCCAAAGGATTTTTTAGCACATTTAATGTTTTATGGGATTTGATTGTCTTCTCCACGCAAGTCTCACCCGCCATAATGGGTAAAGGTAGGATTGAGCGTGTGACATACATGGCTTTGCAAGTCATACCAAGCATATCCTATTAGTAAGACATCATCGAGAAAATTGAGGAATAAGACATAAAGAGGCTGAAATAATATACACCAAATGATAAAGAGAGAAGCAATAATGACATTAATTTCATTCAAAATCAAGGTTACTAACATTGATTCGTTCACTTTGATTTGATATACGCACCCATAGATCAATAGAAAATAAATACCAAAACATTTTATCAGTAGATGTTCACAAACTTTATTTTTTGTTACAATATATTTATGTTAATACTTGGACCATAATACGCGCAACATGTTACCAACATAATTTCTTTTATTTTGAAAATACTGAAGCTCTTTTCCATCAAGAATAAAAATTCAGATATCATATTTTTAAGTTGGTTAAGATTGAAACAAAGACCAAAATTGATCTAGCGAACATGCACAAATTAGTTTGGTTGTTGTTCTCGAAACCTCACCTCTTACTGTATAAATAAGATATCGATAAAAAAAGTGTTAATATAATCAGATTTTTTACAAAACATTTTATAATTCTTTAATCTCATTTATTTGCAATATAGCCATTCACAAATAAACATGAGAAAGGAATATCTTCATAACATCAAATTATATAACAGAAACTTTCAACAAAACTACAAGTGGTGACTCTTTAATCTCATTTCTTTGCAATATAACTATTGACACAATAAAATGTAAACTTCACGGCTTCAAGATAGCATCCATATCCGAGCAGTGAGTATTTTATAACAAATAAAGTAAACATGAGAAAGAAATATCTTCATAGCACCAAATTGTACAATCAAAAAATTCGACAAACTACAAGTGGTGCCCTCGCATTTGAGAGGGCCTCTGTGCTAGTTAATTAGGAGAGAAAAGCAAAATGAGTGATAGGAGAAGCTGCCTGTCAAACAAATATTTTTTTACTGTTGAATGAGCCTATAGCATGAGCCTACAGCAGTGGCTAAGTACTGGACTAAATTCAGGGTGTTTTTGGTTCATGTACAAACTAGCACTATCAAAGTTGGAAAGAATCAGTTTGCCAATTTTTTGTTAAGACAATCCTGAACCCTTACTTGGCCAATTATTTAGCAAAAAGCAGTAAAAGATTGGGATGACATGTTATTGGCAACCAAAATTTTGATAACAAATCAAGAAAACACCAAAACTGAAGGATTGCCAAAAAAAATTCAAGTACAAGTAACCAAAGGTTGCTGTCTATCGCATTAAGATTGGGAAAAAAGATTAAACAAAGTGGCTACATACGGCATTAATTGCTGTCCGTCGGCACACTGGATTACTTCGGCCTCTCTCTAACCCACCTCCTGCCTAGCAAGCCTCCACACATCTAACTCATCGTTTGCTCTACAAACAACTACAGAAAGACTAGCAGCTTCTATATATGTTGAACACTCTAGCATTTCGCTCTAGCCAAAGCCTTCTCATACCAGCAATAATCGTTCTTGCGAATTCACTTCTCTGAACACGACTGCGAGGAAGCACCGTCTGGTACCAGCAGGGCAGCAGTCCCTCAGCGTGGTCTGCCAAGCAGGAGTTGTATCAGGTTGTTGCCTTCCATTGCAAAGTCTGAACCAAAATTCTCTTGAGAAGGGACAGTTAACCATCATATGATCCATTGTCTCCTGTTCTTGATCACAGAAGGTACATTTCGCAGGCCCTGTAGACCTTGTTTAGCCAAACGGTCTGCATCCAACATCGATTGTGCATAAGAGCTGCCTGCTTTTCCATAGGTTTTATGCGCTGGATGGAGCCGTCAACCGTGGAAGAATGCAGTGTTGACTGAACAAGCAGAGTATGACCGTTTGCTGAAAATATTGTCCTCCTCGGCGAGGCTGCCGATATTTTAACGTATTTTAATTAGGAGAGCAAATTTGTGCACTTACTAGTCTAAAACGTTTAGAATAACCCGTAGTTCAGTTACACAACTCTTAAACAAGACTCCTGGGACGTACTATATTTTTATTTCCATAAGAGTTGCATGTATAAGAAAGACGAGTTTTACAGGGTGAATACACAGTACACACTACCAGCTGGAACGGAGTCCCGAGAGGCCGAGACTGGATGACGATAGCCGTAAGTGCAACACGTACGTATACGACATACGTACATGCACTGATGCACCTACCTTTTATTGACCATATTGTACTTTGTACGTGCGGCAACATCACGTACTACATCGGGTACTGTGGTGCTCAGTTGCGGACTTCCGCCCGGTACATGGGCTCCGGGATCTCGTCGGGGCTCGCGCAGCAGCGACGACAGCCATGGCGACCGTAACTGCAGCAGTGGTACCGGCAGCCGCTGTATCCTCCACCTCCGCCGCCCCCACCGTGGGAACCGCCGCCGCCTCCTCCGCCGTGCGAGCCGCCGCCGCCTCCTCCACCTTGGTAGCCGCCGCCGCCTCCTCCGCCGTGGGAGCCGCCGCCGCCGCGGTAGGCCTGCACACCGGCCTTGGTCTCTTCCTTCTTGGTCTCTGCATGAACAAAAAAAGTATATATGCATGTAAATTGCGATTGTACTACCAGTCTATCCCTACTCCCTAGTATGTAGCGTAGTCCCTAACGAACGAATCGGTAAAGAAATTGGTGCGCTAGCTCACGGGTTTCTTCAGCTGTGGCGACGAGGAAAGCCGCAGCAAGCAGGAGAGCAAACACAATGAGACCCTTGGACGCCATGCTTGACACCCTCTTCTTCAGCGTGCAAAGCTTGTAGTGCTAGCAAGCTGGTCTGTCTGTGTGATGGATGTCCATGCAAACCAGAAGCAAATTTATAGGCGGCCGGGAGAGGGTGGATTCGATCTTCCAATGGAGGAAAGGATAAGATAGGAGGACATGTGGCCAAGAGGCTGGCTCTCCATTGGTCTCGACTCCTTGTCGGCAATTCATCGAGCACGTGGGCGAACGTAGGGCCCTGGTGTGTTGTTGCCATCGGCCGGTAGGGAGATGGGCGGCATTGCATTAACGTCTCTCCGCATACTTACTCCCGTAAAAAGAAAGTCTCTCCTCTTTTTTGAAAAGCCTACGTATATTCAACGGCAAAGCACCACATACAATGTACACGGTACAAATACAGAGAAAAGAGTACAATACGTAGGGGAAGAAGAACCAGAACGAAGCACAGCAACTCCACCGGCGCCGGCGACGAAGACCATCCACCACCTTCTCACCACTGCCTGAGAGCGCCCTCCTTGTAGAAAGATGCCGCAGAGCCCGCCCGCCGCGCCGCGGCGGAACTTATGCCGGTGAACGACCACGGCAAGCGCCCTCACTCGCCTCCACCTCCACCTTGCCGAAGACGATCTCGATCCCGACGAAGAGAGGAGCCGCCGACCACGCCTGGCTCCGATTTCCAGCCACCGGATCCGCCGCCACCGCGGATCCGACGGGAGGCAAGGGAACTCAAGGACCCCACCGGGCCTCGAGCGCCCACAAGTCGCACGCGAAGAAGACGAGCCCCGCAGAGCACCGCCGCCGGAGAAGGACGCGCCGACACCAAACACCCCACCACCAGCACCACCTCCTCCAAGGCACCGCCGGCGGGGATCCCACCCTACCCTACCGTATGTACAGGCCGGAGACGGGGATCCCCCACCCTCCCGCTGCCGAAGCAGCCGACGGAGGAGAGGGATTTCGGCAGCCGACGGAGGAGAGGGATCCCACGCCTCGGCGGCGCGGACGCGGTGGATCGACGGGTTCGCCCCAAAAATCGCCTTCGGCGTCGCCTCTCTTCAACAGTGGCGGAGGAGAGGATAAGGCCGACCCTACAGCAAAAGAAAGTCTCTCCTCATACAAATAGATGCCATTTTCTGCACTTCTGCAAGTGTACGAATTAAGTAGCGCCACCTAGCTCCGCCGCGCGCCTTGGTCGACCGGTGACGAAACACTACAAAGTTTTGGCTCGGCATCGTTCATGGACGTCGTATCAATCAGCTCTGGTGTAGACGCGGGTGACTGAACGTACAGTAGCTGTGTACATCCAAATCGAGGTCGACCGGCATCGTTCATGCATGTCTGCCACTGAGTTTGGATACTTGAACCGTGGAGAATATGCTGAACGTGTATGGTCTTACGTTTTTTCATAAAAAGTAATTTCTACCGACTATAAATTAATAAACGGTTTTGCTAACTCTTAATCTAATCGTCTGAGAATTAACTAAATCTCAGGGGTCTTCTTAGCCGTTAGATTTGCATCGTGGTTCGTGCTAGTCTGGTAGTTACACATGAGTTGCAACTGAGAAAAATATGCACTTAGAGCATCTCCACCGGCACCCCCAAAGCAACCCTAAAGACCCATTGGGGGGTGAACCCAAAAATCTGCCACACTGGCACCTCCCAAGCGTCTGGCCCGACCCAAATACTATCTGGCATCCCACGCAATGCATTTAGGTCGGCACAGATGCAGTCGCACCACCCACCTCGGCGCATATAGTCCCTCGCCTCGCCGAGCCTCAGAATGCACACGCCTGCATCCCCATCCCCATCTCCCACCTCGCCTATGACCGCCATGGCGAACAACTACCAGGTGAGCAGCTCGGCGCTCCGGGGCGTCCGCACCATCAACCTCGAGGAGGCGTGGGACTTGTACCTGTACGGGGCTGCTCGTCCCGCTGGATTCCCGCTTTCTTAAGGGGTGGTGCACGTCCAACGGCGGGCTCCCAGGGCCGGCGCTGCCGCAAACTGTGGAGCAAATCCGGTGCGCCGTCACCTGACGCCGGCTAGCTGACATGGGAGGAGCGAACCCTCCTAGAGTATGACGACCACAACTAGGCCCGCTTGCTCCAGGGCTTTGAGTGTGAGCGCGGCGAGGCCCTCACCTTCTACGATGACCCGGTCCCGCCATTGTGCTACAACGCGGAGACGCGGCACCGCTGCTGGGAGCGGACCGGCCACACAGTGGCCCCCGCCTTTGAGGCCGCCCGCCAGCATGCTACGACGGGGAACTCAACCCCATTGCGGATGCTGCCACCGGTCGCACCGGCCCCGCCACGCCGCAGCGACCAGGCCCACGTCAGCCGGCCGGTGTAGGAGGAGCAGCGTGCGCCGCCGCGTCGGGGAGGCGGAGGCTGTGGCATCATCATCCGCGTTCATCGCGAGCCACCACGAGGTGGCCCGTTGATCCGAGATTTCGGCCCGGCCTGGCGATCCCCACCACGTTGCCGCATCTACCTGCGCCGCTCCAAGCCAGAGGTGAATACGGAACCACTGCCGGTGGAGGTGGTGCCGTCTGGCTACCACGTGTCGTCGCCGCTGTGGGACGATGAGCACAATGGCGACTCCCCCGGCCGGCCTCTCGTGGCCTCGGTCAAGGCGTCCTCTTTCGGCCAACGGCAGGCTGCCTGGAGACCATCGAGGGCAGATGGCGGAGGAGGATGCCTCGACCTCTCGTGCGGCTCGCCCCTCCACCTCGCGTGATGCCTCCTCCACCACCGTCTTCAACCTCGACAGCGTCGACTGGGAGAAGCTCGCGGACGAGGACGACAAGGAGTAGCTAAGGTTTGTTTAATTTTCATTGTAAAATATAACAAAATTTGAATGAAAATTTGAACCTTTTAATTCACAAATATTTTTTTAGTTATTTTTTGGGGGTGCCGGTGTGGGCGGCACCCCACGATTGGCCGGACAAGTGTCTGGCAACCCCCAAAGCGAATACAATTTGGGAGGCGTCGGACAAATTTTGGTGGGTGCCGGTGGAGAGGCTCTTAAATATCATCAATGGATTTGGCATCCTGATTTGTGTTGTCTGAGATTTACACATAGTTTGCAACCGTTTGCAACTGACTAAGATATAGTTAATTCTTTGTTGACCCCTTAATTTTTGGATTTGCAACATGATTCATGTTGAACCGAGAGTTGCACATGAGATGCAGTTGTGTGCAATTGACTAAGATTTAGTTAAATCTAATTCTAGACATTCACATTAATAATACCTTGATAGGTTCAGAGGTAACAGGCGTGCTCGACAACATCCAAAAGGAGGGCCGACACAAAACTAAACCAGCAGCCAAACGCTAGAGTCAAGCTAAGGATGCCGCCACGAGTAGGTGTATCGAAACATCATCTTGAGCATCTCCAAAACAAGCCCCAAGATAGGGAGATACTTACTTATTAGGAGTCACCACCATTGCTGAAAGAATAATAAGGTTCTGATGACGCAATTTAACCATCTGGTTAGGGAATTTTTACTCTATAGCATATTTTTTACGATTAATCCAGAGCACCTAGTCTAGAATGGAGAAAAATGTCCAAGTTACCCGGCTAGTTAGGGAATAACACTGTTCATTGAAAATATACTCACAGATCTTAGCCTCTAGTTAGGGAATTTTTCCCTCTACTCTCTTTCATGTGCCTTGCTTAGTACAGTGTTATTCCCTCTACTCTCTTTCATGTGCCTTGCTTAGTACAAATGCTATGTTTAGGCATAATTCTGCTAAGAACATATACTCACAGATCTTAGCCTAGACCCTGGATATGTTCTACCATCTGTCTGAGTGTAGCTTGTGCTCCGGGAGCTTGAATAACATGCATCATCAGTTTATGCATGCTCTTCCTAACTGCTTAGATTAGTTCGTAGAGTATATTTTTCTAGCTGCAATAGATCTTGGTGTTCTCTTCACATGTGAAATAAATCTGGTATGGGTTGTCTTGTTCGGCTGTACGCTGCTTTGTTTATACTGCTAGGCTTTGCTTGTGAGCCCACGCCCAGATAACTTTCATATATGTGTAAGCTTCTTTCACGCGGATCCTCTCTGGTTTTGGTGGATTCCCTCTTGATCTTATCCATGTGGCTTTATTTTTGGTAGATGCCAAGTGAAATTCTTGCTAGATATTTACCTTGTGGGGTTTAAAACAATCTGGTGGCTTGTTGATCACTACTTTTATCTTTGCTTAATCAAATGTGGCTTTGAAATCAAATTCGTTCCTTAATACCAATTTAGATTTCCATCTATTTACTTTTGGGATTTCCTTTAACTTGAACATAATCTGATTAGAAGGTATCAGCCTTACTGCCTATTGTCATTGCTTGAAGATCATCACAACTCCCAATGTCCCTGCTTGTTCCTGTTGGCTTTTATTGATCATGTTGTTGCCTATTCCCTGAAATTGTCCCTTACTTAAGGTACGATGATGCCTTGTGTCTCCAAGGTTGCCCTCTATTGTGAGCATGGTCAACTTCAAATATGATCTAGTCCCCCTTTGCTGCCACTCAGATAGAAATGTCCTTAAGTTTGTTTAGTGTTGATCAAGAATTAATCCTGATTGGACATGGCTAAGTTTCAAACACTAATCTTTCTCACATAAATGTGAAGGCAAACATTTTAACTTTCAATAAGAAGTTTTCCTTATCTTGTTTCTCTTATTTGCAGGTTTAAAAGAAGATAAGAAGTTGATAAGATGTAGTAGAAGACCTAGTATAGGTTTTAGAAGTATAGGAATTTCCACTTCTATGTAAATTTTTTATTTTTTATTTATTTGTGGACATTCTCCACAGATTATGTAATAAATATGAGATGGTCAATAAAGTGTTCATTTGTATCACTCATATTTTTATTCTATTTTTCATGAATTATTTGACCTTGTAATAATTATTTAGAATGTTAACTTATGCAAATATTGGAATGAAATATTCCACTTGTCTTATGATTTTAAATTCAAATACTTGGATGAAATGAGTTTGAATATCTTGCTAGCATTTATATATAAGTCAAGTACTTATGCTCAGATTTATGAGGTTTTTCCCAAATGTGATAATTAGCAAAGGTCATGTCGAAACTTATCGCGCTTTATGTCGACAAAACTATTTATAGATCCTCGACAGAAGTGAAAACTTTGATCACTTTGCTCACTATATCGAAAAGTTCGATATTTCCCCATAATTTTATATGCATGCATGCTAAATGCACATATCTAATTTCTACCCTTTGGAAACCTAAAACTACAGAATCTGACATCCTATTCCGGTAGATCAATGCCAAGATCTTGTATGAATTCAGTTGTTTGTTTTTGATTGACTGCTTGGACTTGTTTGAGAAGAGTGGTGTTCTTCTTAATAACATTGATTTTATGTTGTAAATGTTGATCATTTTTCTATATACTTGACGAAAACTTTATAAAGTTGGATATTAACTAAAACTAATGCGTACTACATTTTGACATAGAGAGACAACTAGATTCGTTGTGCATGCGATCAATCGACTTCGAAGCACATCATATTACATGAGCCATACTACTGATTAGCACACATCACATAGATTAAGAAACACACATCAAATTGATTAAAAAACACGCATCACAATGATATTTATTATTCCAAGGAGACATAGGACGAGCACGAACGTACGTAGATATATAGTTCACTTGCACACAATGGAGATTTATTTTATTCAGTACCCTGGACAAATCTTCCACAGGGCTTCGGTCCTAGCTAGCCAAGCCAGCTAGGCAGCTACCCAAGGAGATCCGGCTAGTTATGCACCTCCGGGCGGTCCATGGGCTCCGGAACCTCATTGGCGGCTCTGCAGCACCGCATGCAATCGCCGCGGTACCCACGACGGCAGCAGCCCCACCGGCCGCAGGGCCCGTAGCCACCACCGCCCCCGCGGCCTGGGTAGCCGCCGTTGCCCCCACCGCGGCCTGGGTAGCCGCCGCCACGCCAGTCGTCCTGAACGCCGGCGCTGTTGGTGCTCACCTTCTCCTCCTTGTCATCTGCACGCAGATCACACATATACATGATACAAAGATGATAGCAAGTTCTCGCATGTGCAATGTGAGTAACGTCAATTTTGCGCTATGCCGCTATGTATGCCGGTGGAAGAACAGAGAAGACAGTCGAAGGAGCTCACGAGATTGCTCGGAGGCTGCGGCGGCGATGAGGACGGCCGACGCGAGGAGGACAGCCAGCACGAAGAGAGCCTTGGTCGACGCCATTGCCGATCGATCGATCTAAAGCTAGCTGAGTGAGGACTGAACCTAAGCTTTGCTTGTGTGTTGAGAGACTGACCAGGGCGAGGTCTTATTTATAGGGCAGAGCGGGCGCAAGTGAGCATGGGAGCCGGAAGGGATGAGGAGTGGGCGAACGTGCATGCAGTGATATAATTCACATGCAACGATCAGTAGAGATCCATGCACGGGCGCGTACATGTTGGACTACGAATTCGTTGAACGGCTCGTTCAGATTCATATGCACATACTATATCTTTGTGCACATACGCTCTTGTAACTTGGTATTGCTCATGCCTGCGTTTATTTTCCTTGAACATGTTGAATTTAATTATCTGTTTAAAATTCCTTGTATGACGTGGACACACACATGCACTCACAGGCTCACAGCACCACATGCATGCACATATTCACATGTCACCTAGTCGCGGAGCGTCAAAATTAACGAAATCCGTCTCGATATCAATGAGACCCATCTGCTGATTTCGTATTACACTGCTAGAACTTGAGCAATTTAGAGATGCTCGGGATATGCTTTTGTTGTTCATCAATAAAATAAGGGTAATCTTGTATTTCCTATGTCTCACAATTTGATATGTTATTACATTCAATATATTTCTATTCTAAACCTGAAATTGTGGAAACTATCGTGCAAACAAGTTCTTGGCTTAATTCGCCCCGTGGAACCGTGAAGGTGCCACCTACGATTTCGTGTAAACGAAAAATTCAAGCATATAGTTTAGAGTACTTTGTGAGGAGATTTAGAAGCTCAAATCTCAATGTTGGGAATCAACATTTCGTCCCTGACCTAGCCGCCAGGCAGCTACCCATCTTCCTCCTTCGATCTCCACCGGCGAAGGGGCTAGTCCCCTCTCCCTCCGCTTGCTGCTCCGGCGGCAGGAGGGAGGGGGGACCCTGTTTCCTCCGTTCTGGCATGGAAAACAGGGTTAGGATAATTGTGGCGTGATGCGTCGTTGGTGTGGTGGGAGCGGCGACCAGGCAAATAAATTTGTCTCAACTCCAATCCCACACCGGCGTTGTCCTTCATGGCGGCGTCTCGGAGTTGGTGGCATCGTGTGCTTACCGATTCTTCAGATCGGTGGCTTTAGGTTCATGGATGGTGTCGGCGAGGCGGCGGCGGCGATTCCAGCAGATGGGTTTTCCCTCCTACTATGTCCCCGTTGCTGCGACTTTGTCTTCGGCGCCATGGTGGCGCACGGAGGATTTGTCCAGGAGTACGCGCAGACGGTTGTCTGGACTCGTGACAGCTGGAATATGGTGCATCTTGTGCTGGGTTCGTGGTTGGAGGCTGGCGGTTCTGGTTCCCCTACTCCGACGTCGTCGTGGGGGTGTCAGTTTTGAAGCTCGATGGCGTGTCCGGAGTCGTGCAGCCCCGGGCCGGTCTGATTTTTTCAACGGCAATGGTTTGTCCTATGGAAAATTAATTGGGAGGTCCGAAAAGTTGTTGATCAGTGATGGAGCCGCATCGAGCTCGATTGAAGAGGTGATCTGTCTCTCTTCTCTTTGGTGGCCTCTACGGTGGTGTTGAACGAGAGGGATATGCGTTGGTTTATCACATAGTTTTCTCCTATCTCCATGGATGCGCTTAAGGCATCCATGATGGCTGACCACACCTCTTCGGGCTCCTGCTTGACGGGAGGCGGGGGCTTCACGTTCACGTTATCCTTGCTAGACTTTGCCAAGTTGTGCCTGTCGGCGTTGCCTCCATCATACACGGGCTACGGCCTGGTCTCTTGCATATATGTCTGTTGCGATGCCGCACTATCCCTGCCCGGTCATCGATCTTGGGCTTGGACACACACATGGCCGGTGGCGCGTCGCTCCTTTTGGCTCTAGGGTGTGTTGCGCGACATACAAGCGCCGCTCCACGGAATTGTCCTACCGCTCATGTGGGCCGCCTTTGTTGGAGAACTGCCTCGGCCAAATCGTTCTCAAAGAGCTCGCCCCCCTAGTCGGAGTTTGGCGTGTAGCATGATTTCCGAGGTTCCTCCACAATAATTCCGGCGATGTCGAACGACTTCGTACGGCGATGTCGAAACCCTTAGCCGGCCCCGATAGTTGGAGCTTTGGAGTGTCCAGACAATTTAGGTCCTCAAATAGACTGATGGAAGGACCGTTGGTGCTTATTTTCTGGTCGTACCCCCCCCCCCCCCACACACACCAACCCGGACAGATGGGTCCTTTCGGGCCTTGGACATATTGTAAGAAAGTAGTTTAGGCGAATCCACGTGCATACACGTGTGGATGAACCAGCCATGTCCTAATCTCGCGTTATGTTTTCTTTTTGAGAACCTAAAATGGAGTCCGGGCTACATGGTGCTCGTTTTTTTAAAAATTCGAAATTGGCATTTTAAGCTCTCAAAAATCGAGAAAAAATTCCCGCATTTAGATATTGTAGAGATCTACAATCTTGCAAATTTTCAACTCCAAATTCGTTTTATTTTGGGCTGCACAAAAAAGACAAATGGGTGGATCTGGGTGGTGAACAATACATAGTTTAAAAGTTTTGAATTTTTCCTCGGTTTATCTTTTGTTTACAACCCAAAATAAAACGAATGTTAAGGTAAACTTTTGCGCTTATAGATCTCGGCACTATCTATATCTGTGATATTTGTCGCGATTTTTGCAAACTAAAAAATATCATTTTCGATTTGTTTTTTTTTTTAAAAGGGGCTCCATATAACCTGGGTTCTAAAAATCCACTCTCCTTTCTTTCTATTTTCTTAAATGATACATGTCCTTTTCACTAGAAAAAAATACAAGCACACGTTATGGACCAGACATTTCTTAACCTCGAGTTATATAACGTGGAGATTTCGTGCTCCCGATCTCCAATGATCTCACTATTTTAAAAAATTCAAAAGGTATGTTTACAAGTTTCAAAAAATTTAAAAAAAAATATGCATGTTCTCAATGATATATCCTACAAACATGCAAAATCTCAATGCAAAATAAATTTGTGTTTTGAGCTACACAAAAATGATAAATTTACAGATCTGAGAATAGTGAACAATATATAGTTTCAAATCTTCAACTTTTATCATTTTTGTGTAGACTACAATACTAAAATATTCGCACTGTGATTTTGCACGCTTATAATATACATCATTAACATCATACGAGAATTGTTTCAGATTTTTCTGAAACTTTTAATACATTTTTTGATTTTTATAAAACAGTGTGATCACTGGAACCGGGAGACAAAACGAGTTTCTGCTATGTGGATTAATATACCTGTCCTCGGACTTCCATAGGCACCGCACATCCCAAGTGTTCGCACCCAAATTTGGCACCTAGCCGGCCCGACCCCAGATATCCTCGATCCAGGGGAGAAGACGCCAAAACATGGGGATGAAGGAGGGAGACAAGCAATGTCTCAATTGGCAAAGCCATAGGCTGCAGGCCACCATGTCTCAGGACCCGGCATTTGGTCCTATCGGAGCTGGCCAAGGCGCACAGAGCCGGCCAAGGCGCCGCCATCATCCGAAAGCCGACATTCTCCCTGTTGCCGGCCAGAGCCACCATTATGCAAGAGCCGGAATTCTCCCAGTTGCCAGCCAGAGCCAACATCATGTAGGAGCCGGCATTCCATGAGCCGGCATTATCACAGAAGTCAGCCTGCATTTTTCTAGGAACATGCCCTCCAGAAGCCCGGCATTTATCCCAGAGTTGGCCATTGGAGGCCGGCATTATCCAAGGAGCCGGCACGACCTAGCCGGCAAGTTCAAGCCGGCACCGCCGTGTCCCAGGAAGAGGAGGATCTGTCATATTATAGCCAGCGTGCCGCCATACCTCTACATCTCAGTTGGCAGGCATAAGCCGGCATGTCACCAATATGTTCTACCCGGCGTGCTGCTACGTTTAGTTGACGGGATAAGCCGGCACATTGCCATATACCAGAGAGAGCCGGCATACCTTCACTCCTCACTCGGTAAGCCGTCATGTCGGGTCATGCTATGATCAGGCGACCTAGCCGGTTAAGGTGGTGACTCGAAGATAACCCGGAGTACAACATACATAGATTTGCACGACAGCGCTATGAAGATGACCTCGTATGGAAAAGTGCCTAACACGGAAGTTGTGTGTATCGTCAAGGCGCACAATATTGGTTTTGGAGGTGTCTTCATCCGAATTAGTATGCGACCTACAGAGTTATGGCAAGACCCAGGCGACTTGACCTATCACCTGCCAGAATCCGACCTGAAGAGGAAGATGGACCCGTAAAGTCATGAAGACGGCCTTAGATGGAAAAATCATAGTCGCAAGAGTTGTTCGCCTCGTCGAGACGTACAAGTTTGGTCTTTGGGCCATATCCATCAGAGTTTGTATGCGAATTTGCGGCCGCGACAAGAAGCAGGTCAGGAGGTGCTGCAAATCTGGACAGGAGTTCGATTTGAACTAGGACTAGGGTTTTAGGACGGTTTTGATGTAATTTTCTTGTAAGAGAAAGTCCTATGCTTGTACGGCAAGTCCAACCACCTCATATATATATGAGAGGTGACGGCCGATTGAATAACACCAATCGAACAAATCAATCTATCACACCTTCGCGTGTTCAATTTATCCCTCACCCTTGTACCTATGCTTCTCGTTCCTTCGTAAGCCGGTCATCATGCCGGCAAGCTGCAAGGTCACGAGGCTCTAGGGGCGATCAGGTCGACCTGGAGCAGCCAATCGTCTCCGGCTTCCTCCGACGGGGCTTGTCCCGAGGGGCTGGGGCGTCTGGTATCAAAAGAGTCGGCTGAACTGTCTTGCGTGTCGCGCTTTCAGCCGGCCTCCCGCGGTGTGAGTTGCGGAGCATCTCCCCGGCGCCGCGGGTACACGAGGACGTGTTCGTGTGACGCGTTTCAAGCGCAACACACTTTTTGACGACTCCGCAGGGGACGAAGCAAACGGTCTCCTGCCCGTTCTTGCTATGAGGAGCGCACCAAGAGGCGGCAATCTACAAAGACGGTAACATGTATCATCAGTCTAATTACGTAGATGCCGGCATCCTGTACGATAGATCTATTGAGCATACTTTATCGGCTAGCACTAGTCATCGTCCATATGGCTATGAGCAGAAGCCGGTAGAAGTATGCTTTATGGAAGAAGCTACGAATTATTGTATTGACAAATTACGGGAGTGTTTGAGTTCTCATGCATCGGCTGCCCCATATCATAGGCTGATGAATAACATGGGTTACTCGACACATCAATATGGGACACCTCACGGGCAAGAGGATGTCTCACGGTTTTATCCATCGGCTGCCGGCTCGCAATATGCGGGGTCGTCCCCAAACAGGCCGATGGATGGGGGAATCGGCTATGCTGGTACCAGCGACTTGGCCGGTTACTCCCAGCCGACATATACCGCGCCTCATGTGACTACTTATTCGGCACCTTATGTTGCTAACGATATTCGCGATTCGGCTCACCTTCATGGATATGGCCGAACTAGTGATGATTCTGCAGGAACACATGTGCCGGCTTATAAAACTGTGGCGTATGATACTTCCCCTGCGCAATTGCAAAATTTCGGCAACCCATGGCCAAAAGAAACCAAGAGTGCTGGGGGGCAACCCCGACCAGAAGACGAGAACCTGAAGCGGATGATTAGAGCCAACTGCAAAAGAATCGATGAAATCCGCCAGGAGCTACGCGAAAGTGGGCAACCTCAAAACTCCGCTATAGTAATGGCGATATGGAAGCGGGAAGAGGAAGCCAAAAGAGTCGGGGGGCAATCTCAGCTTGTAGAGGCTGACACCGGTAACTTCATTATGCCTACTTGGGAGCAATTATCAGACGAACAACGTCAAGGCTATGAAGATATCAAGAGGAAGCGCAGAGAGGAGTTTGAAGCGCTAAAAAAGAAGCGTGATGAGGAAGACTTGCAGGCATTTTACGCAGATCTTGAGAAAGATGTTCCAGCGTCTATTCCTCCACGCAGCGATCATACCAAGCCCTCTGCGTTGCCGGCACAAGAAGACGAAGTTCTGCAAGCCAACCAGGACAAGGTTGACTCGGCTATTACAATCGAGCCGGCAAAAGCCGGGTCATGCAATACAGGCGCCGAGTCCAATCAGCAAAGGAAGACCGAGCCGGCTATCGCGACCGACTTTGCAGAAGCCGAACTTAGCGGTTCCGGCAATGGCGAGTTGGGCGTTCATGCCGGGTCTATCAAGCCGGCAGAGGAGAGCTTCGTCAAGGAGGAGCACGGCGAGCAACACGAGCCGGCCGTGCTCGACTTTTCTGGATACGAGGGAGTTTACATTCTACCCGGCGAGTTCCGTGCCAAAGATGATAAACATCAAGAACAAGAAGACACGCCGAACAAAGTTCGGTTAATGATGAACATCAAGAGCCAGAAAGAGAAGCCGAACATGGTCGGTTGACAAGAAGCGTCCGGGTGACGCGGCACGAGATCCAGAAGAGGAAGACGAGGCGTTGGAGAGTTATCTAGAGACGGAGCACAGCATTGTTCCTGTTGTGCCAGCATCAGATTCTCCCAGCGTCTTCGAGAGACGTATGCCTAGTCGACAATTTGCTTGTCTTTCGATTTGGTCATAATCATATTGTTGATGCATTTTCCAACACGATTTTAATTAATGTTGAAAGACCAATCGGGATGAGTAACTTGTCTGCTAGGAATAGTCTTGTCACTAATTATGCCGGTCAACATATCGTACCATTCATAGAGACTAATAGTGACAATTTATCGCAACCAATGTTGTTCCCGTCATGTCGGCTAAGCTTTATATTCATATGGACAACTTTGCTTGTTTCATGCCTGGCTAACATTTGGTCTCAGATGAGACATATATTCTGTAGCTACTTTGGTTGCAGAAACACAAAGCCAGGTGTGAAGTCCCTCAACATAGCCGATTCAGAAAAATCGGATAAGGAGGGCAAAAGACGATGCATAGCGAGTTGGATGACATCAAGCCGGCTCCACTCGGTTTCATAATTCCAAGGCCGGTATCCCTATATCGGCTAAGGAACAGACATTGTACCATCAGTCCGGGCATGGAGAATCACGTTGTCGGTACATGCCGGCTAATCCAATTATCATAGAAGATGACCATGTCGAGCCGTCAAGACAAGAGCGAATGCCTGATTCGTTCGAGCAGAACATCACAGACTGCAATGTGTTTCATGATGCACAATCGGCCTTCGAAGGACGATTGGAATTTGTTGAAGGACAAGCTGATAGCCAGCCGGCTAACATTAATCTTGACGGCGATCAAGTGTTGACTCGGCTGCCTCAAGCCGGCTCATCCGAAGACGGACGGGTGCACACTAGAGATGATGGGATTGATTCGTCAAGCAAAGAAATTATTCAAGCCGACAATCCTGAAGACGAACGTTCCATCAAAGCTCCAGCAAGGACGCCTAACACTGGGGGGCAACAAGAAATCCAAAGACCGATGCCGGCAATGATAGAAAGGACAAAGGCAGCGATAAGCACCGAAGGAGGAAATCTAAAGTTACCTTCGCTCAATTATTGGAGAAGTATCAGAAGATGAGCGAAGCAAAAGTGCTTGTCGGCCAGCTGAGGCAAAGGCATCGAAGTCACCCCCAGGGCGTAAATCCGACGTCCAGGATTGGCAAAAGAAGAAGCTCAACACGCCAACTCCGCAAACTTCTTTTGGGCCGCCAATGCCGGCATTGTCCATGCCTTCCCATGCCGGCTTCAATTCATATCAATCATGGGACAGGTATGATTCACGGGCACATCATCATCTTATACTAAACCACCTCGCAAATATACGCAGCTCATAGAAAAAGTCGACAACCATATGTCAAAGACCGACTTAATCAAGAGTCGGCCAGGAGCTCATGGAAGAAGAAGGAGGTGGTCAAGCAAGTATACATAGTAAGAAGAGATGGCCGCAAGGATGTTGTTCCAGACCCGACTCCAATTAACCAAAAGCCAGCTGAGATGATGTTGGCTACAAAGGGCAAGGAAGAGGAGCGAGTAACCTTCAAGTACCCAGTCGTCGAGTCTGAGCAGGCTAAGCCGGAAGTGCCCAAAGTCAAGAAAGAACTGCCAGTACATAAAGCAAAATTACAGCCGGGACGCCCACTCGGTTTATCACAATGGCAGCTGAGGCGGCTTAGAGCCGATGAGTTGGAGAAGGAACATGGCGTGGGTTCCTAAGGGAAGCCTCAAGTTAAAAAGGATACGCCAACTTCTGTTGCCAAACCGGCAGGAGGAGAGGAAGACAAACAAGAAGTCGGCGGAAGCCGGCGATCTTCATCTCGCTATAGGAGAAATCAACGGCGTGTCATCCATGTTCTTCAACTGTACCATCAAAGTCGGCGCTACAGAATTTATCCCCAGCCGAAACATCTGATTTATTTCGGCTATTCACACTTTGGTGGGCGGGTTCTCCAGGTCCTTTAAGATGAGGACGCACGGCCGATATTTGTATATCGCCCTAAGAATGCATTGTGTTGGCAAAGCGGCATCTGGCTAGGAGCGTTCTTCATGGTTTATTCGATTTCTGGAAGCCGATGCTCAGTTTGCCAACACCTATAAGGACGCTTGATTATTGAGTCGGCCACTGACGGAAGATCTAGTGCAAGCCGGATGGCCGGCTGGGATGATATGTTTTTCTTATCTGCAGGATCCGAGTCAAATGATCAGGGCAAGCCGCACCACAGATACATGGAGTCGCTTGTGTTATCAAGATGAATATCTGAAGAGGCTCTACCCAGGTGGCAACCAGCCTGAGCATACATACGGCCGATAAGAATTATCGCCCTTAGCATACACAGCCGATGGAGTGTTAACATCGTGCTTACAACACCCTAGGCAAGATATTTTCTGGCACACAAGCTCTGCCAGAAAATAGGGGGCATATGTTCGCACCAAATTTGGCACCTAGCCGGCCCGACCCCAGATATCCTCGATCCAGGGGAGAAGACGCCAAAACATGGAGATGAAGGAGGAGACAAGCAATGTCTCAATTGGCAAAGCCATAGGCTGCAGGCCACCATGTCTCAGGACCCGGCATTTGGTCCTACCGGAGCTGGCCAAGGCGCACCGAGCCGGCCAAGGCGCCGCCATTCTCCCAGGAGCCGGCCAAGGCGCCGCCATCATCCGAAAGTCGACATTCTCCCTGTTGCCGGCCAGAGCCACCATTATGCAAGAGCCGGAATTCTCCCAGTTGCCAGCCAGAGCCAACATCATGTAGGAGCCGGCATTCCATGAGCCGGCATTATCACAGAAGTCAGCCTGCATTTTTCTAGGAACATGCCCTCCAGAAGCCCGGCATTAATCCTAGAGTTGGCCATTGGAGGCCGGCATTATCCAAGGAGTCGGCATTGTCTCAGAAGCCGGCACGACCTAGCCGGCAAGTTCAAGCCGGCACCGCCGTGTCCCAGGAAGAGGAGGATCTGTCATATTATAGCCAGCGTGCCGCCATACCTCTACATCTCAGTTGGCAGGCATAAGTCGGCATGTCACCAATATGTTCTACCGGCATGCTGCTACGTTTAGTTGACGGGATAAGCCGGCACATTGCCATATACCAGAGAGAGCCGGCATACCTTCACTCCTCACTCGGTAAGCCGTCATGTCGGGTCGTGCGATGATCAGGCGGCCTAGCCGGTTAAGGTGGTGACTTGAAGATAACCCGGAGTACAGCATACATAGATTTGCACGACAGCGCTATGAAGATGACCTCGTATGGAAAAGTGCCTAACACGGAAGTTGTGTGTATCGTCAAGGCGCACAATATTGGTTTTGGAGGTGTCTTCATCCGAATTAGTATGCGACCTACAGAGTTATGGCAAGACCCAGGCGACTTGACCTATCACCTGCCAGAATCCGACCTGAAGAGGAAGATGGACCCGTAAAGTCATCAAGACTGCCTTAGATGGAAAAATCATAGTCGCAAGAGTTGTTCGCCTCGTCGAGACGTACAAGTTTGGTCTTTGGGCCATATCCATCAGAGTTTGTATGCGAATTTGACGGCCACGACAAGAAGCAGGTCTGGAGGTGCTGCGAATCTAGACAGGAGTTCGATTTGAACTAGGACTAGGGTTTTAGGACGGTTTTGATGTAATTTCCTTGTAAGAGAAAGTCCTATGCTTGTACGGCAAGTCCAGTCGCCTCATATATATGTGAGAGGTGACGGCCGATTGAATAACACCAATCGAACAAATCAATCTATCACACCTTCGCGTGTTCAATTTATCCCTCACCCTTGTACCTATGCTTCTCGTTCCTTCGTAAGCCGGTCATCATGCCGGTAAGCTGCAAGGTCACGAGGCTCTAGGGGCGATCAGGTCGACCTGGAGCAGCCAATCATCGCCGGCTTCCTTCGACGGGGCTTGTCCCGAGGGGCTGGGGCGTCTGGTATCAAAAGAGCCGGCTGAACTGTCTTGCGTATCGCACTTTCAGCCGGCCTCCCGCGGTGTGAGTTGCGGAGCATCTCCCCCGGCGCCGCGGGTACACGAGCACGTGTTCGTGTGACGCGTTTCGAGCGCAACACCAAGGAAGGACTAAATCTAACCAAATACTCCCTCCGTTTTTTAATATAAGATGTTTTAGTATTTATCCACGTGCACATGTATATAAATGTATTTAGACATGTATTAGTGTGCATATTCACTCACTTTAGTATGTATCTAGACAACATATGCAACATCTAAAACATCTTATATTAAAAAACAGAGGGAGTAATATACTAGAGTAATATAACAGTGTGCTAAAACCAGCTCCTGGCTATAGCCGAATCGTGTAAAATATGAATACAGATATGTCGAAACAGAGTTTCCCAAGAACACAGACGGATACAGTGAAGGGAGAATTCAGTGGCGGGTAGTTCAGGGCGCGTTTGGTAGCCTGCAGCCAGCCGGGCCAGGCCCGCTGGCTGCAGAACCAGGCTCGCTGTTTGATTGCCGTTTGCCTGGAGCCTGACCAGCGCGCTGATTAAAGCACCCTCGGGACAGGCCCGATAGGAACGGCCAAATCGGCCGTTTCCACAGAGCCTGGCCCGTTGTTTTCCTCCCTCGTTCCAACAGGTACGTTGACTCTGCTTCCCGTCACTCTCCTTATTCTCACTTCATCTTCTTCCTTCTACTCGATCATACACTGCTCGATTCAAGAAAATCTCTACACCAAAATGATGTGTTTTGATGTTGCGGTTCCATTCCGGCAATCAGCTTGGACTTTCGTTAACCGTGAGGCCCTAATTTCATGGTCTTGTGTGAAGCTTTTTTGAACGAATTTTGAAGATCTTGTCGCACACGGTCTACCGTTTGCGATTTCCTTCGACGGGTAGCTTCACCTCGTCATTCTGCACAGCTTTCGTGTTGTAAGTTCTGCGTTTCGATGCTTGTAGCTGGATAGATCTGGATGTGTATTTATACTGTTCTTGGTGTACGCGTCTTCTTCAATCTCCGCTCTTTCTCACTGCCGAGCTCCGCCGCCATGCCGTCTCCTCGTCGCCGTCGTACGTCCAGCTCCGCCGCAACGAGCCGTCGTCATGGTCACCGCTGCTCGCACCGTCGGCATGCTCGCCGTTGCTCGCGCCGTCGGCATGCTCGCTGTTCTGCTGCTATTTCATGGTGAGAGAGGTAAGTACACCTAAGTGAAAAGGGGTGAGGCTTACCATAGCTGTAAACACAAGCATCTTGTTTGGTTGTCTTGCATGAACTGATGCCACGTTTTTTGCTGCAGCCTACCAAACTAACCACACAACACAGCTCAACCTTCGTAGTTGCTTAGCAGTGCCCTCTAGATCCTGCCCAAGGTGAGCCACGAAATGGCTGCAGCCTACCAAACAGGCCCTCAGTGTTCTCGATGGCAAGTTGAAAGATTAAGTCCTGTACAGCGTATCATGTACAGTATATACGCGACCACATGGAGAATTACTGTACAGTGGCCCTACGCAACCCATATCGGGAGTAGACCACTTCCCTTTGCCATCTCTGAATTGAATGCGAATCAGCGACTTGTAGAGCAGCAGCATTGAACATGGTCGAACAAAACAAGACGTCCCTGTAGTGTAAGTGGGGCTGACCCGACCAGACCCACGCTTGCATGCATCTCTACTAGTGGGTGCCGAAGATAAGTATGCACCATCTACCAAATCTGGCCAACGTAACTTACCACTGCCCATTGTCAGAAAGCAACGTGGTTCCTGAGGATGACTCCAACGGGGCGACGCATCGAGTCCGCGCGCATCCGTTCGTGTCTGCGAGGGCCAAAAACACGGCCCAACGGAGCGATGCAAACGGACCGCGGTCCGTTTTTTGGTCTGCCGCGACGCATCCCTGGCCCAAATTTGGGCCACCGATGCGTCGGCCCCGGACGCGAAACGGAGCTCTTTTGTGTCCTCCCCTGGTCCGCCCCTGGCCCGCAAATCAGACCATCCCCACCCCAATCTCCTCCTCCTCCGCCCCTCTCGCCGCCACCCGCCGTCGCACCCTCGATTTGGCACCGCAGGCCATTCCGGGGACGCCGTCACCGGAGCAGGTGCTTCCCGCCGTCACCGGAGCAGGTGCTTCCCCATCGTCACCGGTGATTCTTGCGGCCAGGAGCGTCCACAGCGCCCCGCGATAGACACGCCGCCCACAAGGTGTTCGGCCGTTCCCCGGCTACTCAGGTACGTCCCTCGGCCATGGATAGCTCGGATGAGTGGTTCTACAAGAACCACATCATGCAGCGCTCATCCTCGGACGATTCCTCCGACGATGATGACAGTGACGGCCTAGTTGCCACCCTCATCGTCAACGAGTACATAGAGAGGATGCGACCGGTGTTCCTTGGCTCCTTGCCGGGCTGTTCTCCTGCTCTTGACCGGAACCGGCGAGCTGGCCAAATCCAGCTGTATGGGGACTACTTTCGTCCCCACAAACCCACATACCCTCCCAAGGTTTTCCGGCGCCGTTTCCGGATGAGGAGGTCCTTGTTCAACCGCATCCGGGTGGGCGTGATGCATTTTGATGACTACTTCATGTGCAAGCCCGATGCATGTGGTATGAGGGGCTTCTCGTCGTACCAGAAGTGCACCGCCGCCATTCGCATGCTTGCGTATGGGATTGCCGGCGATCTTGTGGACGAGTATGTGCGCATGAGCAAGTCCACGTGCCTGGAAGCCATGTACAAGTTCTGCGCGGCCGTGGTGCAGGTGTTCGGGACGGAGTACCTACGGGAGCCCAATGCTGCCGACATGACTCGCCTCCTGGCAATCAACGAGTCAAGAGGCTTCCCTGGGATGCTCGGGAGCATAGACTATATGCACTGGGAGTGGAGGGACTGCCCATTTGCTTGGCAGGGGCAGTACAAGGGCCATGTTGGGGCCTGCATGGTCATACTTGAGGCCGTGGCATCCCAGGACCTCTGGATTTGGCACTCGTTCTTTGGCATGGCCGGCTCGCACAATGACATCAATGTGCTCCAGCGGTCTCCGGTGTTCAATAGGCTCTCCAATGGCCTGGCACCCCAGGTGACCTTTGAGATCAATGGTAACCAATATGACAAGCCCTATTACCTTGCTGATGGGATCTACCCCACATGGACAACATTTGTCAAGACAATCTCCAATCCCAATGATGAGAAGAAGAAGAGGTTTGCCAAGGAGCAAGAGAGCGCAAGAAAGGATGTAGAGCGTGCATTCGGTGCTCTACAGTCCCGATGGGCTATTGTGCGCCATCCTGCTCGGACATGGGACAAGGACCAGCTGTGGGAGGTGATGACAGCGTGCGTGATCATGCACAACATGATCGTGGAGGACGAACGCGACGAGGGCTTGAATGATCAGGCATGGCAGTTCCGGGGTGAGTTGGTTCAGCCCCAGGGACCGTCCACATTTGCTCAGTTCCTCGACTTCCACTGTGACATTCGTGAGAAGGAGTCCCATGTTCGGCTCCAAAATGATTTGGTGGAGCATGTCTGGCAGCACTACGGTAACCAGGGTGACCAGGGTGATCAGGGGCAGTAGTTCCATTTGATGAACTACTTGTCTTATTTATTTGGTTTGTAATGCATGAAACAATTTATTATTTCTGAAACTGTTGTTTGTGTTTGTTTGAACTATTTGGATTGTAATAATAAGTACTTGATGAACTATTCGGATTGCTTTTATGAATTGTATTATTTGTGCTATTTGAGCTTATTTTATTGTGCTTGATAATTGCTCGAGTATATATGGCCAAAAAAATGGTCAGAATGATCAAAAACCCTGACCGTTTGTGGCCCACCTCCCCTATGTATCAATGAAAATGGCCCATATAGGGCCTGCTTACCTGGAAAAAAAAACAGAGGGCGGACTCGATGCGTCGCCCGTTGGGGGCAGTGGCCGGAAAGGGGCGGACGTGGGCCGGACATGGGTCCTTTTGGCGACGCAAACGGACCAAACGCGGACCAAACGCGCGTCCGTTTGCGTCGCCCCATTGGAGTCATCCTGAAGTTATTCTTAAATGGCTGTCTCGAGCGCTCACTCGACTGTGAACTATCTTGACGTCATGCGTCTTTCCTATCTCCGGCGACCACCTCCCCGCAGCCACCGCCGCCCCAGCCATCCCTCTAACCCCCGCCCCTTCTTCTCTGGCTCCGGTGACCCCGCACACCTGCACCCCCCCAAGTTAAGGTGCTCCTCACCTCCGCTGCCTCCGCCGCGGCCAGCCGCGGCTGCGGCGGCTCTGGCTCAGCTTGGCGCCGCCGTCGCGAAGAGGAAGAAGAAGCCTAGGGTTAGGGTTAGCACGAATCGTGAGGTTAGATTAACGGCAGATCAGTCGATTGAGCGCTAAGTTATTTCTCAATCGACTGAGCGCTAGCAAAACTGTTCTTAAATGAAATGCAATGGTTGGCTCGATCACGAGGTATGGTACAGTTGTTACTGAATCATCTTTTTTTAAACGAGACAAATATTGCCATTTTTATTAAATAAGAGAGTATTTTGGCGGAAAGGGGCTTTTGGAGCACCGAAACCATAGAGCACGTTTTTTAATTTTTTAAATTGATATTTGAAAGTTTTAAAAAATCTGAAAAACATCATAGCTGTTGACGATGACGTATTGTACAGTTCTGCAAATTTTGTAACCCGAAATAGTTATATTCCGGCCTACACAAAAATGACAAATTTTGACAAATCTGATTTGTTTTTTGAATTTTGCCATGTTCACATCCCAGATCAAGAACTTTGTCATTTTTACACTACCCAAAATACATAATATTTCGCATTGATATTTTTCACACTAGTAGAAATTATCATTGTCTAGATATTTTTCTCACATTGATTCAAACTTAGAAATGTCCTTTTTCGAATTTTTCAAAAAAAGGTTCCATAGAGCATATCCTCCAGCGGATATTACAAACGCCTAGGGCACATCCTAGGAAAGAAAATAGAGATACGGCCTAATCTCTCTGAATTACATTGCTCAACTGGATGGCCCCGGCCAAACCCCGTAGTTGATGCATCACCATGTGTCACTTAGAGCATCTCCAGTCGCGGCGCCCAAAGGCGCTCCGGACAGGCCATTTGGACGCCGTCCGGACGAGTCGTTGGCTTTGGGTGCCGATGCTCCCCACTCGCGGCGCCCAAATATTATTCAAATACGAAATTTGATACGAAAGTGCATACATTACATTGAAAATTCATTGAAAACTAACATAATTCATTCAAATTAAAATCTAGACCTAGATCTAGTACGTAGGGTGGCACGCCGGGCACCGGCAGTTGGGGCAGGAGCCGGCCCTTGCGGCGGCGAGCACAGGACCCCTGCGGCAGGCGGAGCAGAGGCAGTAGAGGTAGCCGGTGGTCACGGACGGCGGCGCAGGAGGCTAGGCGGCGGTGGAGGCTATGTCTGCCTCAATGGCGAGCTGCGTGTGGCCGGGATCCTACTCCGGCGTCGGCGGCCAGTCCTCGAAGCCGTCATCATCACCATCAAACTTCTTCGCCTCTTGCTGAGGCTGCGGCGGAGGAGGTTGCACGCGGCCTTGTTCTGATCTTGCGCGACGAGCCTGCTCCGCTGCCTCGTAGCGAACCCTCTCCCTTTCCATGCCGCCGCGAAGTCCTCGTCGGAGGTGTTGGTGAGGACGTTGTCGTCGGAGTCGAACCAGCTCGCAGGCGGCTCGCGGGCGATGAAGGAGTTGCGGCGGTAGGCGTGCTCTACCTCGATTTTCTCGTCCTAGTACGCCGAGTTCGGCTCGTACCTCACGTCGTCGTACAGCTCCGGCGGCATGGTCTGCTGGCACATGGCGATGTAGTCGAGGCGCGCCTGGCCGGTCAGACTTGGTGCAACCGGGACGTGCACTGGGTTCGTCTCCCATCCCTCTGGGAGGCGGTAGTTCGCCGGCACCGGCGTGTTGGTGCGGACGAGCTCCCGCGCCTCGCCTTCAGTGAGCAGGTCCGCCGGTGGCGGAGGAGGTGGTGGAACACTGACAGACAAGCCCGCCTCGTGGTCGTTCCGCAATGGCCGGGTTGCGCGGAGGCGAGCGTCACACAGCGTGTTCTGCATAGCTTGATTATCACGGCGGACCCTGCGGCCCGCCGACTCCGCCCGGAGCTCTTCCTCCGTGGAGCGCCGTGGAGGGGCCATGATGTGGCGCCCCGACCGCAGAACTATACAGAGATGCTGTGTGTCACCGGTTATGCGATACAACCGGAGGTTACGGGTTTACCACTCCCCGGCCAAAACCTTTGGCAGGCGTTGCTCGGAATGGATCATCGGCAACGCAACACCCCGATTGATGCCATAACGCAGGCACAACTATCAATGCATAATAGAGAGATCAAAACTTGTGGAACAACTGGCACATCACAGACTCTAAGACTCAAAGCATTATAGTTCAACTCTTATAGTAGAGAAAGATAGCAAATATTACAACCAGAGGTCACAGACCCAACAGTACATCATGCGGAAGCGAATTAAGTTGTTCTAAACAACAAGATCCAAATTATGGCCTAAGAGGCCTATAGATAAACATTCCAGCGCCAGCTGTTCCGGGATGTCCCAAGCTGCCACCTGGGAACCCCAGACTACTCGTCGACGTCCACAAAGAACCCACCTTCAGTGTCGGTGAAGTCCTCCACTGAAAGAATCAACAAAGCAACGTTGAGTTCGACGAACTCTGCAAGATTACTAGAGCTACTAGCTCGATGATTGGCTCACAAAGGTTTTACGACTGTTTTGTATAAAGCTAGTTTTCTTTATAAAAGACATCTGACATCGACTAATCAGAATATTTTTCAAAGGGGTAAGAAGTAAACTCTTTTCTGTTGATCATCTCCATCAACAACCACCATCAATCACTTCACCTGTCTACAAAGGCACCTCCCCGAATCACCCTCGAGGAAGTCAACCTTGCATACTTGAAGTCAGGTTTTAATCATTCGGTTCAGGTTCTCTATGGTCTTATCGTCCGTTCCCAAGTCGTCCATAACCGCGGACACGGCTTTTCGAAAAGATTTACCCTGCAGGGGTGTACAATGTTTGCCACGCGTACCGTCCGGCCCATTGCCTATCTCTTAGCTCTCTTCCATGGAAAGTCGGCTGAGTGGGAGCGGTTACGACTTCTCCCTCGCTTGAGACTAGCCCAGGATCATCAGTGGCGGTAGGACAGGTTCAGTGCCTCCATCACCCTGCCCCGCGGCCACTTATTTTCCTAAACACCACCATCCTCATCCCAGTCCTGACCACCATCTTCACGCACGCGCAAATGGAAGCTCGAACTAGAGGACCCTCGGCGAGCCCCTCACAAATTATTTAGTCGATGAGGGTTCCTGCTATTGCATAGGCCTCACGCATGCTTGCACATTCAGTTTTGGTTCAAGAGGTAAAGAACTCGCACCTAGGCGGCGAGAACGAGGCAACACACCACATCCCCCGTGGCCTCTCATCTCCGCCTTTAAACAGTTTATTAATGTCACCACAATTTTCCACCACATCCGGTCCTTCCATCAACTGTTCCAACAATGAAACATCCACCGGACGACTAAGCATGTAGCTAAGCATATACATAGCAGGTATAATTAACTCACGCCAACACTTCAATCCTATGGATATTAGGAGGGATACAGGTAATGGCAACAGATTTCTAATGCAACTAGTAGGATACTCTAATCCAGACAAAATACATTTAGAACTGAATGCAATATTATAGTGGAGAAAATAATTGCGGAAACATAGGAGGAGACATGCTCAGAGGGGGGGATTATGCTTGCCTTGTTCAGGGGGCTGGTAATACGGGTCGTCGGGGTATTGCGGTGGAACCCCGACTGCTTGATCTATCGATGCATAAAAACACCGGAAAGACATAATCAATAACCACACAAGCAAAACAGGTGCAATGCACAAACACATGATGGCATGACATTTTAATGCCCTGAATTTAACTAACAAGTTAAATGGGGTGCAGGGAATATTTCTATTAACCAAAACAATTAAACCCCATAATTACTTAATGCTCTTCCTAACTTTTAGAAAAATACAGTACTGATATTCTGTTCAAATATGCATGCAAATGATGTTACTGGTTAGTTCATAATATTCTGAGCGTTTTGATATATTAAACACAATTTTCTGATACACTAATAGAAAGTTATTGCATTTATGAAATCCATTTTAAATCTGCCATTTTAGCAAATCATTTTAAACAACACTAAAATTAATTATCCATGTTTGGAAAACAGGTGAAACATGAAGTATATCACTTGCTGAACATTTTGATATATTATTTGCAAAATTTGGACAAATATTCAAAAAGATATGCATTTTACAAGTTCATATTTGAATCTGTCTATTTTCAAACTTTGCACAATTTCTTCCAGGAACATATTTCCACCGAGTCCTTTTTTTTTCTACACGCAGTCACTGGCCAGTGGGGCCTGAGGCCACGCTGGCGCTGACTCGCGTGCGGGTGGGTGCTATCCCACTGACTGGTGGGCTCCACCTGTCAGTGTGGAATTAAACGCAAAAAGGCTGCGCCGGGCGGGATTCGAACCCGTGCGCTCGCGCGCGTGGGTGTTGCGCACTGCTAGCCAGTGGGGTGGTGCTGTGTTGGTGTATGTATACGCATGCGAACAACTAAAAGGGGACATGCCCTGCACGGTGGCGTCGCGCGGCCGCGGTGCCCACCGGCGGGTGGTGCACGGATCCGGCGACTGCGCACGTGCGTGACACTTTTTCTACTCGAGTTCGACGCGTACGCGTAAGGGCTACTCAGTGGCGGAGACAGCGACCAAATGGTCACCGGCGACGAGCAGGACGTCGAGCTCCGGCGGCGGGCAGCTACGGCTAACGGCGATGCGACGAACTACGGCGATCTGGGATGAACGGAGATGTCCAGGAGGTTGCTCTGCTCACCCTAGAAGCGTGGATGCGTTCCGTTGGAGCTGCGGTGGTCGGAGGCGGCGGCAATCGGGCGGCGGAGCTTCGGCCGTGGTCGGAGAAGAAGAAGATGGCGGCGGCGATTCAGGTCTCCCCGGCTCGATTCCTTAGACGTGGATGCAGAGGGAGACGAGGCGGAGCTGCTGGTGGTCTTCGATCTGCTCGGGGTGGCCTCAATCGACGACGGCGAGCTCGGCCATGGCGCTAGGGTTCGAGCTCGTGGGAGAAAACCAGAGAGAGAGAGGCGAGGGAGCAGGTGGGTGGATAAGTGATGAGGGAGAGGAGCAGAGAGACCTCGTGGTCTTCTTATCCACTCGGCGCGGCCGAGGGAGCGTGGGCACGGCGAGCTCGCCATGCCTCGCTACTGTGGCGACAGGAAGAAGAAGGACGGCAATTTTGCAAGAAGCCCCCTGTTCTTTCCTCAATTCTTGTTTCTTTTATTTCTTTTTAAAACCAGTAGCTTTCAGTGATTTAATTGAGGCACTAAAACCATTCCAAAAATTATGAGAAAATTCAGGTAGCCTCCCCATATCATGTAGAAGCTCCACAAAGATTGGTGTTCCAAGATAAAATGTTTTGAGTCACATTTGTTCGTAGAGTTGGATTATGGTATTTTTCTTAAATACAACTTTACAATCCTTTAGAAATTTTAAAGCCAGTTCAAAATATTATTTTTGAACTCTTGGAACTTCCTTGACAAACCTAGGATGTCAAAGTATTTTTGTTTTGCAAGTTTGAGTGCTTTCATTGATTTGAGATTTTGTTAAGGCAAGTTTGGCATTTGTTTTGTTTTTTAAATGGTGCCAAACCAATTAGTGTGTTGTTTAGCAAATTAATATGGATGCCATGATGCAATGAACACAAAAAGTGAAAAATTTACACACATTTTTAGGTTCACAAACTTGGGGCTGTTACAATTCTACCCCCTTACAAGAATCTCGCCCCGAGATTCCTAGAGTAGGAAAGAGGGAAAGGGTTACGACGGTCTTCAACGACCTTCTCGGTGTAGATTGATTCAGCGCATCCTAAAGATCTTCATCGGATACACTTCAAGGTCATTGCTCAACTACACGAATCGGAAAGGAATGGTCTTCACGAAAAGGCGATGATCGAGTACCGCCTAGTCAACTCTTGTAATGCGACTTCAATCAGCGCTTGAATTGACAGTTAAGAGACACATGAAGGTAACAGAAGAATGATGAGAGGTTTCCAGATGGTAGACAACTGTTTCTCAAGAGATTGAGAATATGAATTTTGCACAAGGCCTTGAATTTCTGAAGAAGAATGTTAAACAAGATTCCAACTGATGAAGTGGTAACTTCTACCAGACAGCTTGAGTAGAACCTTCCTCGCGAAGGAGCATTTCAGATCACAGGAGAAGGGTTGGGAAGATCGACAGAGAGAACTTTAGAAACTCCGAGAACGTTAATATTGAGGAAATTTCTTAATGTTATAGACATCGAGGTCAAGCTTCTTGAGGATCACCAACCATCGTTTCTGATTGAGATTCAGACATGGTTAGGTGTAGAGATACTTCGGACTCAACAGGTATGAATAGGAAGTCTTTGCAAAGGATACCAACGGATTACATTTGCTAGAACCCCAAGAGTTAGACTAGAATGTCAAACTCCAAAGGAGGAACGAGATGGTGGAACTCACATATTAGCAACTTGTCAGAGGACATCTGCACCTACTCGATTACTTGCAACAATACACCATTGAGTCCCTGTTGGGAAACACCAACGAAGACAAAAGAAGTTCTTGGACTTCTTCTCTTTCTGGAACAATTCAATCAGTGGCTTGGATGCATAGATGAAATTCTCAAGGAATGGAGGTAACAACATACCATTCCAAGAATCTTCTGCATATGCATGATTGACTTGAGATGATTCCGAGGAAACCAGACAACTTTACTCAGATCCACGACGACATCTTCCAGCAATTGCACGTGAACCAGAGGAAGTCACTTCTAACTTCCAGAACACATACCTTGTGACGACACAAAGTTAGTTCTAACAAGTTTCCAATGTTAATGCCCACTATCCAATATGAATCTCCTCAAACATGGAGAAAATAAGAAGGTAGTTGATCGGCTCAACAACAAGCTTATCCAGATACTCCAAGACTGTGGACTCATATGTTGCATGAACGGGCATAAATATTGGTCAGACTAACACATTCAGTAGGTTAGCCTGAGTTTGATTTGACAATAGCCCAATTCAAATCAAAGATTTGTAGGATAGCATATCCACAAAGGAGATACCACCTTGCTTCGACACGTAAAACTAGACATCCCATTGTGAAGGAACTATATCAGAAAGAGCTTTTATCTTTTAACTCTCCAAGTTGTTTAAGCTCAACCGAATAATTCAGGACATCCAGCACGATTTTCTTGGAGAAAGAGTTGTTCAGAGAACCAGCTTACTCATAAGTTCAACATCACGGTCAGGTGACAACCTGGCGATACTTCGGAAAGACCTCCAGAATATCACGATCCACCGGTATGTCTTGAGTTCGAGAGAGAATCATGCCTTTCAAGGCAAAACGAGGTGGTCTTGGGAGCTTCGGCACGAACCCAGCTCTTTGACCGAGGAAGTGCACCAGAGTAAACAAACTTGGTAACACCGTCAAAATCATCTTATTGATCGGCTAACCAATCATGCTAAGAAGGACAATGATGTCCCTGGATTTCACCACAGTAAGAACTGCTGAGAAGGTCCGATAGCCACATCATTGCTCATGGCTTATCATTCTCGACTAACAAGCCACTCGGAAAAAGGAGAGTAACGAAGCGTAAGTGCATCACTTCATCAAGAAGATCATGATACTTAGCACGATACCTTGATTTAAATGAGTGTGACACTCTAAGGTGGAGAACAAAAGCTAAACAAGGCCTTTATTCTGTAGATTACAATACCTTGACCTGGTCCGAGAAGTGGACGAGGTACTGGAGCTTGTTTCTCCTAACATCCCGAAGTGAATGTCTTGACGAACCACAAGAGTAACTTGCATCGGAATACACCAATGCACGATAAAACATGACGGTCAAACGGAAGACACGGTCGGAAAGCAGATCAAGAGTACGAAGCATGCTCAGGAAAATCCCAAGATGTGGTAGATGCACATGTTAGCACTCTTCCAGCAACTAGTGTTGAAAGGTTCACGAACGTGCGTTAGTGGATGAGTCACAAACATAGAGGTGAACTCACTAAGAGCACTCTTGTCGTGATCCAGACGGTTCAATGATAGAATATCTAGCGTTAGCTAGCGATAGGGATGAGCTTTGTTGACGCAATTGCATTGCGACTACAACCACAAGCTTGAAGACTAACTTTAGATCTAGCCATCCTGTTGTAGGGTTTAACCATTAACAACAAGGTTCAATGGGAAGGATCTTGGGTTAAAGATCAGCATCTTATACTGAGACTCATGAATAGCATAATGCTCACATGGGTAACAACCCACATGATTCATCACACCAGAATTCCATACAATCCGGGACCTTCGGTTCAAGATCTTGGGCTAAAACCCAAAGAAAGGAACACCCGATTAGGTGCAAAACAACTGAAGCACGGAAGAAGAAGAGTGTTGCTAAACAACTGTGTTTACTGCGGATTATAACCCAACACGCAGCGGAAGCAACCTGACATGTAACACTAAAGGTAGAAGCCAACCCGTGATCCTAAAGATTTGAAGTAACAGATGAGAAGTAAAACTTTTAACACAAATAGAGGTAAGATGCTCGAGATGGAGCGATACCAGGTAAGGAGTAAAAAGAATCCTAAGCAAGTTTTCACAACTCATTTTTAGGTTAAAATATTTTCACAAACACTAGACTCAACGTCGACCAGTAGAAGGGTTTCCTACAGGCAGTCCTGCTCTGATACCAACTTGTGGCGCCCCGACCGCAGAACTATACAGAGATGTTGTGTGTCACCGGTTATGCGATACAACCGAGGTTACGGGTTTACCACTCCCGGCCAAAACCTTTGGCAGGCGTTGCTCGGAATGGATCATCGGCAACGCAACACCCCGATTGATGCCATAACGCAGGCACAACTATCAATGCATAATAGAGAGATCAAGACTTGTGGAACAACTGGCATATCACAGACTCTACGACTCAAAGAATTATAGTTCAACTCTTATAGTAGAGAAAGATAGCAAATATTACAACCAGAGGTCACAGACTCAATAGTACATCATGCGGAAGCGAATTAAGTTATTCTAAACAACAAGATCCAAATTATGGCCTAAGAGCCTATAGATAAACATTCCAGCGCCAGCTGTTCTGGGATGTCCCAAGCTGCCACCTGGAACCCCAGACTACTCGTCGATGTCCACAAAGAACCCACCTTCAGTGTCGGTGAAGTCCTCCACTGAAAGAATCAACAAAGCAACGTTGAGTTCGAAGAACTCTGTAAGATTACTAGAGCTACTAGCTCGATGATTGGCTCAAAGGTTTTATGGCTGTTTTGCATAAAGCTAGTTTTCTTTATAAAAGACATCTGGCATCGACTAATTAGAATATTTTCAAAGGGGGTAAGAAGTAAACTCTTTTCTGTTGATCATCTCCATCAACAACCACCATCAATCACTTCACCTTTCTACAAAGGCACCTCCCCGAATCACCCTCGAGGAAGTCAACCTTGCATACTTGAAGTCAGGTTTTAATCAATCGGTTCAGGTTCTCTATGGTCTTATCGTCCGTTCCCAAGTCGTCCATAACCGCGGACACGGCTTTTCGAAAAGATTTACCCTGCAGGGGTGTACAATGTTTGCCACGCGTACCGTCTGGCCCATTGCCTAGCTCTTAGCTCTCTTCCATGGAAAGCCGGCTGAGTTGGAGCGGTTACGACTTCTCCCTCGCTTGAGACTAGCCCATGATCATCAGTGGCGGTAGGACAGGTTCAGTGCCTCCAACACCCTGCCCCGCGGCCACTTATTTTCCTAAACACCACCATCCTCATCCCAGTCCTGACCACCATCTTCACGCACGCGCAAATGGAAGCTCGAACTAGAGGACCCTCGGCGAGCCCCTCACAAATTATTTAGTCGATGAGGGTTCCTGCTATTGCATAGGCCTCACTCATGCTTGCACATTCAGTCTTGGTTCAAGAGGTAAAGAACTCGCACCTAGGCGGCGAGAACGAGACAACACACCACATCCCCCGTGGCCTCTCATCTCCGCCTTTAAACAGTTTATTAATGTCACCACAATTTTCCACCACATCCGGTCCTTTCATCAACTGTTCCAACAATGAAACATCCACCGGACGACTAAGCATGTAGCTAAGCATATACATAGCAGGTATAATTAACTCACGCCAACACTTCAATCCTATGGATATTAGGAGGGATACAGGTAATGGCAACAGATTTCTAATGCAACTAGTAGGATACTCTAATCCAGACAAAATACATTTAGAACTGAATGCAATATTATAGTGGAGAAAATAATTGCGGAAACATAGGAGGAGACATGCTCAGAGGGGGGGATTATGCTTGCCTTGTTCAGGGGGATGGTAATATGGGTCGTCGGGGTATTGCGGTGGAACCCCGACTGCTTGATCTATCGATGCATAAAAACACCGGAAAGACATAATCAATAACCACACAAGCAAAACAGGTGCAATGCACAAACACATGATGGCATGACATTTTAATGCCCTGAATTTAACTAACAAGTTAAATGGGGTGCAGGGAATATTTCTATTAACCAAAACAATTAAACCCCATAATTACTTAATGCTCTTCCTAACTTTTAGAAAAATACAGTACTGATATTCTGTTCAAATATGCATGCAAATGATGTTACTGGTTAGTTCATAATATTCTGAGCGTTTTGATATATTAAACACAATTTTCTGATACACTAATAGAAAGTTATTGCATTTATGAAATCCATTTTAAATCTGCCATTTTAGCAAATCATTTTAAACAACACTAAAATTAATTATCCATGTTTGGAAAACAGGTGAAACATGAAGTATATCACTTGCTGAACATTTTGATATATTATTTGCAAAATTTGGACAAGTATTCAAAAAGATATGCATTTTACAAGTTCAGATTTGAATCTGTCTATTTTCAAACTTTGCACAATTTCTTCCAGGAACATATTTCCACCGAGTCCTTTTTTTTTCTACACGCAGTCACTGGCCAGTGGGGCCTGAGGCCACGCTGGCGCTGACTCGCGTGCGGGTGGGTGCTATCCCACTGACTGGTGGGCTCCACCTGTCAGTGTGGAATTAAACGCAAAAAGGCTGCGCCGGGTGGGATTCGAACCCGTGCGCTCGCGCGCGTGGGTGTTGCGCGCTGCTAGCCAGTGGGGTGGTGCTGTGTTGGTGTATGTATACGCATGCGAACAACTAAAAGGGGACATGCCCTGCACGGTGGCGTCGCGCGGCCGCGGTGCCCACCGGCGGGTGGTGCACGGATCCGGCGACTGCGCACGCGCGTGACACTTTTTCTACTCGAGTTCGACGCGTACGCGTAAGGGCTACTCAGTGGCGGAGACAGCGACCAAATGGTCACCGGCGACGAGCAGGACGTCGAGCTCCGGCGGCGGGCAGCTACGGCTAACGGCGACGCGACGAACTACGGCGAGCTGGGATGAACGGAGATGTTCAGGAGGTTGCTCTGCTCACCCTAGAAGCGTGGATGCGTTCCGTTGGAGCTGCGGTGGTCGGAGGCGGCGGCAATCGGGCGGCGGAGCTTCGGCCGTGGTCGGAGAAGAAGAAGATGGCGGCGGCGATTCAGGTCTCCCCGGCTCGATTCCTTAGACGTGGATGCAGAGGGAGACGAGGCGGAGCCGCTGGTGGTCTTCGATCTGCTCGGGGTGGCCTCAATCGACGGCGGCGAGCTCGGCCATGGCGCTAGGGTTCGAGCTCGTGGGAGAAAACCAGAGAGAGAGAGGCGAGGGAGCAGGTGGGTGGATAAGTGATGAGGGAGAGGAGCAGAGAGACCTCGTGGTCTTCTTATCCACTCGGCGCGGCCGAGGGATCATGGGCACGGCGAGCTCGCCATGCCTCGCTACTGTGGCGACAGGAAGAAGAAGGACGGCAATTTTGCAAGAAGCCCCCTGTTCTTTCCTCAATTCTTGTTTCTTTTCTTTCTTTTTAAAACCAGTAGCTTTCAGTGATTTAATTGAGGCACTAAAACCATTCCAAAAATTATGAGAAAATTCAGGTAGCCTCCCCATATCATGTAGAAGCTCCACAAAGATTGGTGTTCCAAGATAAAATGTTTTGAGTCACATTTGTTCGTAGAGTTGGATTATGGTATTTTTCTTAAATACAACTTTACAATCCTTTAGAAATTTTAAAGCCAGTTCAAAATATTATTTTTGAACTCTTGGAACTTACTTGACAAACCTAGGATGTCAAAGTATTTTTGTTTTGCAAGTTTGAGTGCTTTCATTGATTTGAGATTTTGTTAAGGCAAGTTTGGCATTTTTTTTTTAAATGGTGCCAAACCAATTAGTGTGTTGTTTAGCAAATTAATATGGATGCCATGATGCAATGAACACAAAAAGTGAAAAATTTACACACATTTTTAGGTTCACAAACTCGGGGCTGTTACACATGACTAGGTAGTGGGCATGTTGTGGTAGAGACGGCGAGGAACCCGTTCTATATAGCGGCCGGGGAGGCGAACGGATGAGCTCGCCTTAACTCCGGCTGTCCAACGGCCCGCCTGCCACACCATTTACGACGACGCTTCAAAAGACGCGCTCGCCTGCATTGACGCCGCCGTGGCGCAGACGCTTCTGATCAGGTCACGCTCAGCATCGTGTCTCAATGACAGGCGTGGCCTGCGCGTCGGAGGCATACGTGACGGCGTGCTTCGTTCCGTCCGGGCCGCCCGAGGACTCCCCAAGATGAGGGCGTGGGCTGGGCGTGCCGGACAGAAAACTGGACCACGCCGGACCAAAATCGCGTTTGGGCAGCGCGAGTGGGAGCAAAATTATGTCCGGCACGCCCCAAAAGCGTTTGGGCGGCCATTTGGGCGCCCCGAGTGGAGATGCTCTTATGAGTCAGGATAGGATCGACTGCAAGGCAGACGCACTACGTGCTGCAAGCCTGATTTACCAATCTGTGAAAAAAGGCTAGAGAAGATGGGTCCATCATGCGGAGTGTTTCCTCCCGAGTTACCAACCAAAAATTGGGAAATCAACCCGCATGTGTCGCAGCACAACTGCGATTTATATATACAGGAGTAACAATTCAAGTACTCTGACGACGAAAACAAGGAAAATCGGGACGTTTCCTCCCGAGTTACCAACCAAAACGAACCAGCAGGAAGAAGCTGAGCGTTTGATTTCCAACAGCAGCGGCCCAGTGCTTAATCGCGGGGCTGCAATCTTGATATGTACTTGTCATACAACCTCGCAGCGCCCTCCAGATCGCCGAGATCTGCGTAGCAGTCGGCTATCGCGCCGTAAGCCTCGGTGCAGCCAGAATCCTCGCCGGTTTCCTTGGACAGCTCCAGGACCTTGTAGTACCAGCTCATTGCTTCTCTGTATTGTCCCAACATTTGGAGTGATGCGCCTGAAAAAAATAAACACGTCAAGCGAAACTAGGCATCACTCAGTGATTCTTTTTATTAAGGCTAATTTAAGCAGTCTATAGATTAAACACATCAGAAATCTGAACAAACGCACCTGAAAGAAGTACATAAAGGTGTTCAAGGAGACAGACAAATGACAAAGTTTCAAACGGTATAAAGATTTATAAAAGCATACACACATGCAGATAAGAATCCTCTCGCGTACAGCCAAAATGCAGAATTCACAATCTATTGGAATAAATAGGATAATGTTTTGCTTCCAGATCCTTACTTGACAATTGCTCATTCTCCCAGAATGTTAGCAAAATAAAACTTTGTGTGTACAATTACATCATATAATCAGCTAGGGAGCAGTAATAGAACTGCTTGCATAAGTAACTTAACATAAGGATGAGGAAATGCAACCTAGATGAAACAAGATAAAAATTTACACTTATTTCATGGGACATTCTGCTATTCTACAATTTAGCTAATGGTGGTATATGAGATACGACAACAGATTTAGGACCCAGATGCTTATCCAGGATTGGTCACCAATCATTTAGTGATTGTGCGGCCCAGCCAAATTATACTTAGAATGGTGGTCTGGTGGAGGGTCAGTATTGATTCATGTACTTTTCTTCATCAGTGAAAAAACAAATATGATGCATTATTGTCAGTATCAGGAAGAAATTTACCTAATCCCCGTGCAGCTTTCTTCTCCTCAAAGCGATCCCCTATGCTTTCTGCAAGCTCCAGCGCTGTCTTGAACTCTGTTACTGCCTTATCAAAGTCTTGATTCCTCATGTAGTTCTTCCCGTGCTTTAAATTTACCACCAACTGCTGCTTTCTGGGATCAACAATAACCTCAGTTTCTGTTGCTCTCCCTACTGGTGCATAAGTAAGGCCTGGAGCAAACGATTCAATCTGTGCCTGTCTTCTAAGTGCAGTATTAATCTGGCGAAGTTGATTATTCAATCGCTTCAATTCCTCCTTTCTTTGCCGCGCTAATAATCCTACAATGTAAGATTGCACAGAAAAATGAAATTACCACAGCAGGAAACTTCTCTTTATCAACTACACATATACATTTAGTCACGCATATGAGCATGGTTTGAGTGTCTTACCGCCCACAGCAGCTCCTATTAGAGCTACAGCAATAAAAATCGGCATATCAGCAAAAGAATTAGTTGGTTGACACGTCTCTGCTGATGCCTCAAGAGGCATGATGAGTATCGACATGGTTGAAAGAATTGCAGGCCTCAGCAGGTTAGCATGCACCATTTTCGGCAGGCATATATTCTACAAGCACATCATAAAGCACAGTCAATAGCAGAACTAACCGTAACAGGGTACAAAACAACCCATAAGCAAAGCATGTGCATTCGAACAAGATTATGATCCACTATTAAAATGCCCCCTCACAAGTTTTGTGTCAAAATAAGATGCTCATGTTCCTTACTTCACTGTCCTCCTAGGCAAGTACATGGCACAAGACATCAGTCCCTCACTGTCACTGTGTAAGAAGCTTTGTTTAGATGAAAGCAATCTGCACTAATCGTGTTGTTTTTATATGCATTCAGAGGGAGAAATGATCGATAACTGCCCAGCGGAAACAAAATTACCAATGCCTTGAATTGGAGTCTCTATCCATGCCACATTCCACAGCCATATGGCCACATTCATAGCTCACGGGTATTTCATCTCACCATGCTAACGTATGCTCCTATATGGGTGTTCGGGCATCAGTTCACTCTGCAGTCTACACCATGACAGGATAGTGGATCGATAGATCAATTCGGTTCTCTTCGCAGCAACCTAAATCCTGAAGGTAGGGATCTTACCTGGTAATGAGGAAGAATTCGACCGAGCGAGCGCATCAGCCGCCACGCCTCCCCATTCCTGGCATCCAGGTGCGCGAAATCGCCGCCACCGCCGCGTGCCCGGGGAAGGGGCGGGGAACATACCCGTAGCGGAACCACCGCTACGTCTACTCCCACACGAATATGCCAGCACGAATCAGTCGACAAGAAGCTATCAGTGGCATGTACAGAAGAATCGGGAGCGTGGAGAGTACAAGAGGCTCACCGTAGGAACGGCTGACGCGGGTAGGTAGAAGAAGAGAGGGACCGAGATGGCGCGGGGAAGGTTGGCTGGGGCGGCGTTGGGCTGCCGCACACCGGCAGGAGGCTGCTGCCTGCATAGCCGCCACCGGCGTCTCGCCGGGAGGGTGGGGATGGGAGTGTGCGACGGACGGACGCGGCCGTGGAGGCGGAAGAATGGCGATGGTGGCGTCACGTGCTACGCGCCTGCCGGACTGGAGCAGGTATGGATGGGCCTGTGGGCTGTGGCACATTGTTTCACTAAACGGCTCGGCCCATAGAGTTTACATTGCAAGAAAAAACTGTGTGCGTGAAGGTTCTCAGTTCTCACACAAGAACTGTGTCTGTGTCATGGAAAAAATAGCGCGCTATTTCGGCGCTAATAGCGCGCTACCGGAGTGCATACGCTAAATTTTACTATTTTTGCTTGCTATGATCATAGCACGCTATATCGTGCTAAAACATCATAAAGTTATAGCACACTTTGGCCAAAGAACCGAATTTCCATCTTAGGAAGAAGAAGAAGTTGCTACCTATTTGTAATGGTGATGAACTATAATGTGTTGGTTCATCTTCTGAGCCGAAAGACGACATCGCTAATGTTAAGATTCTGAACTAATAATTTATACTATGTTGTTGACCCGTCGAATGTTGATGTTAGCCTTTTAGACAATTGGAGAGTAATTTTTATATGTTGTTATGCATATATTGTTTTGCCATTTTTTAATTATATCTTTTATTTTTTAGCTATATAAGTTTTTTTCAAAACGCTATTTTTAAATACAGGCCGCTATTAGCACGCTATAGCATCTGGAGGAGGCCGCCGCTATTTCTTTTAGCACGCTATTTTTTACCTTGCTATGTGCGTGAAAATTCTCAAAAGAAAAGAGTAAATTAAAATTTCGTTTTTTTATTTGGAAAAGTAATGTTTGAAAATTTTAGATGACACATAGGTCACGACAGTGACAACTTACTGTTGGATACATAAATAGCTAAATCAACGAAATTAAATATGTAGGCACAAGGTAAATACTTCTCTTATGTACGTAGAAACTAAATGAGATACATTAACTAGTATGCCCTCCATTCCGAATTAAAAAATTATGGTTTTTTCTTACTTGGATATATCTAGACGTAATTTAGTGTGTTTGTTCACTTATTTCAGTCTGTATGCAATCCACGTTAGAATATCAGAAACATTTTATAATTCAGAATGGATGGAGCAGGAGGGAATTATTAGCGTATGTATTGGCGTGATTAGGGAAGGGTCTAATATTTATTCATACTATTGGATTTGTACTTTGAAATTTGATTACAGATTTGCAACAGATCATATATAAAATATTCCACTCTAACTTCATATTTCCATTTCGAAAAAACTCTAACTTCATTCGAACTTGTTAATATTTATTCATACTATTGGATTTGTACTTTGAAGTATATACTTGAAATTTTGAAGTTTCATTTTTCACGTTTAACCTAGTGAACCCATTCGAACTTGTTAATATTTTAACTTTGGAAAATACTAGTTAATGTTAACTTAGGGATTGGAATTTCACCCAAAACTTTCGACTTCAACTCAATAACAATATCATAAAATAAAGTGCTAGGAACGTTCACTGTATAGCGTGGACATAATGCACAAGCATGAGAAGAGGACATTTTGTTTACACATGCCTGGACATATAAGCATGAAACTGTTTGAAGGCACTTGGACTTCTTGTTATTGCAAACATTAGTATGACTCGCATCAAGTTAACCAAAGACATCAGATGATAAGGTCATCAAGATATCGCAGAGACCAGACAAATCGACACCAAAAGCAACTGAAGTTCGGTGTAAAACTAGAAATAAAATAAAATCTGTTACATGGATGTACTAATACTTTCGAGTCCTCAAAAGAATCGTGTTACAACACCTTCAGTTATTACAAAGTTACATACATACACGCAGGGCCTTGAAGGTGTAATGCCCATGGCTCACAAGTTATAAGCCTCTTCATCTGCCCCTAACCCAGATATTACATAAAACTATCATCTGGAATTGCCTCCCCAAAAAAAATGTGAGGTGAGAAAGGTATGATGGGGTAATTAGCTAAGTGAGGCCAACTTCTTCTCCAGACGCTTTGCTGAGCGAAGGGCCTCCAGAGCCTCTGCCTGCTTCCCTTCCCGCTTGAAGGTGAGGGCCTTCACTTTCTCAGCCTTGATCTGCTCCTCAAGCTGACTTTTCTCATTCGAGGCTTGCTTGTAACTGCAATGGTTGGTTGCTTCTGCTTTCGCCGAAGGTTGCGTGCTCAGAGATTGCGTGGACAGGTCAGCTGCGCTCCAGCCGATGGATTTTAGGGCAGCCATCATTTGAGGATCGATAAGATCCTCCACAAGTGTGTCGTTTGCTTCAGCCGACTTGCCTCCGGAATTCGAACCCTGGCTATCTGCCTCTTCCAGTTGGCTTTCTAGTGCCTTGGCCAATTCGAATTCCGCATCTGCTTCAGCAGTCTTTCCTTCTCTCCTCAACTTGAGGCATTGCGTTTGTGAGTGAGGGATTCACGTTGGATTCTGAGGCGGTCTCGGCTAGACATTGCTTTCTGAGGCTGAACTGACTTGTTCTCCTCCGCTGGAGGGGCATAGGCCAACGTGTTGGTGTTGGTGCTGCCACTAGCAGGTTGCTGGTCGAATTGCTCTTTTGCACACCTGATGTAGCTGACTCGTACGCACCAGCCACACTGTCTTGTTGAGCGCCTTCAAGACGCTTCTCTAAGAGTTTTGCTAGTTTCAATTCTTCTCTAGCTTCTGCCAACTTCCCTTCTCTCTTAAAAGCAACTGCTTTTCTCTTATGGAGTAAGATATCATCTCTGAGTGTGTCGTCTCCATGTGCCTTCGGAGGTTGCTTATGATCAAGAACATCAGAAGGTGAATGTGATCCTTCTGCAGTTCCGATGTATCAGCGATAGGTACCTTGGAGAAGGCTGAGTATGCTCCACCACTAGTTACGTTTGATGTGTGAGATGGTGTAGAAATGACTGTTTCAGTTTGTGGTTTGCTTCTGGAACTAGCTACAGTATCCACTGATGCACCAAGTTCGGCTGCATGCACTGGCACTGAAACATCCTCCTTCAATGAATTTCTTAGTGAAGATGCAGTAGCATCAACATTAAGGGCATGTTGAGTATCATATTTATTTTCCGCAGTCTGGTGTTCACCAGGACCTGCAACTCTTTGGCTAGTAGTTGAGCTTGCCAATTCTTCTATCTCTGACAGTTGCTCCTCCAAGACCTTCGCCTTCTCCAGTTCCTCTTCAGCTTCCGTGTTCTTCCCTTCCCGCCTATATGCAAGAGCCTTCCTTTTTATGGCAAGCAATTCCTTCTGGATCTGACCTTTATTCTTCTTTGGCTTCTGAGCAACTAAGGCAGAAGATTTATCCGTTATTTTCACAGAATCAGTATCATCATCTTCCCATCCCATATTTTTCAACACAGATAGCAATGCTGGATCCTGCATGTCATTGTCTGTCACTTCAGGTTCATAGCCTTCGTCAGCAAAATCCAGACTTGGGGGTTCAGCCTTATATGGGGTGTTGAACTAAAGTTCATATTTTCCTCGGGTACAGGTCTTTTGGAAGAATTTTCAAGCTCTTCGAGTTGCTTCTCAAGAATAGCGCCTTTCTTCAGTTCTTCCTCGGCCTCATCAACCTTCCCATCCCTTCTCAAGGCTAGTGCCTTCTTTTTCAGAGCTAGCAGTTCCCTCTGAATTGCTAGCTTACTTTTTGGTGCTGATGCACGACGTGTATTAACCTCTGTGACAGTGATATCTTCAGTGTATGTAATTTTCTGTCCTGGAGAAAGGACCTTTGATTCTGGCTGTTCACTTTCCAGATCCTTCTCAAGTAACTTTGCCTTTTTAAGCAATGACATTGCCTCTGCAACATTACCGGCCTTCTTGTGAGCAACAGCCTCTCTTTTCAGAGCAAGCACTTCTTTCTTTAGTGCTTCTTGATTCAAAGAAGAAACAGGTCCATGACTGTCGTTTGTTTGTCATCCTCTTCACTCCAGCCAAACGATCTTAGGGCAGCAGCCATATCTGGGTCATTGATGTCATCGTCTGTAACATCGAAGTTGCTATCAAAGGCAAGATCATCGAGACACCCAGAATTTGTTCAAAACTGATAGCAGGTAGTCTTGAATTGTCAAATAGTATGTCATCCTGGTTATCATCATCCATGTTATGAATAATTGCAGCCAAATCATCATCAGACTCTTCCGCTTCGCCCAGAATCTCCTGTTCTTCCAGTTGTCTTTCCAAAATTTTAGCCTTCTTTAGTTCTTCCTTTGCTTCGGCAAGTTTACCTTCTCTCTTCAGCACTAGGGCCTGTCTCTTCAGAGCATTAACCTGAGATTTGTCAATGCCACCAGTTTTCTTGCCCTCTGATGACTTTGGTGCTACTTCTCTAAGAATCTGTGACAGCTCTCCTTCGACACTCATAGCAGTTGGCCTTGCTTCATCATGAAGATCTGCATCTGACCAGCCAAGATCTTTGAGTTCAGAGGCAAGATCATTCTTTTCTTTTCTAACCCTTTTCCCAGCAGGATCCCTTTTTGTTACAGCGTCACTGGTATCATCTATCTTCTGGGTGCTAGCAACAGCACTTACATTAAGAGATTTTGTAGCCATTCTTTTGCTCTTTCTCAGTTCTAACTCAAGTGCTGCCGCTTGCCTCTCAAGCTCTTTACCACGTTTGAATGCCCGCAGTGCTTCCTCAGGTTTTCCTTCTGACTTCAATGTTTTGTATCTTTTCTTCTCCTCCACTGCTTGTTGACGCAGTTCTTCCGGAGTAAAAATGGATGCAGTATTGTTGAGTTCATAATTTTGTGCTTCAGTTGAAAGGCTTCCATCTCCATTCCCCTCCATACTGGCTTTTCTGGAACCAGAACTAGAACTGGATGCACTGGGAGTGCTAACGGTTCTCCCAGGAAGCTCAGAACCCAGAGACTCCCTGCGAGAAAACTGGCCGTGCCCCCATCACCTCCAAGAAGTTCACTAAGTATTTCATCCTCTGGTTTAGAAACTGTTTTTGTGTTAGCTGTGAAAAGAACATACAGAGAATTATTTACATGTTAAGTAGTTATAGCAAAACAGAAAATCTACCATCGTGTACTCTTCAAGTTGACAACTGCATACTACTACAACTGGGAGTAAAACTTGACCATGTTTACAGCTTGGTGGGACCAAAAGGTAGTTCAGCATTAAGTGTGCGCGTCCATCATAGATCAATTCTACGCATGCACAACCCATTTTTCTTAATTGCATATTTCTCCATTGGCATTTGCTCTCAGATCTGATATTGTAAGTTTATATGTGAAATACACAAAATATAAACAAACAAAAGCATAATGAAAATGTGAACAATGAAACAACAAACGGTAACAATTCACAAATTACAATAAGCTTTTTGTACAAAGATACAGAGAATAGAGCTTTTTGTAACAAAGACCAAATATATAGCCTTAACTAGTTAGACAAGTCATCACTTGAAATTACGAGCTGTAGCTAACAGCCAAACAAGAACACTAACCATGGAATAATTTATGTTCCATGTGACTGGACAAATACTGTGGAAGTGTTTAATTGTTTAGCAGTAAGAAGAAGCCACATTGTTAGGTTATTGAGTCAATTATCTCTGTATTTTGGACCAGTGTGGATAGATATCTCATACAAAACTCTAAACAGGGGCAGGAATGTTGCAGAGCTCAGCCCAGCAGCTCGACTGTTCACAAGTGCCCACATGTGCTCTGATTCGAAATATTGCACAATTCAAAAGCAATTGGTTCCCATGCTAACAGTCTGATTTTAATTTTAATCTAGCAGGACTCGTCACTTTAAGGTGTATCAGCTATCAAGTACCAACCAAATCATATTTTCTTCAATGAGAGATAAGATTGGCAGAAAGAGTATGGAAACAAACTGACCTTTCAGGGCTCTATTTTTGTGTCCGTATCTCAACTCATAACGTGCCGCTTCTTCAAGATTTTTGCAAGGATCACATATTCGAACTGGTGAGTCACCTGTCCACGTAAAACCATCCTCTGCTGGGTGCAGCTGCTGCAGAAGAGGCCTCCACATCTTTGGCAATGATGCTACATGTTAAATGCACAAAATTAACATAGCTCCTGCTCCAACCATCTCCATAATATTACAAGAATGTGAAGTTTTTTGTCCAATGGGATATTTACAAACTATAAGAAGGGTGAATCCAAGCATTTAATGTACTGAAGAAAAAAAAAGAGATAATTTTAGACCTAGTGAATCCAAACTTCATGAGAGACCAGCACCAGCCATCTACACATATGAAGACCAAACCGAAATTTGCTGTTGCTAAGGGATGAATGTCATTCTGGCAGGGGTAAGTTTGTCCGTGATAAGACAGCTACCATCGCAACTAGTAACGGCCAACAGATGGTAGCATAGATTAAACAATTGGTTTGATTCATATGCTCGCTCTTTCCTGGTGAGTTTTGCACGTAGCTGAGAAAGCTTAGGTCCCGTTTGGCAGCAAGGAAAATATAAACCCCCATGAATACATTACAGCAGTAATTTACAAGGTCCCATAAAAACGGAAGTGCAAAGGGGTATTTGTATTAGGTTGAAAATCACCGTAGGATAGCAGGTATTCCAAATCGGAAGACAAGAACAGAGTCCGGAGAAAGGCCGTGCAGGGAAGGCAGGGCAATATATGGATGGAGGAGATGCATCCGAGCGCGCAAGTTGGCGAAGAATCGGTGAGAAACAGTGGTGGTTCTTGGAACCCGGATGAGGAGGAGCACGAGCAGCACGCTGCCGGCGTCTCCGTCCTCTCCCACGACAACCATAGATGACGAAGAATTTCAGGTGGAGGAAAGGAGTGTGTGAGCAGCGGCCGGCATCTTCCTCCTCTCGCGCAGCGGTCGTTGTTTCCCTCGTCTCTAGTGTGGTTGGCGTGGGTTGCACGGTGGCGACAAAACCAGGACAACGACTATCCCCCGAAATTGGTTTGATTGGAAACTGAAGTCCCCAGGTATTTACTTTTTTAACGGTGAATCATGAATATGTTGGAATTTTCATGGGCAGAAATCGTGCTTCCAAACAGACTTTTTGCAACAGGATCTAATTGTTTTACCCGCCTGTTAAATACACTGGTAATAGACTCAATACCTCTCTTCCAAACAGGGCCTTAGTAAGATATGCATGCAAGATTCTAAAACTCGGTAACATGTACTCCTAGGTGACCCTATTTGTACCAACTATACAGTAGTCAGCCTTGTAACCAGTTTTTTGTTTAAATTTTTTGGATTTCTAAATGCATGTCCATATAACATAAAACAAACAACTAGTGCAATTCTTTGATTAGGCTTGAATACAGAGCAATTATCAACTTACGCTGCTAGGGAAACTAAAAGCAATTTTCAGTCGAGATATAAAGGCCCAACCTAGTTTCCCCTTTTGTGCAATCTCGTGGGGATGACCTCATCCTCCACGACAATGTTACAGAAATAAAAGGTGTGAAGCTTGCAGCATGTTGTGGTCTGTTGGGCCATGATCCGGACCGAGTACTCATAAGCTGAGATCTGTGTCAACAACTTGCCTAACCACCTTGTAAGCCATGTTGAAAGCTCACACTTGAACCTGTTAAAACTAATAATTCTCGGTTTTGCGTAGTACAGTGGCAAGCTGTTACGAGGCCTCATCCATGATCCACTAATGAGTAATGACTTGTTCTTAGACATAGCAAGCCAAGCAACGTGAATAAGTGATCCAAAAGTGGAGGGGATTTCCACGAAATCAATTAAATTTGAGGTGGACATGATATGCAATATGACAAAGATTGCAGAACCATCAATACCACGGCAGAGGAGTAGATTATGCTTCATATCCTCAATGCGGGGAAAAAACTAGGAGATTACCTTACGAGTGAACAAGGAGAACTGAGCAGAACAGCCCTGGCAGTTGGACGCATCGAGCACCCAGGTTGCCCCTCGCATCGACGGCTTTGGCGGCAACCCGATCTTTTCCAACATAGCTGCGAGTAGGAAGGAACCTCGCCTCCTTCAAACAAAAAACTTTGCAGGTTAAATTTCATCACTACATTAGACCCATTATGTGAAGTTCATCGGTGTATATTTGTATGCAGTTCTCGAATAAATCACACACACCATGATGCTACAACAACAACTACTACTACTACTAATCACTATTACCCTGTGAATTAGCAGGGGAGGGCTTAGCGTGAATGGGGGTTCAGTTTGACCCACGATTTTTTTGTGAAAATAAGCTGCGCCCTCATCTGGGCACCAACTTCTATGGGATCAACTAAGATCGATCTTGCGTGACAGGGATGATCTACTAGAACGAAGCGGACCTGAGAACGATCCATCGAATCAAGCTAGGGTTCCTTACCAAGAGAAGAAGGGATCAGTCCACGCAGCCCAGCACCAGTACGGTTGGCTTGTAGTTTTCGCCGCCGGCCGCACCACGGATCGTGAGGAAGAAGCAAAATAACAGCAAATTGTTAACCGGAGGGCACGAATTTGGGGAGAGATCGGAAAGAGGACTAGTAGCCGATAGGAGGAAGAACGCTGCAAAAGGGACTGAGATCCTGCGACTTCCCTTCGTCGGGAGTATTTTTTTTTATTATTATAACCCCCTGTTCGTGAGCCACAGCAACATAATTTTCGAAAAAAAAATTAAAATTGAAAACTTGTCAAAAAATTCCGAAAAAAATCATGCACGTACCTGAGCATGTCACACACCATCGTGTCAAATTTGGCGACAAAACGACATCGCGGCCGCCCTGTGCAAAAATGACAAAATTCACAGGGCGGCCGCGATGTCGTTTCGTCGCCAAATTTGACACGATGGTGCGTGACATGCTCAGGTACGTGCATGATTTTTTTCAGAATTTTTTGACAAGTTTTCAATTTTCAAATTTTTTTCGAAAAAACCGGAGCACATGCTCCCGTGTGCACTTGTGAATTTCCGCAACATAAGCCCCTTTCTTTGTCTTGCTCCCTTCTAGCCCCCCAAGTTAACTGTTATGTACCTGATATCCCCCTTTGCAATGTTTAACAGATTTTTCAACATATAACAAACAAATGGGCATATGAATAGACAGAACTATCCTTCACTATGAATAGACAGATGTGTTTTGTTTCAAACGAAAAAACTGCTATAATTTCGCTACAAAATCCACAACCCGACAACAATCAGAATGATATATTTTCGGATCCATCACATCCCTTGTTAATCCATCCATTCCCACTCAAATCCCCATGTCAATCCCTCTAAACACCTCTGGTTTCAACGATTGAAACAGACTGTGCCGGAGGAAGCAAGCAAAATCAAAAAAAATGGAGGGAAGGCGCTTGCCTTAACTTGGGGCACCAATGGACGGCGGCGAACAGCCGGATATGCGGCGGAGAGGCCAGCGGCGAGGCGGGCGGCACCAGCGGCAAGGTCACGGACGGGGGCGGCGAGCTGGGGAAGAAGAATGAGTTCGTCTCCCAGCTCCCAGCGCGTGCGTGACTAGAAGAAATAGACAGGGGCAGTCTAGTCATTTAAGATTTTCATTAGCCTTAACTTAATGAGCAGATAACAAAGCCAAAGGGGGCCATCGGAAACGAGCCCAGCTAACTAGAGGGGTCAAAAGGGAGCAAGACAAAAAAAAAAGGGGAGCCCCTATTCAGTGCTTTTAGCACTGGTTAGCATGGTTTTGCCCACTACGCGGCTTCCTGGGCCTGGCCCATTAGCTGGGTTCGATTTTAAAAAAAATATGAGAAAATTTGTGAAATCAAAACAAGTTCCCAGATTTCAAAAATGGTAATTATTATTTTTTTTTAAATCATGAATTTCAAAAATGGTTCATCATTTCGAAAACGGTTCATGAATTTGAAAATGGTTCGTGAATTTAAAATTTTCTGAATTTGAAAAAAGTTCATGAATTTGAAAAACAGTTCACGAATTTGAAAAAATGTTCATGATTTCTAAAACGGTTCATGAATTTTAAAATGGTTCATGAATAAAAAATTTATTCAAATTCAAAAAATTATGAATTTGAAAAATGGTTCATGAATTTGAAAAAAAATCATGAACCATTTTTAAAATCTAAACATTTTTTAAAACCATGAACCATTTTCAAAATCTGGACATTTTTTAAAATTTGAACATCTTTCAAAATCATGAACCATTTTCAAAATCTGGAAATTAATAAAAAACAAAAAACAGAAAAACGAAACAGAAAAAGGAAAAAAAGATACCAGAAAAAAAGGCTGGTAAACCAGCCCGGAAAAGCTTTATGGGCCGGCCCAAAAAGAGTGACGCGGGAGCGAGTGCGCATGGGCGAAAGGCTGCTAAGCTTTGCAACGGGCGTAGAATAGGTTTTGCCCAAAAAAAAAGGGGCTTATGTTGTTGTGGCGCATGAACAGAGGGGGTTATAATCAATTCTCCCTCCTTCGTCAAGTCACCCAGTACATTACCCCATAATATCCAGAAAAAAAATTAAATAATATTTTTTGTAAACTTTATTTGGAAACTAGCACGCGTTTTGAAGAATTTTGACAAATAGCGCGGTGTCGTCACGTCCCGTGCCGAAAGCACTGTTTGGGCGCTGCCCGTGCCGAAAGCAGATGGTTTCGGCTGCGCCCGTGCCGAAAGCCCGGTTTCGGCCTAGATCGTGCCGAAACCCTACAGAGCTGCATGTGAACCGCTGCTTCGCGTAACTGCGGCGCCGATAGCTAGCTTTCGGCTCGGGCCGTGACGAAACAGGCTTTCCCCTGCCATTTCATGCTAATTTTTAAAAAAAAATTACATTTTTTTATTAATTTCGACTAATATTACGCAAATCGAAACATTTGCAGAAATAATACAGCCTCGTCTTCGGATTTTTTCACCATTTTTTCTCTCGCCACCGCCCGTTCCCGCCAAATTCATTCCCGCCTTATTTATCGCCAATCCGTTCCCGCCCTTTTTTTCCTGCCATCTTCTCTCCCGCCTGTTTCTCCCGCCAAATTCGTTCCCGCCCTTTTTTCCCGCCATCCTATCTCCCGCCTGTTTCTCACGTCAATTCTTCTCATATCGGCCTATAAGAACCCCTTCTCACTGAGGTTGGTAAGCATTCGAGTCCACTCACTCTAACATGTCGAGCTTTCCTTCAAATCGTAGTTTCCATCCACAAATGTCCATACGCCTTTTGAGTTGTGCGGCCGATTTCAAGGTAGACAATAAGGTAGTGCCATTCGAGGATATTATTAGTTATCCACCTCATCTCGGTGAGCTATCAGCGATGCTATATAGGCATGGGTGGCCATCGAGGACTTGGAGGGAAATACGGGAAGAACTTCTCAGGTTGCATGCTAGATGGCAGAAGAAGAAGCCAACATATAGGAGTGAATCACATTTGAGGTGGGCTGAAAGAAATCCTTATTCATGGGTCGAGGAGAGCGAGGATGAAGATGATATCTTCATGCCGAGTGAAGCGAGCAAGAAAGCTGCAGCGGCGGCGACGAAGGGCAAGGTTGCTACGTCGTCGAAGGACAAGGGTGAAGCATCGTCGAAGGGGAAGAGTGCTACGTCGTCGAAGGACAAGGGTGATGCGTCATCGAAAGGCAAGAGTGATGCGGGAGGCTGCGTCGATGGTAGATGACTTTTCTTTTTCTAATTTGCAAAGTACCATGTATCTTCAATTTATGTTGTGTTGTCGCTACTACCGATGTTTTGTTGTCTGTGTAATTTGCAATGTTTGATTAATGAAGGAAAAAATATGTCTCATAAATATGTCTCATAGACAGTAGTATCAGTCATCTCTGTGAGGACGAGCCCGCAGCTGCCTACGCGGTCGAGGCCCGGTAGGTGACAAGCGTGTCGGAGCGCGGTGGTCACGCATCCCTCGGCCTCGCAACGGCTCCTCCTCCTGTGTCTGTGTCTCCTGCGTCGGGGGCGGCGGTGGAGTCTGGTACATCTGCTCGTCAACCAGCTCTGTGTGTGGAGAGTCGTGACCCCCATCTGTACATGTACATATTATGTCAATAGTCCGTCATGGTGAATAAGGTAAATATGTGTGAGTACTATAAACTACTTACCGAGGTGGCCCGGAAACTGAGTCATCGACAGAGAAGACGGGTTCCACCGGACATGTGGAGGTGGCTGTATCCCGTAACCATGCGACATCGCGAACTGGTAACCAGGCTGCATACCATACCCGTAAGAAGGCGGCATACCGAGCTGGTACATAGGTGGCGGCTACCACGTCGAACTACCAGGCTAGGAAGGATCTGGCTGTGGGTACATAAGTGGCTGTGAACCACCAGGCTAGGAAGGATCTGGTTGTGGGTACATAAGTGGCTATGAACCACCAGGCTGGGAAGTATCTGGCTGCTGCGACGAACTACCATGCTCATATGTAGGTCGTGGGCGAGGACTCGGTACTGGTGTAAGACGTGGTCGAGGGTCCTGTCGACCTGTAGAGTGACGGGAGGGTGATACCTGTGCTTCCCGAATAAGTGGCGACTGGCGTGTGGGGCGTGGGGGATGCGGGGCTAGGCCGTGGGGCGCAACATCTGCACCGCCGATACAAGTAAGAACAGAGTACACCCGTCGTAGCTTGTCCTCTAGACGCTTGAACCAAGGCACTTGTTGCGGCAGTGGGGCAAAGGCAGTAACATCGCTCTGAATGTCATGTATCAACTGCCTGTAATACGAAAACAAAATGTTTTAGGTTCGATTATGAAGACATACATTTACAAATATTAGTAAGGTACGTACCGCGTAGTATCTGCTTCCCCCAATAGACTGAAGTGGGTACATGTCCGTAATAGCAGGAGGTGGCAGCTAATCAGGCTGGGACGTGTGCACTAAGCAAAGTCGAGAGGCCTGTCTATACGTCCGCAGATATGCGTAAAAATCATCTAGCTGAAATGGCTCATTCCCGAGCCATACATTAGCCGTCGCATTAGCCCATTCCGCTATGAACAGTTGAAGTACATGTAGCCAAGATGCCAAAGATCTATCTCCTTGTCGTGACAATCTGAAACATGTAGGCGTATTGTAATTAGTATAGAACATTTGAAATTCCTCGGTGTAAACACAGTTGGTGTAGCTCTTCTTTCCTTCACTTGTTTCCTTGTGAATTCAGTCAGCCTATCCCACAAAAACTGATACTTCCTCTCCTGATTCTGATTGCAGAGTCTTTTAAACAAATTCATCATCCGCTTACTCTTAAAGCATGAGTAAAAGTTAGCGCCGAGATGGCGCATAAACCAGCGACTCTACATGTCAGTCCATGGTGCTGTTTCATCCACGGCGGGTTGCTGCAGTCTCTTTATAGCCTTTAGCATACCATCATGTCTGTCATGAAGGATGCACACATTTGGCCGAGTCTTCACAACTGTCATTTTCAAATTCCTGAAGAACCATAACCAGCTGTCATAATTCTCACCCTCGACGAAGGCAAATGCAATTGGCACGATCTGGTTGTTGCCGTCCACACCTATTGCGGTCAGGATCTACCCCTTGTACTTGCCTGTGAGAAACGTGACATCCACGCACAACACTGGACGGCAATAGTTAAAAGCTTCGATGCATATGGCGAATGAGAAGAACAATCGGCCAAACACATCATATTCAGGAATCTCCTCTTTTTTTTGTAATTGGACTATAGCATATGTGCCAGGATTCCTCTCCTCAATGTGCTAACAAGACGGATACCATTATCATAAGAGTCATAAAAACTCCCAAACCTCTCCTCTAGAGCCTCTGCTTAGCTCTCCAGGCCTTCCCATACTTAATGTTGATTTTCCATCTTGCCTTAACTGTTCTTATGATGTGCTTCGCTACCATGTCTTTCTTGTCCACTATCTCACTGAACAAGAGACGTGCAATGAGAGTTGACGTTAGGTTTGGGTGATCTGTCACTAAACCATCAATTTCACATGTGTGTGGCACGACGTCCGTCACCACCCACACCACGTCATACTTCGGCAAGTGACCATGCACCCGTGCAGGACAACCAATGTCAGCACAACTCATTGTCAAATATTGTTTATTTGACACGTTAGTGCGGAAAACCCTTTGCGTGGACAATGCCCACTGAATCACGGCTTCCCTTAACTACTGCTTCGTGTTCTACTGAGCCCCGATTTCAATGTTATTCATGTGGTACTCCCAGGACGATTCATGGCCATCAGGCACGGTCGTGACGGTAGACCTATCATGATTCCAGTAACTGGGAATAGGTACATCTTCACCATTATTTTCATCTGCATCATCAGAATCAAGATCTTCTGCGACGCCATCCTCGTCTTCCTCCAATATGTCGGCATGCACTGTTCCTCCGTGCTCATCCGCATCAGCCTCCCTAATTTGGGAAGGTCCTGTTGACAATGTTGGTTCATAATGAACAGGAATTTCTAACAACGACGGTTCATAGTCAACAGGAATTTGAGGAGGTCCTGCTGACGGTGATGCTTCATAATGCACAGGAATTTGGGCACCGTGCGAACTAGTTGCTTGACTACTCTCTCCTGTCTGAAAAGCACCTCCACCTATTTCCAAATTATTCTGCTTCAGAACAAACGACACGAGGACTTCTGGTTTTGTCCCTCGGCGTTTGCATGATTCTAGCCAAGAATCCCACTGCTTTGTCCGATCAAGCGGCAACAACTCCCAGTAAATATTTGACCGGGATTTGGTCCATAACGACTGAATCTTAACATTCCAGTAATTAGGATCATACCCAAAATTCACCGTCAAATACCACTGGACAATGTTGATTTGCACTTTCTCTGGCTCTGTCAACTGAATCTCCACATTTTGAAATTCACTAAGATCAACCCCTGACTCATTTGCACAGACTGTACCGGCACCATAGTGCACAACAACATCGACCACTTCCATTACCTAAACAAATTTATTCCATCATCAAATACTACAAAGCAGATATATCTAAATAATACGACCACCGAAAATAAATATGATGACCACCGGTAAAATAAAGACTAATCAAAATATATGACACATCTAACCGATAACATATATCTACACTAATCCTAACACATCCACCGACAAACTATATTGACATTAACCCTAAAAAATCTAGAGATTAGGCTTTACCCTTGACGCGTGCGTAGCTCCCACTGTCCGGCTTCAATCTAGCACCACTACCGCTGCACCACGCCTCTAGCTTCCCCAACACCGGCACACACCACCACTATCCACCATTGTTGACCACCATTGCTCCACCTCCACACCCCCAAACGCCTCCACAAAGAGCTAACCCATCAACATATCGGGGATGCCCCAACCCTCCTCTCCTCTATTTCTTGAATCTGTGGGCTTGGAGGGATTTTTTGGGGGCACGAATTGGTGGTATTTTCGCTAAAAACGGAAGAACAGAGGAGAAGGAGCAGGTCAAGCGAGGAAGAAGAAGGCGAGCCCGAGCGCGGGGCCTTATCCAGCTGGTTTCGGCATGGGCGCTGTCGAAACCCAGCTTTCGTATCCGCTCCTGCCGAAAGCCGTGGGCCCCGCCTGCCGCCGCGCCTGCGGGCATGCAGATCGTCACGGGCCGTGATGACAGGGCACTTTCGGCAGCGGCCGTGCCGAAACAAAGCTTTCGTCCTCGCTAGTGCCGAAAGTCTACGGTTTCGGCACGGGCCGTGACGACACCACGCTATAACTAAAATTCTTTCAAAACGCGTGCTAGTTTCCGAATATATTTTAAAAAAAATTATTTAATTTTTTTTCCATAATATCCATCATTCAATGAAGATCCGATGGCTCGGATGAAGCAAAGGCCAACCTGCCCAAGACTCGGCAGTTTCAAGCGGATGCGAAAAAGCTAAACATCTTTTAGGAACGGAGAGAGTAGACATGATAATACATACAGAGAGATTGATCAAGTTACTGCCACGAACCCGGAGTCTAGGGTGGACTAGTCCCTTCTCATCATTATGACGAAAATGACGAAGACGTTGAAGAGGTAGCAGATGAAACCGGGGGTGACTCCGGTAGCGGTTTCCACTCCAATCTTTGTCGACGGGGAGTTATTTTTTTTTTTTTGGTGTTTTGATGGTGGTGCCACTTTTTTCTGCAAATCGCAAAGGGGGAACTTTATAGTCGGTTTTAGGTCAAACCCAAGGGGTACGGACATACAGAGACCCCCCCCCCCCCCCCCCCCCCCCCCCCCCCCCCCCCCGCACACACACCACCACCAGGCAACCTAGGTGGCTCTGATTGTCCTGCTTGGTCGTCAAGTCTTCGGTTTACATAAAATTTCCATGTCGAGATATCTCCGATGCGTTTGAGTTTCAAAAAGGGTTCTGAAAGTAAAAAATGCGGAAAATAGGGTTTCCTGATTTTCAGAGTTAGATACCAAAATAAATCATGGGAAATGCCCTAAATTATTAAAACAATGGTGGTAACTCATGATATGATGCAAATATGTGAGATATTAATATAATGAAATACACATTTCATAGAACGTTTCAGAATAGTATTTCTTCCAGCGGTATCTGTCTAGCGAGATATCGTTGGCTCGTAGAGGGATAATGTCATCGGTTGTTCGACAATAGGTATGCGCACTCCGGTGGAAACCAACGGAAAAAATAGCGCGCTATAGCAAAATAGCATCGGCCATTAGCGTGTTATATCACGCTATAGCGTGCTATTTGCGAGGCAATGTACACTTATTTATTTAGCGAAACAATTCTCAGCATGCCACGCTATTTAATCCATGGTGGAAACACAAGATTCCTGACCCAGTAATGTCGACGGGCACCTATGTCGTGCACTTGTTGAAGGTGATGGTCCAAAGCTCCGATTCGGCGATGAAAATTCCGAGATTAACATGACGATCCATTCTTGAAGTTTTCAACTAGGAGTTATGTATTTTTTTCCGTTTGTTTCGGTCATTTCTCGTAGAGTTAGTGACAGGTTGTTGTACTTACTGTCACGAGACATACAATCTCGGATTTTTTTTTCCTTTTTTCGGTCGACTTGTTTGGTGATGATATGTGGCAGTTTGCATCAACCGATGCAAAGGCATTCGTCTTGTTCAGGAAAAACAGATTTCAAAGGAAATGAATATGGATTCACATTGCGAGGAGATCTAGAATAGTTTGAGTTTGTTTGTTGATGTATTCTAATGCACGGTTTTGTCATATCTCTTAATCCCCAGGTCGTGAGCATCTTTCTTGTGCTAATTCATAAGCTTAAACATCATCCAACTATGCATCAAAAATCAAGAAGTTGGGAGATTTTTGTAAATAACAGTTGTCACTGAAAATTGCTTGCAAAACGGATATTAGATACATAGACTGATGATCTTAAAAAAACATACATAGACTGATAGACAAGCTCCGTGCCATGGTTTGCCAGCCAATGTTAGTAGCCAAGATCACAGCTCATGGGCATGCAAAACAACAGTGCATGATTTCAAGTAGTTTTCAACAGTATACAAAACCAAATCTTCCTAAAACCGGAACTCCCCTTCTTCGAGTTCTTCAATGCCGGGATCGGAGCTCGGCTGCTCCTCCTCCTCCTCGCCGCGCCTCGTTTTCGGCCTTTAGGAAGAGCCCAAGCTGCTCCAAGAGGCTGGGGGGAACACCAGGCCGTCTTCGTTGGCTCACGATGTGCTCAACACTAACGATACCGAGCTCCTCCATGTCCACCGGGTGTACCCTGTGGCTGGTCATGGCCGACCTCTCCGTCTCCACCAACTCTTGACGGGCTTTCTCCCTTGCCCGGAACCTCTCCTCTGGATGCCGCTTTTGTTGGGCTTCGGCGATCAGCTCGCTCATCGATCGCGCCAGAGCTGAAGCCACGGGCTGGTCCAGGAGCTTCTCTGGTTCTGCATTCTGCACCACCTCCGGTGCAGGATCCCATGGCAGGGAAGAAAAAACATTCACCTTTGGAAGAACTTCTGAAGCTGGACAGCTAAGCTTTTGTGGTTCTGCAATCTGTGCCTCCTCCGGTGCCGGCTCTGATGGTGGTTCAGAACCACCGTTCACCTCTGGAAGAACCGATGGAGCTGGACTACTCACCTTCTCTGTTTCTGCAATCTGGACCACCTCAGGTGCCGGCTCTGATGGTGGTGCAGAATCACCATTCACCATCTGAAGAACTGCCGGAGCTGGGCTGATGTCCATATCGGAATCGCTGTCGGATCCCGATTCAGTATCGCTGGAATCACTCTCGGAGCCACTGGCTGAGCCTGAAATCCCTGAATCAGAATCAGGATTGGTCATTGAGCTGATGCCTGGACTGCGGCTGATTGCACCAAGATTCTCGATCACCACCGGCGAGGCGTCGCCACAGATGTCGACGTACTCCTCCTCGCCCTTTTCCGCGAGCGCCAAGTATTTCTGCGGCAGCGGAGATAGGAGCTTGTCGACCAGTCCGGTAGCATCGAAGACGTCGCCGTATTCGAGAATTTCGAGCTGGAGCGGCGACGGCGCGATCGCCACGCCGCGACAGACATCGACGCACTCGTCGTTTTGGTGATCACCGTCACCCTCGACGAGCTTACTGTGTGGCGCCGGAGACGGATCTCTCGTCTTGAAGAACTTGTCTAGGTGCATCTTTAGCTCGAACAGGGCCGCGTCTTCCATGGAGTAGACGTCGACCTCGAGCTCGCCGCGGAGGCTATGTCCCTGCCCCTGCTTCTGTAGGAGCTTGACGGCTTGAGCGGATAGCTCCGCCGATAGCGCCGCCAGACGGATGGCCAACTGCTCCATTTCGACCGGCGTCATCTTCGGCGCCTCTCTGGGCTCCGAGGGAGGAGACGTCTTCCTCCTCTTGGCGGCCGTTCCGTCGTCAGCCTCCGTCGACACGAAGAATAGCTCGCGCGGAGCCGGCGCCAGGCCGGGCGAGGAAGGCGCCGCACCGCCCTTGACGGCCTGAGGGACCAATAAGTCAGCCTTTGCGAGGAGGCAACGGACGGCGACGAGCTCCGCCCGGAACCGCTCCCGGAGCAAATTCTGCTCCTTTCTGGGCATTTCGCCGACGGCGAAAACCTCCTTCTTCACGTCGAACGCACCGCGTGGCTCGCGAGCGCGCTTCCGCCTGGGCGAGGCCGAGGGCTCCACGGCGCCGCCAACGCGGCAGCCGCCGAACTCTCGGATCATCTCGCTGTACCTCGAGGCCGTCGGCGGGACCAACAACGCCTCCGCTTTCGGAGTAGGCGTCGATTCGACGGCGAGTGTTTGGGGGATGGAAGCGAATGAGCAGATGCTATGCTACCACTCGAGAATTGGATCGAATGGCAAACTTCTCATCCAGGATTGCTGGGAGCGCCGGCGGATTTCCCCGCCATGGACTCCGGTTCTCAGTCGGAAAGAACAAGCAGGCGCGTACACCACGTGCCCGCCAGCAACCGGGGAAAATCCAAATTTCTTAGCAATAAAAAGTTGCCTTCTAAAGCGTTTCTGCTTCAGATTGTTTCTTCCTCTTCTACCTATTGAAACAGGACAATATGGATACAAGAATTTTGAACAACCTCCTTGGATAACCAGGACTTAGAAAATGTGGCAATATGAAATCACAGGGTTGAGATGTCCTAGCATTTGAGCCTTTAGTGTTCAGGCTATTGATGGATCACCTAAGTTCTGGTGAAAACATAAACACAACTCTTACTCTCCTGCATGCCTCACAGCTCCTAAGAGTTCTAAGTTCAAATTATGAAGATTTCATCCAACTTTATGTTATTGTTTGCAGTAGTTGTAAATTATACGAACTTATTTCGATCAGGTAGTTGTCAACTTCCATACAACAATGAGTAAAATTGCTCAGCCGCCAAACACAAAATCTCATCGATGCATTCAATTTTGATTCTGTGGAAATTAATTATCAATATATTTATAGGTGAAAATTAATTCTTAAGACTAAGTCATATTTGATGAGTTGGATGCATTGGTCACATGGTCGACCTTGCTGGTCTTGCACTAAAGAGAAAAGCTAATGCCATACCCACACACCTCTCTTTGGAAGGTTCTATGCCTTGTCATCGATCCTGAACAAGGCCCAAAAGAAAGTACAGGTGCATGCACGAGTGCCATGTAACTAAGGAAAGTAACCTGCACGCGTCTTCCTCGAGCTCGGCGGCCTGCGGTTCGTTCGGGCTCGTCGTTCCCCATCTAGATCGGGTGCGGCCGATCTGGTTCTTGTTGATGTTGAAGGGAGTTGGTGATCAAGGGCTTCGCGAAGGTGACGACGGCGCTGGGTGCAGGTCCTCAGGGACCGCTGTCCGGCGACTTCCCGGCTGTCAGGGGGTGGCTTCCAATCCAAGCAAGAAGTGGAGCTGCGGCGGATCCGGCGTGCCACCGGCTCGTCCTCGCCGGCGTTGACTTCGGTTTACAGAAGGACCTGTTTGTAATTTCTAGTTTCCTGTTGTTTCTTTCTGTAATTTGGAGGCTCTAGTATCACCTTTCTTTCCCGCAAAAAAAAAAGGAAAGTACATATTTCCCATCATACACACCTTTTTCCAAATGTTAGAATTTAGTAATAATAAAATGTGAAGAAAAACACATTTTGTTGAATACAATTTTGAAGGTTCCATATTCACTTTTCTTTTTCTCGAGTTGACCATGATGTGTAATGTAACGTATTTGTAAATTAGGTGATGTGTTTTAAAAGTTTCGCTGTATCGACTTCAATAGTGTCATATTGAATAGTAACCAAAACTACATTATTTAGCACCACAAATCATACCTCGTCCATTCCACCTTTAATGTGCTGCCTTTTAAGAGTAACTCGGTACCTAAAATATGCAAGCATGTGGTCTTATAGGTTATGAAGACCCCTCGCTGCGTCATTTCTCCTTTATATAAAATGAGATAATTACAAATGGATCGGATACACATGAACTTTTATATAATACCCCATAGGTCGCTTACCAAAGAGAAAAAATAATGTGATATACCCCTCTTTCTCTTTCCCTCCCCCATCCCCGTCCTAATCTCTCTAATAGAATGACTCGTCACAGAGTCTGTCTCAAAAGTCAAAAGGAAACAACAAGGGATCCAAAAAATCGTTCATAAGTGATACTATTTAGAAAGTTCTGGTTAAAATGAAAACAAAATTGATACACACATATATTGAAACATGGTGGACACCAGGCTATAGTTGATAGACTTTACGCTGCAATTGTTAAACTCTCACGTATCTGTATCGTCACATATGAAGAGATATGGGACCCTTTTGCATGTTTGCCACAGAGGAAAAGTGTTTCTCAAAGATTTTTTGTTTGCATTATTGTTGATAACATGTTAAGTTACTATCAGTTTTCAATGTCTCAGATTGACAATAATGGGTAGCGTTATACGCCCTCTACTAAAGATATATGGTGCATTACGATCAATTTTCTCTCTTTACCATTTATTTACTATAATATATGGTCTATGTCACCAAAAGAATAATCATAAACAGTTAGTGATTTAGCACCAACCTAATGATGTAAATCTTATGCCATATCAATTGCACACTAATATAGAAATTCGCTGTCAAAATATATTTTTTAGTGTGTGTGTGTGTGAGAGAGAGAAAGAGAGAGAGAGAGAGAGAGAGACGCTTGTATGGGGGTCTGGCTGAAATATGATCACAGAAGTCTTGATTGTTTTTGTTGGCACATTTACAATTGGATGTTAGTTCATCCTCATACTGCGATCGGTGAACACCACTTTTCGGACATCACACATATGTTTTAAGTAAGATCTATTTTTTTTCTTTTTCTCAGATAAGACCTTGAGAAAACTTCTTATTATCCGGAGAATACATTATTCTACCCCCTATTAACTTCCTGGAACCATTGGTTCTTGGTGTCCATTACGATCCTAGGAGCAATATGCAGATCCTACCATGTTCTGCCAGTTTGATGCTCCACTGTCGACGATCCCTCTTGATTGAATTGATCTTGGAGCAATTAAGATGGCTGTTATATACTGCCGTCAAATAAGAAGATGACACTTTTGTATAACTTTTTCAAGTGGAGTTATGCACTCCCTCTTGCAAAAGCAAAGGAAATATTGAACAGTTAAATACCCAGAGCATGCCGAGGGCAACCAGCATATGTACCTCCAACCTGCAGCCATTCATCGTCACAAGGCAAACTTACACAGCAGTATCCTGCCGTTCACATGTTTTCTTCCACTAGAGTTGAGAAAATTTGGCTTGTTTACAAAATTTACATCATTTCTGTGGACTGACATAATACTTGAGCTAAAATCACTTTGATGCTATGAGGTGGGTTTAATTTAGGTGGTTACTTCTACAATGTTTTCTTGAGATACATGATGCAATACTTTTCTTTTTGTGTGGATAGTACAAAAATCCACTAGTTGAAAGGGTTGTATCTATGGTGCACAAACAAATATAGATGATATTTTTTACAACAAATAGTTTAGAAAACATATGTCTATACACCCAAAATTATAATAAAAATAACATATCAAACTAAAATTTGAAAAAGGATATAAGAAAAAAAAAGAGATAGGAAACAAAATAGTGAAGGAAGTAAGAATTAAAAAATGATCGGAGAAGAAGAAGAAGGGGCCAGAGTAAATGAGAAAACATCATCCACAATGTGAAACCCTTAAATGGTCCAAATCATCGAACTGCGTATGCACAACACTTTCCTATAAACCACTGGGAATAGGATTTTAAGAAGACCATAGCCTAGTGTATATGTGGGGAAAGTACGAGTGTGGTGTTCTCGAACTCAGATTCTATTGAACTCGTTAAGAAATATTCTATTATAAATTTTGAACGTTCAAAAGATTCAAAAAAAGTCTAGATGTATTATAACGATTTGATCTACAAGTGTGCAAAAAAAAAAAGCTTGATTTTTTCCGCAATTTTCTTTTTTTGTTTAGCCTAAGACAATAAGAATTTTGCATTGAGATTTTGCACACTGGTAGAGTTCCACAATATACACATGGTTTTTTTTTAAAAAAAACTTAAAATTCCGGTTTATTTTTTCTAAAAGGGCTCGATGGGGACGGTCCCATTAGCACTTTCCGGGAAAGTATTGGCTTGATCGGTGCTTGTTGCGCAACCCGGATGAAATTATTTAGAAGTCTCAAAAATCTTTTTTTTAATACTATGATCTAGATAATATTGTATGTTTCTAAATCAAACATAATCTAAAAAAACTAAGTATATATTACAAATAGTGATAATGAGCCAAATTCAAAACCCAACTTACATCAAGTACTACTTAATGTCAAATTTGCCTATAAATTTTTTCATCTTGTGTTATGAATTGGATTTGAGTATGACATGCTAGATACAACTATTATCCATTTATTTTTTCTCGGATTTTGTATAAACTTTCAAAACGTTTTCAACAAAAAGTTGTGCACGAAAAGTCCCGGTGCACCAGATACTATGAGTTACCTAAAAGAAAGATATTAATGTGAGCTTCACAAAAAAAACTACTGCAAAATTTACATTCTAAGTCCTTGTTTGTTACGATTATTTTTTTAAGAGATTGGTGGGGATTATCCCAGGTGAAACCCAAGTTCCCACGTATCGCAAAAACACTGTTTGGTTCTAGTGTATGTGACAACTTGTATCTCCACCTTTCCACAAAAAATTCCAAACTATAGTACATTTTTGTCCATACGCAAAACACTAGGGGTTAATAGGGTTTTGATGTAATTGGGCGATCCCTGTGGGTTATCCCCACTAATTTTTTGGACTCACATGCCACTAATCTCATAAAATACACCGGTAACAAATAAGGCCTAAGTGGGCCCTATTTCAGAACACAGCGAAACCCATAGCACTACAGCCCAGGTAAGCCCAAGTAGCAGTCTCTCCTCCAGATCCGGGGTTTTATGTTTCCTCCTCCTCCTCCTCTCTGACAAGCGAAGCAGCTCGTGGCAGCTCCCTGCAAAAACCCTAGCTTTTCCTCCGCCTCCAAGGGCCTCCACGATGAAGCTCGTCAGGTAACCAGTGCTCTCTTGCTTGCCCGCTTTCTTCCGTTTCGGTTCGAATTCTACCGCTTTTTCTGATTGGTTCTGTGCAATTTCCCCCCAAATTGGTGCGGATTTGGGCGGGTTTGTGCCTGTGCAGGTTCTTGATGAAGCTGAACAACGAGACGGTGACCATCGAGCTCAAGAACGGCACCACAGTCCACGGCACCATCACCGGTATGACCCGCTGCGATCTTTACTGGGAGAACTAGATTTTGTTTCTTAGGGTTTGCGAGCGTGTGCTTGGTGAGCGATGATTTTTAGATAACGAGGTTTCGGTGTCCGTTTTTTTGTTCCGTACATTTGTGAGGGCGCCAGCGCGGTGTCGCCTGTTCGTTATGGATTTTGTAGAAACTACTTCACTTTTGTGTGTAGTCTAGTTTCTGTGTTTGTAACGCGAATCATGGACATGTGGCTAGGGGAGTTGTTGGTTGGTCTTCACCTCTGTTATCGAATTGCTGCCGTGTCCAACTAGCGTGCATTTGAGCCTGACTGTTAACAGATATCTGTAGATGACCTGTCTGTTTGGTTAAGCATTTGTCTAGTTTGCATCTCCCTGTAGTTTGTTTTGTCAAGTTATTAACATGGGAAGTAAGAGAATCTGATGGGAAATGTTTGATTAATCTGCTAGAGTCAAATCATTGCATTATCCTGATTTCAGTAGGTTGCTTATGCCATAGTAAACTAAACATGGAGGAACTGGTGAGCAATGAGAAGATGTTATTAGCCATATGATTAGCTTACTGGATGCAATAATGCAATGACAAAGGAAGTATCAAATCAAACCTGAAGTGTATTTCTTACTGAATTACTTCTTTCATGGTATGAATTCCTGGTTGAATGTATTAGGTTTTGAAGGAAACTTTATGTGGGCAACTTTATATGCCTTGTTAAGTGTAATTACACGTTCATGCAATAGAACTGTATCTGTAACATGATATGAGCTAATATATCATGGTAAATCTCAGCCTATACTATCTGTACTTTCCTTGATTCTGTGGCATGTTTGCCTTTTAAAACAACACATAAAGAACACATATGTTTGTTGTTTAGTCTTGTTTTTATGTCCAGTTTAAGTTAGATGCTAGTGAAGTTGAGAAGGCAGCTTCTGTAGGTTAGATAAATCACATATGTATCTCTAACAAGTAACAGACATCTTCGTGGATTTGGTGATGGAGAGCGTGTTAAGTCATCGTACAGTTTTCATTAAGTTTGTGAAGATGTTAAGCTAATTGACTGGAATTATTTTTGCAAATGCAGTTTCTATACTAACTATTCAACTAGCATCCTTTGTTAGTAATAAACAAGTTTCTATGTTCTGAAGTTATTATTCCTCAGATTTGTAAAAGTTCTCATTTTTTAGAATTATACTTTAACTATCCAGTAATGAACATCTGCAGAATGAAACAGCCTTGTTGGTTATTGCTCATAAGAATGTTATCAATTGCTTATTCTATTGGATCTCACTTCATTAGTATCTTTGGTGGTCTCCTATCTTTGATACTGCTAAACAGCACGATCAATTAATTTTCTACTGGATGCAAACCCCGTGTCAGGAAGTTTTATCCATCGTAAAATGCATTCCTTTTGAGGGAGGTGGAGGAAATTTTGTTTTAGGTTTTCGACCTCTTAAGTTAGTGGCAATGTGATGTGAGCATATAGAAAACCTACCTGACAATACCTTCTGTTGACACAGAAATCTAAAATGATGTGAGATATGTTGGTTTAGTAAACTTTTGTCGGTTCTCCATCAATATCCATATGGTAGCATTTTCATACAACTTACTTACCTAGTCAGCCTTTTGATATCATTTTCTCTCATCATTATCTCTTTTTCAAGAAATCGTAAAAATACTCTGTGCTTCATTCCATATAATCAGTACTGTATGCTGTGTGTCCTGAATTCATGCCCATTTTCTAGGTGTTGACATCAGCATGAATACTCATCTGAAGACTGTGAAGCTCACACTGAAAGGGAAGAATCCTGTTACCATTGATCACCTTAGTGTGAGGGGAAACAACATTCGTTATTATATCCTTCCTGACAGCTTAAACCTGGAGACTTTGCTGGTTGAGGAAACACCAAGGGTGAAGCCTAAGAAGCCCACTGCAGGTTTGATACTTGTGTCTTCCTTTGTTTTAGTTTACTGAGTATCACCAGCACTATTCTCTTAATAATGCTTCATCCAAATGCAGGGAAACCTATGGGGCGTGGGCGCGGCCGTGGTCGTGGGCGCGGTCGTGGCAGGGGGCGCTGAGCTTTGTTGTACCTTCCTTGGAAATTTTGCACTGCATGCTTCGGTGCAGTGTAATCATCTTTATTGTTGGTCGTACGGAGTAATATTCTAGTTGGAGCTAAGTCGTTGATACTAGCAGTTCTTGCTGTGGAATTATGTTGGTGTTTGACCTGTTGTTCAAGTGTGCTAGCCTACATTGTGGTAACTGTATCATGATGCCCTTCTCTATGCACACTTTACCATTTCTGGAAAACAGTTACTGTATCCAGATGCTCCTCAGTTGCAGTATCGTTCCTCAATTTTGTTTGGGACCAAGGATGTGAAAAGCATATAAAGTTTCAGTAGCGTTTGATAAGTAAACATTACGCAAGAGTAGAATTCACACCGTTTCACTTAGTAACAGGCACAAATTGTTAGAAACTGTAGATGTTTGGTTGGCACACTGGTCAATTAACATTTGCTCACAAATTATACTGTTCCACAGTCAAATTTTGTATCAAGGATGTGAAAGGTGCAAAAAGCTTAAGTAACAAAAAGCTTAAGTAAATTAATAATTGAACATTGCGGTCCTATTTCATAGAGTAGCACCAATCCGATACAGAGGGTCCAGAGTCTACAAAGCATTATTACATTGAACAAATGAATATTCACACCTTTTCATTTAGTCACAGACAGAAATGTATACAAATTGTAATGTTCACTTTACAGAAAGATTGCACAGTGTGGGCAAAGAACCATGGTTGAAGGATCGAATCTGGGCAGCTATTCTTCCCCAATAAGCAGCACCACCTCCAGCTGCGTTGGGGACAGCTACAGTTTGATGTAGCTGACTTCGCTGCAGCAGCCATATTACTTCGCCGTGAACTGACTTAGCTGCAGCAGCCACCTGCTTGAGAGGATGAGCCAGCACCACCTCCAGCTGCGTTGGGGACAGCGTAACCAACTTTGATTCCGTAGGACTGCAGCAATTAGGGAAAATAACAATTATACATCGTGAACGTATTTGTGGAAGAGGGAGCAGTCATCTTCTGATCAGAGCAGTGCTAGCCTGGTAAATGACCGCTAAAGCAAATGTACACGTCTAGTATTACAGAATTAAACAGGAACAAATCTTTTCAGAAATCTTTTCACAAAAATTAGAGATATTTCAGTTTTCGTTTCATGTTAACCAATACAAATTGAAGGACGAAGACCTGCACTATATGGAATCTCTGATGGAAGCCAATCACGACATAATCAGATTGTAAGATCAAACACAAGAATGTGCCCACTAACAAATGAGAAACATCACAAAGCAGAAACAAAAGCAGGAGACACGAATGAAAATCTAACTGGAAAACGATCTAATCACCTACACACTCATTCCTTGATGCTCAGATAATCAAAAGAGAAATACATGACCACTTCCAATTACTACATGGCACATAAGTTGAATTTTGTGGACCAGCCCAAGTACATTAACCTGCTAAAAACAACTCCAGACATTACCAAGATTTATATGGATCCATGTTCCTACATGTTGGAGATCTCCCTAGGTCTTACTACAACTTATGTCCACATCTTTTTGTTGCATTTTTCTTATTATTTACAAGCTCTCCAGTAAAAATGCTATCTTTATACATGTCATGTATGGCACCATGATGACTTAAGACCAGGCTGAGATATTCAAAGTCAACTATTTGATCTCTGCTTAGCATAAGCTTTGATAAACTGAAAAGACGAGCAATTCAAAACTGACCTCATTAGATACATCAAACACGCCATCTTGGATCTTCTTGTATATTGTTCCCGCGGTCTTAATGAATGCCTGCACCAGAAGGATGTCAGTTTCTTTTTGGAGAGAAACAAAAAGTGCCATCATACAAAATGCAGTATGAATGAAGCATCACCTCCTCGACATTTTGTGCTGTTTTTGCAGATGCCTCCATAAATACCAGACCATTCTCCTTGGCAAACTGTTCACCTTCCTCATAGCTGACAGCACGTCTATGAGACAGATCACATTTGTTTCCGATTAGCATCACTGTCATATTGGCATTTGCATGCTGCCTTGCATCTTCTAGCCAGCTTGCAAGATGATTAAAAGTTTCCCTCCTGCCGTTTGGTTAGTACGGGTGGAAGGACCATTAGTATGGAGAATTTAAACACAGAAATAGTTGTATTCTCAAATCAATGCAGTACCTGGTGATATCATAAACCAAAAGGGCACCAGCAGCCCCTCTGTAGTATGATCTAGTTATAGATCTGAATGATTCTTGCCCAGCCTGTAATGTGAAGAGATCAAGAGATGATAGTATGAGATGGATGTTCTTCGGGACATCAGACAACAAACGGTAAATTCTGGATTACAAAAAAGGCACTCCCAAGCATTATCACATGGCAATTTAGTTAAACAGCCTTCGCCAATAAACCTTGTTATGTAAATAAGCAAAAGCAAACTGGAACATGGTATGCTGAACAAAGTAAACGTAACTATGAACATGATGTCGAAACTAATAAAGTTAAGTGGCCAACTAGTGTCACTGTCACCAAGGGGAGAAATGCAATCACGAAGGGTCATATGTAAATTACAATTTTAACCAGAATTATTTTTGTGAATAATATTTAGATTGCCTCACGAAGGGTCATATGAGGTTTATCTGAAAAACATTGTTCGCTATGATCTCATCAGGCTTTAGTGCTTTACAAATATATTACAACAGAACTGGCGATCGATGTTGCATTTTTATAGAGAGATCGATGTGGCGCTTCTATAGAAATCAGTTTTCCATTTTAGAAACCATGTCAATGCAGCAATGCAAAAATGGGGATTCCTTTAGTGACCAAGGGAGTAATCCATATGTATAGTGGAAAAATAACCTTGTAACCAAGATAACTAGCAGTCCCTCCGTTCCGAATTATAAGATGTTTTGGCTATTTAATACGGACTGAAATGGGTACAGGATAAGCAAAGAATGTATACTACACGTTTCTTGGCTCTGAATTCAGAGATTCCTAGTTACAGCTCGCAAGCAACAGAAGCGGCATAGTGATAGAGAAGGAAACAAGTAGAGGGTTATTGAATTAACAGAGAGAAATGAGAACGTAAAGCAGAGGACGGACCGTGTCCCAAATCTGGAGCTTGATGGGCTTGTTGTCGATGGTGATCATGCGGGCGCCGAACTCGACGCCGATGGTGAGGTCGTGCACCGGCTGGAACCTCTTGTCCGTGAACTGCAGCAGCAGGCACGACTTCCCCACGCCTGCAAGAGAACCAAGCAATCAATCAATCAGATCCCGATGAACTAGCCTTAGCAGTCGGGCGGTGTGGATCCGATCCTACCCAGAGGGCGGGGGCATGTGGGAATCGAAGAGGAGGGATCGAATGGAGAGCGGATTGAGGAGGGCAAACCTGTGTCGCCGATGATGATGTACTTGAATAGGTAGGCGTACGACATCGTCGATCCCGGCGGCGAGGATTGGATCGGAGGAGCGGCGGATTGCCAAGGATTTCGTGGCGTTGGATTGGTTTAGGGGAGGGGAAGGGGAATTTTGCGGGTTTGCGCTGTGTCCTGCGTGAAGCAACGAGACGTAACCGGAAGAGAAGCACGCGACAGCTATTTGGCGCTGGCGACGTGCACGGAGGCCGACCAAAACCGGAACCTCGCTGGCTGGACGCGCTGCCACGCCACCACGGACCCGTTTACTTGCTCGGGCCTTCGCGGCCAAGGAATCCGGCCGGATCCGGTTGCAGGTGTTCCTCTCGCTGATTTGGACGATGGAGGCTGCCTTCAGTTTTTCTTTTCTGTATTTTTTTGCGAAACACAGTATAACGCATACGCTCACATATACGCGCATACACTCACCCCCTATGAACGCACTCACGCACACCCTACCCCTATGAGCACCTCCGAGAGACTGAGCCGGCGGTTGGGTATTGAGATTGACGAAGTCACCACGGACGCCTCGCTGTCGACGGGAACGTCGTCTCCCACTGAAGAATAATCCGCCTAAATGAGAAACACCAACGTCAAACCTGGAGTTTGAACTCTGGTGGGCTGGGGTACAACCACCCTCCTAACCATCTTGCCGCAGCAAGTTCTCATTTTTCTTTTCTGTTTGTTTTGTACATACATGGCATGCCCACCCTTCTAAATCATGATCCAAACCCACTGTTCAAGGCATGATCCAAACCCACTGTTCAAGATCAAGATAGTAGGAAAAATCGGCTGGCCGTCAGACCGAAAAATTGGCTTCAGCAATAAACTCAGCCGATATGCTATAATCTTATCGATCATCACACGGTTCACGTCGGCATATCGGTCATTTTTTTGAACATTGTCCAAACCTGATCAATTTATTATGGCTGAACAGCAAATTTCCTCTTCAAGCAAAGTTAGGCTTGATGTATATTTTCCTACATGGCCATATGTAGATTCGTTCTATATTATACTAGAAAGATACCGCGCGTGGTTGGAGCGGGTATATCTTACAAAATCTAGAATTGATTATAGATATATGCAAGCAAAAAAGGTCACTTGATTGACACATGATTCAATTTTGTAATTTAAAAAAGGGATGGTGCGATCTTATCATTCAAATGCCGAAAAAAGGACGACGTGGACAATTTCATGGCTACAAAAATGATGTGGATACTTCAATGTAGCGATAGACAATAAGTAATGAATCTACAAATTTCCCCACTGTGGTGCCATTAGGGACATGGCGAGCGCAAGTGAACAGTCGTGTTTGAGGACCAAGTGGCACCCTTAGACCTAGTGCAAAAGAAAACACAAATAAATCAAGACTCAAAACAAAACACACCTGAACAAGTTATCAAAAGAAAATTGCTACCCGACAAGGCCCAATGCGAATATGACGCCTGCTACAGTCCACACACACCAACACACGACATTGCTGAAGACAAATAAAACAAGAACAACACCCAATGAATGTTCATAGAGTTGAAAAATACTTATGCATATGGTTTAGAATATGCTTTAATGTAAGAAAAAATGTAACAATAAAAAAATAACAGACAAAAAATGTCAGAAAGTAAAAATAAAATGAAAGAACATATAAATAAGAAGAAAAATAAAAAGTAAAATGGAATAAGAACCTTACCTGGGCCAGCCAACCACACCGGATCAAGAATTGCCATGGTCTAGCATCACGCAAAAAGGAGCAACCCACACACTCCGTCAGCACGACAACACACGGCGTGAATTCTCAGTAGCAAAACTCGAGAAAAAAAAATAGTGGCCCATGCAGGTCTCGAACCTGCGACCTTCGCGTTATTAGCACGACGCTCTAACCAGCTGAGCTAATAGGCCATTTTAATAGGGCTATATTATAACCTTTTAAATATCATAATGCATTCTAGAAAAAAAGAACTCATCTGACAGTCACGTTATAGGGCACAGAGTACCACAAACAATCAGATTTCGAGTTGCGAGAACATGGTCTCCTGTTTCTTTCGTCCATTTGAGAATTCACAACCAAAACACAGCATATCTGCCAACGTTGTGCGTGGATTTTCCGTCTCGAAAGATGGTCGCAGCAGGGTCCAGGAGGCCTGATCGATGTAGCTGAAGAGAAATTTTACTTAGAAAGTCGAAACCACAGTAGTTACAGTTACACAGGAGAGTTCGTGTCATGGAGACAGGGATCTGAGAAGGTACTGGAGATGACAGACACCGAAGAGGACCGTCCAGCCCGCGTAAGCTCTCCCGCCGCGTGGATCTGCATCCAGTCAGTCGTCGGCTCAGGTCAATTCCTCTATGCCCCAGTTTAGTTAATTTGTCTCCCCGATGTTGGTTTCGTGATCTGCAATCCTGCATGGATACAGTCTCAATCATGAAGTCGACTAAGTAGACTTGGAATCACATCGCGATTCGGAAGATTAGTCTGGTCCCATTCGACCTCCTTGTAAACAAAATGCGATCTGTATGAACTGACACTTTTCTTCAGTTACTGTTACTCGTGAACCAAATATAGTACCTAGTAATCCGATGGCTAGATTATAAGAAACGAAGCATCTGAGAGGGTACAAGCAGCACACCTCAACTTGGTGAAGCAGTGGACTTGCTTGGTCACCTGGTTGAACCAAACTCACATGCTTACTCGCCACTGAGGCACTGACTACAGCACACCTCAACTCACATGCTACTTCGTTAACCAGTACCCAGTGCAGGGGGAAGTGCCAGTGGAGAACTTGAAACGCGGTTTCTTGCGCGTTCGAGGTAACGGGACAAAGCGAGAGAATGAGAGTGATCACAAGTCTAAAAGCCAAGTCCTAAACAAGTGTTGTTCTTGCCGCGTCTTCATCAGTGTCTTAATCTCCAACAAACCTATATATAGCTACTCAGCCGTTAAGGGCATGGTACTCTGCTTCTTCTCACCCACTGAAACTGAAAGCCCCGCCCGCATACAGAAGCCGAAGCAGCAGCAATGACGCAGAAGATCGTGATCAAGATACAAATGTCGAGCGACAGGAGCCGGTCCAAGGCGATGGCGCTGGTGGCGTCGACGCCAGGGGTGGACTCCGTGGCGCTGGCCGGGGATGCCAGGGACCAGTTGGTGGTCGCCGGCGACGGCGTCGACCCCGTCAAGCTCACCAGCGCGCTGCGCAGGAAGGTCGGGCCAGCGCAGCTGGTGCAGGTCGGAGACGTTAAGAAGGGGGCGGGGGAGGAGAAGAAGCCGGCGGCGGCCGCAGCCCAAGTGATATCGATGGAGTACCAGTCGCACCCAGGGTACTACTACCCGTACCACTACCAATGGCAGCCGGAGCCGGTCTACGAGCAGCACTACTCTGTTGCTGCCGCCGACGGGTACGGTTACGGTTACGGTTACGTGTACCCGTGCTCGCGGCCGGAGCCGGCGGACACCTGCTCAATAATGTAGAACACGCGCGAGCTGATAGATTGGTACATTGAGTACTTGTGATGGTTTTTTCCAAGTCGTACAAGACGATCGCGATCTCAAACAGCGACTGCAGGATAGCCTGTTGCTCCCACAATCAAAGCCTGAGTAGATGGTCATGCATGGCTGCCGGTTACACTGCCGGAGTACGTATCGGTGGTTTCTCAGGAGGCAGCAATTAACTATGGTTCGGATTTTTTCACATCAATGTTGGATCTATCGTCTACTCATTTCGTTCCAAATTAAATGAGTTCTGATTGTAAATGTGAATGTATCTAGACATATAAGGTATATAGATAAATCCACAAGCGGACAAACAAAAGTCATCTAATTTGGAACGGATGGAGTATGTTAGCGTCCCGCCAGTATAGTCGCCGTCCATATATATTATAATATCCTTTCTGCCTTTGTTTATGAATCCACACTCCGCTTAACGGGTTTCATAAATTTCTCACTGAGATTTCACACATAATACAATTACATTTCACCAAAAATTCACAAAAGTGAGGGTGTGTAATTTTATATGACGTTTTACACATGATATATAAATATATACAATACTGAACGTTATGTTTTATACTTCCTCTATCCGTGACTAAAAGACGTTTTGGTATGCCAATTTAGCCTACATATATTTAGGAACGTGGTAGTACATATTTTCTTAAAGGAACCATGACTAGTTCATCTTTATTTGATGATGACATGGCATCTAGGTATAGTTAAGGAAAATAAAGCCAGCCCAATGCGCATGGGTGGGCCGGGCCAACTACTTGGAGTCGGACTGCTACATAAGAGTGCACATGGTCTATGACGGTTGGAGATTAGTGGAACAAAGGAAGGAGCCCTCCCTATTCTCTTACTCAGAGGGCTAACTGTCCAATCCATTTCGTCTGATGCTTAACGATTCTACAAAAGTGCTCACCGATGGAATTGGTGGATTTCCTAGTTAGGCATGGTTCCGTGAGGGTTTCTTTGTTAAATTTTTGCTATGCTAGTGCTACTTCCTCTCCTTTAAAATATTTGTGCTATGCTACTGTTCTAGATTCAAATATGAGCTTACATATGTGTCAAACTTCAAATACATGACAAATTAGACAAAGAACAAACATGTCCATGGCTAAAATGGCCAAATGGCCAAATGGGAGGACACAGTTGGATACGGGTGGACAGCCCCGGTCAAACCCCGGACGACCTAGATGGGGAAAAATGGACACTTTTCGCATCTAAAATAGATCGGTTCGTTGGAGTTGGCTTGACACCGCGGAAGATGCATGACAACGCAGTACCTAGGGGGAAGTACAGGACGGATCTGCCCATGCATGTACGGTCTACCTAACACGCAGTTCTGAATTTTCAAAAAATCTATACGACCCAGTAGGTCACTGCCGATCAAACGCGTATGCAACCGTTGTTCCCGTGTCTCGTGGATCTGTGTAGTCAGTCGTCTCTTTTTTTTTTTGCATTTTCCATACTAGTATTCATACGAAGAGAACAAATACAAGGCCAAATACAAGCAAAGGAAAAGGAAGGAGGATACAGAGGGCAACACTGCCGTGACACGCCGACAACCACAACGAGGAAACCCGGCCAGCACGAACTCCACCACCGGAGGCGACGAAGAACGCAACAGCCCGGAGACCTGCACCCTGGAGCGGAGGAGCTTCTAGCCCGGAGGCGTCAGAGAGCCGCAACAAGCACCAGCTCCGTAGAGCTGGATCCATAGTCGATGAACGTCCGTCGGCCGGGGCCACGGACCCCGAGCTCCATCCGCGCCGGATCTGGGGCCAGCACCGCCCCACCTCACCGGAGGTGGCCAGATCCACCGCCTGCACGCCGCTACCCCACACCGCAGCCACCTCGCACCTCCTCCACCGGATCCGCCGCCAGCACGGAGACCGCAGCGCTGGATCTGGCGGGGGATCGACGCACGGCGCGGATCCACCGATCCGCGACCGCCAAAGGGGCAGGCACGCCACCACGGAGCTCCATCGAGCACCGCCGCCAGAGAGGACGCGAACCTGCAACAAAAACAACACCGGCGACCCCACCGCCTCCACGGCGCCGCCGGCTGGAGCCCCAAAAGAGCCTACCCTATCTACAACCGAGAGGCGGGGATCCCTCACCCTCCCGCCGCCGGAGCGGCCGCCGGAGGGCGAGGGATCCGTCGGATCCGCGGAGAGGAGGTGGATCGACTGGGAGGTTCTAAAAATCGCCACTCCCGCTACAGTGAACGGGGGGAGACGACCAGGCGCGTCTGTTAGGTAGTCAGTCGTCTCTCTCAGGTCAAGGTCTTACATATAATCCGAAATACTCTGCGAGATCCGCATCGGTTACAATTAATGTGAGCCTACGTGGTGCTGGTTCAGGTAAGCATGCATGCTCTCCTCTCCCTTTACGTGGTTTGAAGAAACTAAATAGTGGACAAGAAACTATGGATGCACATGCTGTGCTGAGGCGATGGTGCCATGGTGGTTAGCAGAAAACTGACTAAGCGTTTACTGGAACACAGTGCCGCGTTAACTGAATGATTGAGCACCCGCAGGCTGCAGCATCCGCGTTATCGATCAGAATACTCCACGGCTCTGCATGCATTTCCCTCAGTAATATAGACGCCACAAAGCCTGTTAATTATGCGTTTCGACAGCCATACTTTACTTTGAGCGTATCTTGTGTGTCAAAGGGGTGTTTTGAACCACAAGCTCGTCAACCACGTCCCAGCTGAATTACGTACTACTCAAGTAGCTCGGATGTGAGTGTGTGTGTAGTGTAGTTGTACTCACGCGACAGTATGTAGATGTTGATTTCCGTTTACCAGGCCTGAGAGAGTCCATTTTCCAAGCTGAACGGTTCGCCGGGGAGGTCTTTTCAGAAAATAAAATTGATGTCTCGATGACCTCCTTATAATATTTTTTTTTTAAAAAAAAGAGGTTCAGTTTGGCAGCAGGGCTGCAGGGGTCTTCGCACGTCGTCGTCCATGAACGCGACAACCGGCGACAGTTTCGTCAAGCCCCTACCACGGTGCTGACCAGTGACCTCAACTTAGCGAAAACATCGCCTTCGCCGTCGAGATTAGTACGACTTAATTCAACGGCATGAGCGAATGGTTCTGCTCTCTGCTCCCTATACGCTCTAGTACTCTCGCCTTCCAGAACAAGATATCGAATCAAGAAGAATTTTATACTTGGCTTAACGATCGAAGACTCCAAAGGTCAGTAACACGATTGCTTGGTCACTGATTAGTCGCACTGACTCTGGTGTGTAATGTATTTAACTGTAGCGCGAACACGGTTTCTGGCCGATCGAGTCTTCTCTTCAGCTGACTGACGGACCAAACCAGGTCATAAACAAATCTCCATGTTTCCAAAGCGAAAACAAAAGAAAACCCTGATCCCTCTTGAACCTCGCTTTCTCTAATCGTCGTCCCAACTACTACGGGAGACGCCTTTTGATCTCGCAATCATGTGTGGCAGTTTCGAAGTACGCACGTACTGCATACTCCGCTCTGACCCTATATATATCGGCGCCAGGATCTTTGCTCCCTCAACTCGAAACTTGCCTCTTCTAGCTTGCTCTTCTAACTTCCACTTCGTCTCTCGTGCCCCATCCGGCAGTAGAATTCAAGCCTTCCATTAGCCTGAAACTTGATCCAAATTTCCAACCTCGTGCGTCAGAGAGAGTAACAAATCCCCATAGCCTTAACAAGGCCCATTCCGTGAAGGAATCAAGCCCGACCACCATGAAGCAGCAGATCGTGATCAAGGTGCAGATGACAGGCGACAAGTGCCGGTCCAAGGCCATGTCGCTTGTAGCGGCGACCGTAGGGGTGGACTCGGTGGCGCTGGCCGGGGACGGCAAGGACCAGATGGTGGTGGTCGGCGACGACATCGATTCCGTCAAGCTCACCACCGCGCTGCGCAAAAAGGTCGGCCACGCGCAGCTGCTGACAGTCGGCGAAGCCAAGAAGCCCGAGGAGAAGAAGAAGCCTGCAGAAGCCGCCGCTTCTGTTGTCGAGTACACCTACCCGTATCACTACTACCAGTACCCTTCGCACGCAGCGCCAGTCTACGGTTACCAGCAGTACCACTCCCGGCCGAACACCTGCTCCATAATGTAGATAGAGCTTACGTTTTTCTTCTTCTTTTGTATACAAATGTTTGCAATTGCAAACGGAGATCTGTTTTGGGATTTGTTGGTGTTGAAGCTCGTGATTAATTAATTAATTGATGGATTCATTTGCGCTCATTTGAGTAGCGCTGAAAGTAATTTACTGGCAAAACAGTCGGCAGTCATATTCGCCAGCCAAAGTAACTGGCAAAATTCACAAAAATTCTGGGTGTGCCCTAAATTCTGGGTGTACGAAGGCACACCCTGCACACCCGCGAGCTCCGCCGCTGACTCAGGAGGCAGCAATTAACTATGGTTCGTATTTTTTTCACATACATGTTAGATCTATGTTGGCGTCCTGGCAGTATAGTCGCCGTCCATATTTTGATATCCTTGTTGCCCTTTGTTTTTCCAATGTTTTACTCAGTTTTTCTTAGATAAAGAGGGTTTTATATTACTTAAAAGTTTTAAGTACTCACCTAGACTCTGCATAATCAAGATGCGCATAACCGAAACAAGTATGTAGTTCGAATAAAAAAAGGCGAATTAATACCATAATGAGAAATTGTAAGGACGCCTGGTGGAGGGTCAATCCGCAAATTATGTTGCTATCCATGTTGGGATAGAAGTCTCTCGCTGTATTCTCCAGTCTTATATAGACCTACATAAACAGGTCTCGATGTCCCACACGTTGCAACCGAGACCACGAATAGAGAGTATCATTAGTCCTATAGATAACCTGCATAAGAGAGCAATTTTTATCATTAAATATCTTGTTATTTCTACATAGCCCGAGCGACCATATTACGGCAAGCGCTGCCACCCTAATAAGTTGGTTAAACCTATTATCCATCATGTTCAGCCAACTGCCAAAAATATTGGCAATCCTTTTAGGTGGCTATATAGTAGAACCTATCTGTATGATGGACCATGTACAGCTAGCAAGTTTGCACTCGAAAAATAAGTGTTTGATTGTTTCACCTTTTTGACAAAAGACACATTGTTTACTTCCATGCCAATTGCGTCTCGCAGGGTTGTCTTCAGTAAGAATAATTACTCGACGAAAATACCACGTAAAAACTTTATTTTTAGTGAAATTTTCATCTTCCATATTTTCTTATTATTATCTACAGGCACATCTGGCTGGGTTAATGTCGTATACATGGCGTCCACCGAGAATTTACCATTATTGTGTAAATTCCACTGAAACTCGTTGAACCCTTGTGTTACATTAACAGAAACTAGGCGTTGTAGCAACTCGTGCCAAGCTTCTATTCTGGTATCAACAAGATCTCTCCTGAATGTCACCGTTGGATGCTAATCAACCAACACTTGAGCGAGTGTATCGTTTTGTGACGTCCACGGACTATGTCATATAACGCTAGATATTGTTCTCCGAGTGAGATAGTTCCCAGCCACCTATCCTCACAGAACCATATCTTCGACCCATCCTTAATGGAGAAAGAACCATATGGATAAAATAATTTCTTCGTCGCCATTAGGCTAGCCCAAAAATGTGAATCACCTGTTTTCCAAGACAACTGGGGTAACGCACTTGAGTCTATGTATTTCCTCCTAAAAAGAGTTGACCACACCCCATCTTCGGCCAGAAACTTAAACAACCACTTACCTATATCTTCGGCCAGAAACTTAAACAACCACTTACCTATATCAAAACGTGAAGGTCATGAATCCCAAGGCCACCATGGTCCTTAGGGTGGCACAATACATACCATTTGTCCAGCCAATATTTTTTCTTTTCATTATCCTCTTACCAAAAGAATGTTGGAGATATGCCCTAGAGGCAATTAATAAAGTGATTTTGTTTGTCATATCTCTTATTGTTCATAATACGTTTTAATACCATGCTATAACTGTATTACTCGGAAACATAATACACGTGTGGTATAGAAACAACCAGGTCCCTAGTAGCCTCTACTTGACTAGTCCGTTGTGTAACAAATGATCAAGGTTTCCTGATCATGGTCATTAACCGGTTAACGACGGAGTCATATCATTGGGTGAATGATTTGATGGACATACCCAAAATATATATAGAAACGTAGTTTCAGATCTTGGACCGTGAGATTATATCAAGTCGCTGCTTCTGAAAGATACGGCTGATCGCACCTAACGTCATGTCTCATACGCACGACAATAAGGGTGACACCTTCGGGTATTGGAAGGAAGTAGTCGGGGCGAGTAATCAATAGCGGGAATTGCCAATCCGCATAGCAGAATAGATACTCTGGGCCCACTCGGTGAGATTACATCTAAATGAGCTTGTAAGCATGTGACTAGGTCACGGGGATGTAACATCACAGACGAGAGAAGATAGATTGTGAAGGATGAGGTCAAGCTCGGTAAAATGTGATACCGGAGAACGACACTCGACAATCTAAGTATCACCAGGCAAGAGATTGAAATTGGACGTCTACAGGTTCAAACGAATAAAGAGACATTCGTGGACACACAGGGGCTATCATGGATATCCAGATTCCGATGTTAGTCGATTGATCGGAGAGAGAGTCTCGATCATGTCTGGAGTGATCCCGAACCGTGGGGTAACACACTTAAGGGTGGGTGACGATTAGATTGGATTTAGAGAGAATGAGAAACAGGAACTCCGGAAGTGTTCTGGAGCTCCGGAAGTGTTCCGGTAATTGTCCGATGATCGATCGGAGGCCACGAAATATGTTTCGGGGTCCAAATGAATTAAATAATATGTATCTAATATTAATAAGTGTTATTAATGATTAAATACATATTTTATTTAATTAATTTCGAATTTAAAAGGCATTAAAAGTTAAATGGGCCTTAGAGGCCCATTCGGGGAAAAAGAAAATAAAAGGGAAAAAGGAAAAAGGGGGGCTGCCACCCTAGTGGGCCACATGGGGCCCACTAGGGCAGCCGCACCCCCCCATGGCCGGCGCACCCCCCATGTGGGAATAGTCCCACATGGGGGAGCCAAGGGGGTTGGCCTCCCTCCCTCTCCTTTATATAGGAGTGCCCCCATGCCTTGAAAATTGCCCATCTCCTCTCTTCTTCTCTCCTACCTTGAACGGGGTTCCGATTCTGGAGCTTCGTACGAGGAGGGAAGTCTCTCTATAGTTCGCACACCGCCGTGCTGCTAAATCCACTCTACCACTTCCGCTGCTCTGCTGGATCTGGAGCCCGGAGGTCTGGTGGCTCTAGGTTAATAGTGCCAGAAACAATGCTTGTACGTCACACGTCAGTTGGGAACCCCAAGAGGAAGGTATGATGAGTGCAGCAGTAAGTTTTCCCTCAGTATGAAACCAAGGTTTAATCGACCAGTAGGAAAACGAGGTTTGCTTCGAAGGTGTTGGTGAAGGAGTGTAGTGCGGCGCAACACCAGGGATTCCGGTGCCAACGTGGAACCTGCACAACACAATCAAATTACTTTGCCCCAACTTAACAGTGAGGTTGTCAATCTCACCGGCTTGCTGAAAACAAAGGGTTAAACGTATCGAATGGAAAATGATGTTTGTTTGCATAAAACAGTAGAGAACAATGATTGCAGTAGATTGTATTTCAGATGTAAAAGAATGGACCGGGGTCCACAGTTCACTAGTGGTGTCTCTCCAATAAGATAACTAACATGCTGGGTAAACAAATTACAGCTGGGCAATTGACAATTGATAAGTGCATATAACATGCATGTGTGAGCTGTGGTGTCTACTATGAGATTCATTTGGGCATTACGACAAAGTACATAGACCGCTATCCAGCATGCATCTATGCCTAAATAGTCCACTTTCCGGTTAACATCCGTACCCCTTCCAGTATTAAGTTGCAAGCAACAGACAATTGCATTAAGTAATGTGCGTAATGTAAACAATACATTCATCCTTGAATAAAGCATTGCTGTTTTACCCCTAGTGGCAACAACACATCTACAACCTTAGAACTTGCTGTCACTATCCCAGGTTAAATAGAGGTTGAACCCAACTATCATGCATAAATACCCCCTCTTGGAGTTACAAGTATTCACGTGGCCAAGGCTTCAACAAGTAACGGAGAGCATGCAAGATCACAAATGACATAGACATGATAATATAATATTCAGCTCCACATAGGTATCAATATAAGTCAGATCCCAGCAAACACAACATGTAGCATTACAATAAGATGATCTTGATCATGATAGGCAGCTCACAAGATCTAAACATGATGGCACAAGTGGAGAAGACAACCATCTAGCTACTGCTATGGACCCATAGTCCAAGGATGAACTACTCACGCATCACTCCGGAGGCGGGCATGGCGATGTAGAGCCCTCCGGTGATGATTCCCCTCTCCGGCAGGGTGCCGGGAAGAGCTTCAGAACCCCCCGAGTTAGGGTTGACGACGGCGGCGGCAGCGAATATGTTCTGGATGAAAGGCTCGGTGTTTTAGGGTTTTCGCGTCTCGGGGAATAAATAGGCGAAGGGGCGATGTCGGCGGACCCCCGAGGGGCCCAAACCACCAGGCGCGGCTGGGCCCAGCCGCGCCATGGTGGTTTGGCCACCTCGTGGCTCTCTTCGTCTCTCCTTCGGACTCCGTGTACGTGCTGGAAAAATAGGGACTGGCCTTTTGTTTCGTGCAATTCCGAGAATATTTCCAGAAGTAACTTTCTGAAACCAAAAACAGCAGAAAACAGGGAACTGGCACTGTGGCATCTTGTTAATAGGTTAGTCCCAGAAAATGCATAAAAGTGATACGAAGTGTATATAAAACATGTAGCAAATGGTATAATATAAGCATGGAACAGCAGAAATTATGGATACGTTGGAGACGTATCAAGCATCCCCAAGCTTAGTTCTACTCGTCCTCGAGTAGGTAAAACGATAACAACAAATAATTTCTGAGGAGACATGCTTTCACACAATCTTGATCAATATATTGCAAGGCTCATGTCATGAATGAAGTGACTCAAAGCAATGATCTATAGTTTGCTAACAAATAGATAAAGAGTAAACAATGAATCATATAAGCAAAAACTTTTCATGAATAGTACTTTCAAGACAAGCATCAAAAAGTTTTGCATAAGAGGTAACTCATAAAGCAATAGATTCAAAGTAAAAGGCATTGAAGCAACACAAAGGATGATTAAGTTTCAGCATTTGCTTTCAACTTGTAACATGTATATCTCATGGATAGTTGTCAACATAAAGCAATATAACAAGTGCAATAAGTAAATATGTAAGAATCAATGCACACAAAGTTGACACAAGTGTTTGCTTCTAAGATAGAAAGGAGTAGGTAAACTGACTCAACATAAAGTAAAAGATAGGCCCTTCGCAGAGGGAAGCAGGGATTAAATCATGTGCTAGAGCTTTTTAAGTTTTCGAAAGCATATAGAGAGCACAAAATAAGTATTTGAGAGGTGTTTGTTGTTGTCAACGAATGGTAGTGGGCACTCTAACCCCCTTGTCAACCAGACTTTCAAAGAGCGGCTCCCATGAAGGACGTTATTCTACCAGCAAGGTAGATCATCCCTCTTCTCTTTTGTTTACACATGTATTTTAGTTTCTTTATAGATGACACTCCTCCCAACCTTTTGCTTACACAAGCCATGGCTAACCGAATCCTCGGGTGCCTTCCAACATTCACATACCATGGAGGAGTGTCTATTGCAAAATTAAGTTGCTTACTGATAAATCAGGGCAAAACATGTGAAGAGAATTATTAATGAAAGTTGTAATTAATTGGGGCTGGGCACCCCGTTGCCAGCTCTTTTTGCAAATTATTGGATAAGCGGATGTATATGCCACTAGTCCAGGTGAAAGTCTGTCAGAAGTAAATGACAAGATTGAAAGATAAAACACCACATACTTCCTCATGAGCTATAAAACATTGACACAAATAAGGAGTAATAAAGTTTTGAATAGTTTAAAGGTAGCACATGAAATATTTACTTGGAATGGCAGGAAATACCACATAGTAGGTAGGTATGGTGGACACAAATGGCATGGGTTTTGGCTCAAGTTTTGGATGCACGAGAAGCATTCCCTCTCAGTACAGAGTTTAGGCTAGCAAGGTTGTTTGAAGCAAACACAAGTATAAACCGGTACAGCAAGAATCACATAAAAACATATTGCAAGTATTATAAGACTCTACACTGTCTTCCTTGTTGCTCAAACATTTTACCAGAAAATATCTAGACCTTAGAGAGAACAAATATGCATCCCAAGTCTCAACAAGCTCTACGGTAGTTCTCCACTACTAGGCTTTAACTACATGATGCAAGAGCTTAAACATGATCTACTTGAGAGCTCAAAACAATTGCAAAGCATCAAATCAAAACAAGACAATGATCTACAAGAATGCATATGTCTTTTCCAATACCAACTACTACATGTAGCATTTTCTTTCTTCCAAACAAACACCAATAATTTATTAAACATAAACTCTCCAAATGATAATATAATGCAGCAAGAGAGTATTTATAAACAAGTGCTAACAGCTCGAAGAGATGCATGAAAAACAGGAGCTAAAAGCACTGCAGTAGCTAGTTAAGAATACTCAACAAATATAAGTGAAGAACATGAGTATTCACATGAAAAAGCGGAGCGTGTCTCTCTCCCACACAAGGATTGCTAGGATCCGAATTTATTCAAACAAAAACAAAAATAAAAACACACAGACGCTCCAAGTAAAGCGCATAAGATGTGAAAGAATTAAAATATAGTTTCACTAGAGATGACCTGATAAGTTTGTTGATGAAGAAGGGGATGCCTTGGGCATCCCCAAGCTTAGACGCTTGAGTCTCTCTGAATATGGTTGGGATGAACCACGGGGGCATCCCCAAGCTTAGGCTTTTCACTCTTCTTGATCACATAATATCACCCTTCTCGCTTGATCCTTGAAAACTTCCTTCACACCAAACTCAAGACAGTTCTCATTAGAGGGTTAGTGCATAATCAAAAATTCTCATATTCTGTAATGATACAATCAATCCCAAAGCTTCTGGACATTAGCTACAGCCACCAATGCTTTGTGGAGCAAAGAAATCCACACAAACACAGTAAAAGAGCGAATGCAAAACAAAAGGCAGAATCTGTCAAAAACAGAACAGTCTGGAATGACGAATTTTTTCGAGGCACTTAAGTTGCTCAGATGGATCTGGCCTAAAATAATGAAAGTTGCGTACATATCTCAGGAATATGCGTGATTTTTCTCAGAATTTTTTGAATTTTCTACAGGGAGATAAGCTCAAATCCGTGACAGCTAAAAATCTGTCACTGCGCAGAAATCCAAATCTTGCATCAACTTTCAATATAGAACTTTACTTGGCACAACATTGCGATAAAATAAAGATACAAAGGAGTTGCTACAGAAGTAACAAAACTCCTTGAGAAAAACTAAAATAAAAGGGTTGCCTCCCTAAAGCGCTTTCTTTAATGCCTTTAGCTAGGCTAAAAGATTTTAATGATGCTCTCATAGGAATAGAACTTGAAAAACAAAAGAGAGCATCAAGAGGCAAATATCAAACGCATTTAAGTCTAACCCACTTTCTATGCAAGGGAACCTTGTAACAAAATAAATTATTGAAGCATAAAGCAACTAGCATAGAAAGATGAAACAAGTACAACTTCAAAACTTTCAACATAAAGAGAGGTGTTTTAGTGACTTGAAAACTTTTACAACCATATTTTCTCTCTCATCATGAACAAACTCAACTATATAACTATCACATAAAGCATGCTTTTCATGATCTACAAACACATAATTTTTATTAAGTTCAAAAACAGTGGGGTCATTAAACCCACTTTTGACAATAGTAGTATAATAAATATCATTAGGCAATATAGGACCATCATCAAGAGCATTATCATATATAGCATTAGGGAGCCATTGTTTTATTTCTGAAATTTCGTTTTCTTGAGTCAAGGAGCTTGTTACGTAAAATTTATCAAAAGGAGATATTTCAAAAGAATCATGGCATTCAACAATATAACACTCTTCCTCCTTAGGTAGGCATGGAGGGCAATTAAATAGTGTAAGAGTTGAAGAGTTACTGTCATTAGAAGGTAGATCCTCCTTTTGTTCTTCACTCTCCTCCTCTTTTTCATCCAATGAGATCACAGTTTCAGCAATTTCCTCTTCCTCAGGTTCCTGCAAGGCACAAGTTTCATCTTTTTGAGGAAACATCCTCTCAAGATGTTCAGTAATGTAAGAATTATTATCCTTGTAGGTATCACAACAATATTTAAGTATGGCAATACATTCAGATTTATAAGGGGCATCAGTTTTATGTTCAAGATAAGAACTAATTTCAAGGGCACCCTTAAAAACAATAAACTCTTCAATTTGTTCAAGATTACCAAAATCATAGTTTCCTTTAGCATAGGCAGCCAAGGTTTCATTATCAGTATACTCACATTGGAAAGGGAGATGTTTGTGCCTTCTATAGCAAAGAGATTCATTAAAGCAGTAGGATTCATCATATGTAGAACACAAGTTCTTAGCAAAACCATTCAATCTTCTTATTTGTTCCCATAGATGTTTTCCTTTTGGAGAGAAGCGGTAATTCTTATAACGAGACCCAGTTTCATAGAGATAAGACATTGAAAACAACTAGTCATAATAGTAATTCGAAATAAAAAGGAACTAATTTTTTTGTGTTTTTGATAAAGAGAGCAAACAAGACTAAATAAAAATAAACTAAGCAAGACAAATAACAAAGTAAAAGATTGGGTGTGAGAGACTCCCCTTGCAGAAGCAATTCGGTTTTCCCCGGCAACGGCGCCAGAAAACGTGTTGGTGGCTCTAGGTTAATAGTGCCAGAAACAATGCTTGTACGTCACACGTCAGTTGGGAACCCCAAGAGGAAGGTATGATGAGTGCAGCAGTAAGTTTTCCCTCAGTATGAAACCAAGGTTTAATCGACCAGTAGGAAAACGAGGTTTGCTTCGAAGGTGTTGGTGAAGGAGTGTAGTGCGGCGCAACACCAGGGATTCCGGTGCCAACGTGGAACCTGCACAACACAATCAAATTACTTTGCCCCAACTTAACAGTGAGGTTGTCAATCTCACCGGCTTGCTGAAAACAAAGGGTTAAACGTATCGAATGGAAAATGATGTTTGTTTGCATAAAACAGTAGAGAACAATGATTGCAGTAGATTGTATTTCAGATGTAAAAGAATGGACCGGGGTCCACAGTTCACTAGTGGTGTCTCTCCAATAAGATAACTAACATGCTGGGTAAACAAATTACAGCTGGGCAATTGACAATTGATAAGTGCATATAACATGCATGTGTGAGCTGTGGTGTCTACTATGAGATTCATTTGGGCATTACGACAAAGTACATAGACCGCTATCCAGCATGCATCTATGCCTAAATAGTCCACTTTCCGGTTAACATCCGTACCCCTTCCAGTATTAAGTTGCAAGCAACAGACAATTGCATTAAGTAATGTGCGTAATGTAAACAATACATTCATCCTTGAATAAAGCATTGCTGTTTTACCCCTAGTGGCAACAACACATCTACAACCTTAGAACTTGCTGTCACTATCCCAGGTTAAATAGAGGTTGAACCCAACTATCATGCATAAATACCCCCTCTTGGAGTTACAAGTATTCACGTGGCCAAGGCTTCAACAAGTAACGGAGAGCATGCAAGATCACAAATGACATAGACATGATAATATAATATTCAGCTCCACATAGGTATCAATATAAGTCAGATCCCAGCAAACACAACATGTAGCATTACAATAAGATGATCTTGATCATGATAGGCAGCTCACAAGATCTAAACATGATGGCACAAGTGGAGAAGACAACCATCTAGCTACTGCTATGGACCCATAGTCCAAGGATGAACTACTCACGCATCACTCCGGAGGCGGGCATGGCGATGTAGAGCCCTCCGGTGATGATTCCCCTCTCCGGCAGGGTGCCGGGAAGAGCTTCAGAAACCCCCGAGTTAGGGTTGACGACGGCGGCGGCAGCGAATATGTTCTGGATGAAAGGCTCGGTGTTTTAGGGTTTTCGCGTCTCGGGGAATAAATAGGCGAAGGGGCGATGTCGGCGGACCCCCGAGGGGCCCAAACCACACAGGCGCGGCTGGGCCCAGCCGCGCCCTGGTGGTTTGGCCACCTCGTGGCTCTCTTCGTCTCTCCTTCGGACTCCGTGTACGTGCTGGAAAAATAGGGACCTGGCCTTTTGTTTCGTGCAATTCCGAGAATATTTCCAGAAGTAACTTTCTGAAACCAAAAACAGCAGAAAACAGGGAACTGGCACTGTGGCATCTTGTTAATAGGTTAGTCCCAGAAAATGCATAAAAGTGATACGAAGTGTATATAAAACATGTAGCAAATGGTATAATATAAGCATGGAACAGCAGAAATTATGGATACGTTGGAGACGTATCAAGGTCGTCATCCACACCGTACGTGTGTGGAACCGCGAGGCGTCATCGTTTTGGCGCTGGGAGCTGTCTACTTCCTCTCCATCGACAACGTTTGTGCGGGAACGTAATCCCGCTTCCGGTCTACAAGGGTATGTATTCTGATCTCCTTCCGTATAGTATATCTGCATAGAATAGATCTTAGCTAGTTTATGGTTATCGTTGCTAGGAAATTTTTTGTTTTCTGCCTATGATTCCCTTCAAAGAACCTATATCAAAAATAATCCAGTCGATGCAAGACTCACTTTGGTAATTGGAAGAAGGATATCATATACAACACCATATTAGTTAGGACTGAAATTATGAGAAGCAGTATACCACATAGGGATAATAATTTTCCTTTCCAACTGCTCAACCTTTTTTTGTGGTCTTTCCTCAACATGTTTCCATTGAGCTATTGTTAGCCTACTAAAATGAATTGGGATGCCAAGATAATTAAATGGAAACTGGCCAAATCCAAAGCCAAATAACTCAGCATATCGGGTCGCCTCGTCATGGGCATCGCCAAAACACAACACTTCACTTTTATGGAAGTTAATTTTCAGACCGGAAAGTTGTTCGAACGCTGATAATATTAATTTCAGGTTTCTTGCCTTTTCCATGTCATGTTCCATAAAAAGAATTGTATCGTCAGAGAATGGATAATCCGCCATCCACTAGATGCGAAACCACTCCAACAATTTGCCCATCCAATTTCGCGCGCTCAATGATTATGGCTAGCGTATAACCAACTATATTATGTAATATAGCTATTAGAGGACCGCCTTGTCGTAATCCCTTTTTCGTCTGAAAGTATCGACCAACATCATCATTAACTTTGATGGTGACACTTCCTCATTAAACGAAATTATGTATCATTGCGTGCCACTCATTTAAAAAATCTTCCATCCCGAGTGTTTGTTGCAAAAAAAGAGTTTTTTTCCGATGCAACTCATGAACTGTTTCATGTAAGATCACAACACCATCAAGGATATTGTGTCCTTACATAAAAGCCGTCTGAGTGGATCTCCCAACATGATCAGCCACCGAGCTAAGTCGAATAGTATGTTTTACTCGGTTATCATTCAGTTTCATGGAAATCAATCCAAACTCCATTCATCTTGACGGGTTTCATAAATTTCTCACTGAGATTTCACACATATTTCAATAACATTTCACGAAAAATTCACAAAAGCGTGGGTGTGTAATTTTATACTCCCTCCGTTCGGAAAAGGAGTCACAAAAATGGTCTATCTATAGTTTATTTTTGTGACATCCTTTTCCGAACGGAGGGAGTATGTCGTTTTACACATGATATATAAATATATACAATACTGAACGCAATTTTCATTATGTTCTATATACTTCCTCTGTCCACAATTATAAAATGTTTTGGAAGGCCAATTTAGCCTACATATTATTAGGGTTACAGGGTAGGGTAGTACATGTTTTCTTAAAGGAACCATAACGTGCAATTAGTTTCATCTTTGTTCTAGGTAAGTTCGGGAAAATAAAGCCGGCCCAATGCATATGGGTGGGCCGGGCCAACTACTCCGAGTCGGACTCCCAAATTAATAAGAGTGCACATGATTTATGACGGTTAGAGATTTGAGGAGGAAATGAAGGAACCCTCCATATTCTCTTTCTGTGAGGGCTAGCTGTCCAACGCATTTCGCCCGACCCATCATAGTTATACAAAAGTCTTCCCCGGCGGATTTCCTAGTTAGGCGTGGTTCCGTGAGGGTTTCCTTGTTAAATTTGTGCTATGCTAACGCTACTTCTCTCTTTTGAAAAAATTTGCCCGCTCTGCTACTATTCTAAATAAAATCTACTCCCTTCGTTCAGAAAATGATGCCACAAAAATGAGCTTTCTAACATGTTGAATTTGAGTTTACACGTGTGTAAAACTTCAAATATATATCCAATTAGGCAAAGAACAGAAAAGGCAGACAAAGCAGCCATGTCCGTGGTCAAAATGGGGGACACCGTTGGATAAAGAGTGGACAGCCCCGGACAAACCCCGGACGACCTGAATGAAAAAAATGGACACATTTCGTATCTAAAAAATGGAGTAGATCGGTTCGTCGGAGTTGCCTTGACACCGCGGAAGATGCATGAGGACGTAAAATGTACCTAGAGGAAGTACATGACGGATGTACCCATGCATGTACGGTGTACCTAACACGCAGTTCTGAATAAAAAATATCTATACAACCCAGTGGGTCACTGCCGATCCAACGCGTGCTTCCCGCGTCTCCCGTGTGGCATGGAGCTGTGTAGTCAGTCGTCTCTCTCAGGTCAAGGTCTTACGAATAATCCGAATTACTCTGCGAGATCCACATCGGCTACCATTAATAGTGCAGGTAAGAATGCATGCTCTCCCTTTACGTTGTTTGAAGAAACTAAATAATGGAGGAGAACATACTATTTTTTTTAGAAAAGGAGGGTGCGAGTCCCCGGCCTCTGCATCGAGTGATGCACACAGCCATTCGCACTTATTAATTCCAACCAGATTTACAAAGTACAATGTTGAAAAACAAACTGAAGTCAACCTCTCGACAACAAGGGTCGCTACCACTATGATGGGGGTGACTAACACCAACGCACATCATCTAAAACCTTCAGCTAAACACTCAACGCACACCGATGTGCACGCTTTAGTCGCTGCCGCCTTCTTCCACGAACCCATCTTCAGAAAGGATCAACACCACGATCTTGCAAAATCAGGTCTGCCGTCGGCATCGCCACGATGCCAGACAGCGCCACCATGTGCGAGTCCATCAACCCGAAATCGAGACCCCGCAGCGCCACGCCGCCGAGCCTCACCGACATCGACGTGGCAGATGAAACACCGCTCCGCCAGCTGACCCCCTCCAGGTAGTTCGTGTTCCAAAACGATGCCCTCAAGAGGGTGAACGACACCGAAGGTGACGCCATCGTCTAATCTGGAAAACCAGATCTGGGGTTTTCCCCGGAACAAACAGGTTGAGGGCGGAGCAACGATGCCTTCAACAAGGTGATGACGCCCGGGGGCGCCACCATCGTCGACTCCAAAACGGAGCCCGGTTCTCACCGGCCAGCCCGCCCCACCCGTCGTCGATCTACCCGAAGGAAGGTTTCATGTCGTCCGCCACGCCGTCGTCGAGGAGTCGAGGACGTCGCGCCGTGGTACCCGACAGTACCACGTCCAGGCCCTCGTAGCCGATCCGCCGCCGCCATCGCCGGCCTTGGATCCGCGTGGGAGGGAGCGAGGAGGCGAGGAGGGGCCCCGCCGCCGCCGGCGCCGGCCAGGCCTTGCCCAGCCGCACCCTTTGGCGGCGGCGGAGGGAGGGAAGGTGGATGGAGGAGTTGGGTGGGCGGCGGCGGCTAGGGTTCCCCCGTCGCCCGCGAGGGGGGATGCACATGCTGGTAGGCGATGGTGGTTAGCAGAAAACTGACTAAGCGTCTACTGGAACACAGTCGCGCGTTAACTGAATGATTGAACACCCGCAAGCTGCAGCACCGGCCCGCGTTAACTGAATACTCCACACCATTGCATTTTCCTAATATAGACGCCACAAAGCCTGTTAATTATGCGTTTCGACAGCGATACTCTACTTTGAGCGTATCTTGTGTGTCAAACGGGTGTTTTGAACCACAAGCTCGTCAACCACGTCCCAGCTGAATTGCGTACTACTCAAGTAGCTCGGATGTGAGTGTGTGTACTAGTTGTCTCACGCTACAGTATATATATGTAGATGTTGATTTCCGTTTACCAGGCCTGAGAGAGTCCATTTTCCAAGCTGAACGGTTCGCCGGGGAGGTCTTTTCAGAAAATGAAATTGATGTCTCGATGACCTCCTTATAATAATCTATCTATCTATTATATACTAAAAGCAAAATGAGTTAGTTTTCGAGGCACCACGTTAACCCACATACGCTAGAAATATATAATTCGTTGATTTTGTATCTAACGGTTGAGATTAAAAGATGAAAATGTTGCGTACAATATTAATCGGGTACAAACAAGTTGTTTTCAACACGTACAACACACCATGTCCCGTTCAATTATTTTAAAATAGAAAATTGTGAGTCAATATCTTTACGTAATAGAGTCCAGTCCGAACACAAAAGCTAACTCTAATCTAAAACGTATTTGGAACCTGATCGCTAATGGAAAAAGGATCGATTCCAAAAAAAAAAAAAGACTGATCGGGTGGGTCTGCTGCTAGCTAAAGCACAAAAAAAAAAAAAAAATTATCCCATGTGCGCGTCAGGGACAACGGTACTATACTACTCATTGTGAAATTCTTTTCCATGAGTAGAACATTCTTTTGAATCTTCATTGTGAAATTAAGACCTGAACATGTCGATAACCTGTAAATGTAGTATGATTTGCACGGAAAGCATATTGGAGTATATGATTTTTCACTCGAACAAATATTTTAAAATATCAAAAAGAAATCTGAACAAAAATTTGTCGCATATTTCTCGACATTCTATGTGCGCATGTCAAGTTTCGTGAAAACCGATATTTTTACGACATGTGTAAAAAAAGACCAATTTCATGAAAAGCATATTTTAGCACCGAATTTTATACCGATATTTTTACGACATGTGTAAAAAAAGACCAATTTCATGAAAAGCGTATTTAGCACCGAATTTTATTTATTTTACACACCGCCCAAAAAATATCGATTTTCCGTGAGTGGTCTTTGTGAGCCTACATAACAATGACACGTTCACGAGAATTTTTGTCCAATTTTTTGACACCTCACAATAGATTTAATACGCATTTTAAAAACCCAGAGCATATGCTCCAGAATGTCCAAACGTCGCCCCGATTTATACTATATCCGAATATCACATCTACTGTGATAAACTTCAGAAAGAGTATAAAAAAAGTTGTGGCATGCGTAGTGGTGCCAAGGACACACCCTACCAAGTGTCCGACCACCTCAGTACCAAAAGCACAAAGAATTAGACGGATACAACTCTTTTGTATTTTGTACGACACAATATCTACCACCAAGACATTGCCGTGAAGAACATACATACCATACATACGAAGTCGGAGCTTAGTGTAATTTAGGTAGGGCCACCTCACTCAGGTATGGACTAAGATGAGAAGAAATTTTCTGTAAAGGGCTTAGAAGGGAAGATTTAGTATTTTGCTTCCCCTCCCTATAAAACATAATTATATTCTCTTTCATCCTTTCGATAATTTATGTCATGCAAGCTCCACCAGTGCATAAGTAAACTACACCCTATCACGCCCCATGCAAAACACATGCTAATAAAAAGTCATCGCTACGTACGCTCTGTGCGCCGAACATGGATATGGAAAGCTTCTAATGACGAGTAGATGAGAGCATGAATTGGTCCTTTTAGTGCTTCGTATTTCACATAAATGCTCTACTCAAGTGTGCATCCACATTTTATTTTATTTAACAATAGTTTATTGATCCATTAAAATACTTGAAACATGAAAACCCAAAAAGAAGGAGAACACAAAGGCTTTAAGAGCATATAATTAGCCAGAAAAGGGTACATTGTCTTCTATTGTCATAGATAATTTTATTGCAAATATAATTAAGGTGCTTAGGACTTCCATATATCGCAAGGTGCACCTAGAATATGTTTAAAATTATCAACCACAAATATGTCTAACACTACTATAAATCATTATTGACGAATTGCAAATCATAGGCCTACAAGAATGTGCATGGCTCCGGGGATAACTGTAAATGGTCCTAGCAGGTCTTGAGTCATGTCTCGGGTGGTTATTTGGATATCCGTTGACGAAACATCAGATGTTGATAGTATCTTTGTAATACAAAATATTAATGTGGTTTAATACTATACCATACATTTGTATTTCAAATCATCCATGGTTCTCAACTAAGTTATATATGTTCTAACAAAATCAAATAGGTATTGGTTTACTGAAATAAATTTCGTTGACATGTTTAATACGGTGAATATGATGCCCTTGCAATTTTTTATAGTGTTCACATAAATAATTGTTACCCAAAACATGACAATAGTTGATTCATTCTTACGTCACTAACCCGTGCAGGTGCACGGACTAGGGTAACATGGTGTTTTGTGTAATTTAATATAATAATAATTCACGCATAGATTAAAATGAACCATATAAAAATGGCAAACAAATCTACCTTTATCTAGTGAATGTATTTTATATGATGCAATCAAATACGGTTTTGATGATGTCAAATACACTTTTCTATACGTTCGATGGTTTGTAATTATTTACGTTTTAAGCAAGCAAATAATATCATTTAGAAATTAGTAAGTTTAATTAACGTCTCTAAAACCATTTCCGGACACATTGAGTGGGCTTAAGATGATGCTGGCTAGTTTTTTTAAAAAAGAGGTTCAGTTTGGCAGCAGGGCTGCAGGGGTATTCCCACGTCGTCGTCCATGAACGCGACAACCGGCGACAGTTTCGTCAGGCCCCTACCACGGTGCTGACCTGTGACCTCAACTTAGCCAAAACATCGCCGTCGCTGTCGAGATTAGTACGACTTAATTCAACGGCATGAGCGAATGGTTCTGCTCTCTGCTCCCAATACGCTCTAGTACTCTCACCTTCCAGAAAAAGATATCGAATCAAGAAGAGTTCTATACTTGGTTTAACGATCGAAGACTGCAAAGGTCAGGAGCGCGATTGCTTGGTCACTGACTTGTCGCACTGACTGGTGTATAATGTATTTACCTGTGGCACGAACACGGTTTCTGGCCGATCGAGTCGTCTCTTCAGCTGACTGAAGGACCAGAGCCAGGTCATAAACAAATCTCCATGTTTCGAAAGCAAAAACACAGAAAACCCTGATCTCCTACTCAGAACCTCGCTTTCTCTAATCGCTTCCCAAGTCCCAACTACTACGGGAGATGCCTTTTGATCTCGCAATCATGTGTGGCAGTTTCGAAGTACGCACATACTGCATACTCCGCTCTGACCCTATATATATCGGCGCCAGGATCTTTGCTCCCTCAACTCGAGACTTGCCTCTTCTAGCTGCTCTTCTAACTTCCACTTCGTCTCTGGTGCCCCATCCGGCAGTAGAATTCAAGCCTTCCATTAGCCCGAAACTTGATCCAAATTTCCAACCTTGTGCGTCGGAGAGAGTAACAAATCCCCGACTGCGATGAAGCAGCAGATCGTGATCAAGGTGCAGACTGCAGATGACGGGCGACAAGTGCCGGTCCAAGGCCATGTCGCTTGTAGGGGCGACCGTAGGGGTGGACTCGGTGGCTCTGGCCGGGGACGGCAAGGACCAGGTGGTGGTGGTCGGCGATGGCATCGATTCCGTCAAGCTCACCACCGCGCTGCGCAAGAAGGTCGGCCACGCACAGCTGCTGACAGTAGGCGAAGCCAAGAAGCCCGAGGAGAAGAAGAAGCCTGCAGAAGCGGCCGCTTCTGTCGTCGAGTACACCTACCCGTATCACTACTACCAGTACCCTTCGCATGCAGCGCCAGTCTACGGTTATCAGTACCACTCCCGGCCGAACACCTGCTCCATAATGTAGATAGAGCTTACGGTTTATTTATTTTTGTGTATACAAAGGTTTGCAATTGCAAACGTGGATCTGTTTTGTGTTTGTTGGTGCTGAAGCTTCGTGATTAATTAATTAATTACCTGATGGATTCATTTCACACTCATTTGAGTAGCGCTGCAAGTAATTTACTCGCAAAACAGTCGGCATTCATGTCCGCGAGCCAAAGTAACCGGCAAGCTCTACTTGGAACCTTTAGATAAAAGGTTAAGCAGACAGACTTTAAATTAATTTGATGAAAAAAGTAATCAGAAATACACATATAGAAAATCTTTGTAGATGGTTTTACCCATCATGTAAATATCGGAGGCATAATTGAGAATCATGTCTAAGCTTATCTTCCGATCCGTTCAATTATTCATTATTGTCCTGATATTTTTGAGACTCAGTCATCACTTCACACCTTGCCCAATGGATATGAATCTAGAAAAGAGCATCCAAAGTTTTTGAAAGGGCTAACCTAAACAAGTTTTTTTTTGCTAGATAGGGTTATCAGTGTCACAAATGCATAACTAGAGGGTAAAAAAATTGACACTCACTCCCAAAAAAATTACACATTCGTATGTGTCAATGAAACGTGTTGACATGTCAACTTTTTTTTTGACTTGTATATGGTATAAAACTAAAGTTTGCTAGTAAAGGAAAGAAATTTTAGTATAGAACTAACTGACTATCCCGCACATATGCTTTGTCTTTGAACATAGTTTTGTTGATTTATTCATGACGATTTTTTTGATTTAGTAATGTTCAATGATATGTGAAATACTTACGCACTTTAGGGCAGTTGTCAAAATATACGTCCACCAATTAGGACATTGCAAACGGAGTATTTGTTAGTACCTTTGCAAAGAGGTGGATATTGTTGTAGTACCATCACTAGTTTTAGTTTGTTATCAATGTCCGAACAAGCTTCAACGTGAGAGGTATAGAAGTGACTAACGTACAAATTTGACTTCTAGGTTCCCCAAAATATTTCTTTATATCATAGATATGTGGATGGACTATAAAAGTACAAATTTTGAAATAATAGTTATGTAACAACAACAACTGCACGTGTATGTAATTTGCTTCTTTTGTGTAGCCTCAGACATTTATGTTAGCTGGTTCTAGGAATGAAATGAGGATCTATAAAGAGAAATTGTATGGTGCTCGAGTGTTTGGAATCTGTACATACTGACTTCCAAACTCGAATGAATAGCATTAGTTACAGCACACATAGTGTCGATGTGGAAGCCGGAGTGCTTTGACAAAGGTTGAGTAGACACCATAGACGCAAGTGCATATATAATTATTGCTGTTTAGTGAAAAATTTAGACCAGATCTTTAATAAGGCTTATCCTCCATGGGTTAAACTGGTTTATGAAACATATTGTGAAGCTGCTTTGCATCTTAGAAATGAGTGATCTTTTTGGTGGAGAGACTGCCTAAGGTTATTGCCTGATAATAAAACTTTGCAAGGTGTCATCTTATAAATAGAGCTTTAGTTATGTTATGAAATGTCACATGGCACAGTCGGGATCTCAAAGCTTATCCTCATTTAGCTCCATATACTATTTCTACGGAGATTTCTTCAGCAATGCTTCACATTCAGGGAATTTAAGGCCTTTGATGCTTTAGCTAATAATACTTCCAATAGTGAATAATGGTTTATGAACATATCCTTGGTGCAGTGGTTTATCAGTATCTAAGATGTACGCCGGAAATTTAAGTCATTTGATGCTTTAGCTACTCATGCTTCCCAAAGTGATGATAATGGCTTATGAACATATCCTTGGTACCACTAGTACAGAATGACACATCGGATACCCCTCTATGGCAACGACAAGACTTAGGCGACGGAAAAATGAGCTCCGCGCGCTTCCGCGAGTGCGCGCGCGCGCTAGTCGGTCGATGGGCCCGACACAATGGTAACGGAGGCTGAAAAGATCTCCGTTGCTCATATATAGGCAACGGAGGAAAGAATATCTCCGTTGCTGATATTGCCACATCAGAAACGGAGATCGGTCTATCTCCGTTTCCCATGTGAAGGCACATTAAGCGGTACCGGTATTAATATCTCCCACTCCAGTACTGTATCTCACTCTCACTCTCAGTCTCACTCTCCTCAGTTCCTAACCCTAGCCGCACACGCTCTCCTCCTACTTCACCCATCGATGACGAACCCCTCCGGCGCCGACGGAAGTCAGGATGGAGCCCGGATCTCCCCTACAACTGGGGCGAGATCCCCAGCGACTGCGGTCTCGAGTTCATTCTGAGCCGTCAAATCCCATCCGGATCCACGGCGGCGGTGGCCACCGACGCCCGGATCTCGTCCTCATCGTACTCCTCGGACGATGAGGACGAGGATCTGGAGGTCGGTCTCCTCCTCTCTCGCGCCTCCTTTGAGCGCGAGCGCGCCGAGGGTGTCATTCGGGCGTCTGCGATGCAGAGAGCTATCCGCATCTCCGCCGCCGAGCACGCGATAGAAGCCACCGAGGAGGCGTTGTTCCAGACGCGGCTCCGGGCGGCCATAGACCGCTCTCTTCTCCCTGGCCAGGGCCCTGGGCCAGATGCGACGGCGGCAGCGGTGGCGGCGAGGAGGAGGATGAGGAGGAGGAGGAGGAGGTGGACGCTCCGGTATTCGAGCAGGATGAGGTCTCCTCTGTCGTCTCCTCTGGCAGTGGCTCCGGCGCCGACGCCTGGGACGCAATCCGCGACGGAAAGCGACCCCGCCTCGCCTAAGGTAAATGACCGCTCTGTTAGCTACTTATTTAGCTCGGTTTGCTCTGTTAGTTAGCTCTGTTCAGCTATGTATTTGCTATGTTAGCTACTTATTTAGCTCGGTTTGCTTTGTTTAGCTATGTATTTGCTATGTTAGCTATTTATTTAGCTCGGTTTGCTCTGTTAGTTAGCTCTGTTCAGCTATGTATTTGCTATGTTAGCTACTTATTTAGCTCGGTTTGATTTGTTTAGCTATGTATTTGCTATGTTAGCTACTTATTTAGCTCGGTTTGCTCTGTTAGTTAGCTCTGTTCAGCTATGTATTTTCTATGTTAGCTACTTATTTAGCTCGGTTTGGTTTGTTTAGCTATGTATTTGCTATGTTAGCTACTTATTTAGCTCAGTTTGCTCTGTTAGTTAGCTATGTTCAGCTATGTATTTGCTATGTTAGCTACTTATTTAGCTCGGTTTGCTTTGTTTAGCTATGTATTTGCTATGTTAGCTACTTATTTAGCTCGGTTTGCTCTGTTAGTTAGCTCTGTTCAGCTATGTATTTGCTATGTTAGCTACTTATTTAGCTCGGTTTGCTCTGTTCAGTTATGTATTTGCTATGTTAGCTACTTATTTAGCTCAGGTTGCTCTGTTAGTTAGCTCTGTTCAGCTATGTATTTGCTATGTTAGCTATTTATTTAGATTGGTTTGCTCTGTTAGTTAGCTCTTCAGCTATGTATTTAGGTCGGTTTGCTTTGTTTACTGCTTATTGGCTCTGTTTATTAGTTTTGTTTGCTGTTTTTAACAAAGAATATTCGTTGTTTCAAGGGCTTGGTGGATGCTTGGTGACGATGCTGCTGCCGTGAAGACCTAGGAGCGGGGCTCCATACACGGTGCCGTCACCAGGAGCAGTACATTTTGCGCAGCAGGAAAGACGGTAGATGTTCATCTGGCGGCCGTGAAGACATAGGAGCAGAGCTCCAGCCACGCGCACTGATAAACTTTTGTAAAGCTGGGCGTACAGGATACGGTGACGACCGGGCGGCCGTCTAGTCGCATGGAGCGGGGCTTCATCGACGACACAGCCTGTCACCGTGTTTTTTTTGTTTTCCTGTAACCCTTATCAGAAACGGTTATTAGCAAACTCTGTGTCTAATGTTAAATACATCAGAAACGGTTTATCTCCTCCGTTGCCATTGAGATCTTCACATCAGTGACAGGGACGGGGACACGGACCCTTTCTCCGTTGCCGATGGGTTTTTGGCCCGTTTCCGATGTGTCGTTCTGTACTAATGTACAGTGGTTTATCAGTATCTAAGGCGTATGTCTTCTTCATGATTATTAAGTACCATGTTTAGCCCCTCCTCCTGTTTTTGTATTTCTGGGAAGTCTTGATGTGCCCATAAGCTACCTTGAAGATGACCAGTATTACTACTCACAAACATATTTATAAGATGATTTCTAGTAGTTATTAGAGACAAAATTACTACTACCTCCGTTCCGATGAATAAGGCCTGTATTATTTTTTAAAAGTCAAAGTATGTGAAGTTTGACCAAGTTTTTTGAAGAAATTATGAACATGTACAATACAAAATATACACGGTTAGATGCGTCATGAAATATATTTTCACATCATATCCATCTAATATTATAGTTGGTGATAACTTTTTCAAAAAGTTTGGTCAAAGTTTACTTAGCTTGACTTTTTCAAAAAATATAAGTCTTATTCATTGGAACGGAGGTAGTACATAAAAATAACCCGATAAATATGTTTGTGAGTAGTAATATTGGTCATATTCGAGGTAGCCATGCCCTCATTGGTCCACGGCATGTTAAATAAAAGAGAATTGCTTTGGAGATAACTATGGGTTTTATGCAATGGAAGTGTGTTAAAAATAAGATATCAGCTCTTTTTTCACTGTCCATTTGCTCAAGCATGTTCGAAATACTTATGTCCTTTTTCGGATAATACTAGGAGCATAGCAACCGGGACTACATAGATCTCGTTAAACAACAGCAGAACAAGATGAACAAACCCTTTTATACACAACTGATCATCTTGAGTGCTTGGTCAATTTAGATGACCCGGGATGCTATGATGTTTTATGGGATTAGGCCTACTCTCTACATATGCAGAGCAATTAATCTTCAAAGAATAAATTTGTTGGCTTAAATTCAGGGCGACAAGGAAGGAAAAAACCCTTCGTGCTCCTGCGCTCGTCCCCGCGGGCGACGCAGGGGCGATAGCCCATCGCACCTTCCCCGGCCCTCCTCCTCGCTCTCTCCCTCCGCCGCCGCCGGCGTCAGCCGCCGGGCAAAGCCTGGGCGGTGCCGGCGGCGGCGGCCTTCCCCTACCCGCGCGCGCGGCGGTCTGCGCGGGACATAGCCGGCCGGCGGCGGTGCGACCTTGACGACGGGCGAGGGTCAGGTGACGGGCTGGCTGCTCGAGTCCAGCGGCGGCCAGGAGCGGGCGGATGACCGGTGGCCGCGAGGAAGGTGCAGGGCGGCAGCCGTGGCGGCGCGGGTTTGCAGGCCCAGATCTAGGCCCATCCGGGCCCGATCTAGGTCACGTGGGCTCTGCCCGTTGGCTAGCCCAGGACCATGGCCTCCTCGAACTGGTGGTCGCACGGCGGCAGCACGTTGAAAAGCTCCTGGCCGGGATGGCGGGTGTGAGGGCGGCATGGACTTGCTGGTGGATGGCGGCGGCGGTCATGACGCTGCAGCGCGGCATGGTGGGGCTAGTCAGGCGGACAGGCCCTACCCGCTACGTCCGGTCGGCGACCGCCTCCGGGCGGTGGAGGACGGATCTCTTCCTTGTGGCTGCGGCGTGGCCAGAGGCTGGATCCGGGCTTACGGGCCCAGATCTCGCTATCGATGGCTGCGGAGTGGAGGTGGCGGGTGGCTCGGTGCCCCCTGCCTATTGCGCTTCTGCCGAGCACGTGAGTTTGTTCTGTGGCCGGATTACCCACCAGACCCGACGGTCTTGTAGTGACCTGCTATCGAATCTTGGTACCGAGCTCGCAGATGCCGGGGCGGCGGCTCCGGAAGGTGGACTGCGCGTGCGTCTCTACGGCGAGCGACGTGGCGGTGGTGATGGCTTTTCTCTTTGGCTGTTTGGATGGCGAGGAGCGGGCAGCGGGGATCCTGGTGTTGTCAGCGCTTCGGCAAAGGCAGCACCCAGTTCACGTTTGGGAGGTCTGGCTCGGGGACAATGGGTGGTCCGAGGTACCGCGTGGGTGTGAAGGCTTTTCCGAGCGAAAGCTCAGCGTTTCAACGTCGACGACGGCGACGCCTGCGGGCGTCGTGACCCTCCTGGGGGCGTCGTTGTGGATACCTTCTCTACGATAGGACTCCGGGTGAAAACCCTTGACTGTCTTGGTCTTGTCGACGGCGGCGCACTGCGTCGTTACCCTCCCAAGGGCGTCGTCGTGGAGTTTCGGTACCACTTGGTCTTATTCTGGCATCTTCGGTGGCGAGCTTTGGTTTCCCTTGTACTTTATGCTTATTTTTGTTCTGCTTTGTAAGAGGATCTCTCATCACTTTGTATCGGTTCGGCCGTTTGGCTTTATTTATAAAGCGGGACGAAAGCCTGTTTCGTGACAAGGAAGAAATAGTTATTTGAATCCTTTTCAAGGCGACCAGGAATGCTATGATGTTTCATGGGATTAGGCAGTATTTTCATGTACATTTGTTACACTCGCAGGAGCGGAACTAGGGCCTAGGGGGACTAGCAGGGGCCTTGACCCCCCTATGCCATGACATGCAAGGGAAATTTTATGTATAAGCAAGCTTTATAAACGATATTATGGAGAAAATATTAGCAAGGCTGCCCCTAATGGATGATTAGCAACTTTGGCCGCCCTTGAGCATTTTTCCTGCCTCCATCCCCTGTACACTCGTGCAATTATTTAACCTCAAAATCAATAAAAACGCGCAATGCAATCTGACGGTTTTCAGTCCGTAATGTTACCTGGAAGATTAAGTTCAGGACGAACGAGCCCTAACACAAAGCTCGGAAAGAAAAAAGATCTATATATACGACCCACTGCTGATCAATTAAGCGCGTATGAAGCTGCGGTTTCCCCGTCGCTCCAGCGTACCCGCCGTGTGGCATGGATCGTCAGTCGTATCCTCTCCCAGGTTAAGATCTTTTGTTTAAGGCGAGATCTGCTCATCTGCATCGATAATAATTAAAACACATCACATCACTCGCTTTCGCTCAGACTTCTCTCAGGTTAAGAATTGTAAGCCTAGTTCGTGCAGGTAAGCATGCATTATCCACCTTTACGTTGTTTGAATAGGTTAAAGAATGGAGAAGAGACTACTATGCGTATGCACATGCGTCTGCTCATGGAAGTACTTATATCGCAACTGGGTATGAGCTACGACCGTTTGAGCTTCGAGGAAGCGATGCCACCTCACAGAAAACTGACTAACTGTGTTATACACTACCTGAAGCAGAGCAGAAACATTCGCTGATGCAGCTGGTCGTACTCACCTCGACGGCCACGGCGATTTCTTCTGACCTCAATTGGTAGGGCACAACGAAACTATCGCGTTCATGGACGACGAAGTGCCAAGACCCCGTGCTGCTGCCATGAATTAGCTCATCTCCATACAAATGTCCATCCGTCCAGCTCGTCGCGAACCGTACGTTCAGCTTGGAAAGTGGAACTCTGTCAGGTCCAGTAAACAGAAATCATACTGTCATAATTGCTGCACTGCACACACTGACGGCCGGGCTAATGGTGAATGCGTACTGATAGTGATTCAGAGCAATGCCCAGTAGCTCAAAACAATAAGATATTTCAGCTGGGACGTGGTTGACGGGTTTATGGTTTCGGCAAACGAAAAGAAAGCGTTAGTCTTTTGCACTGATTCAGTGCATTAGTCTTTACCTTCTCGTATTTTCAGAGCCTCATCAGCACATCCGACGTTGTTGTCCCAAAACCAGCTACTATCGAATAATCAAGAATAGTTTTATACTAGGCTTAACAATCGAAGACTCCGAGTCCAAGGCCAGGAACGCGATTGCTTGATCACTAAGTTGGGCACTCACTGACTTGTCGCACTCCAAGGACACGGTTTGATTGTTGCCGAGTCGTCTCTCTAGCTAACGGACCAGAGCCAGGGTCGTCATAAACAAATCCCCATCTTGAGCTTCGATCGCGTCTCAACTACTCCCCAAAACGCCTTTTGAACTTGATCGCAATCAGGTGTGGCATGCATGCTTACCTGCACCAACTAGGCTATACACACGCCACTGCACACACATACATACTGAGTGACCAGCTCCCTATATATATCGACGCCAGGTTCTATGCTCCCTCCACAGCAAGCTTTGCTTCTAGCCTTTCTTGCCCCATCCGACGAGTTCAAAGCCTTCCATTAGCCTGAAATTTGATTCCACGCTTCTGTGTCTGTCAGAGTCCCGATAGCCTCAAGCCTCAACAAGGCGCTCCGTGAAGAAACCAAAGCAAGCCGCGATGAAGCAAAAGATCGTGATCAAGGTAGAGATGACGTGCGACAAGTGCCGGTCCAAGGCCATGGCGTTGGTGGCGGCCACGGTAGGGGTGGACTCGGTGGCTCTGGCTGGGGACGGCAAGGACCAGGTGGTGGTCGTCGGCGACGGCATCGACTCCGTCAGGCTCACCACCGCTCTGCGGAAGAAGGTCGGCCACACGCAGCTACTGACGGTCGGCGAAGTCAAGAAGGAGGAGGAGAAGAAGAAGCCCGCTGAAACGGCCGCCGCCGCCGCCTCTGTCGTCGAGTACACCTACCCGTGGAACTACTACCAGTACCCTGCCGCCGCCTACGGTTACCAGCAGTACCACTCCTGGTAGACACAGCATATACTGATTTTTGTAAGGAGCGCGTATACGAAAAGTTTGCGTTTGCAAGCGTACATACAGAGTTCTTGAGTATTCTTTTTTATCTTCGATTTTTAGCTTCAGAAGGACCGCAGATGCCAAGTGTGGGGTCTGTGTTGTGCTGGTTGGTGTCGAGGATTCGTGATTAATTAATTGATGGATCCATTTTCGGCCAACTGAGTATAGTGCTAGTACATGTTATTTCCTGGCAGAACAATCAGCATGGATGCTCGGGACCAAAGGATGGAGGGAAATTATGAAACGGACGAGAGGCAGGCCAGGCTAGGAGCCGGGTTTTGCAAGCCAAAGTCACTCGGCGAGCTACATGGAATTTTACGATGGCGCGGGTGGAAATGGATGATTGTGAATTCTCTCATGGGGGTTCGCTCACGCAAAACAAAGGGTTGTTCTCATCATGTTCCTGCAGGTTGGCAGGTGTGTTACTTCCTCCGGTCCTTTCCCGTGTCACAAAATATTCCAGATATAGTGTCTTACTAGAATTTAGCTAGGCATCTGACGCCTCAAAGGAAGACGTTATCAAATTGCAAAAATTATCCCCTATGCAACAAATTTTAGGGTTGCTCACCTCCTCTTCAAATGTCATTTCACCACCCGCATTTGGTCGACGATTCTCTCTTGGTGTGGCTTCCATGACATCTCTCCGCGCTTTGGGTCAATGAAAGCTAACGTCAAAGATTGGTCGATAAATTAGTTTCGGAAAAGGATCATTCGACACCATGCCAGCACCTCTAATATCACAACCGTGAAGATTAAAGATGAGGCCAAAATGTGGGGATTGGCTGAGGCTAAACATTTGTCTTCTCGGAGGAGTAGGCTTGTGTGAAGGTCTTAGAGCGTATACTAGTCATTTTTCCTTTAAACATCTAAAAACTTCTTCTTATTAATTGAGCATGGAAAATATTTTGCCTCGTTTATAAAAATCGATATACCAAATGGAGTAGAAATAGGTCCCACACTTGGATTGTTTCATGAGTTTTACTAAAGCTGATGGGATGTCATTTAGTTGGATCTGCTAGAGTTGTTTGGATTTTGACGAGGTCAGGGTTACAACTGTTTTTTCACCTTCCTATGTGCCAAAGTTTGGTTCTCTTTGTGTTAAATTTCATGTTGAACTCAGGAAGGATAAGAGGAAATTTCATAACACCTCTAAAGAAGTAGCGTCGGTCGCCCCAGACATAGCCCGGACTATCAAAGCATCTATCGCTCCTGGAAAACCTGCACATAGCCCGGAATTTGCGTATTTTCTGTTTTGAAGTCAAAGTAGGGTTTGTTTTATTTTGTATTTGTTTGGTTCGAGTAGAAGTTGGTCCTAGGAAGGTTTGGGGTCTATCACAGCCGAACAAAATTTGAGAGTCAACCATATAAATGTTTGACGCCAACCCATTTATCTTAGATTTGATTGTTAGATGAATAGAGTTTCTATAAAAGGTTCCCGATGGGGACACCATTTCGTCCGCGTTTGCTTGTTCTTGCTTCCTGATCTGGTTGAAGTTTCTCATGTTGAATCCATCTAATCCATCTAATTGGATTGCATATTGTTATTGCTATCGTTCACCGTGAAAGATTGGGCCAAATCTTATGATCATCTACTTGTCGGCTTTTCATGGCGAAGTTTGGGATCAGGTCTACATCATACTCCCTCCGTACCAAAATATAAGGCGCCCTATTTTTAAGGTGGTCTATGACGCTCAACTTTGACTACCAATATATAACAAAATATATTTGAATGTGAATTTATATATGGTACCGTTGGATTCGTCTTATAAAATTCTTTAATTTGACGAGGGCATCATCTTTAACATATTGAATATGTTCGCAAATGTAAGTGGTGATTTCGTAGATACGGGAAAAAAATCATATAGACAAAATATTATCAGCATGAAACCTTTTAATTTATGGGAGAGGAGGTATACTTACATTTCCAAAAAAAACACAATGTCACATGTTGTACAACATCATTTACTTCTCATCGTTGGCAATTCTATTTTAGTATACATTTTGACTCTCTTCCCATCATCCCCTATTCTTCATTATATTATCTCGCCGACAAAATTCTTACCACATAACATTGACTACATGTACTTTGATGACACATAGCTTACTGAAGTTATTTCATGTCACCTCACAAGTAATATTTTTACTCTCTCTCTCTTCCTCCCCCTCTCCCCCTCCCTCCCTCTCTCTCTCTCAACCCACTCTTGAAGCTCAGTTGTATTTATCGTGTCATGAAACAACATTGTTTTATCAAATTTTGTAGCCCATATATACGCACTGTGATTTTGCATGGTTGTGCATGTGGCGTTAGGTTTAGATGTGTTCTTCTAGAGTTGTGCTATGCATACGCCGCTTTGCCTCCAATGCTCCTGCGTCAAATTCCGGACCGTCGTCATTCGATGAAAACACTCGACCAAGGTAACCCAATTGATTGTTGTATGTACGAAAGTCGGATGGAAAGTTCGTATGCAGATAATTCCTATTCTTCTATATTGACAAAAATACTCAATTTACAAATTGATCCATAAGTTTTGTACCAAATGAAACGTGTTTTTGCAGTCTCAAAGATACCGCGTTGTAGCTCAAAACAATATTATGCCAACTTAGTTTTGGCTTAAGCCTGGACCGATCATGAAAAATAATGAAGTCACGTATCGGAAAAAAAAGGGTCACGTATTGACACGCTTGAGAAAGCTGTGTACGATCAGCTTTTCCTCTCTTCTTATTCTTGTACCTGGCCATGTATGATGTAGGACGTTCTAAAAGGTTGGTACGTGACAGTTTTTGCGTAACACCTAATAAATTTAAATCTCAGCCATCAAAATTAAGATCAATGAAGCATATAGTTTTGGGCTATGTGGATTAACGTGATGTCTCGAAAACCAAGTCATTTTGCTTTTCTATACTTAATAATAAAAGCATTAAGGTTTCTTGTGGTACGTCATTTTTTTGCCGATTTTGCCATCCACCAAATCACATATTTACCCACCACTACCACCCATAAGTCATAATAATAATAACTTACATAATGTTTCATTTTTTCTTTTTCTTTGGTAGCGTCGTTTCGTTGTTTGGTTTCCTAATCCACTCGCCATGCGCCTCCCGTCCGTCCGCTTTCTGCCGACGGTGGTGGCCGCGAACGCGCGCATCGCCTGGCTGGCGCGCGCAGGGAACATGAATGGCGCCCGCGCGGCCCTCGAGGCCATGCCCCTCTGCACCACCGCCTCCTACAACGCCCTCATCGCCGGCTACTTCCGCAACCACCTCCCGGACTCGGCCCTCGGCCTCTTCCGATCCATGCCCTCCCGCGACCTCGGCTCCGACAACGCGCTCATCTCCGGCTTATCCCTCCACCGTCACACCCTCCCCGAAGCCGTGGCCGCGCTCGCCTCTATCCCCGTCCCCCCTTCAGTCGTCTCCTTCACCTCCCTCTTGCGTGGGTACGTGCACCACGGCTTCTTGCCCGACGCCATCCGCCTGTTCCACCAGATGCCCGACCGCAACCACATCTCCTACACGGTTATGCTTGGTGGCTTTCTTGACGCCGGCCGCGTAGACGAGGCCCGCAAGCTGTTCGACGAAATGCCTGACAAGGACGTTGTTGCACGGACTGCCATGCTCTCTGGGTACTGTCAGGCTGGCCGAACTGCTGAGGCGCGCGCTCTGTTTGATGAAATGCCCAAGAGGAATGTTGTATCATGGACTGCCATGATATCTGGTTATGCTCAGAACGGGAAGGTCAACCTTGCAAGAAAGCTCTTCGAGGTGATGCCTGATCGCAATGAGGTGTCATGGACTGCAATGTTGTTTGGGTACATACAGGCTGGCCATGTCGAGGATGCTGAGAAGCTCTTTAATGCAATGCCAGACCACACAGTGGCGGCCTGCAATGCGATGATTGTTGGGTTTGGGCTTTGATTGCTCTGAAAATTATGATGGAGCACAACACGTAGAACCGCGAGTCAGTACCAGAGCCACGAGCGGTTCTAGATATGCCGTCTTCTTCTTTGGGCGTCACCGCTGGAGAAGCCAGGCCGAGGCCCATGGCCGCTGCGAGAAGCCGTGCCAGGAGCCCGCGACTCACATGAGGTGAGTGGAGACGACGCAGCCGGGCGGGCGCGGCACCAGCAGAGAGGAAAATTTGCCTGAGAGCTTGACTTAGAGATCGAGGCTTGAAATCACCATGGAGCGAATCGATCTCGCACCTAAGAGGTGATTTGGAGAATTGGAGATGGGGAATTGGTCCTTGGGCAGCGTGTCGACCGGTTGCATCTATCTACAGAAGTACTAGCTGACTGTGTCAACGAGAGAAGTAGCAAAGGGCGGCGTCGGGAGGAATAGGAGCGAACGGCTGCAAGTTTTGCTGGGACACGGGTTAGCTGCAGAGGCCGGCGTTTAATTCCTCTCTTCTACAAGCATCACAACTGCACAAGGGAGACGCCCCTGCAGGCCTGCACCAAGCCTGCTCCGTTCAACGTTGAGTGGAAAGACTTCAAGAGCACAAGCTACAGGGATATGCCCATGCAGTCCTGCACCTCCATTATCTCTTCCCTTGTGCATTCACCAAACCGTCACTGTAAGGTACTTTCTTACTCTTTCATAGCTTTGTTTGTCCTTGCTAAGTTTGCTTAATACAGTAGTCTGATTTTAGAGTACATGCATATTAGTTGGGTCTGTGTTTGCAAATTTGAGATTAATTAGCTAGCCGATTATGTGTTGAATGAAGGAACCTTTTGGACTGTTGTTTTGCTGCTAGGTTGCCATCACCATGTGTGCCCGACTTTTTTTTTTGACAGTTCCATGTATCCATATGTGATCCAATTCTTTGGCAAAAACAAATTTTAATTCATTTAGTGTTCTTCTATGTAATTTCACAAGGGATTTTATGCATGATGCTTCATTCTTTTGGCCTTTTGGGTACGCATGACGTGTACAAAAAACATATAGCGTAAGTGGTGAGCTTTTCATTTACTTATTTATTTTTGTGAAGATTGTTGTATGGTGGGACATATAAGAGATTGAAATTCGGGTGAAAAAAACATGTTTCTAAAACAATGATACAACCAAAATTGGGCTATACTTTAAAAACTAAGATGTTTAATTTATTTTATAAACCCGTCGCAATGCACGGGCACTTTTGCTAGTAGTATATAATAGATAGATAGATAGATAGATAGATAAATAGATTTTGAGTACATATTATAAGGACAAATTATGGTCAAGGTTGCACGGCGTTGATCAGTGAAATTAAAGGGCGCCTTATATTTTGAGACGGAGGGAGTATATAGTACGAGATACTCGGCGAGATCAGCATCATAAACTATAAGAAAACACATCACTCGCTTTCGCTGAGAATACTAATCGTATGTTGTGCAGGTAAGCATGATCTCCCTTTAAGTGGTTTGAACAGAATAAACATGGGGGAAGAAACTATATTGGATCACATGTGTGTGCTCCTGGATACCGCCTTGCATATGCATACCAAACGGCAACTGATAAATTGAAGCATTATATATCGCAACCTGTATTAGCTACGACCGTTCAAGGTGGCGATGGGACTTCATAGAATATTGACAAAGCGAAACATTCCGCGTTAACTGAATGATTGCACAACTGCACCCCAATTTGAATACTCTACAGTGTGCAGCTCGACGTTTTCCTTTGTAATATACACGCCACAAGCCAGTAAATTTGAATCCAGAAGTGCATCATATGTTCAGCTACCTACCTTGTGTGTCAAACGGGTGTTTCGAACCATAAACGCGCCAACCACGCCCCAGCTGAAATATCTTGCTGTTTTTGCGTTACCGATGTGGGCATTGCTCGGAATCACTATCAGTAGTGCAGTCACCAGTAGGCCGGCCGTGAGTGTGTGCAGTGCAGTAGTGATGATGACAGTATGTGCATGTTGATTTCTGTTTACTGGACCTGAAGAGTTCACTTTCCAAGCTGAACCGCAGGGGTCTTCGCGCCTCGTCGTCCATGAACGCGACAGTTTCGCCGTGCCCCTACCTACCGGTGACCGCGTGCGTCGCCGTGGAGGTGAGTACGACCAGCTGCATGAGCGAATGTTTCTGCTCAGCTCATCAGAGTATCAGACGTTGTTGTTCCGGAACCATATATGGAATCAAAGAATAGTTTTGTTCTTAATTGGCTTAACAATCGAAGACTCCAAGGCCAGCAACGCGATTGCTTTGACACTAAGTTGGGCATTGACTGACCTGTGGCACTCCAAGGACGCGGTTCGTTGCCGAGTCGTCTCTCTAGCCAAGTCGTCATACACAAATCCCCATCTTTCCAGAGAAAGAAAATCCTAAGCCTCGATCGCGTCCCAACTACCCCTTTAAACGCCTTTTGATCTCGCAATCAGTCAGGTGTGGCATGCAGTTTCGGAGATGCACACACCCAGCACTGAGTGACCAGCTCCCCCTATATATATCGAGCCCAGGTTCTATGCTACCTCATCCATTGGAAACTTGCTTCTAGCCTTTCTTGCCCCATCCGAAGAGTTCAAGCCTCCCATTACTGAAACTTGATTCCACAGGAAACTTGCTTCTAGCCTTTCTTGCCTCTAGCCTTTCTTGCTTCTAGTCTGTCAGAGTCCCGTATCTCGATAGCCTCAAGGCATTCCTGGTGGCGATGAAGCAAAAGATCGTGATCAAGGTGGAGATGACATGCGACAAGTGCCGGTCCAAGGCGATGGCGCTGGTGGCGGCGACTGTAGGAGTGGACTCGGTGGCGCTGGCCGGGGACGGCAAGGACCAGGTGGTGGTGGTCGGCGACGGCATCGACTCCGTCAGGCTCACCACCACGCTGCGCAAGAAGGTCGGCCACGCGCAGCTGCTGCAGGTCGGCGAAGTCAAGAAGGAGGAGGAGAAGAAGAAGCCCGCCGAAACAGCCGCCCCCTCCGTCGTCGAGTACACGTACCCGTGGAACTACTACCAGTACCCCGCCGCCGCCTATCCACTGCTGGTAGACACAGCATACTGATTTTCGTATAGAGTTCTCGGGTATTCTTTTTGTTCTTCGATCGAATTTTAGCTTAGTAGGATTGCAAATGCCAAGCGTGGGGTTTGTGTTTTACTGGTCGGTGTCGACTGTCGAAGCTTCGTGATTAATTAATCAATTAATTGATGGATCCATTTTCGGCTTTATTTGAGTATGGTGCAGCACCATTGGTGCTAGGGAAATTAAGAAACGTACGAGAGCCGGGCAAGGTTACGAGCCGTGTTTTGCAAGCCGAAGTCACAGGGCGAGCTACTTGGAATTTGACGATGGCGAGGGTGGAAATGGATGACTGAATCTTCTCATGGTGGGTCGCTCACACGTAGAACTAATGTGATTTGCTCCCGCAGGTTGCCGGGCAGGCCCGGAGCCCCGGACCCATTGGAGTGCGGCCGAATCTCTAAGATAACTAAGCTCCCTGGGATTCCTCACATGTGGTTCATCCTCGAATTGGGCCCGCAAATCAGTGTCTCAGAATTCGACATGGGCCCACATGTCAGCGACATATAAATTTGCTGCCTCCTCGTTATCCCCACGAGTTCGGAAATATTACATCTCTTGCCACCGCCAAGTGAAACAGTACCCGTTCCTCTCTTCTCCTTCTCCTCTCGCGACAGAGCGCCGCCTAGGGTTCTCCAGCCGCAGCATCCATCGACGCCGCCACTCGCCTGGAGCTCCTCCTCCTCCGCCGCCGCCGCTTGCTCCTCCTCCCGTGAGCTCCACCGCCGCCATGCGCTTCCTTCTCCGCCGCTGCCTCTCCTGGTGCTACATCGCCGGCCGTCTCTCGACCATCTCCGTGCCCGCAAGGTCGCCTCCATGGGAAGCAGGTGTGGTGTGTGTGAAGGAGCATGGAGGGCAAAAAGGATGGCGGTGGGAGGAGGAGCAGACGAGATCGCGTCTCTCCCTCGGCGAGTGGATGAAGCCAGGCGGGACAGTCGCGGTGCCCGGCGGGAAGAGGCGCTGGAGGATGGCGTGGCGACGCGGAGGGCGAGCGACGAGCCGACGGAGCCGGATAGGGAGGCCACCGTGCCCGAGGGGAGGAGGCGTTGCAGGAGCGCGTCCCCTACGAGGCCGGCAGCGCGGATGGTGGCGAGGTCACGGCGAACAGCGGATTCATGTGCCCTAACCCTACCTCTTCATTTGCTTTTTTCTGAGCCCTTGAAAGATTTCCCGCACCCACCGTCTTACCCGGATCCCTACATCCTTCTCTCGTGACGAGGCACAAGCAGGCGACGTCGTCCTGGATCCTGGAGGCAACACCGGAGCTGCGATGGCGTGCGGCGGCGCTGGACGTGGAGATCCAACACTCTCTGGACCCTGCCTCCTCCCGTGACAGGTACGCATCCCTTCCTCCGTTCCTATCTTGGCCTGATACATGTCAATCTCGTAGGGGATGAACCTGCGAGTATGGTCTGTTTGTGGACTGCATACAGGTTTGTCCGATCGATCCTATTAGAGTTTCTGAATCCTTCTCCTGCTATCTTCGTTTTTCTTGCTACAATTTCGTTTTCTTTTTAATTCTTATACAGATATTGCTACACATCTTGCCATTTGTGGAGCTTCGTTAGCAGCTGTTACATAATTGCTGCTTTTAGCTCATTAGTGGTTTATGTTCTGATACTGATGTACAGGAAGTAATTTTTCAGTTTGCGATCCATAGTATGCTAATTGGAACAAGCCCATATTTTCCCGAGGTGGCTAAGAAGCGAAATTATTTCTCACTATGATAAAAAAAGTGTCATGTTGTACCTTGGAGTACTCTACATGTGTGATTAAATATAAATGCATATGTTTTAATGAGGAAGAGTTCAATCCATACTGTTCTATTTTAAACTCTCAGCTTATGAAGTTATAGCAATTTCAGTTCTCTGTCCATTAGTTATCAGAATAACAATTTCAGACTTTTCTTTCTTACTATGAGGTTACTAATTTGTTCTTTTATTTATGATGAATTTAATTTTGCTGGTTGCGTGTCAAATAATAGAGATAACACTTTTAGTTGCTTGATTGTCATTTATACTGCTCTCATCTTTAGCTTATTCCAATAATTTCCTCATTTGAATATTGTTGGGTTTACAAGGCGTAGGCTGAAAAGAAATTCAGAGTAAGAGTTGAGGCTATTGGCTATGTACGCCATAACAATCACGTATGTCTGTTGGTATACTGTGTTGAGGGAGTGAATAGGTATGTGAGGCACGGGGCATCAATCACCTACTCAATCTTTCTTTCAGTGCCTTAAGCAGTTCAATACAGCTGAAAGCAAAATATTATTCCATTAGGCAAATGCTTATTCTGATTTATGTACGTACTTCATACTAGGATAATTTGAATGTAAAGTTAGATGCGTTGTTAATTAAGTTCCCTGTATAAATAGTCACAGGAGCTATGACTGCTTGAGGTTAAACTGTGTGATGCTTCTAACAATAGTTTTTCCTCTTTGCATCTACTGTTTCAGTAAAAGATTTGTTGTGTTACTAGGATTATATGGGGAGAAGTTTTCTGTCTGGTTAAAATGTTCGTTAACTATTTTTTATTTCGTTTTTCAGTACAATTTTATTTCAGGTTTAAGTTTGTACTATTTCTATTTCGTTTTTCAGTACAATTTTATTTCAGGTTTAAGTTTGCTGAAAGATAATACAATGACCATCTTCTACCAGGTGATTGTGCTGTTTCAGGTCAATCTGGAGAATGAGACAAAACAATAATAAGGAGATGAGTCTTTATCAGGTGATTTGAGATAATCTAGCTTCTGTTTTCTTCCTGGAACATGGTAGAAAGAATTACATTAAGGGATCTTTAGCTTGGTGATTTTAGCTTTTTTACGTTAAAACTAAACCGTTTAGCTTTTGTTGCATGTGTTCAGTAGGTCAGTGTCATCTTTAAAGTGAGACAAGCTTTTTATTACAGAATCTGTCTCTGGACTCGGCCTCCACAACCTGATAGTAGAGGTTAATGTTCTCTTTAAAAGCTTTGGCCTCAAAATATATATTTTATTTTAACAACTCGGGTCAAATTAGAAGAGATGTGATCCATGTTGCCAATTCATTTCTAACCAAATCCAATATATGTTTAACCTATGCATGATTAGAATACCAATTGTGTGATAAACTGCCTACTCTTAGAGTCTTACTGTTTAAGTGGATCTATTACATCTCTTGAACTAGCAGTATACTCTTCGTTATGCTCAATGCAACTACTAATTCTTTTGCAACGGGTGAAGGAATATTCCTGGTCCATGTTTGCCCGAATGTTTTGCTAAATCCATTTTTGCGTGGTCGACTTATTATAATTGTGCAATGCTACGTCACAGTACGGGGTTTTCTTAACTGCTCTTTTCTGGGAGCCAAGGTACTATCTCAAGCTAATTGTTTAGAACTTTTTTATGAATTCTAGGCATCGCTTAGGTTATGAATAATGCTGATATTCTAAATATCTCCATTTATGTAAGATTGTCCAATTTTTTTCTTCTGAAGGACAATGTCGAAGGGGAACTCCCTTATATGTATGTCCACTGCTATCTGTTGTCATTTGTTTAGATGGTGGTCCTGTCAGTTCATATGTGGCTTACTGGGTTCTTTATTATACTTTGTATTAACCTACCAAAGAGTGTTCTGGTGGTACTTTTAGGTTCAATGAAATTAAAATGTAGGAGCTTTAGGTTTAGTTGTTGGTTTTCAAGGGACATTAGTTCATTTCGATATTATGCATGCTATGGCTGCCCAATAGTATATATAGGAAGAAAAGCATACCGTTTTGGTTAGTACTGGGAGTGAAGAATTTATCTTACTGTCACCATTATTTCTCTGATGTTAGGAATTTTAACATTCTGCTTAGATGACATGTGTGTGATAGTTAGATGTACTCTGGAAAGCTTTGGACAATATTAATAGCTTTATGGTTAAACTTTCTATAAACAGCATGAATGCTCCTGATTTTTTTGTGCAGTCATGGTAGTTCTTTTTGCTAGGATGGCTACAGCGACAACTAATTTACAACGGGGGATTTGATGGGCGCTTGTTGGACTTGTTTTCGTCGATAATGTATTCACTACCAGTGATAGTGGTATGTGTGGTTCTTTTTTGAACCTATGTAATCGGAATTGATACGTTTATGCTTTTAGCTCATCTGGTGATGTGGATACACATTTTACCAACAGAAATGTCTTGGTTTGAGTCAGTTAAAGTCAGATGTTTGTTTTAAGAAAAGACACCTAGCCAGATGCGCAAGGCAGACATGGTAACTTTGTACCTTTATCTCAATTTTGCCAGAAAATTGAAGCAAGGAATTGCTAAATTTTCTGTCTTTTTGTTAGCTCATGCTGCTATTGGTGCACTTATTTTGCAATGTGGCATTGGTGCGTTCGGATGTGTGTGGTGCAGGGCTAAGATTGCTGCTGCTAGCGTTGCAGTATCCTTGTTTTAGTTTGCAGACGTGCTCCACTCGTTGTTTATGGCTTTATCTTCAATGTAGCATGTTGTATGATTTTTCTTAACAGTTATTTCTTTTTCTTGTGTATTTACATGTGTCTTGAGCGCGCTACCATGAGGGTGAGTGGATCCCCTGGTGCTTGATGTGTCCCTGACGACATTTGATTGTGTGTACCCAGGACAGTTCAGTTTCTGTCTATGTAATATTTTGCGTTCCTGCAAAATTGGTTGTTTTGATACCACTTTCGACCTGATATTCCTCCAAGGGCGTGTGCGTGTGATTAGCTCTTCGCTTTCCTGCCAACCCGATTTCTGGGATGGTGGCGCCGTTTTTTCATTCATCTAACATTTCCTCAGAAATTACACCACGTAGTACAATCAGCAGCAACCCACTGCCAAACAGATGAATCAGATTAATGCAAGCAGCAAAAACGGGCGCAGCAAAGCGCGCCATATCCTTCTAGTAGAGCCTCTATTTTTGTCAGTTAGGAAGTATTAGCACGATGAAAGTGTACTATCATCTCAATATTAGGCATGATGTTCATATCAATACGTATCAATAGCTAAACAAATACAGTATAAACTTACAACTCCGATAAATCTTGTCATATAAGTGCTTATTTCGTGCCACCATGTTTTTGGTAGAGAGAAAAAGTGAACATATAAACCCCAGTCCATATTTTCTCATAAGAAACACATTTCATTTCACTTTTGCTGCATTTTAAAATTGCTCTTTTAATTTATCTGACAATACAAAAACACTTCATATTGTTTTCTAATAGTCAAATCATATCTCTTTCATTGTCGTTGTACCACGGTGGAGTTGGGGATGACAAGGTAAATTTCGGAGCTTTTGGACGTGGTAGAATAAGAACAAATCTTGTTGACTTCGATATTAAACCTCGAGTCATCCTCTGGACATCGTTGTCAGCTAAAGGAATGCTACATATGACATTGTGTGATGGTTCTCGGGATGAATACGCGACACTCGAGAGTTGGCATTTTGGCTAGGATCTGCTATGAGCTATCTACTTAAGTTCGAGAAGTCGTGAAAGAGAGTAGTGTACTCTGAGTCACATGTGGAAACTCGGCGAGAAGTTACTTTGTGTCCGTGTGGTCATGTATGTATAAGAGTTTATTTTTTTCCGAAATGGGGATAGAACCCTGATGTACGTACATGTTCACACACTTACGTGGTTTCGAATCTATTCGGCGAATCCGAGTGGAACTGGGATTAGAATCCTAGCGGGTCACAAGTTTTGGGGACCCAATAGGACGTCTATATAATTTGAAAGAGTGAAAAAGAGTTGTTCGCAAAAAAAGAAGCCGTGAGACATGCTTCGAGGGTTTTTGAAATCCTAGCCACCACCATGTCTGAGTTCAAGTCGTGCGATCGGATCTAGCAATCCTCTTGTCGACGTTCTTTCATGTACGTGTGGATACCTTGAAAGTGTTCCACCTGTGACACTTGGAGAAACCGTTTGTAGGGTCCACATGGAGATGTTCGAGGGGTCGAATGAGGAGAAGGTGGAGTAGCATGACCTACACTATCCGACATGCTACATTGATTTTCGGCACCTACCCGTTTAGTGGACCTAAACTCCTCAGCGTGTTCATGGCTGTAGATTTTTTCATTTGTACTAGCTCAGCATGCCTTCTAATGCATATGCCTTCTTCATGAATGTTAAACACCCTCTTTAGATCCCTCCTGTTTTTGGATTGCTATGGAAGTATTGGTGTGGTATTTTTCTGGTTATTGCTTGGGGACAGGTTAAATATAAGATAATTGCTTCGAAAAAAACTATTTTTCAAGAGAATTATAGATGGGTTCAATGCAATGGAAGTGCGTTAGAAACAAGATGCTTTACGGGATGGCATTTTCTAGTCGACCGGTAGGCCTTGTCGGATGCCCACTGCCAAGAGCTCCCTTCAACCCCGAAGATTCATCTTACGACGTGAATTGTACGTGGAGAAAGTTCAGGACGGATGTGCCCTAAAACGTAGCTCAGAAAATAAATATCTTTACGACCCAGTAGGTCACTGCCTATCAAGTGCGTATGAAACCGTGCATTCCCTGTATCTACGCGTACCCCTTCATTCGGATCTAGAGAGAGAACAGGTGATAGATTCCATTGGCATCCGTTGGCGGAGCACCGTCGATCTGCCTCGCCTCCTGTGCCCTTACGGCCGTGGAGGCGTGGCCGCCCTGGTCCTTGCCGACGGAAGGGCTCCGTTTTTTGTCTTTTTTTTAATGTTTGGTTAGGATTTATGTCCTACTTAGTATAACGAGGCGGCGACTCTCTGAAAATAGAATAAGGTTCTTCCCGCCTAGCACCGTTTCGGCGGTGTGTCTAGCGTCGTCGGAGGGTGTGTGGAGATGTGTCTCCGGCGGATCTCACGGGATTCGGTCGGTAATTGTCATCGATGGATCCGTTTTGATCTGGTCTATGTTGGTCTACGTTCTTGTGTCTATAGGCTGGATCCTTCCATTTTATGCTTCTCTTCATCGGTGATGGCTGTTGTTCTGGTGCGTTGGTTTTGTGGGACCATAGCACGATGAATTTCCAACTGTCTACTACAAAAAGGTTTGTCCGACTCCGGTGAAGGAGGTGCAATGGCAGCGGCACGCCTTCGACATGCTCTCGTGCTTGAAGTCGTCGCTAGGTGGGCTACATACATGGATGTAATTTATGTTACTTCTGATGTTCTTTGCTTTTATGGCTGATTTTGCTTTGATATTTGATGAATATATCGGAAGTTTTTCAACAACAAAAAAGTGCTTTCCCCGTCGCCCCAGGCCCAAGCGTACGGGCGGTGTGGCAAGGATCGGTAGTCAGTCGTCTCTCAGGTCAAGATCTCTTAATGCGCGATCACTCGCTTTCGTGCAGAATTCTAATCGCACTTGGTGCAGGTAAGCATGCATGTTCTCCCTTTACGTAAGTAGTTTGAAGAGATTAAAGAATGAAGAAGAGACTATATTGGATGCACATGTGTGTGCTAGCTCCTGGATGCTGCCTTGCATATATGCATACCAAACCGCTACTGATAATTGAAGTACTTATATATTGCAACTGGTATTAGCTACGACCGTTCAAGGCGGCGATGGCACTAAACAGAAAACTGACTAACCGTATTATATACTACTAGCAAAATGCCCGTGCGTTGCAACGGGTGATAAAAGTAAAAAAGAACATTCATGATCAATGGTATATCATGCTTTCACAATTTTTCAGTGTTAACGGTACCCGTGTTTAATGTTAGCTACACGATAAACCTCTGACTGATGCAACATTCGGTTATTTGGTCCCCCTTCTACATCGAAATTTGTCGAATTCGGACACTTGCACTTCCTGAGTTTGAATTTCGGAAATATTTGCTTCCTAACAATGTCACCTTCTTTTCCTGAGCTAGCTAGGCCCACCTGTAAGGCACGGACGCCAGCTGGCAAGGGCGTAGACGACGAGCAACGACGCAGCTAGCCGTTCCATTCAGAAATTCAGATACCGCACCCCACACGACGCCCGTAGGCAGTCGGCACCATCCCTCCCCTCCCTCCCGTCGCGGCATGGGTTTCTCCTCTCCTCCCCGAGATCAAACCCTAGCAAATATTTCTCTAAATATATTTCGGTCAAGACTGCTAAGCAAGAGTACACATGAAATTCAGAAGAATATGCTCTGTTGCATTCAGTGGCGGAGCTAGAGAAGTGGGGATCGGGGTGCACGTTGGTGCCAAAACTAACAAAATTCATTTTTTAGGGGTGTCACATGAGGTGAAAATTTACCATTTTACACAGAAAACAAGATTTATCCGGTGTCCTGTGCACCCCCTTGGTTGCACTTGGATCCGCCAGTGGTTGCATTTACCTTTGTAACCTTTTCTCCTGCAGATTTTTCTTGGTCAAGCTGTGCTTGCTTAGTAGCCCTCTTCTTCTGCTCCAAGGGCAAAAACATGATCAATGCATGGTACATATAGTTCACTTAGCCAGAAGAAGATGAGGAGTAGACTGATGCTGAAGTGTTCGGAAGCCAGAAGTCATCCATGAAATTCCCTAGTACTGTTTTGTGATGCATGTACATACTACATAGTACAAAATTCTCCAGTGAAAGGAAGTACTCAAGTGAAATCTCCAGTGAACGATGGTGCATTATACTGTCAGCAGCATGCAAGCAACACCTAGAATCTCTCCTCTCTCAGGTGTCTGCTCTTGTTCTCCAACAAAGTAGCAGCAGACAAAGTAGCCTCGCTCCCTCTCTCTCAAATAAACAGCAGTAAAGAACCAACTCCAACTTCTCTTAATCCTCGCACACAATCTCTCATATGTCATCATGTATCAGCCAAAATCCACTCCGATTCACTATGTCTAATCTTCCAGCACTCTGAATAACCGAGCACATATCTTTTCTATCAGTGTCGCCGTTCGAAAAAAGTTGTTGCCCTCCCACCACCCGCCACCGGACTCAATCTCCGCGACTCCTCCACGCCATCGCTGGTTGACGGTGGAGCAAGCAGGACGAATCACAGCTGCCCCTTCACCCCTCGTTTATAAGCACAGAAGAGGCGGCAGCCTCAGCTCATGCGTCATGCGTGTTTGGAGGAGACGGATACAATGCAAAGGAAGGCTGCCGGAGTCCGAGAACACATAATCGATGTGCTCGGCTCAGGGCACCTCCGCTCGATTCCTTCGCTGCGTAAAATCATCACGGCGGCACGGACGTATTAGGCGAGGTGGCGGAGGTCCTTGTCGGTTCTAGCTACGGCGACGACGACGGCCACCGCGCCGCCGCGGAGTGCTCCACGTAGACAGCTTCTCGGATGGTAGAGAAAGAGAATCGCACGACGCCGATTGATTGGGAATTGGTAGAGAAAGAGTATGATTTGTCGGTTTTTTTCCTTGCCTAAGCCGAACTGGATTTGAACTGGATACGTAAGAGAGTATGATTGGTAGTATTTTCTTTTCGTTGCCTAAGTTTTTGAATTGGAGCTGGATACATACGAGCGCTTGTTCTCTTGGAACATACGTGCTGTTTGACGCACCGCCGCCGACCATCACCTTTAACGATATATATAGTAGAAACTTCCTCTACTCGTCAAGATACAAAGACACATGCATTGCATCAGTGCATAAGAAATACAGCTCGGTGCGCCTTTCTTTTCGTTTGCTGGAAACATTCCGTGTTAACTGAATGATTGCACACCTGCAACCGCGCGCCGCCGCACCCCGTTTGAATACTCTACAGACTACAGTGCATAGCTCGTCCCAGCTAAAATATCTTTTTGTTTTGCGTTACTGATCTGGGCATTGCTCCGAATCACTATCAGTAACTGGTCACGAGTAGCCCGGCCGTCAGTGTGTGCAGTCCATGACAGTATGATTTCAGTTTACTGAACCTGTCAGTGTGGAGCTGGACGGATGGACATTTGTGTGGAGATGAGCTAATTCAGCTCAGCAGCGGGGAGTCTTCAATTCGCACGTCCTCGTCCATGAACGCAACATCTTCGTCGTGCCCCTACCTACGGTGCTGACCAGTGAGTACGACCAGCTGGATGAGCGAATGTTCTTGCTCTGCTCCCGGTATCGAATCAAGAACAGTTTTATACTACTTGGCTTAATAACCGAAGACTGCAATGACAGGAACGTGATTGCTTGGTCACTAAGTTGGGCACTGACTGACTTGTGGCACTCCCTTGGCCACTAAGTTGGGCACTGATTGACTTGTGGCACTCCAAGAACGCGGTTCGTTGCCGAGACGTCTTAACTAACGGAGCAGAGCCAGGTCGTCATACAAAGATCCCCATCTTTTCAAAGAAAGAAAAACCTAAGCCTCGATCGCGTCCCAACTCCCAACTAGTCCCCGAAACGCCTTTTGATCTCGCAGTCAGTCAGGTGTGGCATGCAGCTTCGGCACTGATCGATGAGCTACTATATATGTGGACGCCAGCTTCTACTACTCCCTCCACAGGAAACTTGCTTCTAGCCTTTCTTGCCCCATCCGAAGAGTTCAAAGCCTTCCATTTCTGAAACTTGATTCCACCCTCCTGTTTCAAAGTCCCAAATCGATCCCGAATTCCCGATAGCCTCAAGGCATCCTGTGAAGAAACTGAAGCAAGCTGCAGCCGCGATGAAGCAAAAGATCGTGATCAAGGTGGAGATGACATGCGACAAATGCCGGTCCAAGGCGATGGCGCTGGTGGCGGCCACGGTCGGGTGGACTCGGTAGCGCTGGCCGGGGACGGCAAGGACCAGGTGGTGGTTGTCGGCGACGGCATCGACTCCGTCAGGCTCACCACCGCGCTGCGCAAGAAGGTCGATCACGCGCAGCTGCTGCAGGTCGGTGAAGTCAAGAAAGAGGAGGAGAAGAAGAAGCCCGCCGATGCTGCCGCCACCGCCTCTGTCGTCGAGTACACGTACCCGTGGCACTACTACCAGTACCCCGCCGCAACCTACGGTTACCAGCAGTACCACTCCTGGTAGACACAGCATACTGGTTTCGTAAGCAGCATTTGTACGAACAATTCGCGTTCGCAAGCGTACGAATAGAGTTCTTGAGTATTCTTTTGTTCTTCGATCGGGGTTCTGTTCTGTGTTGTGCTGGTTGGTGTAGAACTGTAGAAGCATCGTGATTAATTAATTAATTGATGGACTCATTTGAGTACAGTGATACATGTAATTTGATGGCAAAACAATCAGATGGAGGTCTTGGAGCAAAGGATGATAGGGAAATTAAGAAACGGACGAGAGGCACAAGGGTAGGTTTTGCGAGCCAAAGTCACAGGGCGAGCTACTTGGAATTTGACAATGCCGAGGGACGAGGGTGGAAATGGATGATCGTGATTTGTTAATCCTCTCATGGCGGGTCGCTCACGCAAAACAAAGGGTCGTTCTCATCCGGTTCCCGCAGGTTGCCAGGTGTCTTACTTGCTCTAGTTCTCTCCTGTGTCACAGAATATTACAAAGTTTTGTTCTGAGAACCAGAGGAAGTAAATCTCTTTCTTGATGAGTTCCGAACAAATGCTATGACTCAGGTTACCGGTGAGGAGAGTGCTTTCCTATTGCCCCTTTTAGTGGGGAAGAAATAAGAACCGATATGCGAAATCATTCCATGGTTGGTGATGCAAAATTGAATTTGGTGGCACTGGACCGCCTCCAATGAAGGGATGGCAAAATTTGTGGTAATTGTCCCCTATGCAACCAATTTTAAGAATCGGCGGCTCACCTCCTTTTCAAATGTCATTTCACCACCCGGATTTGGTCGGCAATTATTTATTGGTGTATGGTTCCATGAGACCGCCCCCGTGCTTTTTGTCAATCAAGCAAATTTCAAAGATTGGAAGATAAAATAAGTTTTGGAAAATCGTCAAGCTCGCAAAGCCTTGGCTTTCTTGACCATGCTTGTCTCTTTTTGGAAGAAGCGGAATGCTAGGGTCTTGCGACACCATGCCACCACCTCCAGTGTCATCATCGTGAAGATTAAATACGATGCATGATACCTTCGATCTGGATTATGTATGTAGTATATAGTTTTTTCTCTGGCGACTCTAAATTTATCGAACCCTCAATTAAATGCTTGGTAAGATGATTTCTAAAAAGCCTAAAAAATTAAATGGTTTATGTTTACATGCCCAATCTTGTTCTTTTTAGGGGTTGTTTCAAGTGACTAAATAAGTCGGGGTAAAGGTTTCACCTGCAGCTGTGCATACACGTATGTGATAACAAAGATAATATTAGGTACTGTTAGTGATAAAAGATTCGTATGATATCAAATATATATGAGGGCAATGTGCCCCTTTGTCACCATAGCCTTATAGTTGCAGCACTATGGATTCAATTGTCGAAGTTCGATGACTCTACTCCACCTTGCAAGGTTACCTCGGTTATTAAGATTGAACGGATTAAAGCATTAAGTTATGTGACGTCATTATTGTTCGTAGAGAATTGCTTCCAGCTACTGTACTCCACTTCCTCTGAGCGGGCTTCACATATACCTTTTTGTTCTTCTTTGCTCGTGCATCTACCTCGATCACTCTTCGGGGTTTTGGATACCTGACAAGTCCTACGAGCGAGGACAAGAGAATATACGTAACAACATAAATAATTATTTAAACTAATATCCCATGATTAAAAGTGCACAATTGCTGCAAGACTAGGCGTCGGCTCTTAATCCGAGTGGACTATTCACACATCATGACTCGATCAACAATAGCAAACATTGTAAAAATAGTACTTGAATATGTATGATTGATAGTCTTAAAACGCTGCCATGCGAAGAAATCAATATTATATGTATGATATGGCTATTTAGATGCTAGGGGAGATGGAAATGGAGCGGTGACGGCGTCAGCACGCGAATCTTATAGAGTGCCTTTGACGAATATTGCTCGGTTTGATCTGACAAAACCACCAACATACGTAACGGTAGACCGTGACTGGTCGTTAAATCTACTGGTACTTCTGTCTGAAACAGGTCATTCTAGTCTAAGGAGTGCCGTAAAATGGAAACGACTTTGGAAGCTTGATGTCTTAACGAGGGTATTTTGGCTGCGAATTCTCTAAGGCATTTTTCCTGATTATGCATCTCTCACCAGGCGACATGTCAGAGATAATAGTACATGCTCGGTATGCAAATCAACTTCAGAGACTCTATATCATGCTTTAATTGATTGTGGACATGAGAAGCTATTATGGGCAGCGGCAAGAGAGATCATGCATTTGAAACTGACAAGGTTGCACCCTGATATTTGGGCGATGGATGTCTTGCATGAGCTATATTTTAGTTAGGCAGAGTGAGAGAAAATTATCTCAATCATGTTAACTATATGGGATTCTATAAACATATATATGGACTCATGATGATAAGGGCTATGACCCAGCAATAACCCTGAAGCTTATTGCTGAAATAATGGGATATTCAGAGAAGAAGAAAGTTTAAAAGAAAAGGTCACAAGTTTACCATGCAAGTGGTAGGACCCATCTCCTGGAGTCATCAAGCTATATTCGGATGGTACAATCCATAAGAAATCGGGCGTGGCTGGCAGTGGTGGTGTGGCGAGAGATGAGTTTTGTTTTGGAAGTGCTTTGTTGCGGATCCACCGACTATAGAAGCGCTAGTTGATAGAGATGTGGATGAGTTACTGTCTTCTTTTGAGTCTTTTATTTTCGTTTTTGCTAGACGAGCAACACACTCTATGGCTCATGCCTGTGCGCGTAAATGCACATTGGCTTGATGTTTGTCCAGCGGTTTTAATTAAGGCACAAGCTTCTGGCTGATTGTACAAATTTGATTGGGTTTTAATAAATCGGTGGGTTTTCCTAAAAAAAAGTCCATGTTTCAGGGAATTAACAAAATCTATTTATTTTCAAAATGCGTATACAGAAAATATGATTTGGGCTTTCATTTCCGAGCCAGTTATCTTCCATTGGCCCAGACTCCCGAGTTTGTTGCGTGAGCGACCTCGTCATAGGCTTGATTTGAGCCGTAGTGTGTGGTATTTATGGGCCTTTTGGCCTATCAAGATGTCAGACCTGAAGAGAGAAAATGATCAAACCAACTGAGATCCTAACGGCTGAACGGCCTGTGACTCTCTCAAAGGAGTGAAAACGACTTCACAAAGCATATCAAGAACTATGTGCTAGAGTTCTTAGGGCTAAGTACTATCCTCACGGTGATGTTCTTCAAGCTGGTCCAAAGTCTGGCTCTTCCTTCACATGGCAAAGTATTGTGGCTGGTTTGACAACGTTGAAGAGAGGCTATATTTGGAGAGTAGGCAATGGTGAAAATATTAATATTTGGCAGGATCCATGGATCCCAACAAGCCCGACGAGGAGAGTAATATCACAAAGAGGAGATACAACTTTTACCAAGGTTTGTGAGCTTGTTCATCCAATTACAGGAGCATGGAATGAGCCAAGTCTTAGAGAAATATTCCTAGATGTTGATGTGAATCGGATTTTAAATATTCCTCTTAATGTCCATGGCTTTGAGGATTTCATTGCATGGAGCGACACAACTCACGGGAGGTATTCTGTTCGCTCTGGATATCACATGCAGTGGAAACACCAGTTTGGGAATTCGGCGAGCCTCCTAGCTCTTCCTGGCAGCTCGGCTAATAATCCAATCTGGAAATTAATGTGGAAGCTGAAGATCCCAAGTAAGGTAAAAATATTTATCTGGAGGGCTTTGCACGGTATTTTACCTTTGAAATGTATCCTGGCAAATAGACACATTGGTACATCTGGCGAGTGCCCCATATGTCATTCTGGACCTGAAGATGTTCGGCACCTTTTATTCCGATGTCCCGTGGCAATGGATTTGTGGTCGGCTATGGGAATACAGGACGTTATCGCTGAAGCATCTCAAGAGGATAGGGCGGGCTCGGTAATCCTGGAAATTCTTCTACGACGATCTGATAATGCCAACCAAGGTATGGAGAATGTTGGTTTAAAAGAAACTATCTGTATTGCTTCCTGGTATCTTTGGTGGTTAAGAAGAAGACGCACACATGACGAAGATGTTCCTCCTATCCACCGGTGCAAATTATCAATTCTAGCAATGGTTGCAAATTATGCCAAAGTTTCTAAACCTACTGGACCTCGCCCTAATACACGATGGTCTAGGCCTGAACCTCACCAAGTTAAATTTAATGTTGATGCTACCTTTTTTGCTGATGGAGGGGATGGTGCGACTGGTGCCATTCTACGTGACTATCTGGGAAATTGTATTGCTGCGTGCTGTGCTTATATTCCCAATGTTCCATCGGTGGCGATGGCGGAGGCTATGGCGATGAAGGATGGCTTGTCCTTAGCTTGCAGGCTCGGATGCAATAATATTATCGCGGAATCGGATTCTATGGTGACAATTGATGCATGCACGGGGATGGACACTTGGTGGAGTGATTCGGCTGCAATTTTTGCGGACATTGTTGATTTAGCATCTAATATTGGTGCAATAGAGTTTAAGCACATTCCGAGGGAAGCTAATACTGTAGCGCATGAGTTAGCTAGGAAAGGCTATACATATAAAATTCAGTGTAATTGGGACGATGATCCCCCTAGCTTTCTCTTAAGTAGCTTCATAAACGATGTAACAATTGATGTTTAATGGCGGCAAGTTTTAGACGCACTCTTTCCCTAACTAGGTTACCGAAAGGGACTGGCAGGGTTTTAATGAGTCGGCTTGCTGACCTTATATATGTGGTGGAAAATTTCAAAAAAAAAAAGAACTTTTGATCTTTCGAAAAATTATCAAGTACTTTCATGGCTTCTGGAGCACATCATCGATGGTCCCGTAAATTTGGTTTGACTATAACGACAACTGGTAACCACTTCCAATCTTCCCGTGGAATTTATGTAAGTTGGTCACTTGGTATCACCTACGCTATCAGGTCACCTTCTTACGAAAAAAGTAGTAACAGGTCAAACCACGGCCGGTCACAGTAGTAAATCCCTACGTTTAACGTCCGACATGTATCGCACTATCGCGCTGCGTGGCCAAGTCTTTCTTCCTCGCATTAGTCAACTGCTGATCTGGTCAGTTGCAATATACAAATTGCTGCGCCGTGTATGCTGATTATTGGATGCTTTGCTGCGAATCTACCGGCTAACTAAGAGAAGTACGGCACGCGTAATTGCCATGAAAATCAGCTGGCTGGAATCTTTTCCCATACGGCATATCACTACTAGCACAGTTGCAATATATAAAGCGAAGAAACGTCGCACTGCCATGAACCATTCGCTCTTGGCTTGATTGCTTAGCCCTTACTCAGCTGAGGATCGACCGATCGAGTGCGACAACATGAGGGTACATAGCCATTTTTCTTGCTTCTTCTTCTTCTTCTTCTTCTTCTTCTTCTTCTTCTTCTTCTTCCACGACACTTTGATCAATTTGTACTTATTTGGTGGTGATGTTGCAGACAGAGGTGTTGATCAGGATGGAAGCGAGCTCCGAGAAGGGCAACTCCAAGTCCAAGGCCATGAAGGTCGCGGCCGCAATCGACGGTATGTATGCAGCTCCATGATCTCTCTTCTGACCGAGCCTCTGAAATTGCACAGTTGCTCAATGTGTTTGTGACTGATGGCTCAGGAGTGGAGTCGGTGACGCTGTCGGGAGAGGGCCGGAACCTGCTGCGCGTGGTCGGGGAAGGCGTGGACTCGAGCGATCTCATCACCAGGCTGCGCCGGAAGGTGGGCCACGCCGACATCGTCGAGCTGCGGACCCTCCAGCCGGGCCGCGGCTACGCGAGCACCAGCGCCACCGGCGGTGGAGGCTACCACTCGGCACATGCCGGCGACGCGGTCTACGGCCAGTACAGTGGTTACCCCGCGGCCAGCTACTCGCCGACGGCGGCTGATAAGTACTACCGCTACCAGCAGCCGTCGTACGAGTACTACCCGCCGGCGCCGTACCCCGGCACCGTCGTGCTCCACGAGTACCCGACCGGCGACCCAACTGGCTGTTCCATCATGTAGCGGCGCCGGAGTAGCCGGGGAATAGTTCTTAGTTTGCTGATCTGTCATGCGGCGTGGAAGCTTCGGCTTCAGATTGCTCATGTCCTTGCGTGCTAGCTAGATCGTCTTTGTCCCCCTTAATTTCTCTATGTTCCTGCATGCCTGTAACTACGCGTGTGAAGTTGTGGTCGATCGGGGCCAACTTTTTTCGGCCGTCTTCGATTTGTGGATTGTAAAAGCGAGGCGTGGAATGTGAAATGGTGTGGTGTGCCTACATTCATGTAACACGGTGGAATCCTACAACTACACTACATTGTTGGTCTTGCCAGAATTCGCATTGTTAGTGTTTTTGGGATTTTATATTTAATTAATTTTGGTGATGATTAATCAGGATTTCTGGCTAGTTAGTGTTTGAGCTTTTACATTCGAAAAGTTGTAATAATTATTCGAGGTTCGCGACTTGTTAGGATTTGAGGTGTATTGCAACATGCAATTCTCGTTGCAGCTGTTTAGGATTTTTGAAGATTGTTCTTTCCTATGGATTCATAAATACGCATCATTCTTTTTGTTTTGCGAATGATAAATACACATCATTCGATATAGTGATCTTCGCATAAAAAATATATAGTGGTCTCCCTTATGTCAGGCATGTTCGAGTTTGTGCAGCTTTTCTGAAAAGTAGTAAGATTAATATATTTTTTAGCTGGAAATGCTTCATAAGGCCATCTTTAACGTGGCTCTTACAAGGGCGTTAAGGAAGAAAATCCCACCAGTTTTCACCGAGTTCTAGCCGAGCCTAGGACTGTGGCTTGCATCGACGCAAGATGTGGCGCCGGACGCTAAGTTTTTTTTTCACGCTATGTCTCAAAGCTTACCGTATAAATACATTTTGTAATTAGCGATAAAGCTGACACTCGAAATTTAAGCTTTACTTCTATTTTCTTAGACGCCCCCTTAGTTGTATATGCATTGTACATGGCCTTTTTTTAAACTTACATTTTAAAGGGCTTAAGCAGCAACCTTTTCATTGTAAATAAAAACACGTGAACACCTACGGTGAGTGCATACATACTAGGGGAATCTCCGTACGTTGGTGACTAATTCGATTGATTTTTCGGGGGGGGGGGGGGGGGATGTTCATCGCAATTCATAAGGTGCTCTGGCCACCTTGGCTGCAACGAAAGCCGCACACCGGCACGTGTCATGAAGATATATACGCAGGGTTTATAGCCTCTCCAAGCCATGTCATGTGACTACGACTTTGTGGTGACAACGAGGGTTTATCACCATAATTCATTTCTCTTGGTTAACGTCAATCCCGCTGTAACCTACGTACGATTTCCACGGGTTTTGACTTTTGAATCCAGACAGGGATTAAAAAGAACCCACACCGACAAGACAACCGGCACGCAACTGCGTTAGCCACGTCGATTACAGATAGCCAACTTATGTACGCATGGGGCACCGAACGCTGAGCACCATTGTTTCCATAAGCTCAAGGTTTCGGTGCAATTGCCAATCGTCATGTCGTGTATTGTTTAGCATCCCACAAGGACGTGAACGGTCAAGATGTCAAATGGCAGCACAACCCAACGTCGGCCGCTCGTTGCCTTTCCTTGTACGATTTGTACTCCCGAGCCCAGCTCGCATTAGGCATTGCCAGGAACTTCCACTAGCGTACCTCCATGTAAAAAAAACTTCACATACTTCCTCGCGAAAAGAAAAAAAACTGCATGTACTCCGTCCCTACACCAACATGCTTTTTTTAGAACTTACACGGTTACACCCAACATGTAGAATACTAATTCTTGAAACAAGTAGTTCAAAAACAAAATCTTGCAACAAGTCAAAACAAGGAGCTCCTTCCACGTGGACTTGGGCCTATCCTGGGCTCTCTTTTACTTTAACTTTCTTGGGCTTTATTTCGAAGAAAAAAATCTCGCTTTATTCTTTTTGTTAGCGATTCATTTTTTTTTAGATCAAACTTGCTGCCTTGTGCCTTGCATTAAGAACCGGCACACTCAAATGCCAAGAGGTTTACAATATACCCTGGGGGTGCATCTAGCCAATCATTACATAGTTTATTAGAGCATCTCCAACCGAGGCTCCCAAAGGCCGCCCAAACGCCCGGGCGGACCGCCCGGACAGCGTTTGGGCCGAAAACCGCCACCCAGCGGAGGTCCCCATAGCCATCCAAACGACCGGGCGGTCCGGTATACCCCAAACCCAGCCCATATCTGGGACGGGTTTGGGGCCGCCCGTACGCGTCCGCCCCGCAGTCGCTGACAGGGCGGACCCACGATTGACCGCCCGGCCACGCGGATTGGATAGCTTGACCGGCGTCGACATTCATGGCGCACCAGCCGGCATTCATGGCGTACCGGCCACCTCCGACTATAAGTGGAGGGACCAGAGCAAACCCTACCTCCACACTCGCATCCGCATCCGCCGCCGTCACTCTCTTCTCCTCCACAGCCGCCGTTCTCTTCACATCCACCGCTGTCGAGCCCCATCCTCCACCTATTCCACCATGCCTCGCCGCCTCCCCACCACCTGCGCCAAGCTCACGCCGGAGATGTGGGCGCAGATCCGCCGGGAAATGGAGGCGGCGGAATCGCAGGCGGCCGCAGAAGTGCAGGCGGCGGAGTCGGCAGACGTGGGCCACGCCATGCTCCGCGAGGACTCCGACATCGTCGAAATGACGGGTTCGGAGTACCTCCGTCAGTTGGACGAAACGCATCGCACACAGTCGAAGGCGGCGGCGGAGCAATGGAGAGCGCAGGCGGAGGCGGAGCAGGCGCGGATACGGGCAAAGGAGCTGGAGGCCGCGCGGATACGGGCGGAGGAGCACGCAAGGGTCAGAGCGGAGCACCGTTTGGCCGAGGAGCAGCTCAAGGCCGAGGCGGCTGACCGCATCCTCATCGGTCAGATGACGAACAGGATTGGTTTCGTCGACAAGCAGATGAAGGCGGAGGCGGCGTTTCGTGAAGGCCGCCTCTATGAGCCACAACCTTCCGGATCTGTCTCCTTCTTCTCCATCTCCGACGAGCAGGGGTCTTCTCCGGCTCCTCCACCGGGTGCGGCACAGGGCGCCTCCGGCTCCGGCACCGGCGCAGCGGCAACGGTCGTCATCTTATCCGATGACGAGTAGAATAGGTAGCTATCGATGGCAGCAAGTGCACGTAGGGTAGCAAGTAGCAACGAGTGCACGTTGCATGATTTTGTAGTAATTTGTTATCTAAAATTTGAGGGATGTGGTTGTAGTGACATGTTTTTAGGGCCTGTCCGAATTTGGGGGCTCCGGTTGGAGATGCTCTTACCGATTCATATTGACTCTTCTTAATTGCCGCTGAATCAGATTTATCTAAATATAATTAATATGGATCGAAAGGAAAGGAGTAGACATCAACAAATTAAGAGGGAGTCGTCCGATTAAAAAGGGTGGGATGGGGCAAATGCAGCACACAATCGTGTCATTTTCCTGGTCGTTGGTTTCTCTACTCTTTGCAAACATGTAACTGCAAGGCCATGGCTAGGTTAGGCATAAATCATTTCTATCTTATGTGCGGCGAGCTAAAGACAACCCATCATTGGTTCTCATGTGGCTCTGTCGAGAAGTGAGAAGCGGACTCATTGAGAGGCGAGAAGAGACCGTACAGTGCGATAATGTGGTTCTGGGCAAATTATGTGGTTATGTGCAGAGTGGATGTCATATTCAGATTAATATTGAATGATAAATACACATCATTCTTTTTTTTTTGCGAATGATAAATACACATCATTCGATATAGTGATCTTCGCATAAAAAATATATAGTGGTCTCCCTTATGTCAGGCATGTTCGAGTTTGTGCAGCTTTTCTGAAAAGTAGTAAGATTAATATATTTTTTAGCTGGAAATGCTTCATAAGGCCATCTTTAACGTGGGCTCTTACAAGGGCGTTAAGGAAGAAAATCCCACCAGTTTTCACCGAGTTCTAGCCGAGCCTAGGACTGTGGCTTGCATCGACGCAAGATGTGGCGCCGGACGCAAAGTTTTTTTTTTCACGCTATGTCTCGAAGCTTACCGTATAAGTACATTTTGTAATTAGCAATAAAGTTGTCGCAACAGTGGAACATGGGGTTCCCCTAGTACTGGCAAAGTGGATCCACCCCATGTGGGCCCAAGATGAAGATGGACAAGACCAAGACTCAAGTCAAGCTGGCGGGTTCACCGTCAAGACGCACATGGCCAACGACGACCCGAGAGCCCGAGTTCCCGGCAGGAGGCCAGGCTCCCTCCGGGTACTTCCTACGTTCCTGTGGATAAGCACTCCACCTCACCACGGAAGACTTGGGAAGCAAGGCGAAGGCAGCGCGGGCGGGAAGCACGTCCCGTGGTGGTGTCAGCTCCTGTCCACCCCAAGGCGGACGCTCCCACCTAACCCAAGGAGACGCTAGGCTGAGGAGAGGCCACGTCTCCCCCTAAACTAGATGAGGAGGGTCCTTCACCCCGAAGGTCCCTCATCCCCTCACGTGACCCTGTGGCAACCCCTTAGCCTATAAAAGGAGGACCAAGGCACGGAGGAGGGAGGGAAGAAGAGCAAGAGAGCAAGGACAAGCTAGAACCAGAGCAAGACTAGACTAGGGCTGCGAGGTAGAGAGGAAGGTGATCTCCTCCGGGTCAGGATCTGTCCTTCTTCTACCTCAGCCAAAACCCTTCCGGGTACCCTGTCCGGGAGGTTCCATTGTAAGCCACACTATGAAGAACTCATCAATCCAGACATGCAGGAGTAGGGCTTTTAGCCTCCGGGCGGCCTGAACCTGGGTAGCTCCTTGTGTCCCTTTGGTTGCATGCTTTGATCGTGGAGAGGAGAGCTTGATCTAGACTCCGCCCAAGAAGACGATTCTCAGCCTCCTTCGCGCCCCGTGCCGAACCTAAAAGGGGGTATCCTATACTCCCGGTGTCCGTGCAACGAGACACGACATCTGGCGCGCCAGGTAGGGGGCGCAAGTGCTGGATTCATCTTCATCAAGTTCATCGGCAAGTTCTTCGTCAAGCATGCCTCCAAGGAAGAAGGGAGATCCTGCGGCGTCCAAGCCGGTCTCTCCCTCACGCACCCAAGCTTCAGCTGAACGTCGTGCTGCTGGCGCACGGCGGAGCGCCTCTCCGTCCCCGCCTCCCATGGAGAGGGTGGCGCCGGACGAAGTGGACGGTCGCGACAAGGACAACGGCCCTGGCGGAGCGGCGGCTCCAAAGGGCGCACCATGCCTCCTCCTCGCTCAGGGGAGAAGAGCGTCTGCAACGGCACCGGCAAGGAGCCCACCGCTGGAGGAGGGAACCACGGCGTTCGCCCCAGCGGGGATCCACGAGCATCCAAGAGCAAGACCTCCGCGCACTCGCCTTCGGACGTGCAAGCTCGCCATGATGCTCTAGTCGCTGCCAAGGCACTGATGCAGTTCCCTCCAAGCAGCGGCGACCCCAAGGTCTACCAAGAATGGAGGACTCGCGTCGAGAGGCTCCTCGACTTCGCCGATGGTGGTCCGTGGGTCGAACCCACTCAAGCTCCCACCGTCGACAACCCCGGAGCAGCACAAGACAAAACACGTGATCCGCGAGGCCAGCCTCGTGGTGAACGTCAAGCCAAGACGGCGCCTCCTCGCACCGCGCCACCGATGGCTGATCGGCTAAACCGCGATCACGGCGAGGCCATCTCCATCGGGTCGTCTACCTCGCGCAACCCAGATCTTCGTGACGAGCTCAACAGCCGTCAGAACGAGGATATGCGCACCCGCATCGAGCGTCGCCGAGAACGTCACCGCCGGGAAGATCGGGGCATCGACCTCGCCGAAGGCTGCCTCGCCCTCGCTCCCGAGTTCCGCCACTTCAACTGGCCCAAGAAATTCAAGATCGACGTTCTCCGCTACGACGGCACCACGAACCCCCGGGACTTTCTGCAGATCTACTCTCTTGCTGCGATGGTTGCCGGGGCCGACGAGGTCATGATGGCCAACTGGTTCCCGTTGGCCCTGAAGGGAGATGCCCAGACTTGGCTTCTCAACCTTCCCAAGTGCTCCATCCGTTCCTGGCGGGCACTGAAGGAGCAGTTTCTGGGGGCTTTCCAAGGCGGGTACGAGCGCCCGGGGGCTCCCAGTGATCTCCACGACTTCAAGCAGTTGCCGGGTGAAACTCTCCGCAAGTTCATCCAGCGCTTCACCCAGAAGATGAACACCATCCCGTGCATCAAGGAGGAGTTGGTGATCCAGTCCTTCCACGCCAACGTCCGCAACCCCAAGATGCGCGAGAAGCTGAGCATCCATCGCGTCGAGTCTGCTCGTAAGCTCTGGGAGCTTGCAGACCGGTGCGCTCGAGCTGAAGAAGGAGCCAAGTTCCCCGGGGAGGATGAACCCGAGGACAAGGCCGCTCCAGCTAAGAACAAGAAGCGGGACCCTGGACCCGACAAGCGGATCTTCGTCACCGAGCCTCTTCCGAAGAAGACCAAGCCCGCGCCGACTTCCGAGGAAGAAGGTGAAGGTGATCCCTGGTGCCACATCCATCCAGAAGGCAACCACTTGCTCAAGGACTGCCGCATGCTCAAGAACCTCGCCGTCCGGAGCAACGCCGAGCTGATGGGGTCAGTCAAGACGGTTGCTACAACTGCGGCACTGCCGGGCACATCGCTCGTGACTGTCCCACGGGTCGCCAAGGCGGAGGCGGCCGTGGATGGTACCGAGGCGGTGGCCGCGGGGGCCGCGGAGGAGGACGCGGCGGTCAAGGTGGTCGCGGGTACAACACTCCGGAGCCGCCCACGTCGGCAACGGGGAAGCTCCGGCTCCCCAAGGAGGCAACGGCGGCAAGTATCAAGAAGTCACGGGAGTTGTCGGGTGCATCCACGGAGGGTCTTCTCTGCCTCCCTCCAACGGCGCCTGCAAGAGACTTGTCCGGGAGCTGAACGCGGTTGCTTCTGCTCCGTCCAAGCCCCTGGACTGGTCTAGCCAAGTCATCACCTTCGACCCAGAAGACCACCCTGCAAACACTGCCGGGGTCGGGACCCTGCCGCTGATCGTGTCGCCCGTCATCCACAACTACAAGGTCACCAAGATGCTGGTCGACGGAGGCTCCAGCCTCAACTGCTGACGGCGAAGGTCCTGGCTGTCCTTCAAATCCCCCTGTCTCGCCTACAAGACACTGGGTGTTCCAAGGCGTGAACGGAAGTGTTACTCGACCCCTCGGGAAGATCACCCTTCCGGTCACCTTCGGCGACTCCAAGAACTTCCGCACCGAGGAAATCGTCTTCGACATCGCCGACACTCCGCTACCGTACAACGGCATACTTGGCAGACCTGCTCTGGCCAAGTTCATGGCCGTCTCCCACTTCGCCTACAACATGCTGAAGATTCCGGCGCCGTGGGGCGTGATCAAGGTCAGGGCCGACATCGACGATGCTATCTACTGCGTTCACCAGCTGAACCAGACGGTGGCAACCACGGCGGACATCCCTCAAGGTGTACAGGAGGATGATGATGGGGCTCTCCCCGGGGGCGAAGGGCACCCCGGGGGCTCCACATCTACTCCACCCAAGAAGGCGCCATTCCATGGCGATCCGCAGCTGACCAAGAAGGTGGCGCTAACCAGCGACGGAGTTCGCTCCATCACCATCGGCGCCCGCCTCACCGACAAATAGGAAAGCGCGCTCGTCGCCTTCCTTCGGGAAAACTCTGACGTCTTCGCGTGGGAGGCATCAGGTTTACCCGGCGTACCAAGGGAGGTGATCGAGCACAAATTGGCGGTCAATCCGGGGGCTCGCCCCGTGAAGCAGGTTCTCCGGAACCAAAGCAAGGAAAAGCTGGAATTCATCATCGCCGAGGTGGACAAGTTGATAGAAGCTGGTGTCATCCGGTCGGTTCCCCACCCAAGCTGGGTGGCCAACCCCGTGGTGGTACCGAAACCCATGACCTTCAAGTGGAGACTCTGCATCGACTTCACAGACCTGAATAAGGCCTGTCCCAAGGACCCTTTCCCCCTGCCGCGGATCGACATGATCGTGGATTCCACGGCCGGGTGCGAGCTGCTGTGTTTCTGGATGCCTTTTCCGGGTACCACCAGATCATGATGTCACTCGAGGACCAAGAGAAGACGGCCTTCATCACTCCCAAGGGCTGCTACTGCTACACCCGGATGCCTTTTGGCCTCCGAAATGCCGGCGCTACCTTCCAGCGCGCAATGCAAGCATGCCTTGGGTCGCAGCTGGGCCGCAACGTCGAAGCGTACATCGACGACATCGTGGTCAAGACCCGGTACAAGGACTCCCTCATCCAAGACCTGCACGAGACCTTCGAGAACCTCCGCCGGGTCAACTTCAAGCTCAACCCCGACAAGTGCGTGTTCGGGGTCCCCTCCGGCAAGCTGCTGGGTTTCCTGGTCTCTCACCGAGGGATCGAGGCAAATCCAATCGAGCGCATGGAGGCGCCCCGGCGGGTCAAGGACGTACAGCGCCTCAACGGGTGCATCACTGCACTCGGGCGCTTCATCTCAAGGCTTGGGGAGCGGGCCTTACCGTTCTTCAGGCTGCTCAAGAAATCAGGCCCCGTGGAGTGGACCTCCGAGGCCGAGGAAGCCCTGCAGTCCCTTAAGCGCTACCTCGCCTCGCCACCAATCCTCGTGGCACCAGAAGAGAAGGAGCCCCTACTACTGTACATTGCTGCCACCAACCAGGTGATCAGCGCTGTGCTCGTGGTAGAGCGTGACGCTCCTCCGAAGAAGTCAAGCAAGATCAAGGGCAAGCGACCCGGGAACTCTCTTCCGGGGCAACCGTGCAAGAAAAGGCTGCCGGGTGACCAGGGGTCTCATGATCCTGGCGTCACTAACTTCACCAAGCGACGCGGATCCCGTCGGGAATGGAGAATCTCCCTCCGACGAGACTTCGCCGGGGGCTACATCGTCCCCACCCCAAGACGTCGACGGGGGAAGCCGAGCCCTCTCAGGACTCGGCGACCCGCAAGGTGCAGCACCCGGTCTACTTCGTCAGCGCAGTGCTGCGCGACGCCCGGGAGCGGTACCCCATGATGCAGAAGCTGCTGCTGGCAATCCTCATTGCCTCCCGCAAGATGAGGCCGTACTTCCAAAGCCATCCCATCACGGTGGTGTCCAAGTACAACCTAAGAAGCCCCCTGGAGAACCCACTTGCCACTGGTCGCATATCATGGTGGGCCATGGAGCTTCAAGGTTTCGGTCTCAAGTTCGAGCACACGGACAACATCAAGAGTCAGGCGCTGGCGGATTTCACGGCCGAGTGGACCGAGACGGCGTTCGACGACCCGGAAGAGGAAACCTGCCTCCCCGGGAAGGAAGATCCTAGCGCCTGGATCATGCACTTCGACGGCTCCTACACCAAGGGGAAAGGAGGTGCTGGGGTTGTCCTAACCTCACCAACCGGGGACCGGCTGAAGTACGTCGTCCAGATGCACTACCAAGGGAACATCTCCAACAACACGGCGGAGTACGAGGGCCTGCTCGCAGGACTTCGTGCTGCCATCGGCCTCGGCATCAACAAGATCGTCGTCAAGGGTGACTCTCAGCTAGTCATCAAACAAGTGAACAAGGAGTACGCGTGCCCTCAGATGGCACCATACGTTGAAGAGGTCTGGAAGCTGCAGCGGCGCTTCGACAACTTCCGGGCTGTGTACGTCCCACGGGGAGAAAACACGGCCGCGGATGAGCTATCGCAGGTGGCGTCCAAGCAAGAACCAGTGCCTCCCGGGATCTACATCGAGGTCCTCAGGCGACCTTCGATCCCGCCCGAGAGGCTCGCGACAAGATCTGCGCCGGGGGCTGGCGACCCTTCTACCTCGACAACACGGGTAGCCAGCCCAGAAGCTCAAGACCCGGCAGCCCCTCCAGCGGAGGAAGCTATGCTTTCTTTCCGTCGGATGGTGCTACCGGTGGAAGGAGCCCACCCACCCTGGGCCCGGGACATCGTCAAGTACATCATGGAGCACGCCCTCCCGGAGGACGATCACGACGCCGAGCGGGTGGCTCGTCAAGCCAAGCTCTACGTCATGATCGACGGCGAGCTCTACCGGCGACGGGACAACGGAGTCAAGCTCCGCTGCATCCCTCAAGAACAAGGCCAAGTACTGCTACGGGACATCCACGAAGGCACATGTTCAAGTCATGTGGCATCAAGATCACTGGCGGGTAAAGTTTTCGTCACGGGTTCTACTGGCCAACAGTCCTCAGTGATGCGGAGCAGCTAGTCAAGACCTGTGAAGCCTGCCAATACTATGCGAAGAACATACATCAGCCGGCGCAAGCTCTGCAGCCAATTCCAATCTCCTGGCCGTTCGCGGTCTGGGGGCTGGACATCGTGGGAAAGATACCGAAGTCTGTCGGGGGCCATGAATACCTTTTCGTGGCCATCGACAAGTTCACAAAGTGGGTGGAAGTGATGCCAGTACCAAGACAGACAGCTCAAGCAGCCATCAAGTTCATTGAAGGGATCGTGTACCGCTTCGGAGTACCCAACAGAATCATAACGGACAATGGCTCTCAGTTCACAAGCCGATCCTTCCTCAACTTCTGTGAAGAGCTGGGAATCAAGGTGTGCTTTGCCTCGGTGTCCTACCCAAGGTGCAATGGGCAAGTGGAGCGAGCCAATGCGGAGGTCCTAAAGGGTTTGAAGACCAAGGCCTTTGACAAGTTAGAAGACAAGGGCAAGAACTGGATTGAGCATCTACCAAGTGTCTTGTGGTCCCTCAGAACCACACCAAGCAGAGCCACTCAAGAAACACCATTCTTCCTTGTCTATGGAGCAGAAGCCGTCTTGCCAACAGAGCTCAGGCATGGATCCCCCCGGGTACTTGCCTATGATGAAGACGCACAAGCTGAGAGGAGGATTGATGACATCAACTTCCTGGAAGAGGTGCGGTGCCGAGCTTCCTTACGATCTGCTCGATACCAGCAAGGGCTCCGCCGCTATCATGATCGCCATATCCGTTCACGGGTACTGGAACCCGGAGACCTGGTTCTCCGCAAGAAGCAGAAGCTTGATAACATGAACAAGCTGTCCTCCAAGTGGGAAGGACCTTATCGGGTGACGCATACCCTGAGACCCGGAGCTGTTTATCTGGAGGACGAGAAAGGCAGGCCGGAGGGCAACGCCTGGAACATCGAGAATCTCCGGAAATTCTACCCCTGAATACGAACATGAATCGCAGATAGTTCGAGTCAACTAAGCACGCCCAAGGGGCTAGTGTTCTGTATAAGGGTGTAAGAATCGTCGCCAAGGAATAAAAGATAAGTTTTTCAATTCCGTGAGCCTCTCTTGTTGTCGTGAAGTGTGTTATCCGTAACAACCCCCAAGCAGGGGGCTGACATGGTGCCGGTGGCTGACAGGTCGAGCGCGAGCAGCCTATCAGTAGGCGCTGCCACCTGATCGTGCCGTACTGCCGCGGTAAGAAGTGGAACGGGCAGTGCTGTGTTTTAAAGAACCTAAACACAGAAATGCACATTCAACTTTGCTTGCGGGTTGCTCCGGATGAAACACTTTCACGACATGTAAGGGAGGGTCCATTCTTTTCCTACTGAAAGTGTGTTGTGTGTAGCGCCTCTCCCGGGACAGGATGGATGCTGAAGAGCGGCTCAGGAGCTGGATACCCGGGAAGGACAGAGTAGATCAAGGACACGGCAAAAACCAGCTAAGTCTTTGCATGTGCATCTGGCATTCTAGGCATAATATCTCGCTCGGAGTCAATATACCACCAACCTGCGCATGCTTGACAGTTGATGAGAACCTTTGCGGGGGTAATGCGTCCTCCCCGGCGAACGGTCAGATTTCCCTTCTGGCCTAGTACCCGTGGCTGTGGAGTGGACTCCCGGAAGGCATAGTGCTCTTAGGGGTGCTGCTACTGGTGCGGGCGGTCAGAGCACTTGTCACCTAAGAGATCTCCTCAGAAAACTTGACGGCGCGTTAGTGCAAAGGAGGTTTGGGAAATGACCCCGGGAGTTGAGCCCTAGGATTGCATTCATCTGAACTTACATTCTGAGTTTACAATTCTGGATTACATTCAGTCGAAGCTTTTCCTGGATACATATCTAGCCTATGCTACTAAGGCCAGCTCAGGGCTCCTGGCTGTGCAGCTCTGTCTTTCTGTTTTATTGCCTGCCGGGTGCACTCCGGACTCCCGGGGACGCCTGGGATGAAGGAGGGCATTCGCGCAGGATCTTCAGGGGTCCCATGGGCCGGGGAACTTCCGGGCAAACCCCGGCACATGCTGGCTGCAGAGGAGGTGCACATGGTCCACGAACTTATCCATGATGTCTTCCTCATCCTGTACGAAGGGAAGAAATCGAGTCAAGGCACAGGATCTTCCCAAGGGTCGTATTGCCAGAATCAAGGCGGCCTTACCTTGAAGACATCGTCAAGATCGCAGAGGAGGCGGATCAATCTCTGATTGCCTGCGGCCTCCTTCCATAGCTCCATCTTGATGGTGTCCTTCCGGATCGCCAGCGCTACCGATGCCTCCATGGCGGCAGAACCGGCGATGTTCCCCACTGCAGGGAAAACCAAGGAGACTCGAGGGCGAGGATCAACCTCGTCCTTTCTAGTGGCTCGGGCTCCAGCTTCGCTGGGTGCCTCCGCCGCTCCTCGAAAGACGGACTCTGCCGTCGACACATCGGACAAGGCCCTCTCTGCTTCGCCGGACATTGTTCTGCGGGACAAGGGGAGGCGGCGGAGCAGAGTCTGGAAGACGAAGGTGGAGGCGGCGATTTGGGGATTTTCGGCGAATCTGGAGAGGTAACGGCTACAGTGGAAGCCAGTCGTGGCTTATAAGGCATCCCACACGTCACGTCGCGGCCCCATTACTCCGACGGACGTGGGGATTGAGGGGGCGTGCCGATTTATGCGCGTTTCGCCCGTTGGATTCCAGGATAAGCAAGGGGTCCATATGAATCGCAACGTTCGCCGTGATTCAGTCAACAGGACCCGGGGGCTCGTCTCTACCTCACCTCGGTGGGTCCCCAACGGAGCTGAGAAGACCAGGTACCCGGGACCCACTTTGACCTATCTTTAGGCCATGGCCCCGGCAGCTGGAGTAAGAGCCACCGGGACCATGCCCAAGGGCTACTGTCGCAACAGTGGAACATGGGGTTCCCCTAGTACTGCCAAAGTGGGTCCACCCCATGTGGGTCCAAGATGAAGATGGACAAGACCAAGACTCAAGTCAAGCTGGCGGGTTCACCGTCAAGACGCACATGGCCAACGACGACTAAGGGCTCCGGTCCTGGGGACCTTCCGGGTCCCCGAATCAAGCGAGAAGGCCAGGAAGGACCCGAGAGCCCGAGTTCCCGGCAGGAGGCCAGGCTCCCTCCCGGGTACTTCCTACGTTCCTGTGGATAAGCACTCCACCTCACCACGGAAGACTTGGGAAGCAAGGCGAAGGCAGCGCGGGCGGGAAGCACGTCCCGTGGTGGTGTCAGCTCCTGTCCACCCCAAGGCGGACGCTCCCACCTAACCCAGAGGAGACGCTAGGCTGAGGAGAGGCCACGTCTCCCTCTAAACTAGATGAGGAGGGTCCTTCACCCGAAGGTCCCTCATCCTCCTCACGTGACCCTGTGGCAACCCCTTAGCCTATAAAAGGAGGTCCAAGGCACGGGAGGAGGGAGGAGGAGGGGGAACGAGAGCAAGATAGAGCAAGGACAAGCTAGAACCAGAGCAAGACTAGACTAGGGCTGCGGAGGTAGAGAGGAAGGTGATCTCCTCCGGGTCAGGATCTGTCCTTCTTCTACCTCGAGCCAAAACCCTTCCGGGTACCCCGCCCGGGAGGTTCCATTGTAAGCCATACTATGAAGAACTCATCAATCCAGACATGCAGGAGTAGGGCTTTTAGCCTCCAGGCGGTCTGAATCTGGGTAGCTCCTTGTGTCCCTTTGGTTGCATGCTTTGATCGTGGAGAGGAGAGCTTGATCTAGACTCCGCCCAAGAAGACGTTTCTCAGCCTCCTTCGCGCCCCGTGCCGAACCTAAAAGGGGTATCCTATACTCCCGGTGTCCGTGCAACGAGACACGACAAAAGCTGACACTCGAAATTTAAGCTTTACTTCTATTTTCTTAGACGCCCGCTTAGTAAGGTGCTCTGGCCACCTTGGCTGCAACGAAAGCCGCACACCCGCACGTGTCATGAAGATATATACGCAGGGTTTATAGCCTCTCCAAGCCATGTCATGTGACTGCGACTTTGTGGTGACAACGAGGGTTTATCACCATAATTCATTTCTCTTGGTTAACGTCAATCCCGCTGTAACCTACGATACGATTTCCATGGGTTTTGACTTTTGAATCCAGACAGGGATTACAAAGAACTGCGTTAGCCACGTCGATTACAGATAGCCAACTTATGTACGCATGGGGCACCAAACGCTGAGCACCATTGTTTCCATAAGCTCAAGGTCTCGGTGCAATTGCCAATCGTCGTCATGTCGTGTATTGTTTAGCTTCCGACGTGACCCGTCAAGATGTCAAATGGTAGCACACTAGCAGCACAACCCAACGTCGGCCGCCCGTTACCTTTCCTTGTACGCTTTGTACTTCCCGACTCCCGAGCCCAGCTCGGTTGCCAGGAACTTCCACTAGCGTACCTCCATGTAAAAAAACTACACATACTTCCTCGCGAAAAGAAGAAAAAAAACTGCATCTACTTCGTCCCTACACGGCTACACCCAACATGTTTTTTTCTTTTAAGAACTTACACGGTTAGACCCAACATGTAGAGTACTAATTCTTGCAACAAGTCAAAACAAGGAGCTCCTTCCTCGTGGACTTGGGCCTATCCTAGGCTCTCTTTTCCTTTAATTTTCTTGGGCTTTATTTCAAAGAAAAAAATCTCGCTTTATTCTTTTTGTTACCGATTCATATTGATTTATATTAATGGTCGTTGAATCAGTTTTATCTAAACATATTTTAGTGTTCGATACATCAGACTGAACGACAATTAATATGGATCAGAAGGAGTGGCCATCACAAATTAAGAGGGAGTCGTCTGATTAAAAAGGGTGGGATGGGGCAAATGCAGCGCACAATCGTGTCATTTTCCTGCTCGTTGAATTCTCTGCTCTTTCCAACAGGTAACTGCATGGCCGTGGCTAGGTTGGCATAAATCATTTTTATCTTATGTGCGGTGAGCGCTGGAGACAACCCATCATCGGCTCTATGTGGCTCTGTCGAGAAGTGAGAAGCGGACTCATTGAGAGGCGAGAAGAGACCGTACCGCGCGATAATGTGGTTCTGGGCAAATTATGTGGTTATGTGCAGAGTCGATGTCATATTCAGATTAATATTGAATACCTCAAGTAATGTTAGAACATTTTTTATTAATATATGCTTTTGTATGCACATTAAGTGTATATAATTGACATATATATGTACCCCCTCCGTTACTAAATATGAAATGTTTTACCTTTTTTGTACACTCACATGTACCGTATCTGGCAAGACAAGCAGCACACAATTGCTTTAGCCACGTCGATCACACATAGCGAGCTTATGTACGCAGTGGTGCACCAAACACTGAGCGCCATTGTTTCACGGTGTGTCGTGTATAGTACACGGTGTATTGTTTAGCATCCCACGAGGACGTGAACGGTCAAGATGTCAAGTGGTAGTACGGTAGCAGCACAATCCAACGCCGGCCGCCCGTTTCCTTTCCTTCTACGCTTTGTACGCATTGCCACGAACTTCCATTGGTACTTTCCCGTAAAAAACTTGATGCCTCGTCCCTACACCCAACATGTTTTTTTTTGGGATAACCTACACTGCCAACATATAGAAACTAGAATACTCTAATTCTTGCAGCAAGTCAAAACATGGAGCTCCTTTGCGATTAGGAGCAGCAAGAATTAGAATACTCTAACCAAGAGGGGATTGCAGGGGCCTGCGAAATGCGTCCTTTGCGATCAAACCATAAGCCACATGTTGGTCAACTGCTCATTGGTTCGGACTCTGTTAGGCAAGGAAACACCAGAATATCACGCCCGAGTCTTCGAAGGGAAGGAAACGACCATGAATACAATTTTTTTTTTTTTTTTGAGGAAGGATCTGATCATATATTAAGGAGGCCAGACACTTTTACAGCAAGGTCCAGAAGAAACACAAAATTACAAAAGAACCCTGGAAAAGTGCACAAAGCACCCTCAGCCGCCGGAAAGAAACGCAATCAGATCCAAAGCTTGCCCCAAGCCTCCTAGACGCCGGCGAGGTCGCCGTACCGCAAGCCGCCGGAGAGCAGACGCCGCCACAGCTTGTAGGTGACCGCATGGACCGTCCGCCGCCGCGCGACGGAGCTGAAGCACGCTGAACGAGCACGGTCACAACGCCTGCACCCCGACACCGCCCAACCTCCAGCCGAGCCGCCGTCGTCCAGGACCACCACCGCCAACCCCCGACCACCTCCAGCCTCCACTCCCCTCACCACCGAGGCCGGCCAGAGCAGAAACAGCGGAGAAGAAGCCCTCCACCACCAGAACCAACAAAAGCGGAACACAAGCAACCACCGGCTCCTCCCCTCGCCGCCTCGGCCGGCCGGAGAAATGCAGCAGGAAGACCGCGTCCGACGGAGCACCTTCACGACCTCCCCGGCGCAACGGCCGGAACGGTGAAAGGAGGGGAAGGACCAGAACCAGCTCTCCGCCGCCATCGTCGCCGTCTTCGACGACGCCGGGGAGCACACACACCTAACTAACCCTATCTACACGCACGGCGAGGTGCCGGAGCTCCCCCCACCTCACGGCGCCAAAGCGGCAGCCGGAGGCAGAGGGGAGCGGCGGAACACGCCGGCGGAAGCTGGAACTCGCGAGTCGCCGCTCGGTCGCCTCCTCTCTACTGTAGACGAAGAGATAAGGCCGAGCGGAACATACCGTACGATATATTCTACATACTTTTTTTTTTTGACAACTGAAGAGTTGGCATTGTGGCAAACGGCCAGGCAAAGAGTAGAACAGGGCGAGGAGTAAGCTTGTGTTGTAATAGCGGATGGCAAGGTCATAGGCACTCTGCATGTAAAACCCTCTCTTTTCAATCTTACTGAGACGAAAGCAAAAATGGAGCTCCTTCCTCGTCCACTTGGGCCCAGCGTGGGCTTTTTTCCTTTAATTTTCTTGGGCTTTATTATTTATGTAAGATATCAACGAATTAAGAGGGGAACGTTTGATAAAAAAGGTGGGATGGGGCCGGTAGGCTATACCATTTAGTTTATGATGGTACTGGGCAAAACACCTTTTTTTTCGAAAGGGGTCCCCCAGCCTCTGCATCGATTGATGCATGCGGCTTTTATTTATTTTATTGAAAGTTAAGTCTTACAAAAATACATCATGGATCACACAGGGTTGATACATGTATCAACCATCTAAAAAACACGGACAACATGAAGTGACTATTCATCAACATGAAATCCTAAGATCAAAACGCCAGCTGCACTGGTTGTATATATCCCGCGCAACCAATTCCAGCCGGTTGCACCCAAAATCCAGAACACCTCGCTTTTCCGTTGACTGTAGGTAGGACCACGTACGGATCCAGTGGGCAGCCAATGGTATTACCTGCATGAAGGAAGATGATTTTGCATTGTTAAAGATATAATCATTGCGTATGTTCCAAATGGCCCAGAGTAAAGCACATACACCCACTCGGATTTGCACTTTCTCTTTTTTATCAACGCCCCATAGCCAGTTGCCAAAAAGATTGTTTATACTAGTAGGAGGGTACAAATTGAAAGCCATAAAAACAATACGCCAAACCATCTTTGCTAATGGGCAGGAAATAAACAAATGTTGGACCGTCTCCTCTTGATCACAGAAACAACATTTCTTTGACCCATCCCAGTTCCGCTTAGCAAGATTATCTTTAGTTAAAATCTCCTTACGCATAAGAAACCACATGAAAATCTTGATTTTAAGTGGCACTTTCATTTTCCAAATATGTTTATGGAGAAACCTAGTATGATCACTTAAATAATCTAAATACATTGATTTGACCGTAAACTTTCCTGATGTAGTTAAACCCCATGAAAACGTATCAGGATCAGCAGTAAGCTGAATGAGCATTAACCGGTTGACAAGATGCAACCATCTGTCCCATCTGTCCCCAGTGAGCGCTCTCCTAAAACTTATATTAGGAGGAGGCGCATTTCTTAAGACAGAAGCTACCGAAACTTCTTTTCGATGAACTATATTATATAGGGATGGATATTGACACGAAAGGGGCTTGTCCCCTAACCAAGTGTCTTCCCAAAACCGTATACTTTCCCCGTTTCCGATATTAAACGAGCCCCGGACAAAAAAATCATCTTTGACTTTCATGAGTCCCTTCCAGAAGGGTGAGTCACTAGGTTGCACTTTAACCTGGGATAGAGATTTAGAGTGTAAATATTTATTGTGAATTAGCTCATGCCAAACACCATCTTCCGACATAAGTTTGAAAAGCCATTTGCATAACAAACTTTTGTTCTTAGATTCTAAGTCCTCTATCCCGAGTCCCCCTTGATCTTTTGGACGACAAATAATGTTCCATCTAGTTAATCTATACTTCCTTTTATGGCCATCACTTTGCCAGAAAAATCTTGATCTAAAAAAATCCATTCTTTTACGTACCCCTTTAGGTACCTCAAAGAAGGATAACATAAACATGGGCAAACTAGTTAGAACTGAATTGATTAAAATCAACCGGTCCCCATAGGACAAAGCGCCCGCCACGACCACGACCTCCAAAGGCCGGCGCCCGTAGCCACTTGTTTCGCTGTGCATTGTTACCAAAGTTTCCGTCATGACCACTCCCACTGTCTCCCTCAAAGTAGCCAGCATCAAAAGAACCAAAATCTCCATTGAAACCCTGATCATTCTGATTATAGCCCCAATCATTCCCATTATCTTGCCAATATCCGTCGTTTTGACCCTGCCACCCACCGTTACCTTGTTCCTGCCAATTCCCATTACCCCATTGCTGATCATAATTCTGGCCACCCTGATGCGGACCATAACCACGACCGTTCTGACTCTGCTGCGGTCCAAAGAAGGCTCCCCGACTAGTAGCCCCAAAGCCACTACCATTGAAACGTCCATGTTCTGGCACTCCACGGCCACCCGCAAATCCAGAAGGACCTCCTCACTCGAAGTTGCGACCATTGTCGCTCCCTCTACCAGCAGCACCACCCGAGGGACCCCCTCTTTCAAACGTGCGACCAAAGCCTGCCCCTCTGCCGTCCCCAGCAGCCGGATGGCCGCCTTGCTCCAGCCGACCATTACCACCACCACGACCGAAGTTGAAACCCGCGTTGCCGCCACCCCCCCTAGGGTTGCCGCCGCCACGAGCCGCCATTGAATCGCCCGAGGGAAACCTAGACGACTGAAGGCGTGATAATTCGATCAATTCCTTCGATCGGAGCCAGACCCGACCTAAAACCCTCAACAGAGGCTTCGAGCTGGGTCTAACACGCAGCCTCGGGCCCAAAGAGCCCTTGTGACTCTCTGAGACCCCAAACTGAACGTGTGAATCTAACTGGGCCTTGTGCCCTTTCCAGCCCATTTGGGGAAACTTTGAATTTTTTTGAAATCTGACCCAGTCAGCCCGATCCGGAAATTTCGGCTTAGCCTTAGCCAAGTTGACCGGAGTTCGAGAAGATGGCCGGCGTGTCGGCGGATTCCAGCGACGGCGTCCAGCGCGCAAAGCCCTTGCCCGGCGGCGGAAAACCGTGATCCACTCTTTCGCATTAAAACTTTCTTCCGTGAAGGTGGAAGGAGACAGAACCGGCAACCTCGGAGGCGCCGGCGTCCTCCTATCAATGGAGCTCCGGCTGGGCGACGGTCCCGGCACAGCAGCCTCAGAACCGGTAGACGAGAGAAGAAAACCTAACCTTTGGTTGTCACGGCGCAGCTGCCTCTTGCGTTCGCGGCTCGAAGAACGCAAGTCGCAGGAGATCGGCGATGGCGAACGGCACCATCTCCGCAGGGAAGACGGCGACGACGGCGACACCGGCTCTGCCTCCCCCTCGTCATCCGACAAGGAGAGCAGGGACCAGAACTTACCTCCTGGCTGATCACCGCCGGCGGATAACCCACCGCCGTTGAAGACGCCCGCGACGCCCGCGTCGCCAGAGGCCTCCATCCCGTTCCGTCTACCTTCCACCTCCAATACCGGGAGCTTAATTTTCAGATTCTTAAATTTTGGGGGAGAATTTCACTTCCCCGGCCTCTGCACCAACTAGGGATGCACACAGCCTTTTAAGCATGAGTATCAGGATTTTTATCTTGGTTAATAACCAAGCCTGATCCTCAGGATAGATTGCATGAGTACCAGGAAGGCCTGATCCTCAAGTATAAATAGGAACCTAAATTCCCCTCCCTGGGGACTTGAACCTGGGTGTTGGGTTTGTACATCCACTCCCCCAACCAGTTGAGCTAAGCTCCACTCCTACTGGGTGTTCATACCACATTCAAAATATCTTCATGTTTTGAAAACGATGATCGCGGAGTTCAAAAAAGGTTCACAGGAAAGAAAAATGTTCACGGGTATGAAAATGTCACGGGTAAAAAGATTTTACAGGAAAGAAAATGTTCACGGGTGAAAAATATGTTCGCCCGAAAAAGGGACAAAAAGAAAAAGAAAACTGAGGAGAAGAAAAGAACAAAAAACGAGAAGTAAGGCATACAAAATAAAACGAAAAAGAAACAGAAATAAAAATTACGAAAAAAGAAACAGAAATAAGAATCAGGGGAGAATAAAAGAAACAACGCACCGTAAATAGACTGGCCTGCTACTGGGCTGCAGCCCACTCTAAAGTGTTGCGGGCAAGCGCACCATCCGACTCGCAATAAGCAATAGATATTGCTTGTGTAAAAAAAAATTCCTACGGGGAGGAGGCCCGCCGTGTTTTTGATAGAAGAGGGGTGCAGCATCACCGAAATTGCAAACATAAGAACTTGAACTCGGGTGGGTGAGAAGGCATCAGCCCCTCCCCACCACTAGGCCATGCCTTAGTCTGCAAAAAAAAAAAGCAATAGATAGTGCCCTCGGGAAAGTGAAGCAAGGTGAGAACTGTTCGAGCGGCAGGAGTCCTCCCTCGGCTGATGGATCCATTAGGAAGCCGCCGCCAGGCATGAGATCTAAACCGAAATCAAAGGATTTTCTGGCTCGGCGGAGCAGTTCGAAATGCCATCTTTAAATCCATCCATTGATATTGGTCTCGTAGTGCTGGATAGATGCTGCGCCAGGTAGCGTCATGGTGCTAGCGCTGGAGCTGATGTTGTTTTCTCTACTCGCCGACTGTCCTAGCAAGTACTAGTGTGTTAGTTCAATCCATGGTTCGTGCTTGCCTAATTACTACCAGAATTTGGGAATTTGGTCCAGGTTTATTATACCAGCAGATGCTAATTGATCTTTCGGTGCATTGGAGATTAGCTTGGTAACCGCTGGGCACATGGACAAAACAAGATCATTTAGGTTGTTTTCTCTTAAACAGTTTTGTAAGACAATTGTACCACAGATTTGGAAGCTACAATCGCTAAGAGCATCTAATTCAAATGTGTTATAAACGATAGCAAATAAACGACTAAGAGCGGAACGATCAAACCAAAGGGGACACGAGATTTTAACGTGGAAAACCTCTCCAAATAAAGAAGAGGAAAAAACCACGGGCGCCAGCCAGCAATACTTCACTATATCGGGTAAGGTTACAAACGCCGTGGGTTTACAATGTATGGCTTACCCCAACCGGCGGCTTACAAGATGTATATATGGTGGCATAAAACCCTAGGTCGGCTGCAGTCCGACCCGGAAACGATCCGTACCGTACCGCGGGGCGCTCCGCTCTCCTTCGTCACAAGTTGGCCTTCATCAGTATAGAATTTGGATCATCATAAAACAACAAAATGCATAACGAACCCCTGCTAGAAAATACAGAAACCAATAGGTTCTTTTTCATGTTATATACAACAAGGGTGGTTGAAGCCCCAATTGTGTTAAATCCTCTTTCTAAATAAGTACAGTATTTGAGATAACTATGACAGCCGAACTAAGTCCTTTGGTCAAAGTCGCCCCATAAAATATCTGAACTTCTAGGACCTTCTTTGTTTTTTTGCAACGGTTGCTCTTTTTGAGGCTATCGGTGACGCTTGCTTTGCTGACGAATGGAACAAGAGATGTCAATCAACCATGATTATATATTGGTCATAGGGGAGCGCCTAGCTTATATATAAGTATGCACGGCGACTATGAGTAGTAGTACATGAACTTGGTTCTTTCAGTACTTCGGAGGCAGCGTAGCAGAGACATTCATTTCTTCCCTGCATAGCTTCTGTAGAGCAGCAAAGCAAAAACCATGAGGGTAAACACTTTTCTTTCGTTTGTTTTTTTTTTTTGAATTGTTTCTTTCGTTTGTTTGTGTTTCTTTTACTCTTATTTGAGACTCATTTGTTTGTCTTCTCTATAACCCAATCAATCTTTTCCTGGCATATTTGCCTCAACTTACGAACTGTTTATATACTTACATGTGTACACAAATTTCAGAAGGAGATCATCATCAGGATGTATGTGAGCTCCGAGAAATGCCAAGCCAAAGCCATGAAAGTAGCAGCTACTGCTGGAGGTACGTATACACGATTATAGTGTCGTTCATCCAATTTTGTAAATCTCTTATTGTTCCTTATCGATCGATCGAATCTTTGTTTCTTCTCTGCGAAAGCTTTTCATTAATTAGTTGAAGCTAGCGTCCCGTCGGCGTAATGATTAATTTTGTTGGGCATATGCAGGGGTCGAATCCGTGACGCTGGCGGGCGGCGACAAGAGCCTGCTGCTGGTGATCGGCGACGACGTGGACTCGAACAAGCTGACCAAGAAGCTCAAGAAGAAGGTGGGCTCCGCGGAGATCGTGGAGCTCAGGACGCTCGACACCTTCGACACCTCGTCGATCTCGCACCACGCGGCGACCAAGGGGGGCGCGGTGGCGCGGTCGATGTACAACGACTCGCAGCAGTATTACCAGGCGGCGCGGTCGCCGTACAACGGCTCGCAGCAGTACTACCAGCACCAGTACGCGGCAGCGCCAATGAGCCCGTACGCCTACCACCACCACCCGTCGCCGATGATGGACGCGCATGGTGGCTACGGCTACGGCTATGGCAGCAGCTACGCGCGCGCGGTGGCGCACAGCCACCCGGGCAACTACTCGCCGCTGGTAGAGAGGCACGACTACTACCCCATGGACAAATCGTCCTCCCGTAAAGCCGGAGCCGAAGCCGAAGCCGGAGCCGGTGCCGGTGCCGGTGCCGGCGCCGGCGTCAACACCTTCAGGTCGGTGCCACGCCGTGACAGCGACTCCGGCGGCGGCTGCTGCATACAGTAGTAGTAAGAGCCGCATCCGTCACGCCAGCGTTGCTGTATTGTGCCTGTACATCATCCATCTCCGCCTACAGCAAGATTGATCTTCTCATGGAAGCGCTCTTCTTATGGGTCTTGTTTAGTTCTTCTCCTTTAAATCAGTTTGGAAGGTTCAAGGTTGTGAGTTGTTACTGAACTTGCAAAATGTAAATTAAGCTGGTACGCTGTTGGAAAGTGGCATCAGATGTTTCTGTAATTATGTTGCTGCTGCTACTGAGTTTGTGCTGTCGATCGTAATCAGAGTTTCGTTTCTATCTGAACTTTGTTCCATTTCGAAAGAAAACTCTGAACTTTGTTGGCTGCACTGCATGCTGCTGCCATGAGGGAGTCGCTAGTTGTTACTGAACTTGCAAAATGTAAATTAAGCTGGTACGCTGTTGGAAAGTGGCATCAGATGTTTCTGTAATTATGTTGCTGCTGCTACTCGAGTTTGTGCTGTCGATCGTAATCAGAGTTTCGTTTCTACCTGAACTTTGTTCCATTTCGAAAGAAAAATGTGAACTTTGTTGGCTGCACTACATGCTGCTGCCATGAGGGCGTCGCTAGATGTACATCTATCATCTGCCCGGAGCTAGCTTGACCTTCTCGTAAAATAGCTATTCTTGTTTGAGTTTCAGAAGTTCTTCTTGGATGTATGAGCATCTAAAGTTGTACATTACTAATTATTACAAAAATCTGTTCGGAGCACCCGAGGAAAGAAACTTCTCCCTTGACGAGTCTAGAACAGATGATATATCCCAGATTTCACAGGAGGAAAATACCCTACTTACTGCCCTGTTTTCAGAGGATGAAGTGAGAAAGGCAGTTTTCCAAATGGAACACAACAAAACCCCTGGCCTGATGGTTTTCCGACTGAATTCTACCAGAACTTCTGGAATGTTATCAAGGCCGATCTCCTTCAGTTGTTCAGCTGTCTTCATAATGGACAATTAGAATTGTTCCGGTTGAATTTTGGTGAAATAATTTTATTACCTAAGGTTAATGAGGCAGAAAGGATTCAACAGTTTAGACCTATCTGCCTTCTTAATGTTAATTTTAAAATATTCACTAAAGTCACTACGATTCGGCTGAACAGTGTGGCAGACCATGTGGTTCGTCCTTCTCAAACTGCTTTCATGCAAGGACGGAACATGCTAAATGGGGTGGCAATCCTACATGAAACAGTTCACGAACTACATAGGAAAAAGTTGAATGGGGTAATCCTGAAAATAGATTTTGAAAAAACTTATGATAAAGTTAAATGGTCTTTCCTTCAGCAGACACTCAGAATGAAAGGTTTTTCTGAAGAGTGGCGTGCGTTAATTCATAGATTTGTTTCGGGAGGAAGTGTAGTCATCAAAGTCAATGATGACGTTGGTAAATACTTTCAGACCAAAAAGAGAACGTGCAAAGGCTGATGGCCAAATTGAAGGAGTGATACCGCATCTCGTTGATGGTGGCTTATCCATTCTTAAATACGTCGATGATACAATTCTGTTATGGAACGTGACATTGAGAAAGCTCGAAATCTAAAGTTAATTCTGTCCACGTTCGAGCAATTATCGGGTCTAAAAATAAACTTCCATCAAAGTGAATTGTTTTACTTTGGTGAGGCCCAAGAAAATGACTCGTTGTATGCTGATTTATTCGGCTGCGGGCAAGGCCAGTTTCCTATCAACTATTTGGGTATTCCGATCCATTATCGGAGGCTCACAAATGCTGAATGAAAATTGGTAGAGGAGAGACTTCAAATCCGTTTAAATAGCTGGAAAGGCAAACTATTATCCTTGGGAGGAAGATTAGTTCTCATAAACTCAGTACTAACTAACATGGTACTTTATATGATTTCTTTCTTCCAACTTCCGAAAGGAGTCTTAAAACGATTGGATTACTTCCGATCAAGATTCTTTTGGCAAGGTGATAGTGAGAAACGAAAATATCGACTGACTAAGTGGAGTGTGGTTTGCTGTCCCAAGGACCAAGGAGGACTCGGTGTTCATGACCTTGAGGTCAAGAATAGAGCCCTGCTTGGTAAATGGATCTTAAAGCTTCTTGCTGAAGAAGGAGTGTGGCAAACCCTCGTTAGGAGGAAGTATGTGGGATCTCAAGCATTATCTCAGTTTATTTCGAAACCTGGTGATTTCCACTTCTGGGCTGGTCTTATGGCCACGAAGAAGTTCTTCTTTCCGCATGGGTCTTTCTCTATTAAGGATGGTTCGGAAATTAGGTTCTGGGAGGATATCTGGCTAGGCCAAACTACGCTCCGAGAGCAATATCCGGCCTTGTACAATATTGTGCGAAACAAAGGCGACACGCTCGCTAAGGTGATGGGAACTTCCCCACTGAATGTTTCGTTCAGAAGAAGTTTATTTGGTCCTAGGCAAGCATCTTGGAATGCTCTGTTATTGCGGCTAGACTCGATCCAGCTGACACAAGGTCCGGATAAATTTAAATAGAATCTCAACAAGAATGTATATTCTAGGTTGATTCTATGTACAAGGCGTTAATCCATCCTGATGTCCCAGTCGATAATAATAAGAAAATTTGGAAGATGAAGATCCCGCTAAAAACTAAAGTGGTTGCATGTTATCTTCGTTGAGGGGTAACTCTTACAAAAGATAACCTTGCCAAACACAATTGGCACGAAAGTAAGTCATCATGATGAGACAATTAAGCATTTATTCTTCGAGTGCGAATTTGCTAGATCTATATGGCCAGCCATCCAGATAGGTTCTATCTTATTCCCTCCACGTAGCGTTGCGAATATTTTCAGCAATTGGCTAAACAGAGTGGACTCTAGGTTTAAACTTCTTATTAGGGTGGGAGCGATTGTCGTTATTTGGTCGCTATGGCTAAGTAGAAATGACAAGGTCTTTAATGATAAAAATACTTCAGTTATTCAGGTTATCTACCGGTGCACGGCTATGCTACGATCATGGTCGTCCCTACAGCGTGTGGAGCACCGCGACCTGTTTTTGGAGGTGTCCTCTCGGTTGGAGGCTGCGGCGAGGGAGTTTTTTCCCATCATGGGTGGCAGCATAATTTCTGGATTGGCCCTCCACCACCTCTTTTTTAGCCGTCTCTACAATTTCTCATTTTGATATGTAATTCGCCTTTTATTTTTTTGTTGTTTCAAGACTTGTGAACTTGTTAGGGCTGTGTGCATCCTAGTTATGCAGAGGCCGGGTGTAATACTTAAAACTCTCTTTAAGTAATAAAGATCCGGAAATCCGTAGCAGCTCCCGAGCACTAGTGCTCTCGGTATTTGAATTTTTTTGAAAATCGAGCTTTTTTGCTTCCAAAAATTCTGAAAACAATTACACCAATACACATACATATCCCGCAGGTACACCAGAAATTTCGTAAAGAAATTCATTATATTTTGGCCTAGGCAAAAAAGAGAAATTTCGGATAGATTCAACACACTTTATACACTTTTTACTGACCAGAATTTCGTTTTTTTTACAGCTCGGAATACGACGTTTTTTGGACCGAAAGTTGGCACGCACTTAAGAATTTTGCTGTTTGGATGTAGGAAAGTTTCCTGGAAATGGAATTGCTCCCAGATGGAAAGGAAATGGGGTCTAATTCCAATTCCGTTGTTTGGTTGTAAATGGAATTTATGGCTGGAATCGGAGTGTAGCACACAATTCCAATTCCTGTTTGGATGTATAAATCTTGGAATTGGATGTTTTGTTGAGTTTGGACTATATAAAACTTGTTACATGTATGAAAACAGTTGTATGTTTAATATTTGAATATTGATATATTATTTTGCACACATAATAACATTAAAATTTTGAAATCAAGTCACAAACAATAACACAAGTAGAAATTATCAATACTTCACAGATGTATAACATATAAACAGTCACAACAACACGAGAGATACGAATAAACATAAGGCAGCATGATCATCATCTGGTGGAGCTTGTTGTGCCGAGGCAGTGCTTGATATGCCCGTACCTACGAAACAAATAAAGCAAATAAAATGAATTTTATCTCCATACAACAATCAGAAAAATAAGAGGAGGCTGAAGAGCTAACAAACCAGTGCAAAACATCTACTATACTAGTCACACAAGCTCTACCATCAACGACAATTCTGTAGCAAAAATCGTGGTTCAGTAGATAGGAATGCTAGCAAAAATCGTATAACAAGGTAATTCCGTAGCAGTTTCAGTTTCTGTTACATACAGAGCACACATGTGTCTTTCCTTGCAAGGATCATTCCTGATTGATCTACTCTACTTCTTTGCTGCAAGCCACGAGCCCACCTAGCTTCAAAACTTTGTCTAGCTCTCTCCTCTTACCACCCAATCCCAGCACCATAATTTTACAAATAAAAAAGAGATCAGAGACAAGAGAAGCTTACCATGATGCGACATTGTTACCGGGTAGCAGCAGCAATTGAGCAACCACCAAAGCGCAGCAGAAGTTCTCACACCAGGTCGTCCTTGGTCGACCCTCGCGGCGGCAGTTCAGCCGGGTTGAGCGGCGAGGGCGGCCGGTAGTGGGTGCTTGCGCGCCGCCGCCATGGCCGCCTCTCCTATCAGCCGTCCCTATCCCGCCGCCGGCCCCATCCTGCCGCCGGCCCCATCTAGGGTTTGCGAGGGCGGCGCGGCTCAGAGAGGGAAAGGACGGCGCGGCCCTGGCCGGGAACGGACCAGTCGGAGGCGGGAGAGACTGGGGCGGCGCGAAGGAGAGGAAGGGAAGCGGGAGGTACCTGGCCGCGGCGTCGGCGCCGCCATCTCGCGTGGGTCGAGCTTGCTCGCGAAGGGGAGAGACCTGTTTCGCGAGGACGAATCGATTCGCGAACGCGGTGCTAGCTCTGTTTCCGCGAGATTCCCAGCCTCCAGGCTCGGAAACATTTGGCCCGAGCGGACACATGCGGGGGGATGCGCTGGGAATTGCTTTGCGTTTCCAAGCCCGGATTCCGTCACCACTCCAAACGGTGGAAAGTGACGTCCAATTCCAGATTCCCTAATTCCAGGCCCCAATTTCTACATCCAAACACAGGGAATTTTTTTCGGATTTTTTTGAAACATAAATTTCAAAAATTCCAAATTTTAAAATACCAGGTTCACTGGTGCTCGGGAGCTGCAAATCTGCTTCCATAAAGATCCCTTTATCGAAAAAAATGTATGTTTTCAGACTGGCAAATGTTATAAGTTTTTGTCGGATGGAATCAATTGATGTTCTTATGTGTTTGCCGGTTTGGCTTCATTAATTTAAAGTCGGACTCATGTCGAACCTACGGTCTAAAAATCCAAGTGGCAGCAGATGTTTCGTAATTATATTTATGCTGCAGCTATCGACTTGAGTTTTCCATCATGATCAGACTTGTTTCATCTTAACTTCGCTAGCTGCTGCTGCTGACGTGTTGCATCATGACGAAGAATCTGTCCAGTATGCGATGTACCCACGTGGATACAAGTAGATACACGTATGTGATGTTGCCATGTAGTGTAGTTTGCCGAAATCAAGTGGGGATATCGCCGTCAGTATCTGCACGTATTAGAGGAAAAAATACCGGAGAATCACAAGTCGTCACTACTCACTAGTCGATCGTCCTTATTTTCTGACTAGTTCAAAGCTGACGGTAGACGCGTTTATGGACTTCAAATCGTTGGCAACTCGGCACTAGCTACCATTTTGAGTCCGGTGTTTTTTACAGGATTAGTTGGAATTAATCACTAGTACTAGTACTGATGAGATACAAAAATGATAAAGGGAACGACTAGACTACATAACTAGTAGAACACTACTAGCGAGATATAAAATGGTAGATGGAACCATCCTAGATAAGCTATACCCACTGACGTGGATCATCCTAGCTAGATCCAACAGCAATCCAACTCCATCTGACATTGAATAAAGCTCTCTTTAAAATAGCCTTATTGACCCCGCACGATCTTTACAAGTTTATCGCGGGGCCAACCATGTGGCATTGTGTGTAAGTCCCTCTCAAGTCAAGTAAATGTTAACACCTCGATGGATCTCTCTCTATTATCTCAGAATTCTCACGATATTCGATTACACACGAATGTTTGGAAGGGGAAGGTAACTAGAAAAGTAATCAGAGACGCAGCTCTGCCGCCGCCGTCAATGGCCGTGATCCACAGGATGATCCTTCTGTTGCAGGTGGAGAAACTTATGTAGCAGGACACGACGGGCGTCACTTGGTCCACTCGGGTCCAATGTGTCTTCTGTTGGGCTGCTTCAGTCTTGTGGGTCGGGCCGAGCGTTGGGCGAGGCCCATGTCCTCCATATGTGTGTCCTTGTTCATAGAGCTGCTGACATCCCCTCCCCCTTGTGTCGCAGCTTGTCCCCAAGCTGCCATGTCCGGAAATTGGTGCAGCAGCTCAAGCTTGTCTTCCCAGGTGACGTCCATATTGCTGTCAGGAGGCCACATCACTTGCACTTGTTCCCGACGCCCAGTGGGGGATTGGCGCCACCGGTGCCCGATGAACTTGACAGGAGCAGGTAGATCGTCAGCGATGACAGGAAGAGAAATGGACACGGGCATACCTGATTTCAGAACTTTGCGAAGCTGTGAGACATGAAAAATAGGATGGATCCTAGCTTCAGGAGGGAGTTCCACTTCATATGCCACTGGATGGATGCATCGCAGTATGTTGTATGGCCCAAAGTATCTGAATGATAGTTTGTGGTTGGATCGGCGAAGGACAGTTGATTGCACATAGGGTTGCAGCTTAACGAACACCTTGTCACCAACAGAGAATGTCCTTTCGGTCCTTTTCTTATCAGCTTGATTTTTCATGTACTGACGAGCATGGTTGAGATTGTGCTGCAGCACCTGCTGCATTTGCTTGCGTTCAGCGAACCATTCCTCCAAAGATGGAGCTGAACAAGTAGATGTAGCATCTATGCCCCAGTGTCTTGGATCGTGTCCATAAAGAGCCACAAAGGGTGACATTTTGATTGCCGAATGATAGCTGGTGCTGCGTTGGATGATGCCTGATGCAAGCAATTCATCCACTTGCTTTTCAATTTCAGACTTGAGTTCAGGTTTGTGTTGATAAGCACGAATATTCACCGTCTGTGCTCCTTGGATTAGAGGAATCTTGTGGTCACAAGCACGTCTTGGTGGTAGTGTTTTGGGAGCAGCAAAAACATCATGGAGCTGTGTCAGTAATGCCTGAACCTCTTCAGGAGGGGCAACTTCAGTTTGCACTGTATCATCCAGAGCGTACACATGCACAAGATGTGCTACAGATCCTTGTCTGCAAGCACTCACTAGTTCATTTGTCGAGATAGCTAAAAACTGTACCTTATCACTTATGTGGCCCTGCAAATGAATTATGCTCTCAGGTGTTTCAATTGACAGAGATTTGCCTTTCCAGTCTATGTTGGGATTGTGCTTCTCGAGCCAATCAATGCCCAGTATAGCATCAAAAGAGCCCAGTGGTAGGATTTTCATATCAGTGTGAAACTGGTGGCCTTGAGAGAACCATGAACAACTGGGTATAAATGAATTGCATCGATGTTGAGAGCCATCTGCTACATTGACCTTGCAGTGTTTTGTGAGAGGTTGAATTCCTGGTAACTTCTGTGCCAGCTGATGATTGATGAAAGAAGCTGAACTCCCTGAGTCAATTAAGATCAGAACCTCGTGCTTACCGATGAAAGCCTGCAGCTGAATTACTCCAGAAACACCTGTTGTTGATCCTGTCATGGCATGGATCGAAATGGAGCAAGCAGTTTCCACTTCTTCCGAACCAGAATCGGGGCTGTCATTGCCTGTGACTTCCTCATGTGAGAACAGAGCTAACAATTCCTCCACAATGTGTAACTGGACAGTGGAAGGACAGAGGTGTAACTGATCAGTTTCCTTGTGCAGTTCGAAATGCTTATGAGAATGTGCATATGAGTTTGGTTTTGAAGAGCAACTAAGCCATAGCTGAACCGTGAGTGAAATGGATGGTACACCTTCCTGACTGCACACAAACGATGATAATGGCCTAGGTATGAACATGTGCCATTCTTGTGTGATCCACATGCCCCAAGGTGGAGGCCATGGTTGCCACTGCACTGTGTCATGCCACTGCACCTCGTCGGACAGCACGTACGCGGGGACCTCTGGGAACAAACTCCACGGATCTGGAGGATGTGGGGGCACTGGTTTCAGCCATGGCTGATATGATGAGAGCATAGCGGGCACCCCAAATTCAGAACTGGGCACCGGCATTACTGTCAGCGAAGCGCCATGCTTGCCGTCGTCATTGTCAGGGCCGAGTTCAGTGGATATCACCTCGTTGGTCGCAGACATGGCTGGTGAAGCATGTGAAGATGACGACCAGGATGCCTGCAACAGGGGTGGTGTCGTGGTTGCAGGCGTGGGCGACGGTGCGGTGACGACTTGGGTCACGCAATCTGCCGAACAGAACGCGTGCACCACCACGGTGGTGTCTCTGGGAACAGCGCGAGTGACCGCCAGTGCCCTCTCAGCCGTGGAGGCAGCGCCCTTGATGGCCTCGCCGGCGCCGTCGCTTGCTGCAGTGGCAGCGAGCAAGGGGATGACGTCGACGGTGACCGTGGCCGACGTTGGTGCCGCCACTCGGGTAGAAGCATGCGCTGGCTCGGTGTCGTCGTAGCTTGGACATTCTGTCAAACAGGTCTCGAGCGCCACGACGATGGTGTCGGTGGGAACTGCAGGCGCGACCACTAGGCACGTCGCGATGGTGGGGGCCGGAGCCAGGGGCTCGGCCAGCCCCGCCGACGCGAGGACGAACCCGGTCGTGCCGGAGCTCGCCGTAACGGGCCCGGTGACTCCGCCAGCCAAATCCGGCTTCCAGCCGCAAAGGTTGCTGAGTTGCGCGGTCTGTGCCTCGATCCGCTGCGCCATGGACGTCAGGTAGGCCTTGAGCTCGGCCGCGTCCTTGCGCATGGCGTCCAGGTACTCCTTGAGCTCGGGATTCATGGCGGTGGGTGGGGTGGAAAAAAATTTGGGGAAGGAAGGGTGGTGAGAGGCTCTGATACCACGATGTTAACACCTCGATGGATCTCTCTATTATCTCAGAATTCTCACGATATTCGATTACACACGAATGTTTGGAAGGGGAAGGTAACTAGAAAAGTAATCAGAGACGCAGCTCTGCCGCCGCCGTCAATGGCCGTGATCCACAGGATGATCCTTCTGTTGCAGGTGGAGAAACTTATGTAGCAGGACACGACGGGCGTCACTTGGTCCACTCGGGTCCAACGTGTCTTCTGTTGGGCTGCTTCAGTCTTGTGGGTCGGGCCGAGCGTTGGGCGAGGCCCATGTCCTCCATATGTGTGTCCTTGTGCATAGAGCTGCTGACATTAAACTTCCTCTTCTAGCTAGGTAGAACTAATTAATCTTGAAGTCGGCATCGGTGGAACCAAAATTTCCGACTGTGAGATGGACCACCGAGAAATTGCGGTGTTCGCTGGCAAATAAGAGACCCGCGTCGTCCATGCTCTTGTCACTTGCGTGATACTGAATTCACACATGCATGATCGGATCCCCAAATTAATGTATTCTCTCTCGTGCAAGCATGACAATGCTGTTGTTGCAGATTCAGCACAGGTAGAATATGCAGGAGGATTTCCTTTCTGTTAGATTATGTTCGATTCCGGAGAGTTGGCACCAAGAGAAAAAGTTGAAAAGGGAGAAAAAGTAGGCCTACCACGTAAGAAAGGGTTAGCATGTGTATAAACTTATGTCTTAGTCTTCTGTGAATTAACTAATTGTCACTCTATTTTACATTTCTTGCAAAGTGCAAACAGGCATATTAAAGTCAATGCACAATGTCCTATTTGTGAGCATGGAAGTGGAAGACATGTTCTATTTACCTGTGATCGTGCGGCGGAAGTGTGGAAAGCTTTAGGGATGGATATGATAATAAAGGGGAAGCTACTAGTAGATAGAGCAGGACCACAAGTAACTCTTAGAGCATCTCTAACAGCAGCCTTAAATTAGGCCTGGTGCCCTAAAAACCATTTTATAGGGCACGGAGGGGCAAAAAATAGCCTCCAACAGCTGCCCTATCACGTGTCCTATTATAGGGTTGCCCCAAATTTTCATCCTCTCTGCCCCGCGTGCGCCCCGTGCCCTTTCCCTTCATTTTCACCGCGCGCGAACCAACTGCCATGCTAAAACGCTGTCCCGCCCCCACGCCGCGCCCGCCTCGCCTCTGATTTCACCACCGCCGGCCTCGATTCGCCCGTCGTCGGCCGCCCCGCGCCGCCAAAACACTGTGCCGCGCATCTGCGACCTAGCCCCGCCGCCACGCCGACGGAGATGCCCTCGGACGCGTCGTCGCTGCCGTGAATCGGGATCGAAGACCTCGCCGCCGCCGGCGTCGATTTGGGCTTCTCCGTCGCCGCCGAGGTGTAGGATAGGCGGATCCGGGGCCTCCCCGCCGCCGCGCTTCACCTCCGCGCGACGCCGAGGTCCGCTGAGCTCCTGCCCTGCCCGTGGAGCTTCACCTCTGCGCGACGCCGAGCCCCTGCCTTGCCCGGCGCCTCCGAGGTCCTGGCCGCCAGCTTCACCTCCGCGCGACGCCGCCGAGGTCCTGCCCTGCCCAGCTTCAACCCGCCCGACGCCGCGGCCGCGACCACCTCCTGCCGCTCTGGCTCGGCTAGTTCGAGGTAAGTTTTGAAGTGTCGATTTGAAGTGTAAAATTGAACCATCGATTTGAAGTAGATTGTAATTTAGGTTGTGTATTTGTAGATGGTGTTGTTTTACTACACCACGTCCGATGAGGAGTTCGATGCGCAAGAGGAGGAGGATGTTGCTATGCTTTTGACGGTGCATAGTACGATGAACAAGAGGCCGAAACATGGAGGTTCTACAATGGGCCGAGAATACATTCGTAGGCAGCGGGAAGAAGCACATGCCAAACTCATGACCAACTATTTTGTTGATAGACTGGTGTTTCCCGAGAGGTACTTTCGACGCCAAGGCGAGGTGGAGGCCGAGTTGCCGGCTTTCTTGAGTCCTACCACGACATTCGAGACTCGGATGTGCATGAAGATCTTCAAAAGGATCTCATTGAGAAGTGGTGGGCATGGAATGGAAGGCAAAAATCAAGACCTTGTACTTGATTCGTGTGTATGTGAGATGAACAATTTGTGTGTTGCTTGTTGAACCATTTGATGAACTATTCATGTTGTGTTGTAATAAATTAAGTACTATTTAAGTTTTATTTGTTTGAATTTATTTTAGATCATTTATTTTGAAGAACACGCGCGAGTGTCGCGTGTCTTTTTATTAAGATAGAAACGAGAACACACAATGTTTACAACGGATACCCAGTCACAGACGACAGGATCCAGCCACTAGAAAGCTACTCGATCTCTCGAATATCTCTACAAAGACCCGCCCCAATCCACAACGCAAACTCCTGCAAGATGAGCATGCACACCGCTGCAGCTGTGGATGTCTCACGATCAAAGACTCTACTGTTGCGCTCAAGCCAAATTGAACGAGCCGTCAGAATTTTAGATCATTTATCATATTATTTGCTTGATATGTATGTGCAAATGTGTAAAAAGATGGATGGAGGGACGCGGCCGCACTGACCTAAAATAGGGCAGCTGTTGGAGAGGAGGTGCCCTATTATAGGGCAGCTAGTAAAGCAGAAAAAAGTTTCGTGCCCTAAAACGCTAAAACAGGTGCCCTATACCCAAAAACAGCCCTCCTAAAATAGGGCAGCTGTTAGAGATGCTCTTAGAACATCTAATATGTCTTGGGAAGAAGGCATTCGAACCTACAAACCATGTTTATGATTGGTACTTGGTACATTTGGTGGGAACCTACACTAATGGCGAGAAACTACAATCGTCGCACCGAACGGCTATGGCTATCACTGTACTTACATCAAATTATTTAGCCGCAACAAAGTCGAGGAGACAAACCTGTATCAGAAGGCATGGATGGCGTAAACCAACAGGCGGTCTCATGATAATGAATGTAGATGCCTCTTTTGATGATACGACGATACCGGGGCGACATGAGCGATTTTGAGGGATTACAATTGCCTCTTCATAGGAGCAAACAATCAGATATTGATGCATGTTCCGGACGTGGAGACAGTTGAAGCCATAGCATTAAAACATGGACTGGAACTAGCTCTGCACAAATAATGTTTATGCTTGGAGATCAACTCAGATAGCACTACGATTATCGACAGTATGCTCAAAGGCGGACATTATCGTCAGCAGATGCGTTATCAGATTGTACACAGCTAGCTCGAGACTTAGTGATAGCAACATATGTTCACTGCCCTAGAGAATCTAACAAGGCAGCTGATGGTCTAGCTAGGCATGTAACCAGGTCCATTCTAGGGCCTTGCTTACCTACTGCTTTTTTACTTATTATTTATGTAAAAATAGTCGGCCAAAATGAACTTCTCTCATCCCCACGGATCTATTCAAAATTCTGGAATCGTCCCATGTTTCTATTTCGATTGTATGGCGTGGCCTATACACGTTATGCAAACAGAACGTAGGTTGGGCTGGCGGAGGGATGAGTGGAGTGTTGCTTTTTCTAAAAGTGATTTTTACATAGATGGAGAAAAAATAGGAAGAAATCTGATTGGAGCCGCACTAGAGGATAAGAATACAGATAGGCTTACTAAGAAGATCTTTAAATTGTCTTACCTGAAAAGATGAGTTATTCAAAGGAATACCTTAAGAATAGAATATTTGAATACTCACCTACGGCTTTGATTGTTATTACTTTTGCAGGAGATATGACGTCATTCCTTGCGGCAACCACTGGAATATTATAGAACGATCTAAAGAGGGTCATAGCTTAGGAATCGAAAAGCATGCTCCAGTGCCTTGTTCGTGAGCTTCGCATTGTTTTGAAGCAGGAGGATCTGTGCCTCCTCTTTGTGATGGAAACGTCCAAGGCATCACCACTCTTGCTTTCTTTCTTGCTTGCTTTCTTTGGAAGTTGTTATCTCTACAACATACAATCCCCATAGGATTGCTGGCTTGTGGTTCATCCACGTTTTGGTCCCACAATTCAGTGACTCACTTTGTTGCCTTGCTTCTCGTTAATGTGGGCGCTCGTTCGCTGCACGTGGGCCGCGATTGTGTGGGCCCTACTGTCGGTGGCTGTACGCTCGTGTGTGTCGGCGGCAGATGGATTTCTTTGTTTGTCGAGCCATGTCGGCGGCAGATGGATATGGTGGCTTCTCGTGCCTTCGGCCGCGAGGCAATGGACGGCGATGATGGCGCGCGGGCCCTGAAGGAACAGGTGGTGCAGGAGCTGCGGGAGGTTGCCAAGGCCCTTGCCCTGCGCCGCGCCGCCGATGGGGACTCGCTGCGGCGGCGTTTGACAGAGCCTTCAAAGCTCCATGGCCTTCCTCGATCCCACAAACGTCGACGAGGTCTATAGTCCCGCACCATCTTCCTGCCTAATTCGAATCGGGCCTTGCTTGCTCCAGCAGCAGGCAAGTGGCAAGGCAGCCATTCTTCCTCTGTTGGTTTGCGTTCCTCATGTGCGTGTGTGTTCTTTTCATTTTATAGGGATTCAATATTTGGTGGCCCGGTCGCCGTCGATTATTCCCCTGGCCTGTCGGTAAGCCCTGCTCCTCGTCTAGGCCATCCTTTCATTTTGGGGCTTTGTTGGAGGGGACTCGTTGGTGATTGTTTCTCTCGACGGCGGGCGATCAGCGATGCGGGCGACAGCCATGGATGGGGGCGTTTAGGCGGCGTGTTTTACTTGCTTGCAGTTGTTGCCTCTTCTGGATGTTCTTGGATTGGTTGATTAGCATGGGTATTCTGCAACGTCGTCTTCCTCCTCTATTTGTCTTTTCCCCATCTTTTGACTTCTTCCTGTTGGTGCCCACCATTGCCCTCTAGGTTTTTGATGATTTGCCTTCTCTGCCTTTTTAATAGCTCCGTGCTGTCTTCACTACCAAAATTTGTGTCTCAACATTCGGTTGGTACAAATAATAAGTTCCCTGAGATATCTCTTGATTTGTGTTTAGCCATTTGCTAATATAATAAGGTTTCTTGCTGCTACTATAGAACGATTGGTAATGGCTGGATTCTTCTACTCTCTGTGAAATACGAATGGATGGGTGTTAGTTTAGGCACAGACCTATTCATTTTTGTATCTCGGGTATGTCATTAGCTTATGGTATTTTTGCTTATTGTAAGAATTTGAGTGTACAGTAGTACCAGTTTTCATTTGCATCCCATCCCTACCGTATAGTGTTTTTGAGATTTAAAATATTGATACACATTTTGTCAAGCTTTGTAGGATATGCTCGAAAGAAATGGCTACAGTCTGGTCTACATTGTGCTACCTTCCTTGTTGCTAAAGGTGTTTTTTTCCTTTTCAGATCAGCTTCCCTCTCTCATCTGTGTAATGATGAATGCCCACAGCTAGCTCCACTTGGATTCACAATGCCATATTCTTCTTCGTTCGCTGAACTACTTATGTTATCTGGACATCAAGCTAAAGAGGTATCCACGAAGATATAATTATGTATCACATCAGGCAATTAATCATGTAACTACATGTGTCATACCCTGCTGTGTACATGACGGGACATTGTTTTTGCAACTAAGTGTGACAGTTTGATGCTCATTTTGTTTTGGACTGAAACTGTAATTGACAAAAATGATTGTTTTATTTTATAAAATTTGCCAAGTGATACTACTAATTCATCAATCGTGTTCTCTTAAATCCCTTGCTTTTTAATCTGAATTTAGAAGGGTCCGGGATTAATACATTCAGTGGTTTGTCGCTGGTGGCTTTTCCTTAACTATGCTTTCTACTGATATTTCAGGCCATGGTCTGCTTTCTGATATGGTGAATGCTAAAAAGAATATATAGAGAAATTGAAAGTGACAACAAACTAAAGTATAACGTATTATCCCAATCCATCTTTTAGATATTGGTTCCACTGACCATGCGAAAAAAATTACAACCATGTAGTGAATTTATGCATCTATTCTCTTGTTTATATAGATATACAACATAGTATCGCGCGTTGTTTTTATGGAATTCGATTTGTAGCTCCGCTTACTGACCTTTCACTAAGTGGCGTGAGGTTTTTATTTCTAGCTACACCTGAAAATTAACAATTTATATAAATTTTCCCATCTGTAAATTGTGTTCCTCAGTCGTCGTGTACATCATCTTGTATGTGCTTTCATTTGCAGCTTGAGATGCAGACAGGTTAGTTGATAGATTTATGTGGGAATATATTATTTCGGTATTGCCTACTCAAACATGGAACTATTAATATTATTTAAAAAAATATCGTATATTGAATTCTCTTTTCTCCTGCAATGGAGAGCACCACATCGACACATTTCATTTCTTCGCTAAAACTATAGTAAGGTGTTCCATTTTTCTGGTTTTGGCAGTTAAGCTGAAGTCCAGCAGAGAATGCGGTGATGTGGGCAGAAAAAATGTCACTCTAATGCAAGTTGTTCATAGGCTCATAGCCTGTGTAGGGAGATGGTTATTTATAAGTTCTACTTGGGGTTTCAGGATTGTTTTCAATTTTCTAATTTTGTACCATCCGCCACTTCCATTTGGAAGTGCTTAAGTTTGCTAAAATATCAATAAGAAGTGAAATCTACATGATCATCATGGCATGAAAACTTAGATTTAGTTTTTGTGCTGCTACCTCTGTACAATTTTTTTGTTTACATGTCGTGGACATTGGTGAGTTCTTGTGTGCCCATGAAATAGGGACAATGTGTGGCGCCATTGTTTGTGCATGTGGAGGTAATTGTTTGTGTGTTTAGAAGTGGTTAAATTGTGCTCATTTTATTGGTGTCATGCAATTTAGTGCCACTATGGTTCTTTGTCGCATAGAACAGAGAAGATGTCGCTTATATTTGAAAGTTTTGCTGCTATTGGTTGGGGCTGAAATTTTTACTTGTTTGGTCGTTCCATCATGTTATCAGCTATCGAAGTAGAAAATACTGGCGGTTTTGTTTCACGAGAGTCGCTATTTGCGTTTTGTTGTTGGTTGTGCAAAGAGGTGAGAGGGCTGCTTATCTATGAAAGTTTAGTCGGTGGTGCTTATCCTTAGTTTTGTTGTCTATTACTTCATCTCTGAAAGTTTAATAGTAATGGTAGTCGTGTTGGCTCGCTGTTTTCTTTGGTTTTGTTTCGCTCTTGGCTGCCTGGTTTTGTGACTTTTGTTTGCCATGTGTCAGCGGATGTCACCTTGGATACTTCTTCTGCCCTTTGGGATGCAGGTGGCCGTCGGATCTCCTGGTGACGCACATTCACAGATATTTGCTGGATGAAGCAATGCTGGCTCTGCACACGACGACTGCAGCCAACGATAATCTCTTCATTAATTTCTCCAGGGTAACCGCGCAGACTCTTTTATGTTTTCTAGCCATTTTCCACTGTTTCGCCCCGTTTGCAGCAGCAATTTAACCGCAGTGCTACATTCGCCCAGTTTCTGACTGAACATCAATGACATATTGTTCTGCTAAACTGCACTTTCTCCCCAGTCCCCAGTGTATGTTGTCTGAATAGCTGGCTTCAAGAAAATGCTCTGCTTCATCTGGCACCAACCTTGACTCATTCTGAATCCAACCACATGCACTTCCTCATTGCATGGGACTGGCGCAGATTCTAAAACACATTAATCTGGTGTTTACATATAAATGTCAGATAACTGACAAAAAACTAAGCTAAAAAATGTCAGCGCATTAAAATGAACAACAAGATTGCATGTCCGTCCTGGTCTTTCTTTATGTTCCGTATGATGTACTCTGTTTATTTGATAATATAATGTGCGGTTCTCTCTCAGAAAAAAACTCTCTTTGCTAGACTTATTCTGTTAGATCTATGTGTATCATTATGGTACTACACATGTACTTAATGTACTGTATAGATCTTAAAATCATCTCACATTTTAGTTGTGTTCTCCTTTCGAAGAAACTTTAGGTTCTATTAACATCAATATTTGTTAACCCTTACCACCTGAGTATATGAAAGTTATTTCTGGATTTTGTGTTATTTACAAATACCACCAATAGTATGCATTTTGGCTTAGTTTGCTACTGTATATTAATTTGTATCTTTTACTGAAACTGAACTATACTTGAATTGTTGTTCTAGATGCATACATGTGAGGTTAACTAAGTAATTGCTATTGAACCTCTGTAAACTCCTCCTCTTTGCCATACCCTATTCAGTATGACCAAAACAAGATAAAAACAGCCAAATATAACAAGCTTTGTAAAAGTCTTCAGTAAATAGTGTGTGGATCAACAAAGCCTAGGAGTTACTTTTCTTTACCTAAACTAGAATTTGCATTCCAGATATTCTTGTCCCATTTCTCTTGCTTCCACAATGTAAATATCAGTCAGTCAATTATGAGACACATAAATCGTTGGAAACGAGTAAAACGCACTGATCGCCTGATGCACAAATATTCAAATAAACGGACAGGCTCCAAGTAACCTAGGAGTTTTAGGCTTTTTTCTGACTTGTTTGTTTGTGTCATCCTCTCGAAATAGGCTTCCTCCCAACCGCACAACTGACAACTTAAAAATGTTGTCTATTACATCTGAGTTTAGTTTCAATGTTCCTAGAAATCAGAATTCGAGCCTGAATGCGGAGTTTGAGACCCAAAATAAAGTATACATTTCTTCAAAGAAGGCATAATATTCCCCGCATCCCGAGTTACTATTATTAACAGATTTTCACTTAGTATTCCTTTATAGAAGTAGTCCAGAGCTAAAATTCAAAACTCTTACTATATTTAATCTTATTAAGTAATGTCTATTCCCTTGGAAACACGCTTAAATAAATCAGATATAGCAAATATGTCTATCGCCCTATTAGAGAATCAAACAAACCATCTAGCATGTTGCTTCATATGGAACTCCACTGTTTGTACTGAGTGCTGACGGCAAATGTGTTAATCTCCAGGTCGTTCAACTGGTTTACATACCACGCTAGTGTTATGAGGTGAGCAACTAACTCATATTCCAGGGGGCCAAAGGCCTTATATGCACACGTCTACAGTAAACATCTACAGTAACTACATTACATGTCTAACACCCCCCTTCAAACTCATGGTGGATCAACAACACTGAGTTTGGAGAGAAAGAACCCATGCTGCGCTCGAGTCTGTGCCTTCGTGAAGAAATCCGCTAGCTGTAACTCGGAGGGCACATAGTGAAGAGCAAGAATCTGATCCTGCACAGCAGCACGCACAAAGGAGGCATCCACGCCAATGTGCTTGGTGAGCTCATGCTTCACCGGGTCACGCGCAATGCTGATGGCACCTGTATTGTCTGACAATAGAGAAGTCGGTGCAGCAGCAGAAACACCAAAATCTGCTAGCAACCATCGCAACCAGGTCACCTCAGCCGTCAACATAGCCATCGCTCGCAACTCAGCCTCTGCACTAGAGCGGGAAACTGCCTTCTGTTTCTTCGTCTTCCAGGCAATGAGAGATCCTCCAAGAAAAACACAATAGGCAGACAGCGAGCGGCGATCAGAACGATCACTGGCCCACGTAGCATCAGAGTAGGCCTGGAGCTGGAGAGAGCTGGAGCGAGGAAAGAAAAGGCGGCGGGAGATCGTGCCACGAAGATATCGTAGAACACGGAGAAGGTGACTATAGTGGACAGAACTGGGAGCAGATACGAACTGACTCAGAATGTGGACAGGATATGATATGTCTGGACGAGTGACAGCCAGATAGACAAGACTCCCAACAAGATGGCGATAGCGTGTCGGGTCTGTGAGGGGATCACCATCGGTAGCACGAAGCTGAACATTGAGCTCCATAGGAGTCTCAGCAGTGCACTCATCACCAAGAGCGGCGCGAGCAAGAAGATCCTGAATATATTTTTCTTGGGAGATGTAGAAGCCATCAGAAGTCGAAGAAACCTCAATCCCAAGAAAATAGCGAAGAGGACCAAGATCTGACATCAGGAACTGCTCACGGAGGCGGGCCTTAACAAAGGCAATGTACTCAGAGTCATCGCCAGTAATGATCATGTCATCAACATATAAGAGGAGGAGCGTCCGACCACGAGGTGAGGTGTGGACAAACAGCGCAGGGTCATGGTCGCTAGGCACAAAACCAGCGGCAGTCACCACAGAAGCGAAACGCTCAAACCAGGCGCGAGGGGCTTGTTTAAGGCCATAGAGAGAGCGCCGAAGACGGCAAACCATACCATCAGGAACAGAGTACCCCGGTGGTGGTTGCATATAAACCTCTTCCCGCAACTCACCATTGAGAAAGGCATTCTGGACGTCAAGCTGAGACACAGACCAATGACGAACAGAAGCCACAGCGAGAAGAGTGCGAACAGTGGTCATGTGGGCAACAGGAGCGAATGTCTCATCATAATCACGTCCCTGCTCCTGCTGAAAGCCACGAGCCATAAGACGAGCTTTGTAACGCTCAAGAGAACCATCGGAGCGAGTCTTGATCTTATAGACCCACTTGCAAGTGATGGGGCGAACACCGGGAGGAGGAGAAACAAGATCCCATGTGCCGGTGCGCTCAAGTGCAGCAATCTCCTCAGCCATCGCAAGCTGCCATTCAGACTGAGCCATGGCATCCCGATAGGAAGTGGGCTCAACAGCAGCAGAAAGACTGTACTGGGAAGGAGAATAGCGATCAGGAGACCGTAATGAGGTCCGAGAACGAAGGTTATGAGCCGGTGTACACGGGGAAGGAGGCGCACCGGAAGTGGAGGGCACGTCAGAAGGATCATCCACAGCACGAGGGCGACGAGTGTAGTGGAGAGGAAAAGGAGAGAGGGGACGATGTAGCGGGGAGGAAGGTGGAGAGGTGGATGACGAGGAAGGAGAGGAGGAAGGTGGGGAGGGTGGCGTTGGTGGTGTATCAGGAAGAGTGGGACCCATCGGAGGAGGAGGTGGAGGAGGAGGAACATGAGGCACAGAGGGAGAGGTGTCGGGAAGGATAAGGAAGGAGATATCCTCAGCCGAAAAGGTCGAGGCAGTAGGACGCGGATAGTACGAACGAGACTCATCAAACGTCACATCACGGGAAATACGTAGCCGACGACTAACAGGATCCCAACATCGATAGCCCTTGTGCTCATCACTGTAGCCAAGAAAAACACATTCCACTGACTGAGCGGTCAATTTGGTGCATTCGCGGGAGCAAGGAGAACATAGCATACGCACCCAAACATGCGAAGAGCGGAGTAGTCAGGAGAACGACCAGAGAGACGCTCCTATTATGCGCGGCCTCCTGTTATGGGGCGTTCTCTCTGGCGAGGTCTCCTGTCCGCCGTGCCCCGTTGCTCCTGTGGCTCCTACTCCACCGGTGCCACCCGCTCTTGCCGCTGATGCTTCTGAGGCTGATCGTGCTGCCGCCAAGGATGCTGATGATCTTGCAGTTGAAGCCTATGACCAGCAGGTATCGGATTACTCGGAGTCTCTCTCTATTTATCGGGATGCTCTATCTGTTTACACTCAGTGGTGCAATGATGATGCTCGTGCTGCTGCAGTCCTCACTGCTAGTGTTCTACCCCAGTTTGCTTCTGAGTTTATGGGATTGGGCACTACTGCTGCGATGTGGACTTATCTTTGTCAGCGCTATCAGCCCTCTGGTGATGCTCTCTACCTGTCTGTGGTGCGTCGGGAGCATGATCTTCAGCAGGGTGACTCTACTGTTGATGAGTTCTACACACAGTGCGCTGCCATTTGGCGTCAGCTTGACTCTCTGAGGACTGTTGTTTGCGGTACTTGTCGATGCTGTCAGACAGTGAGGTCAGACTTGGAATTTCAGCGTGTTCATGAGTTCTTGTCTCACCTGCGTCCCGAGTTTGAGCCTCGGCGTGCTCACTTGCTTGCCCGTGGTCGACGTGTTCCCATCTCAGAGGTACTTGCAGAGCTACGCGCTGAAGAGACTCGACTCCGTTCTGCTGGACTGCTTGTGATTCCCACTGTGCTTGCTGCCCGCGCTCCGGTGTCGTCTGCTCCGCCACTGCTACCCACTCCTTCTCGGGGGGTGGGCGGGCGGCCCTCTGCAGGGGGGGTCGGCGCTCTCACATGTTCTGCGACTACTGCAAGAAGCCGGGCCACCCAGAGTCTGATTGTTTCAAGAAGCAGCGTGACATGGGTCGCTCCTCTCCCGCGGCTCGTGCGTCTCCGTCTGCACAGTCCTTCACTGCCCAGGACATTGCCCAGCTCAAGCGTATGCTGGCTTCCTCTGGCTCTTCTTCGACGGGCACCGTTGCCTCGCTGACTGCTTCCACTACTGCTACTTCGCCACCACCGCCTACACAGTCAGGTACATCTCCGTGGGTTCTGGATTCTGGAGCTTCTTTTCACATGTCTTCTGATGCTTCCGCTTTGTCTTCTCTTCATCCTCTTGATTCTCCTGTCAATGTTCTTACTGCCGATGGCACACCTCTTCCTGTTGCTAGTCGTGGCATTCTTTCTACTCCTTCTTTTTCTGTTCCTAGTGTTTCTCATGTTCCCCGTCTTACCATGAATCTCTTTTCCGCTGCTCAACTTACTGATTCTGGCTGTCGTGTCATTCTTGATACCGACTCTTGCTCTGTTCAGGATCGTCGCACCCAGGTTCTAGTTGGAGCTGGCCCTCGGCGCCGTGAGGCTCAGGGCCTTTGGGAGGTTGACTGGCTTTGTGTTCCTTCCGCTGCCACCACACCCGCCAGCTCCCATGCTCTTGCTGCCTCCTCCTCTGCGTCCTTCCAACAGTGGCATCGTCGACTTGGTCATATATGTGGCTCTCGCTTGTCCTCGCTAGTGCATCAAGGTGTCTTAGGGTCTGTCTCTGGCGATGTATCTTTACATTGTAATGGTTGTAGACTTGGCAAACAGACTCAATTACCTTATCCTACGAGTGAGTCAGTCTCTCAGCGTCCTTTCGACTTAGTTCATTCTGATGTATGGGGTCCTGCTCCCTTCGATTCGAAAGGTGGTCATCGCTACTATGTTCTTTTTATTGATGACTTCTCTCGCTACACTTGGCTCTGATACCATGTTATGAGGTGAGCAACTAACTCATATTCCAGGGGGCCAAAGGCCTTATATGCACACGTCTACAGTAAACATCTACAGTAACTACATTACATGTCTAACAGCTAGATGTTCTTCAAGAGGATCGCCGCTGCACTCAGACTGAACATTGGACCGATCTTCACCAGAGATGAGAGCAGCGGCTACACTGCCTGCATCAACGTGACTGTCCCAGGAGATCTACACATGTCGCATCCCATTCAGCTTACATTCGAGGGAGAAGTGATGTCGAGCCATACACCGCCGTCGAGAGCCCATCCAAGGCGGCTATCAAGTTTCCATGCACACACAAGCATGTTCAAATTGACGACCTAAACCGTTAAGTCGTGATGGATCAAAGACAGAAGCTTGCTGTGGCCGAGTCATTCCAGATGCTGCACCAGGAAGCAGCACAAGCGGCGATTGTTGCCGTGAACAAGGACCGGCAGGCACATGAGACCCTACTCGGCAGCACAGTCAGCATCAGCAAAGCCACGAAGCGCTGCTCCAACACCACGACATACTTCAGCACGCCCACAATGACCTCCTACAGCAAAACGCCAGGCTTCATTTAGACAACGAAAATCCTGTGTGGGCCTCCTACAGCAAAACGCAGGGCTTCGTCTAGACAACGAAAATCCTGTGCGCCAGCACAGCCTTCTCCAGCAAAGCCACAACGCAGTCCAGCAAGATCACTGCCTGCTCCAGTACGGTACACAATTCTGTATGACCGTTACGGCGACGCTATCGACCAGACCAGGTTACGAGTTTCTGAGTCAAATTTGGTTGGACTGTTGCCGATTAACCACGGGAGGATCTACGATGCCAGTGGTGACTACATCATCGTGTCCGTCTAAGCGGGTAGCTGTCCGCCGATATCCGTAAAAACAAGCTCGCCTCCTCTCTCACCAGGTTCAGCCCCCACCGAAGGGAGACAGAGCGTGCTCTGCTCCTGAACTGCTACTAGGCATGCCTGCTTTGTATCCTTCATCGATGTGCTTCACTAATTACTCTTTGATGTTCACAGGAAGTGTGCCACATAGAAGGAAGGAAGGAAGGACAACGTCTATACTTAACAGCTGCCCTCCATCTATCAGCTAGGATAAGACGCCATGCATATGCCCAGGGTACCAGCCAAACATAACTCCCGCAAGCTATGATCTGTAGAGCTGCCCTGTTTTTTGTTTTGCTGATATGAGAGGTTAGATCTGTTTGAAAGTTTGGCTAGGGTCGGTCCCTGATGAACTTCGGGATTGTATTCAGAAGGATTGTAACAACACTATTATCTGATTAATACAATCCTTCTGAATACAATCCTTTACCCCCGCACAAAAAAATCTGTTTAAAGATTTTCTGAGAGCCAATCAATAGCTGAAACTTTGTAGAAGGGCCATTTAGGACAAATTACCTAATAACTCCAACGAACTGACTATCAACAACAGATACGAAAGACACGTTTAAAAGCTACATACAACCTCCGATCCATATTAATGGACTCAACTTTATCTAGATACGGATGTATCTAGTTAAGTGTTTAGACTAGATGCATCCGTATCTAGACAATGTTGAGACCATTAATATGGATTGGAGGGAGTACATGTTTTGACTACCTGCTCTCCGTGCCACACTAACAGGACGCGTCAATGCCATGCGGCCACTGTGCCTTCAACACGGCCCATAACCAACCCTGACCAATACCCACGGGAAGAAATACAACACGGCCCATAACCAACCCTGACCAATACCCACGGACGGGCGCGGCAAAGCGCGCCAAAACCTTCTAGTTTATTCAAATCCAACCACCTCGAAATTGAAGGGCAGGGCGGATCTCCACATGGTGATGAGAACTATCAAACCCTGAAGTGATGGCTTCTTTGTCCTTCTTCCTCTGACCCTCTTCCTTTGATTTGCACCTCTGATGTCGATCTGCAGTAAGAGTTTTGAAAAGTAGTTTTCCGACAAAAAATCTTCGTCGCATATGGGCTTTTCCTAGTGTTTATTCTTCCCTCCATATTTTGTTATGCCAGCGCTTGTAAATGATCTAACAATGTTTGATTAATAAAGGTTGCTATTCACGGTAAAAAAAACTGTTTATACAGATGAAAAATAATATGATAGCGTTGTACGTGACACACGTGAGCCTCGTGGAGTGCTGGGCCGCGAGCGATTCTACGGTACGAATTGCTCAGTCGGCACGGAGCAATTTCTCTTTTTCGTTCTGGGTTACTTTGGGGTCTGATGTCTACGCACGCTTCTATTCTTGTAGACAGTGTTGGGGCTTCAAGTGCAGAGGTTTGTAGAACAGCAGCAAGTTTCCCTTAAGTGAATAACCCAAGATATATCGAACTCAGAGAGATAGAGGTCAAAGATATCCCTCTCAAGCAACCCTGCAATTAAGATACAAGAAGTCTCTTGTGTCCCCAACACATCCAATACACTTGTCAGGTGTATAGGTGCACTAGTTCGGCGAAGAGATATTAAAATACAAGTGATATGGATGATTATAAGTGGTAATTGCAATCTGAAATAAAAATGGCAGCGAGCAAACATGTAGCAGAACTGGTTGTAAACGGTGTTTCAATGCTTGGAAACAAGGCCTAGGGATCGTACTTTCACTAGTGGACACTCTCAACAATAATAATATAATTGAATACATATATACTTCCTCTTCACTCTGCTACCCCGAACTACTCTCCCGTTGGATAACGAACACCAATCCACTGCGTAGGGCTGTAAAAGCACGCCTCAAGTCTGTATTCCACCTCTGGGGCACCCCACGCTGTCACTATGAGCGCCCCAAATTAGTACTAAACAAACGCCACAATATCATAGAGACATCCAACACAAAGAACAACTCATGGCAAGTATTCGCATAAACTTTAATCCAAAGAGTCACACACGGTGCGCACACTGTCAACTTCGCACTGTGGGACAAAGGTGACTCCGGAGTTTACATTAATAAAACCACTTGAGTAGCATATTCATAAGATTAAGAAGAGTAACATCTATGGATTCAACTAGATTACAAAGCTCATGATCACATAAAGATCACACCATGGGAGAGAGAGATAAACCACATAGCTACCGTACGAGCCCTCAGCCCGAGGGAAACTACTCCCTCCTCATCATGGGAGGCAGCAACGGCGATGATGGAGGCGGTGGCGTCGATGGAGATGCTCCGGGGGCACTTCCTCTCCCGGCAGGGTGCCGGAACAGAGACTTCTGTCCCCGAATTAGGGTTTCGGATGGCGGCGGAGCTGCGGAGCTTTTCTGGAGAAATCGTCCTCGTCCTTAGGGTTTTCCAGACGGGAGGAATAAATAGGCGAAAGGGCGGCGGCAGCGGGCACCCGAGGGGCCCACACCACCCTCGGCGCGGCAGCACTGTAGCTGGCGCCGAACCCTGGTGTGGCCGCCTCGTGGCTCAGCTCCGTCTCCCCTTTGGACTCCGTGGACGTGTCGGTGAAATAGGGACCTCCGTTGATTTTCGTCCAATTCCGAGAATATTTCCTTAATAGCTTTTCTGAAATACAAAAACAGCAGAAAACAGGAACTGGCACTGTGGCATCTTGTTAATAGGTTAGTCTCAGAAAATGTATAAAAATGATATGAAGTGTATATAAAACATGTAACAATTGGTATAATATCAGCATGGAACATCAAAAATTATAGATACGTTTGAGACGTATCAAGCATCCCCAAGCTTAGTTCCTACTCGTCCTCGAGTAGGTAAACGATAAAACAAAATAATTTTTTAAGTGACATGCTACCATCATAATCTTGATCAAATAGTATTGTAAGCACATGTAAGTGAATTAAGTGATCCAAGTCAATGGTCTATAATTTGCTACCAAATAGATAATGAGTAAACACTGAATCATACAAGCAAAACTTTTTCATGAATAGTACTTTGGAGACATTGCATCCAGAGGTTTACATAAGAGTTAACTCAAAAAGCAATAGATTCTAGTAAAAGGTATTTAACCAACACAAAGGAAGATTTAAGTTTCAGCATTTGCTTCAACTTCAACATATTTATCTCATGGATATTGTCAATACAAAGCAATATAATAAATCCAATATATAGCATATAACAATTGTTGTACCAAAGTTGACACTAGTGTTTGCTTGTGGAAGATAGAAAGAAGTAGGAAAACTGACTCAACATAAAAGTAAAAGAAAGGCCCTTCGCAGAGGGAAGCAGGGATTAAATCATGTGCTAGAGCTTTTTAGGTTTTGAAATCATATAGAGAGTAAAAATTAAGTTTTGAGGTGTATGTTAATTGTCAACGAATCACTAGTGGAAAGTACAATATGACCCTGGCCAAACAGACTTTTAAGAGCGGCTCCCATGAAGGACGTTATTTTTACCAGCAAGGCAGATCATCCCTCTTTTTCTTTTGTTTACACATGCTGATGTTTCCCTGAGTATTCAGTTGACAAAATATGAAGAGATTAAGCGGTTAAAGTTGTAATTAATTGGGACTGGGCACCCCGTTGCCAGCTCTTTTTGCAAAATTAGTAGATAAGCGGATGTATATGCCGCTAGTCTGAAGGTAAAGTCTGCTTGACAAGTGAATAAAGATATCCACCACGTCCTCATGAGCTTGGTAAACATTGACACAAAAAGGAGTAGTAACAATTTTGAATAGTTTAAAGGTAGCACATGAAAAATTTACTTGGAGTGGTAAGGAAATACCACATATAGGTAGTTATGGTGGACACAGATGGCATGGATTTTGGCTCAAGGATTTGGATGCACGAGAAGCATTCCCTCTCAGTACAGAGTTTAGGCTAGCAAGCTTATTTAAGCAAACAAGATGTCAACCGGTACACCAAGTTTTATATGACAACATATTGCAAAGATTATAAGACTCCATACCGTCTTCCTTGTTAACCAAACCCTTTTATTAGAAAATATCTAGACCTTAGAGATACCACCCATGCAAACCAAATTTCAACAAGCTTTACGGTAGTTCTTCACTAATGGGCTTAACTTACATGATGCAAAAATTTAATCATGACCTACTTGTTAACTCAAAACAATTGACAAGTATCAAATTATCCATATTAGTGATCTACAAGAGTATGCAAGTCGTTTCCATTATACCATTTACCATATGCAACATTTTATGTTCCAACCAAACACCAATCAATTTATTTCAATAACTCTCCAAAAAGTATAAGTGAAATAAGAGAGTACTTTCTTTAAAAGAACTAATAGATCTGACAAGAGATACATGAAAACAAGAGCTAAAAGCTTAACAGCGCTAGATATGAATACTCAACAAGTATAAGTGAAGAATAGGAGTATTCTAATGAAAAAGCGGAGCGTGTCTCTCTCCCAATTAAGAATGCTAGGATCCAATCAAGTTGATATCAGAAAATAAAAATAACATACTGAAAATAAAAGCATACAGACGCTCCAAGAACAGCACATATGATGTGAAAGAATTAAAATATAGTTTCACTAGAGATGACCTGATAATTTTGACGATGAAGAAGGGGATGCCTTGGGCATCCCAAGCTTAGACGTTGAGTCTTCTTGAAATATGCTGGGGAGATCCATGGGAGCCTCCCCAAGCTTAAGCTCTTCACTTTTCAGCATCCTATTATATCACTCTTCCTCTTGACCCTTGAAAACTTCGCCACACCAAACTCAAAGTAAATCTCGTTAGAAGTTTAGTGCATCAATCAAAAACTCACATGTTCTGTAAGGACGCAATATGACCGTTACTTTAAACATTAACTACGGCCACTGATGTTATGTGAAGCTCTTCCAAAAGAATTCCACCCAACACTAGTAAAAGAGAGAATGCAAAATAAAGACATAATCTGTCTAAAACAGAACAGTCCGCAAAGACGAATTTTTTCGAGGCACTTACGTTGCTCAGATCGAATTTTTTTGAACTAACGAAAGATGCGTACATAAATTGGCATTACGCACAAAAAATTGCAGATTAAAATCACATTTCTATGAATTTATAATTTTCGTACAGTGAACAGAAAAAATCTGTTTCTGCGCAGCAATCAAAATCTAGCACCATCTTATCATTAGAGACTCTTCTTGGCACAACAATATGAAAAAAGTAAATATACAAAGGAGTTGCTACAGAAGTAAACAAACACCTTGACTCAATAAAAAGAAAATTGCAGAAGATAAAACAACATGGGTTGTCTCCCAGAAGCGCTTTTAACTAGGCATACCAATTTTAATGATGCCCTCATAGGAATAAGAGTTGAATATAAGAGAGCATCAAGAAGCAAATATCAAACACATTTAAGTCTGACCCACTTCCTATGCAAAGGAATCTTGTAAGAAAATAAATCAATGAATCACAAAGTGACTAGCATAGGAAGGCAAAACAAGTGGAACATCAAAACTTTCAACATAAAGAGAGGAGACTCTATATTATTGTGATATATGAATCTATGTCTCCCTCTCTCATAATGACCAGTAGGTCTCAAAGCAAGCAGAAAATAAAGGCAACACAAGATAAAGCTCAAAACTTTCATCATAAAGAGAGGAAATTTAATAACATCAAGATTTCTATGACCATATTTTCCTCTCACAAAATAATTTTCAGTAGCATCATGAACAAAATTAACAATGTAGGTATCACATAAAGCATTCTTATCATGATCCACATGCATAAAAGTATCATTACTCTCCACATAAGCATAATCAATTTCATTAGTAATAGTGGGAGTAAAACTATCACAACCATAATTGTAATCATCATAAATTGCAGGCATAGTATAATCATAATAAACTTTATCCTCCATAGTAGGTGGCACCAAAATACCACTATCATTATAATCATCATAAATTGGAGGCAAAGTATCATCAAAGAAAATTTTCTCCTCGAAACTTGGGGGTCTAAAAATATCATATTCATCAAAACCAGCTTCCCCAAGCTTAGACTTTTCCATAGCATTAGCAATAATGGTGTTCAAAGAATTCATACTAATAACATTGCTACCACCATGCTGATAACCCCCAAGAGCAGGGGATCACTGTAGCATCTCTCAATGTGGAAGTAGGGTGTCGATCCGCAGGAGTAAGAAGGAAAATTTATCTATTCCCTACAACTAAAGTGTCACAAGTTTTAGTTGATTATGCACTAAACAAGTTTAAAGAACAAGATGGTTGATTTAATGGATGGAAGTTTAACGTAACAAAACAAGAATGTAAAAGTGTCCCAATCCTCTTCAATGCAAGAGGACAAGATTATCATGTTATAGATAAAAAAGTACACATAATTGTCATGCTTTAATGGTAAACTTCTATGACGGCTACATGTCCTAAAACACATAGTTGAAAGAAGTACTCATTTGTGTTGCTAGGTCACCCTCGTAAGGCTAGCGTGGTTGCTGTCACTCCCACATCATACTCTTCCTTTTTACCCCCAGATAAAGGATGTTGGGCTGTATTTCACATGCCACTCAATACATATGCCGTTGTCACATCGGCCATCCCGTACCTACATACATCATACTTCATAATGGACAATATTCTAAACACTAGTGCAATGATTCATATTTCGTGTGCATGACCACATCTCTCTCATCTATCCACACTTGGTGGTGTCAATCACCTCATGACAAGGATAAACAAGGCATTATGCATAAATCAAACCATCACATGTATCATAGAATATCTCCAAAGTATGACAAACCATAGAAATCCCAACATGACGGTAAATGCATAACATAATATCATCTCATACCACAATATCCACCATAGGAATTACAAAGATAGTTCCATAATCATGCAAGGCACATCATATGGACTTCAAAAATGATCATACATAGAGAGATTGGATCAAGTTACCACCACAAACCCAAAGTACAAGGGGTGGACTACTCCCCCTTCATCATGGAGACGGTGGAGAAGTCGTTGGAGAAGATGGAGACCACCCGGCAGCGCCCCGCCGGAGTTTTCCCCCTCCAATCTGCAACTCCAGGTCTCTGTTTCGTGGTTTCTGTGTTTCGGCGGCACTTCCTCGCGAAACACCTCGGGGGACTATTTTTATTGACGTTTTTAGGTCAAGACGAAGCCACGGAGATGAAAACGGACGGCATCGGAGCCACGAGGAATAAAAGAGGTGGTCCCACATGGCCAAGAAATCTGGCCACGTGGGACCATCTATTTTCTTCCTCTGACTTCCTTTTTCGCGGATCCTTGGCTCGTACGTCTTCTTATTTCCAAATATTGGGTTCCATCAAATATTAGGTCATTTGGACGTCGTTTGGTCCCTGAAAGTCAAAAATATGGAAAAAGGGGTTTTCTGGTTCTGCAGGGTTAATTCCAAATAAATGGGAAAACTGTGAATTATCCCTAAAATCATTATAAAACATAAATATAACTCATATATGATGCAAATAAGTTGGAATATCAAGTAATAAAATGTAAAGTTCATGTATGCAGAGAAATCGTACTTAGGGTTTTCCAGACGGGAGGAATAAATAGGCGAAAGGGCGGCGTCAGCGGGCACCCGAGGGGCCCACACCACACCTCGGCGCGGCAGCACTTTAGCTGGCGCCGAGCCCTGGTGTGGCCGCCTCGTGGCTCTCGTCTCTCCTTTGGACTCCGTGGACGTGTCGGTGAAATAGGGACCTCCGTTGATTTTCGTCCAATTCCGAGAATATTTCCTTAATAGCTTTTCTGAAATATAAAAACAGCAGAAAACAGGAACTGACACTGTGGCATCTTGTTAATAGTTTAGTCCCAGAAAATGTATAAAAATGATATGAAGTGTATATAAAACATGTAACAATTGGTATAATATCAGCATGGAACATCAAAATTTATAGATACATTTGAGACGTATCAGGGTCTAGTCAGATTTCATATGAGAAAGCCCACCGAGAAATTGCGGTGTCGCTGGCGAATGAGAGAGCCGCGTCGTCCAATGCTCTTGTCACTTGCGTGATACTGAGTTCACACATGCATGATCGGATCCCCAAATTGATGTATTATCTCTTGCGCAAGCATGACAATGTCGTTCTTGCAGATTCACCACAGTTAGAATATGCGGGAGGATTCCCTTTCTGTTAGATTTATGTTCGATCCCGGATGAGTTGGCACCGAGAGGAAAAGATGAAAAGGGAGGATAACTAGGCCTACCACGTAATAAAGGGTTAGCCTGTGTATGAAGTATGAACCTGTGTGAATTAATCAATTTTCATTCTATTTTACAAAATTATTTATACCGATGAAAAAATACGATACGTTGTACTCCCTCCGTTCCAAATTAGATGACTTCTCTTTGTCCACATGCACATGTATCTATATTTGTAACATGTTTAGATACATCACATGTCAAGAAAGGGAAGTCATCTAATTTGGAGCAGAGGGAGTAGATGACACATGTACGTGGGCCTTGTGGGTTCTGAGCCGCTAGTGATTCTGCGGCACGGAGCAATTTTCTAATTGGACCGCTCCTTTTCTCGTTCTGGGGAGATGTTGTATGTCGCCTTCAGGTGACGCTTCCGCGTCCCGTCGCGTGAAGGGAGCTCCTTCATGGGCCGAATTTGGAGCGGCCCAATATAAAAGGTACAGTTTTCTATATTCGTTTTTTCTTCTGTTTTCAAATCTGAAAATTATAAATTTGAAAATCTTAAAACCTAAACAAAAATCAAATATGAATAGTTTTGAATATAAACAATTTTTAAATTAGAACAATTTTCAAATTTGAACAAAATTCAAATTTGAACAGATTTTAATTTGAACAGATTTCAAATCGAAACAATTTTTGAAATCTGAACAATTTCTAAATTTGAACAATTTTCAAGTTTGAACAAATTTCAAGTCGGAATAATTTTTAATTTGAACAGATTTCAAAATCGGAACAATTTTCAAAATCTGAACAAATTTTCCAAATTTGAACAATTTTTGAATTTGAACAAATTTTAAGTCGGAACAACTTTTAATTTGAACAGATTTCAAATCGGAACAATTTTGGAAATCTGAACAAATTTCAAATTGAAACAATTTATAAATTTGAACAAATTTCGAACCTGAACAAATTTAAATTTGGACAAATTTCAAAATCCAATTTTTTTTCAAAATTTGACTTTTTTTCGAATTTTATTTTTTCGAAAAAAATGAAAAACAGAAGAAAAAGAAAAAGAAAAACGGAAACAGAAAACGAAAACGAAAAAAAACAGAGAAGAAAAGGAAATAAAAAATCTCCTGATGGGCCGGGCCATCCGCGCTGACGCGTGCGTCCCTTCAGGCGACGTACGCCTGAAGCGTTGCCTGAGGGCGATGTATAGGATTTTCCCTCGTTTTGGGTTACTCTGGAGTCTGGAGGCCAGTCAGATTTCATACGAATGGCCTGTTAGCTGAGGAAGGCCCAGTCGGACCTTGTATAGATTGGCTTCTGGGTAGGGTATAACTAGGAAGAGGGTACCCTTCCGGAAGGGAACTCCTCGCTGCACATGGCGCCACGTGGCCCAACCTCGAGGCAGCGAATTTGGAGACGGCAACCCCTGGGCGCATGCTGGTCCCATCGCGCGTACGTGCTGGTGGTCTGAAGCCCCACGTCTGGTGCCTTTGCGTCGCGCATACGTGCTAGTGCCTTCGCGTCCGCGCGTTGTACGTCCGCTCGCTAGCGGCGTACACGAAGCCTGTTGTTTTTTCCCCTTTGCGAACGCGTACGAGAGCAGGAGAGTGATCGATTCAAACAAAACTGAGATGTACAAAACAAAGATGCATAAACTATACAGAAAGTACAGAACACGCACAAAGACAAGAACAACGAGTACAAACATAGAAAAACGGTGTATATTACGGCTCGGTTGCGCATATTTGTCGTTACGCGCATTGGTCGTTCCGTGTGATACGGCTCGGCTTCGCCTCGGCGGCTCTGCTTCGTAGAGCTCTATACGTCTATGGTGTACATCTACATAGACATATGTTGTACAACTATAGAAACACATGTTGTACAACTAACATGTTGTACAACTACACAGATACAAGTTCTACAATTAACAAGTTATACAACTAAAGAGACACAGGTTGTACAACTATATAGACACAGGTTGTACAACTACGCATACACAGTTTGTACAGACACATGTTGTACAACTACAGACACAGGTTGTACAACTATACATAACCGGGAGTACAAAAAAAAAAGTTCGTCGGAACATATCAACATGGGATCTAGTTTTGAAAATCTCGACGCGAGGAGGTGAAAACGGTTCGTAATTTGGATAAACGGTTCTCAAGATATTTCGTTTTTAAAATTCGGATTTGAAAAATAAAAGGCAAAAAGGGAAAACTGTATGCCCACATACGTGCATCCCTCTCTTTCTCTCTCATACTCCCCAATTTCAATCGAATTGTGACACATGGCAGACATGCAGACAACCAAAATTGGATCATGTGAGGAGAAATCGACACTTGTCACAATAAAAACGATGGTGGGGCAAAGGGAACCTTTTTTCTAGCGGTTTTGCTATATCTCAGCTAGCTGAGATTTAACTTAGGTCTCAGTCACCTCCTCCACCCTCCGATGCGCCTCGCGATTCGTGCAGCTCTTCTTCCTCCTCCCACCTTCTTCTTCCTCGCGACGGACGAGTCGGCGGCGGGCGGGCGACGCGGCTGACCGCGGCGGTCGACGGCGACAACGAGACTGGAGCGACCCGGAACCGCTGGAGACGCGGCTGACCGCGGCGGAGGCGGTGGAGGCGAGCAAGTAACTTAACTTGGGGGGGGGGGTGGGGGTGCCGGGGCCGGAGAAGACTCGACCGACGGTGGGGGGAGGGGGGTTTAGAGGGAAGCTCGGGCGGCGGCGGATCAGCGGTGGGCCGCGGTTGTAGGAGGGCGGGGCGCCGGGCGCGGGTGGCGGCAGCAGGCGGCATGGCCGGCGGTACGTGGCGGCGGGGGGTCGCCGGAGTTGAGGAAGGAGAGGTGACATCACCTGACTAACACTTAAGTTAAGTCTGAGTCCTAGACACACCCTTTTTCTAGTGCTTGCCTTTGCCTTCTTCCCTGATTCGATTCAGTTGCTCTGAGAAAATATTCTCGATTTCCGTCCTCTTCTCTCCTCCTCAGTCCTCCACCACTCCGTTGGATCACCTGAGTCGGCCATGCGGCTAGCCCCCAAGGTCGTCGTCCTCGTCCGTGACGCGGCGGGCTACGGCGCCGCCCTCGCCGACGCGCTCCGGCCGCCGCCGGGGCTCACGAGGTTCCGTTGCCCCCAAAACCCTAACCCAAACCGTCCGAAACCACGCACCTTCCGTCAGCTGACCCTTCATCGGTGGATGACCTTGCAGGGTTTCCTCACCCTTCGAGCTCCCCCTCGCCAAGTACGGCCTCAGCGACGAGAAGGCCTCCGGCGAGCTCGTAAGCTTCTCCGACTCCAGTGGCTCTCCTCAGGTAAGCTGGTTTTCTCGCCAATCTGGTAGATCTAGATCCAATTCGTTTGGTGCAAATCAACACGTAGTATATGAACCAAAGGGAATACGTTTTTTTTGTTTAAATAAACAATTGGTGGGAGACGAGTCATTCCCTTTTAAACTGTTTACAGTTAGGTATTCCAGGGCAAGGTCAGTTCAACTGAAAGATGTGTGCGGGAATAAGGAAAGTGTGTTAATTGTCTATTTGCAAGTTATTGAACTGTTGAGCTATGTGTAGCTTAGTTGTATGAGCCAGGTTCAGAAACTTAGAAAGATGTATCAGCTAAACTGCTGAGTGCAGTTTGGAGGCAGGGAATACTTGGTTGCTGAGAAAGTGAAAGTATAGTTTATGAACATGAGATTGTAGCCAAGCGTTTGAAGTGGAGTGTCGTCACGGTTTTGGTCCAACATCTGCCTTGATTGCTGCGACCTTGCATTTCGTCCAGATATATGTTTAGCATGGTGTTTACGTATACTCTCCCTGACCATCTCCTTATTTCCATGAGTTCACTTGACACATCAGTCCAATTTATGATTTAGCACAGAGCTCTGTTTTCATGGATGCAATGCTCTAAATTAGCTTATCGTGTTTGACTATTAATAAAATTCATGCTAATTATAGAACATCTTGAGACATTCCATTGCAACGGAAAAGGAAAATGCCTTTTATACTCACTTTTGATCATTTGCTAATGAATAACTGAATATAGTTTTGGTGACATGGGACATAGTTCCTTAGTGCTGTAGTCGAACTACAAAATACTTTAAAACAACTGCACTTCTTTATGGATGCCACATCCAAGCTATATTCAAGCCTGTTATTTTTTTTGGCAGGTGTCTTTATTTGTTCTGCCAGACTATAAGCCACCTGTTGCTGCATGTGCTATGAATGAGATCTTAGCATTGATTTCTTCTGAAGCTCCCTCTGTCGAACCTGTTCTAATTGTCCCATTCATCACAAGACCATCGAGTTACTACCATGGAGTGGTTCGTGCGACAAAAACTGGACAGTTAACTACACTTCATGCTGCTGAAATAGGGGCATCAACTGAGTTTACCCGCTCGCTGGTTGACGGAACTGCTAAACCTCCTCCATCTTTACTAATACGTAGTGAACCAATAATATGCTTGCTGGAAATGGTGCGCGTGTTGAAGATACCCACGGCCCTTCTTGTCACATCAGGTGGAGAGCGGCATAGCAGAAGCTCTTCAGATTCTGACCTTGAGGTACAGTTTTCCTTTCCTTTTACCCCTTTTGTCTTTTCTCATTATCTTCTGTTCTGCTTAAGTTTCTCAAAACTAATGGTACATGATACAGAATAATTTTAACAGGAAATTGTTATAGTAATTTTCGTGACAAACTCGAAACGAATTTCTTACAAACAATTCTGTTAAGCTTAACATGTGGCCTGGTAGCTTGAAGGTATAATTAATGTTGAAACCGACTGAACGATATAGTGTATACTGAGATGCTGAGGGTAGGAAAATTCCTGGTGTCGTGTTCTTTCCAAATAGAAAGGAAGTGCATGACCATGTTTGTGGATGGTAGCTAATGGTTTGTGTCTTTGGTTATACACAACCACCCATACAGAAAGTTATATACCAAAAAAAAACTGTAGTTTACTGTCGAAGAACACATGAGTTTGGGCAATTCTATCTGGTATGTTACTGTGTTACATGTGTTTGTTTGTGCTACCCTGGACATGCTTTTATACAAGTTGTCGCATCGACAATATCTTTACGAATTCTAGTGCATGCCTGCTCACCTCACCTCTCTGCCTAATTACTTCCAGGTGCTGCAGTGCGTGGGAGATCACTTAGCCAGGCACATCAACTTGGAGTTCTCCAAAGAAACTGTCATTGAGATGGGAGTTGAGAAATTGCGAAGCATTCAAGAACCCTGGCGGGAACTGTATATGTGACGATCCTAGAACCCTACTGGCTCCCCCTGCCCTTATCGATAGGCCTCTTCACATGTTAGATTGGGATGTATTTTGTGTGTGGTGCTCTGGAGCTGGAATGATTAATGATGTGACTTGCGCAAGTATCTGTAGTATCTAATATGAGCCACATTTTATTTCCGATCCGCAGGATCTGGTGTGCTAAGAACTGTAATGTCACGAATGTCCGTGCTTCATGGTGTCTCGGATTTTGTATCCGGTCCAAAATTTTCTGCTATGGTGGAACAATGCGACCTGGAAGGCGTGATCGTGATATTGAATTTTAAGAAACTTTTGGGAGAAGAGGTGAAATCTAATTTTGAAAGAACCAGGCTGCCGTGGTGAAACAGTACGGACCCCGATTGTCCCATTTTCATTTTCCTCTGCTAATAAATAGGAAGTGTGGCACGGGTTTTATACAAGAGTTTGGATGAGATAGGACAATCCGGAACTTCCACACTCCCTCTTGAGGCCCCCGTTGAGAGTCCTGAGAAAGCTTCTCCGGTCTGATTCTTCTCCAGTCTGATTCCCTATCTTCTCAGGCGGCTGATGCTGGCTGGAGCAGAGACCGGAGAGGTGTGCACGGCGTCCTGCAAATAGGGTTAGGTCTATGTTTTGCTGTGTCTAGCTCAGTGCTGTCAGGACAATCCGGAACTTCCACACTCCCTCTTGAGGCCCCCGTTGAGAGTCCTGAGAAAGCTTCTCCAATCTGATTCTTCTCCAGTCTGATTCCCTATCTTCTCAGGCGGCTGATGCTGGCTGGAGCAGAGACCGGAGAGGTGTGCACGGCGTCCTGCAAATAGGGTTAGGTCTATGTTTTGCTGTGTCTAGCTCAGTGCTGTCTGAGGGTAGGGTAGGTTCCTGGATCTTGGCGACCAGATTCATTGGGCTTCCTCTGTTGCACTGTGCTTCGATGGTGGCAGACGGTTAGGCAAGTGAGACCGAGGGAATCACACATCCCTCATAACAAGGCCTGCATCGAAGCTTTGGAGCTGGGTTTCTTGGGCCAAGCCTGCATTTGTGTGGCTGTTCTTCTGGCTGTGGAGCTCTCATGGGAGGAGTCAAAGGCGACGACAACGAAAGCACCAGGCGGCAAATAAGGTCCGATCTCTGGTTTTCTACTGCTGCAAATCTCTTTCTCACTTTTTAACCAAAAATGATCAAACGGTAGCTCACTGTTCTTAGTGGCTTTGTCTTATCATGTGATCTCCGGGGGTAGAGTAGCGGAGGAGGAGAAATCAAGGGAAGAGTAAGCGGGGGGGGGGGGGGGGGGGGGGGGGACTCACCGATGAGTTTGACCGCGATAAGGCGAGGTTGATTGGACTTTCAGTGTGCTCAAAGGGATGCCTAATTGGGACGCATACGTCTTGTCATACCTTAGCATTGCCGACAACCATTAACTTAGCAAAGTCGAGCTCCTCTAGCCCTAGTGGCGTCCAACCGTCCACACCGAGATCACCAAGCTTAACCAAAAGGTTGAGGACTTGACGCACGTCCAAACGAATCACCGATGTGAAGTCAAGGGACACCGACATGAAGTGGGCCCAGGCTGGGGTCTTCTATGGTGGTGTTGAGGTGGTACTTCGGGTGTGTGAACTTGACACATCATTGGCAGCGCGTGGGAGATGGTCGTGGTAGGTTTGCACCACGTTAGGCCTTACATGTGGGCATGACCTATCGGATTTGGTGTTAAGTGGGACAAACTTGTATATTTGGGTCATGTGTTGAAGATTACTAGATTACCTCAAAGATGTGATTTTGCATTGAAATGCCTGAAAATTATGATAAACTCAACTGCACAAAAGTGATGATACTGTGTTTGGTTTACTACCGAGCTTGAGTTTGAAAACAGAGTTGAAGATTCAAAAACTCAACCTGTATCCCAAATAGCTAAACAACTTCTTCTCTCTAAACTCGTGTTTGCTTATACTAGTTGACTTGCACGTGCAACGCACGTCTCATAATTTATTTGATATAAATTTGGATACGTTCTACTGGTAACAAACCATCATGTTGATATAATCTAACATTTGTTCGTTCGCTTGTGAAGCCCATGTGAATTACACAAAAAATAACATAATAATCGTTGAATTTAATAAATAAATTTAATACAGACAAATACGCACAAGTTTAGAAAAGTCTGCAGAGCAGTCGCAATGCGTGTATTTTTTTCGAGACGTGGTATAAAGACAAGCGCTTAGATAAACATGCACACAACTCAACTGTATGAACACATGCACGCACAATCTACCCCTATGAGAACATCCGATATTCTGAGTCGGTGGGGCGAGTTTTAAGATTGATTAAGTCACACATGCACCTCGTTGTCGACGGGACGTCGCTTCCCACTGAAAAATATTACGACCAAATGAGAACTATTAGTGTCAAACCTAGGGTTTGAACTGGAATGGCCTGAGGTATAACCACCTTTCTAACCATCTTATCACATGAATGTTCTCAATATCTAATAGGGTTTATCTAATTAATTTTCCCTATATATTTTGCCAAGTCCTCTTAAATACAATTATACGTAGTACTACATCCGCAATGCATTGTATCTACCTGTGGGTCCGGTCATGAATTAAAAATATACGAAGCTATGCTCTTTCTCTTGTGAGCTCACCAAGCATAGCATGTCTCTATCCTCTCCGGCAGGAAATAATAGATGTGGGGTAGTATCATATCAAAAAAAAAAAACCCACATAGCCGCTCATGGAGGTAGGGGGAAATAGATGTGGGCCGGTAGGATTAGAAGGGGAAGGTAGGGAGGAATTGGAAAATTATACACCGGAGAGTACGGATATGAAAAAGGAAATAGAAAGGTATGGTCATGGAGATGGCTCAATTCATGACGGGAGCAACAGACCACGACCTTGCCATGAAAGAGCTTAGCACGGTCGCCAGCTACTCGGCCAGTCGGCCTGTCCGCTTCTACGCCTGAGCGGCTCAGCCCAGCCTCTCCATGGACTTTCTCCTCTAGGATTGGCCACCAGCCTGCGTCATCCGGCTCGACGATCGATCTGGGATTGCTTGAGCCATCAGCCTCTTGCAGAGCAGTGTGCCAAGCACGGAGATTAGCCCGCCGACCCTGTCCGACCTGAGCCAGTACGGGTTCGAGCAGCACGCAGCCCGGCACCGCAGTGGCCATGCTGCAGTGTGCTGACGCCGCGACAGGCGGACGTCCAGATCTGCAACGACTCGCGGTGGCTGCCCACGGATAGCCGGCGATCTGATCCTTCCTTCTGCGTGGAACCAGTAGGCCAAGTACGAACCGTTCGATTCTCTCACCGAGGACGCCATGGGCATCCACGACGGCGTCCCAGCGCGGGCGAATCGACCGGCGACCTCGGTTTGGCGTTCACGTGCAGCAGCGCTCGTTCCTCTCTTCCGTTCGATCGTTCCTCTCTTCTACCTTGACGCAGTTAACGATGGAGGAGAGAGAAATAATTGTAATTTCTTTTAGCGATGGCAATCCGTGTAATTTAGAGAGGAGAAATAGAAGAACGAACAGGTACGGTGCAATTTGGTCGTATTATGTAATTTGGTGTGAGGGCAAAACGGTCCAAAACGGACAATGTTGAGTTGTCAAACATTGGGACGATCTGAGACGTTTGATCGGATATTGAAGGGGTCAGATTTAAAGTATCCCAACAAGACAAGTTTGCTCTTTTAATAGTAGTATAGACATACAATCTAGTATTGCCTAATGGCTGAAAAGATTTTATTTGAGAGATTATTGGCTGAAAAGTTACGGGCTCGGAAAAGTTAAACGAAACCTGCGTGAGCCTACTCGCAAACGCTATCGCAGATCTCCACGCAGCTGCGAACGGCGGATTCTGCTCCGTGGCCCGCCTATGGTACGTTAGAGAAACTGAGATCCCAACAATGGCGACGGCGCCGTGTGTAGTCGTGTGCTGCTGACTTCTGACATGCCGCGGGCTTCCCCACCGCCGCCGCCGCCACTTCCTCCGTCTCTGACATCTCCCATGGCCTCCTCTCAACCCATGCCGACCTCCTCCGCGGCGCTTCTCGCGCACCTCGCCGCCGCCCTCTCCACCCCTAACGGGTTCCTCCACCCCTCCCTGCCGCATCTCCCTGCTCTCCTCGCCCCGTCGCTCCCCCAGATGCTCGACGTCCCGCTCCCGGTCCGCCTCGCCGCTGCGGCCGTCCGCGCGGCGGCGCCCTGCCGCCACCTTCTCGGCCTTTCCCTCCCCATCCTCTTCCGCCTCCACTCCCTCTCCCCTCCCCCGCTCCGCCCCCTCTTCGACCGCCCCTTCGGCTCTCTCCTCACCCACCTGACCCGCCTTGCCCTCACCCCGCTCATCCTCCGCCTCTTCGCCCACATGCACCTCCACTCCCCGCCCGCCCCCACGGGCGCCACCTACAACGCCCTCATCCGCTCCCTCTGCCGCAGAGCCGACCTCGGCCGCGCCCTCCGCTACCTCAGCCTCATGGTCCGCTCTGGCTTTCGCCCCGACGCCTACACGTGCAACTCCTTGATCGTTGGCTACTCTCGCACTCGCCAGGCGAACGCTGCTCGCGACCTGTTCGACAAAATGCCTCTCAGAGGATTTCCACATGACGTGGTATCTTATGCTGCAATGATGAGGGGTTATGTGAGGTGGGGATGATTGATGATGCGTTGGAGTTGTTCAGGGAGATGGAGCAGCCGGATGTTCATGCGTATGCAGTCTTGGTGAAGGGGTTGTGTCAAGCAGGGCGGGGAGAGGAGGGGCTACAGATGCTGCAGAGGATGAAGAAATTGGGGTGGAGGCCAGGTAATCGCGCTTATGCGGCAGTGATTGATTTGTGGTGTAGGGAGCAAATGGTGTGGAGGCTGAGGAAATGCTGGAGGAGATGTCTGACAGAGGGTTGGTGCCATCTGTTGTTACATGCACTGCCGTGGTCAATGGGTATTGTAAGGCGGGGAGGCTGCGTGATGCGGTGAGGGTGTTTGAGACGATGAAGTTGAGGTGGTGCAAGCCGAATGTGTGGACATACAATGTGCTGGTGTGGGGGTTCTGCAAGGAGGGGAAGTTGCACCGTGCAATGGCTTTGTTGAACCGGATGAGAGCACAGGGAGTAGAACCAGATGTTGTGACATATAATTTGTTGATTCGTGCCCAATGTGTCGATGGGCATATAAAGAGCGCTTTCCGTCTACTTCGTTTGATGGAAGGAGATGGTTTAGCTGCTGATGTGTACACTTACAATGTGTTGGTCGATGCTCTCTGCAAGGATGAAAGAATTGATGAAGCTTGCTCCCTTTTTGATAGCCTTGAAGTTAAAGGCATAAAACCTAATTTGGTGACATTTAATTCATTAATACATGGGTTATGCAAAGGTGATCAAGTTGATGTTGCATGGTCATTACTGGAAAAGATGGTCTCAGCAGGTTTCACACCAGATACCTATACATACAGTCCATTCATAGAAAACCTGTGCAAGATGAAGGGTTCAAAAGAAGGTCTGTCCTTTATAGATAAGATGCTAAAAGAGAGTGTGAAGCCCACGACGGTCAATTATACCATTGTAATTGACAAGCTATTCAAGGAGAGAAGGTATGGATTGGCCAAGAAAGTCTGGGGTCAAATGGTTTCACTGGGTGTCAGTCCTGATGCAGTCACTTATACCACATCTATGCGTGCTTACTGCAATGAAGGAAGACTCACTGAAGCAGAAAACGTTTTGAGTGAGATGAACAAAAGTGCAATTACTGTAGATACAATTGCCTATAACACTTTGATGGAGGGGCATGCAAGTATTGGAAAGACAGATCGTGCAGTCTCAATCTTGAAGCACATGGAAAATGTTGCTTCTATGCCAAACCAGTTTACTTATACGATCTTGCTTAGACATCTCTTACAAAGGAGACTAGCAGAGGGTGTGATTTTGAATGTAGCTGGTGTATGGAAGACCACAGAGCTTACAGACATCTTTGAATTGTTTGAGATAATGAAGAAGAAGAATATTGTTCCTAACACGCATACTTATTCTTCGATCCTGGAGAGGTTCTCTGAAGATGGAAGATCGAAAGAGGTGACATCATTGGTTTCTCATATGAATGATGATAATATACCTTTGAATGAAACATCTACAATGCTGTCATTGTTTGTTTATGCAAATCGAAACTGTATTCATATGCATGGGTGTTGCTTCGCTCCATGATTGGCCATGGTTTTGTACCACAACTGATGTCCTATCAGCACCTGCTTTGCGGGCTTATTAGTGAAGGACAAGCTAATATGGCTAAAGTAATATTCGGAAACTCTAGATGGGAAGACTACAATCCTGATGAAATTGTCTGGAAAGTAATTATTGATGGCTTGATCAGAAAGGGCCATTCAGTTGCATGCCGTGACATGATATCCAGATTAGAGCAGATGAACTGCAGACCAAGTAATCAAACACATGCAATGTTGGCAGAGGAACTGTCTACCGGGAAATAATATGCTGCAACATTCACAAGTTAAGCAACGCAGCTGAGCAAAGTTTCCATCAGTTGTGCAAAAGGTGCCTTATTATAGGCCTGTACCCTCACATGCTGGATCCTACTATAGACACTGTAGTTGCATATTACATGGACCATTCAACACACATTGAGTCCATGTTTATTGCTCTCTCAAAGGTACTGGACTGATCCTTGATGTTATGATTTCTGACTTTTTGCTACTCTCATATCATAGCGTACTCTGTGATCTCCAGGAAGCTTTTGACCAAAATGTTAGATAGCAGATTAATCTTGTCCCACTAAGTGATCACAACAACCTTACTTTTACTCAATTGAAGTGGTACTTAATTTTACTAGACTTCACTAGGTTTTTTACTACTGTTAAAAGAACTGTAGACACACCAGTGCAGAAGCTGTCATCCGAGCTCGATGCACTGTGCAAAAGGTAATTAGTATTTCAGTTTGGAACATTGGATCCGAAGATCCAGAATAAGTAGTTTAACTGAAACCTCAGCATATAACAAACTTGACATGTTGATCTGTGCTTGTTCTTCTCATTTTATATCTAAGGTGGCTTAAAACAACACAAGTAACCTATGGCGTCAATTTGACAGGTCACTACTGGGGCCAAGACTGGACTGTAGACTTAGAAATATTTATAAATTATGACATCTAAAAAGGACACTGCTTAGCACATGTTCCTTCAGTTGTCCAGTCCTTTCGTTAGACTTCCTTTTTGTCTTTGCATGGTATAGATTTTTCAAGCAGAAACGTCTACTTTTTTTTTCCAAGGACAAGCAACCAAAGGTTGCCTATCATTTTCAGATCAGAAGCAGAAGTGCAGAACATATACAAGATGGGTCTCTTACATGTGGTTATGCCACCCACCACTAACTGGACACACTACTCACTGCTACCTGCCATACGCCTAGACAACTCCCAGCAGCCTAACTCCTCTAACACTTGTTGTGCCACTTGGATCACGGTGCCGCTCTTGCTCTCCAATGTCCTTGCGTTGCGCTCCAGCCAGATGTTCCGCACCTGTTTCAGTAATGGGGCAGTTGGAATTTAAGGTGGGTTTGAAACTGAAGAGAAAACAACACTTTTATATCCAAAATCATAGATTTGACATTATGTTCTACTTTTCAGAAGTATGGGCTATTTTGGAGTTTCCAAGAATGCTTCTGAAATCTGAATGATCTGAGAGTGGACACGGGACTTCAGATTATGCATACATTTACATTTGACATTCTTTTGGTTTTCCTGACTACAGCAGGTTCCAGTTTGGTTATGATTGTTTGATCTGAAGAAAGATAGCCCAGTCATAGTCCAATTCAAATATTTGTTCATTTGAGCATTTCTTTTGTGTCAAGGGTTCATCGCCGATCCTTCGAGTTTGTAGATGAAGCCCCTTCTGATGTTGGTAACTAAGCACACGAATTTATTTGGTGCAACAGCTATAGGTATAGCCGTCCAAGAGAAAATTTAATCCTTTGACTGGGACAATCATTTTTTGTAAACCATCGGCATCATGCAAACAACTGAGAAGAGGTAAAATTTATGGTCGGGGCCTCCCCTACAGTTTTCAGCTCAAACAAAGTTGGCACTAGGTTGTTGTCAGTTGCTGCAATCTTGAAAGGAATATCACTTCCAAAGTTGAGTATCTATGTGCATAACCTGCCACTGTAATATAAATCATGAATGGCATCAGTTCTCGGAAATTCACAATGGAGCTCGGGCTCATATGCTCCCGGTAGATCCAAAAAAAATTCAAAATTTGAAAACTCATCAAAAAAATCTGAAAAAAATCATGCACGTACCTGACTACGGTACGCACCACCGTATTTTTTTTCGCGCCGAAATGACAACGCACGCGACCTGTACAAAAATGACAAATTTCCTGTCAGATTTTCTGACAGGAAATTTGTCATTTTTGTACAGCGCGCGTACGATGTCATTTCGGCGCGAAAAAAAAATACGGTGGTGCGTACCGTAGTCAGGTACGTGTATGATTTTTTTCAGATTTTTTTGATGAGTTTTCAAATTTTGAATTTTTTTTGAAAATACCGGGAGCATATGCTCCCGGGAGCCAAAACGCCGCTCTCGTCAGTTCTGGACTTTATAAGCGAATACTGTACGTGAAGAGCCACCACTAAGAAACAGTCTGTGTACAAAAGAGTCGATGTCAGGGTCAACACTAAGAAACATTATTTGTAACGAGTTACTAAGTTCGAGTCAATTTTGTTCTTCCTTTTATATCTCTTGTTGGAACTAATCTTGTTACAAGATCTGTTTAGATTGTTTCCCCGTTGATTTCACGTTAGATTTATTTCAACTAGAGTCTTAGTCTCAGAAGGTGTTTTGTTGTTGCATTGCTTGGGCCAGAAGTGTGCTGCGTTCACGCTGCGGCCAGGTCGTAGTTGTTAGGATTTGTTCCGAGTCGTCCGGCACTATCCATTGTACGTGGGATGGCACGCGCTCTAAGTGGATCGTGGCGGATTTAGCGTCGTTAGTTGATGGAATAAAAGGAAGGAAAGGCAGAAAAGACGCAAGGTTAAGCGTCGCAAAATTACTCTGTCTGCTGTTCGTTGCCTGTACGTGTGTTCAGAGTAGAGAGAGTTTCAGAGCGACCAGAAAATCCACACAAACTCCACGAAATCGAGTTGTGTTCTAGGCCTGTGATCCGTCATCTCTTACACGCTTTGAGATAATCCTACATGGCTGACTTGTGAGTTGTGATGCGCATGGTTGCTGGAACGTACTACAACCCATGCATCGCTACACTAAGCAATCGTACAGCCCACAGTAGCGCTGGCAGCTCCTAGCCGAGGTCGACGATTCGGCGCCCAGCCTTGGCTCTCTCCTGCACCGCCCGGACAAGGTCGGCGAACTCATCGCCGCTGTATGCGGCCCAGTCGATGTCGTCCCTAGAGCGGGGGCCGCGCAGGTCGACGTGCCGATTCGCGTAGAAGAACATGACGGTGCAGGGTCTCTCGTCGAGCTCGTATATGGCGTTGAACTCCTGCACCTCGTCAATGTCGACGGCATACAGCGCGGCGGCGGCCATGGCGGCGTCCACAACCAGGCAGTCATCGTGCGAGCTGCGGCCGAACCGGATGACCACCAGGCGCTCTGTGTCGGTCTCGAGGAGGATGGCCTCGTCGACGAACTCGGCCGTGTGCAGGCGCTCGACGTGGTGCGCCATTGTTGCGAGCGGTCGAGGACTCGAGGGGTGGTTCATACGGGTTGTTATAAGATCGATCGGAGGCGGTGCTGGGCAATCCGTCCGTCGGCGTGTCCAGAGTTCAGTTCGAGACGGACTCTGTCATGGCTCGCCGAATCCTTTTCCAGCAGGTATACCTGCCTGGACTGCCTAAGTGCTTTACCATGTTTTTTTTGATAAAAATCTTTATTGTTTAAAAGTTGTAAGTATTACATATGGCCTTCACTTTTCTTGAATAATTTAAGCCTAACACCACTTAGTTTCGTTCATACCTGCTCCATTTTCATCCTATTTGCGAGTAGGAGAGACGCTCAAATGCCACCACGAGGACAAAAGACACGAAGCGATTGGGTCGATAGATCTCCATAGCAACGGCGCCGGTGCCTGTCCGGCCGTGTCAGGTGTCCAGCTCACGGCGGCCAGAGGCAGCCGATGCCCGGTCGCTCGCCGATCCCAAGCAGCAGAACAAACAACAGTCACTGTCCGTGTGGGCGCGCTCGTTGTCTGTAGCTCCCAGTCCCATATCCGGACGCAGGTAAATGCCCACGGTCTCGGTCCCCTTCGACGTTAATGGAGGGTCGTGCCGTTCAAATGAATCCGTTCAAGTCTCAGGAAGACAATCATGGATCGCAAACCGTGGAACTGAGCAGATTACTCGATATATGTGTTTCGATTTGTAGTACTACCAGACAGGGCATTTGTGTTCGTGTTATATGATCAGAGTGCTCATCAGAAAAGACATTGCTAATCTGGGAAACACTCTGCAACCTGAACTGATTTTGCTTTGCAAGGTGTTCAAAAAGACCGTTGCTAATTAGAGAAACGTGCAATTAGAATTCCTGGTAATTACTTTTGCCTCCCGAATTCCAGTGCTCCCTTTATTTAATTTTTTTTTATGGTTTTTTCAAGGATAACGCGCACACCACACCGCCGAGCAATTCAATTACATCCTACTATATATAATAGCTCGCAGGATTCGCACTTCCTCGTGCAGCCACGTCGCCGCCAATCCACGGCCGTCCGATCCACGCGACGGACGGCCAGGATCGGGCCACGTCGCCCCCGCACGCGCGCCACTGTTCATTCCCGATTTTCTTCCAATGGGCGCCTGCCACGTACATCCGGTCACCCCGGTCGCAGCCGGTTACCCCCCGCGCACAAACTTTGGCGCGCACAATTTGCAAGAACCCCCGCCGAGGACCTAAATGTAATTTGGGGAAAATCGAAGTACCTCCGTGCAAAAATGGCACGAATCCATCCCCATCCTCTTTCTTTCTCCTGCGACGGCGGAAGACGCCGGCGGCGCCGACGCGCCGCGCCGCCATCACACCCCTCCCCGCACGCATAGGGGCACACAGCGGGGTGCGCCGTGTCCTATGCTCCCTCCTCGCCCAGGAATGCTTGCCGGAAAGGCGTCTCCGCGCCGGGATGCTCGCCGCCGTGGCCGCTCCGGCGACCAAAACGGGGCGGCGCCGCCACCTACGGCCTCCCCGCGACGAGGCGCGTCGGATGCGTCCACGCGCGCATCCCAAAACGCGGCGGCGCGCCGCCGGCGACCTCGGCGCCGCCGCGGGCGATCCGGCCAGATCTGCCCCTGTGACGTCAGCACGACGTCACAGTGGGCCCACCCTGTCAGATTTTTCCAATTTTTTTTTAAGTCCAAAGTATATCCATATGATTTTGAAAAAAATCTACATAATGCAAACCAATAATTTAAAAATGTCCACATTTTTGTTTTCTCAAAAAAATAACCCAAACTATCCATATGATTTTGAGATAATTCTAAATAATGCAAACTAATAATATTTAGATTCGTACACTTTCAAAATTATGTCAACATTTGATCAAATTATGACAAGTATGTCAACATGGACACAAAAAAACCACTTACCTACGACATATGATCAAATCCCACGTTTGAATAATTCAAAATTTCAGACGATTTTCAAATCTACGTACTTAATAAACGCAAAAAAAATTCAAACATAATAAACGTGCCAACATAACCACACAAAAAAAACGTCCTTAAAACGTAAAACCAACTACTTGTGTAAAAGAAAGCAGACACATCCGAGAAATTCAAATTTGCTAACATTTACAAAAAATTACGAAAGAAATAAAACCATACTACAGATTTTCAATCTAAATTTTAAATTCAATCCCTCCAAAAAAACTAAAATTCATTCAATCCCACGGGCGCGGCGGAGTCCGCGCTTATTCCCCTAGTAACAGATTACTTGCCAACCCACACCGCTCCGCCTATTCTAGGCTATCTCCGAAAAATCCGGCAACTCTCTAGACCTCAACCTCACAGCCAATAGACTATAGGGGCCTACTTACCGACGGGGAGGCGTTGCTGATAATCCAATATATCTATATCCTCTCTATGACAGTGGGGTCAACCTCTTTAGATAATCATGATTTAGTAGTGAAGATTTTGCAATTTTTCATTAGGGCTAATGAGGCAACTCCGTCCCTGATAGCCACCGACCTCTAGAAGAGCGTCAAGTAATACGAACGGAAGGAGTATACCGGCCTTGTGTCCCACAAAACGCTGGAAGGAGCCCAAATGCTCTGGGGTGAGCTCTACTCCTACCAACCTATCGGCAATGACAAAGAGTTCTCTGAGGGGCCACCCCTACAGATTCGGGTCCGTGTCATTTTTTTAAATGACACAACAAGTTAAAAAAAGTCTGTAGAAGCTAGATGTAATCAATGATATATCATAAAAGCGTGCGAAATCGCAACCCTAATTCCTTTTACTCTAAGATATAAAAAATGATAAATCTAATGATTTCAGCACACCTGTAAGATATAGTACGATGGAGTACATCGAGAGTTTTTTCCATATTTGTTTATAACTTGTAAATGTGATTTTTGAAAAAAAATTAAATAAAGACCACACCGTAACTCAGGTGCCAAGTTCACTACTCTAGAATTCCTTACTCTAATACATATTCGAAAGCACTTTTCATTCATCTCTCCATTTCCACAAAGGAAAAGGGTTCACGTCAAAAGAAACAAAAGAGAGGCACAAGGTGAAAAGCAAAAGAGATTAATTCCTTCAAAGATGGAAAATGTGATGAGATGCCACTTTGTAGAGTGCCACATGCAAAGCAGTGGCACGTCACATTGTAATTTGCCACTTTGCTAATCCAATATCTGCATAGATTTGTATCAATTTTTCGCTTAATGACCAGCTAATCCCAACGGAAATCACCATATTACTCGATCTTGTGGCATCCCTGATCCATGTGAGCGAGCGAGGAAAAAACAACAACTACCTGCCCCGCACTCGGGGAGTTCGACCGCACCCAAACGACCAAGCCCTCTCGGCCGGCAGCTACGGCGACTCACGCCGGCCGGCTCGGCTCACCACCCGCCGTCGCGCCTTCCCCGCCCTCCTACCTGCCCTCTCGGCCGACCGCCTCCCTCGCTCCGGCCTGCCCTAACTCCTGCCGCGACCGAAGAAGGCGACGGCGCCCCCTCTCGGCGCAGCTCGTACCGGTGAGTTTCTCCGTTGGTTTGTCACACCAATTGCTGTGCCCATCCTTTGGGTTTCTCCACCACCAATTCATACTTTGCCCGCCGGGAACCTCGCCATCCTCCTGCCGCACGCCGATGTGCAGCCCACCGCGCCGCCGGGGTTACGGGGCTAAGCGGGAGAGGGAGGCAGGCGAGAGGGCAGCGCAGATGGCGCCGCCAGTTTGTGACCCGAGCTTGCGATTTGGGTGCGGTCGAGCGTGAGTTATTCATTTCTCAAGTCATGTAGTGTCACTTCGATGAAATGCCACATATTATCGGAATATGCAGATATGACATTTAGCAAAAGTGGCAAAGTACGGTCCGTCATTTTATCAGTTGCAATGTAGTATAGTGTTCTCATATTAGCAAGAGGTACTTTTACAATCTGGCATTTCATCAATTTCCCTTCAGAAGAAGGGAGATAAATCTTAGAGGGACGGATCCATTGTTCCAAGTCAGAATCTGCTTCCTAGGTACTCTCTTGTGACATAGCTGCCTCTTCACCCCTCTCCTCGTCAGCATTGTTCGCGTTCCTCCTCCTAGCCTGCGTGGCGCCAATAGGATGCCAGCCCTGTTGAAACTCTGTCCCCTGGGTCGCTGCAGATAGTCTCAAATTGGCGGGTTACAACACCATTTAGCACACGCCTGTCATCTCCTCCCATGGTAGGGATGAGACTTGGAGACGAGGAACTCAAAACATGTTGCCAGAGTGGCAGACCTTGCTCGCTGATTATACATACATAATCTTGGTACATTTTCTTTTGTAAACAAAGTTTTCCTACGTGAATGCTTTACATTGTACTGAGCCGGAATTCTGTTTCTATCATGCATTTCTTTGGGCTTATGGTTCCTGGAGTAAGGGACCCAAAAAAAACATTTAGGTGAGTCCTTCGTGTATTTTAGTGATCAACTATCCTGGTTCTGGAAGTTAAGCAGCCCCTAAACGTTATCCTGGGTTCAGTGGAAAGCTATACCAAAGCATAGAGTACTGTAATACCATATTGTTGTGACCTCTGTATCAATATGTATATGTGAACAAACTAATTCCTTACTAAGTTACTTCATTCAACCACAATGTCTGACTTTTACGACTGTTTGACCTCCAATGCAAGACTTAGACTGCAGTTCCAACTATAATATGTCATAAGAATTAAAAAAAAAAAGCCATAATATGCAACACAAATCCAAGGACATAAAATTCATAATCATTCTATTTTACAACCAATGACCAAAATTTCAAAAGGTTTACTGTATGCATCCCATGGTGACATACACTTCAGATCAGAGGTGTTACTGCATTTTAGCTTTCACTGTTTGTCCTACCAATGGAAAATTTCAGTGTTGTATCTGCTTAATTCGTATTGGCCATATGGTTCTACTTCTCTTTTTCAAACAAAGGCTTTTCTTGTTGAGAGAACTATCTTGGACGCATATGCCACATATTAATGTTTTGGTAGGTAGGAATATTCTATTTTCTGTACGGGTTATGGGAGCCATGGTGCTGACAATAGTCATACATGTAGGTCAAGTTGCTACATTAATTCACTTGGCTGAAGAAACTGGTTATCCGTAAGACTTAGGATGAAGTCTAAGACTAATAGGGGCATACAGAAGGCAGGAAGAGTAGATCATCTCCAAGGAGGAGGACCAAACTGGGTGCTTGTTGCTGGAGGAGTTCTGCTAAGCACTCTTTCCGTCAAACTTGGATGCAAATTAAAGCAAATCTTTGATACGAAGCAGCACAATAGCCCTTCCAGAGGTCTAATGCTCCTCTTTGCAGTTGTAACCTTTATTCCCTTATCACACTCTTCTTATGCTTTCTGCTTACTGTGCAAAACTGCAGTCGAAAGAAGGCCTGGAGGATGTGAATCACACTCAAAACTCTGCCGGTTCCATGGCCAAACTAGCTGCTACTATTGTATTTCAGGTGCTTCTATAACTTAGTATGTTATGTTCCCTATTTCACATAAATAAAAGTATGTAAAATTTTGATGCACTAGTTTGGTACATACATAAGACTATAGGAGATAAGACTATAGGAGAGCTACATTGTTAGTTTCTTAACCAAAGCCTCATGCAGCGGCAATGATTTAGCACTAGCGATAAAAATGGATGCCCTTTTTCTTAAATAGCTGCTTTATCTTACTATTATCTGAAAATATTTATGCATGTGAATATATATACGGTCATTGTTTTATTCTGTACGCTAACAAATTCTACCCTAGAATTCCAAACTGTTAATAGAATTTTCATGGCAACCATATAATTTTTAGACAGTTACCTGTCAACTACAAAAACTCTGAGAGGTCAGTTCATAATTTTTTTGAGCGCTTGTTACTGCTTCCCACCAGCAGCAACGGGTCAAAACCCGCCAGCCAAGCTCAGTGGGTGGGACCTGTAGTGGAAGTCGCATCTCTGCTTTAAACTGCGAGTGCATGATGCCAACTCTTAACAAGTTATTATATCAATCGTTCCTCTTCAACATTTTCAAATCAGTCCACATTTTCGCTACAACCTCTAAACTGGAGGGATGAAAAATGCAGGGTACTAAAAAAAGACCATGATCGTTAAGGAATATTTATCCCATCTTTTTCTTATATACCATAAACAATTTAGTATTTGCCGACTGCTTTCTTTTCATTAGATCCTTATTTCATCTTCATTTCTATGATATGAATTTAATGAAGAATGATAATTGGTTAATAAACAACACGGTGTTGTATTCAACCATCTTGATTATAATCATTGACATTTCCCTTTGTTCTTTGCCAAACACCTTCAATTCATGACATTCATGTTAGCAACCAAACTTGACTTATACATAAAAACAGTTGTTCATCTGCATAATTGGATCATTTAATGGGAAGTCAAACTGTAACTGGTTGTTCGAATTTAACGTTCATACCACACAAGGCAGCCATTAGTTAGAACACTGAATGTTTAAGTATGATTGCATTAGTTGCCAAATGTCTAGGCCTTTTTAGTTTGCAACGATATATGACTACCAGTCGTTAGATAATATTGAGTGTGCTAGAATTCTAACTTAGTTGGTAATGTTATGCATAATTGGAACAAACAACTTCCTAAAACAAAAGAGAGGGTTTCTATGAACTTATGACCTCTAAATTTGTCAAGAGTGAGCAGCTTAGCTTCTGATGTACAGTGTAGACAAAATCCACATATCCAGAAATGATAGGAATAGTTCCTAGGTCAGAGGTCAGGTTGCTACTTAACAAAATTATTCTGCTGTAACCACTAACCAGCCAAATAGGTTCTTCTTGGCTAGTAAAACCTACCAATCCAAGGATATTTTATTTACTTCGAGAAGTGCAACTTAGAGCAGGTTACAAACATTTTGGTGGCATACAGCTCGCTGGATTAAAGTTTTTTAAAAAACTTGCTAGATTAGTGCTGATGTACTGGCCACTTGGTGGAATCTTATCCACAAGTTATTGTAAACCTGCACTGTCCTTTCTTTGTCTTTACTGCTTAGCACGGAGTACATTTGTCTTGCAAATGGCACACATCTAGTAGGATTGGATAGTAGCATTGCTAGCTTTGCATTATTTATACGAGTATTATATAGAGTATTTACCATTGTGACAGGCTCAACATCCATATTGGCTCTTAAGCATTGGGATCTACAAAAATAGCTAGGATGATTACATTGCTATATTTATATCATATTGGCAATTTGACATGAGTTCAGCATTTAGAGACACAGTGATTGTTGCTAATTCTTGGCTGTTTCTTCAACTGTGCTGACTGAATTAAAGTAGCTAGGCTACATTGTATTCTGGCCGTGTAATAGCTTTTCCAAAGCGTGAAAATATTTAATGCTGATTGTCGTGTGCAGGGCATTCAATGGTGTAGTGGAAGTCAAGCAACCACCTGCAAGTCCCTTATCTAAATCAGTTAAACCCTCGCTTCCACTTGTGAAGATACCAGGGCAAGAATCGAGCAAAGACAACAGTGGAGTCATGTGGATATCATCACCTGACCGCCTTGAAGATCCTCGTAAACCATTTCAGTACTCAAACAGTTCTGGCTCTCCACGTGTTTCAGAGTCGGGATCTGACATTTATAGCAAGAGAGAGGTGATACAGAAGCTGAGGCAGCACCTCAAGAGACGTGATGAGATGATCATGGAGATGCAAGCTCAGATTGCCGATCTTAAGAACTCTCTTGCCATCCAGGAGACACAGTCCTCCAACATGCAGTCCCAGCTGGACAATGCTAACCGAGATATGTTTGAATCTGAACGAGAGATACAACATCTGAGGAAGATCATCGCGGACCATTGTGTTGCTGAAGCACTGTTGCACGATAAGCCATTGCATAGTGGACACTGGCAGTCAGATGCCACCAATGGCCATGCTAATGGCTATGCCGACAGCAGTGTCGACGACCCTGAGCTGCATTTTGTTAGTACGGAGAAGAAGAAAGGAGAGTTGGAGAGGGTGGAGATGCTCAAGAGGGAGATCGGTGAGTTGAAGGAAGTTATCGGAGGGAAGGACTTCCTGCTACACAGCTACAAAGAGCAGAAGGTCGAGCTCTCCTCTCAGATCAGGGAATTGCAGGAAAAGCTATCCTCACAAGTGCCAAATATCTTGTAGGATCTACTCTGTGATGTTTGGTGCTGAAAGAAAGCAGATGCTGTAGCTCTGATCCCATTCACCGCCGGTTTGCAGGAGAACATGTTGACGCACTCAATGAAATGAAGCGCAATCCTTCTGCGTTTTCTCGAGAGAAAAAACATCTTAGGACATTTGCAGTATGCTAGGTTGATTGGTTCTTTCATTTCTGTTGCCATATTGTTTGGTTGATTTGCTTCTGTTCTCTCCAGTTTTGGCTCTCTATGGCTTGTTACCGGAGTATTACCAAGGGTTTCTTTCCTCAGATGCTGAGCCTAGGGTAGCACAATTAGTTCAAAGTTAATGCTCCGGAAGTACGGTGCTGTACAGGTTTTTTAGTTTGCATGTATCATTTCTTCTCAGTGTGTGTGGACTGTGGACGATGAAATTTCTATAACTGATTTTGCTAATCATATGTGCCATTACTTGTGTATGGTGCTATGGTTTGGTAGTGGTACCCACAGCCCAACTGTGTTTACAAAAGGCTCACCACATGGATGAGATATCTCTGTAGATGATGATTGGGCAATACGTAACATCAGATTGAGTTGCCTCTTCTTTCCTTGCACTGGTAGGGTGGTAGCGAGATAGAGTTTCTGAATGAGCTAACTTTTCTCAAACTAGCAGCTACCAGATGATTAGGCCATGTAAAGAATAGTCGCATCTCTTGTTCTAGGTGATCCAAATTAGCCGGATCATACCCATGTGCTCGTACATACGCTGGTACTTTAGTTTGGTCAAATGTTTCTCTCACATGGCGCGAGCATGATCTGTTTTGTCCCATGTGAAGGCAAATGGTTAGTTGGTCGGTTGCAAAATTTGTCAGCGCTTTTCTTATTCCAGGAAATCTGTTTGTACGCAACGTCTGTTACTCCTCCCATTCTCTTCTTGGATACATTCGGTTTTTCATTCTTGAAAAAAATACTATTTGGTTTAGGATATTCATACGTTCTTCATTACACATTTTTTGTTGTTGGGTCTGTCGAACTACATTTAGCAAGACTATTGAACATAATGACATCATGTATATTCTGTATGGAAAATCTGCCAGTACAGTATTTGTTTCATATATGAAATGGACAAAATTTTGAAGGTTCACTAATGTATTTTGAATACAAACTCGGTAAGAAACAATACTAGCCCAGTATGTTTTTCTTTCCGTTTGCGGTGGTCGTATGTTGCTTGGTTGGTTAGCGGATATGGTTGACGTGGTGTCACTGATTGAGTTGGTGATGTGTGTTTCAAGTGTGTACTTGGTTTTAAAAATGTTGTCCCAAACCTAGTGAGCTCAATCAGCTCTGTAGCTAGGCCCTTCTCCTCGGCGGCAATAACAACGTAGCTCACATCATCTTCCTGGCTGGTAGAATCATTACATCTCGCTGTATGGACTTCATATCTTGTCAGTGCAAGCTAAACTGAAGTGGATATGAGTCGTATGCTACGAAAGAAAAAGGAAACAAAAATGGATTGATGGTGTCCTGGCAGAATGGAGAAACTTCTATGCAGTACAAGCGTGGTCCTGTATATTAACTACCTGGACCGAAGATACTGCTGTTCTCCCCTTTTGCTATCGGATTATTGATTTGACTTAGTTGGGATTCAGTTCGTTAGTTGAGAAGTCTATTCCTGGCATCAAGTGTTGTTCAGCGGCGCGGATGAATGGGTGAAGCCCAACGGTATTTCGGGGCAAGGCAACACCATGAAACACCCCCCCATATTTCGAACCGACATCGACAAACATTGGAGTTTCACAAGTGAAAAAAAACTATACAACCTTGATAAATATTACAATAGTGCTTTTTTCAATTGTATAGTACAACTTTCGTTACGTTTTTACATGATTTTCTACTGGCTCGCATCTCACATTACGACCTACAAGCTACAACCATGATTATTTTGATATATAAAAAATGTATGATTCACCTAGAACCACTAGTATCACGGTTTGTTTGTCACACTGTAACAATTCAAACTTCATTTTTTTTAAGGAAAGAAAGGAAGCTCCACGCCTTTGAAAAAATAAAAATCCAATTCCTCATCCGTTAGGGTTTGCTGTGCTTATATATACTTCCATTCTCACAACCAAACTTTTTAAAACCAGATTTGATCCTTTATGAAAATGTAAACTTAAACATGAAAAACTTATTTCCTTAACCAAATTTAAAATCTCGTGCTGACATATGAGACACACATGTCAAGATGACCTGGCACTTACTGGCTAGGATGCCACTTCACTTAATGTAAAATTAGATACGTTTTAAACAAAAGCACAAGATACAAGTATTCAACATACTTACAAACAAAAAGTTCACCCTATTTCTTGCGCCAAACGGTGTGACCCTTATTTTTGGAAAGAATTTTAATTTTGCATCTTCTCAGTACATATTTTTGTTATAGGTGGTAGACCATTAATATGTGTTCTTTTGCTGCACTTACCTGCATTGCACATTTACACCTCTCAAGTAAAGCTGAAAGCATTTAGTACGTACATGTACTGCTCTATGTTATCTTGCACGCAAACATCTCCTCAAGTGGGATACGTACCCTTGTTGCTACAGTATGTGATTATTTTTCAACTCCACTAAGCATATTTTCACAGTGCAAGTGCATACAAGACACAAATTACTGTGCATATTAGACTTTGCCGTTAACTTTAGGCGAATAATAGAAGTTATTTTCCTGTACAGGTCTTGGTCATAGCAAAATAATGAACCAGCAGTAGTAGCTACCATATTTTTCTTTCATTTTACGTTGCAATTTTTCTCTTCTAAAAAGTTCATTGGCTGTTAGTTTTGGTGCAATAAATCTTTGGTCTGTAGAGGTGGTTTGGAATTTAGAGTACTTAAATGCGGAGAGCTGTACTCCTCTGCGGTTTTGGTATCGCTATTTAATTTCTTCTCTCGTTTGACTTCACAGTCTCATTTTCAATTATACCCTCCACGAAATATACTATTACGACCAAACATTGCGTAGTATCCGCTTATGTGGAATAATTTGCAAGAACACAACTCTTTACTTTTTAAGAATTCAATCCTATTAATGGTATATCTATAGAGATTTTTTACCTCATGGGTTTGGAAACAGTGGAATGTCCACACTAATGTATATTATTCTTTCACTGGTCTGACGTATCTTTGAGCCAACACCCAGTATATTGCATAGTAAGTTCTTTGATCGTTTCTAAACGCTATGAGACAACAACATGGTATCAAAGTATTTTGATGTCGACTCTAGATCTTTTATGTTTTTAGACTCCATCGTCAAGAGTTGCTTTGTTGTCTCATCCTCATCTCTCCAAGACCTATGCAATAACCCCACATGACACAAACCGCGAGAGACGTAAATTCACATCTCTACACATGGTCTAATAAATTCACCGAAATGTAATGAAAGGGGAATAGTGTATGAAGAAAAGGATAAGCTAGCAAAGATGAACCTACTTCCAACCATGAGATGCAAACATGCACACTATCCGCGGCGACGCTTGTCAGAGATAGCAATGCTATAATCAAAGAAGGTTTTCTATTTTGTTTCTCAAACACGCATTGTATTAGAAGAAAACACCAAGATGACGTGAGAACAACTCCGACAGAGAACAAAGCAGCAAAGAAAAAAACCAAAGAGGAAAACAAAGCGAAAACGAAAACAAAGGCCACCAAACCGAGTGATATTTTACTATCCGCTTAAGAAACAATTTAGTCAAAAGCTGAAAACTCACTGCTCATCCTTCTCTAGCGAAACTGGCCAGTAGGCAATGCAAAACTTGTGTAGTTCTATAACACAATAAACATGATGTCAAAGTGAAGACCATGCGTCCATATTGCCGCCATAGTACTGTACCAGAAAACAAAAGTAAGCATTTTTTTAGCTGGTCGCAAAGTTTCCTTTTTAAACTTGTTTTTGACAATTTAAAGCCAGCACCTTCTCTTTGTTTAAGGTCTAGCCGTGGGTCATCACCAAAACCAGAAATTTTGACAACTTTTCACCCAGCAACTTGTTCTTTAAGCAGCCCCATTGACTTGTTTCCTTAGCATTAAGGGGCTGATTGGCAAATACTCCACAACGCGAGAGAGAGAGAGAGAAAAAGAGACAGAGCATCGAAATTGAATGCAGAGCTCTGCTTCTTGGCCTGCCTCGCGATCCCCTCTCGTCTCATCCATTCTCGCAGGGCTTCTCTCAACCCGCTCAATCTCTCGAGCGGCGCCGTTCCTTTCGGTTTTGAAAAAAGGGCGAAAATTACAAGAGAATTCCGGAGTTTAACCCAGCCGAAGGTGAGTTCTCTCCGACCCGCTCTCATCTCTTGGATCTTTTCTCTTTCTTGGTTCGCATGATTGTTTCTCTCGGTTTCATACCTGCGTGCGAGTTCTTGGTGTTATATAGAAGAATTTCGCTCCCTGTTCTTCCTCAACGTGCCCCGTTTCTTTCTTTCTTCTGTCGACCTGACGACCTTAACTTCAGAAAGAAAATATATCACTACTGATCTCAGCTAGGACAGGGAAGTAGGGAGAAGCAGAACTCCTTAGAGATTGTTATGTGATCGAATGGCAGAAATTTCTGATATTTCGCTGCAAGTTTGCTACTGTGTGGTTAATTTTCTTGCTATTGTGTTCTTCCCTGCCTGCCTGCTTGTGCCTGTACTGTAGTTACTGATGTGGGGGCACACTTGCCTATCGACAGGACAACACATCTGCTGCATGCAGTTAAGTCCATTAAACACACAGCTTCCCCCCTTCTGCTAGTTTGTTCTTGAACTCCTTAGGGTGGAATCAGCGGATGCCTCTCGAATCCTCGGTATGCAACCTGTTAGATTCTGCGCGTATTGTGTTCATAACGTTTTTACCCTTTTTGAAAGAGTGGGTTCTTGCCCTTCTTCACGATCTTGGGACAACAACTGCCATTGATCTGGTACATGAGTATATCTCCTCTCTTCTCATGCTGCCCATGTGACAACATGTTCAGTTCTTTCAGGTTTATAGGTTGTTGTACCAGATTGTACGGCTCTAGTACCGTATCTCGGTGAGTAGCATAGCGTGGAAGAGATCTCCCATATTTGGTGGGTGCAGACTGAGATTTGGTCCGAGTTTTGATGCTTATTGTGTACGCTTCTTCAGTTTGTTCGCCTGTGTTTTCTGTTGATTTTTTGCGGTTTGTACTTGTTCATGCAAATAATGTGTGGCCGGTGTGGTACCTGGACAGTTTGTATGACTGTTGTGTTTCTTTTAAAAAAACAAGTAGTTTACACAGGGTGCAGCATGCCCTTTTGGGAGAAAACAATGGCAGAAATAAGTCATGCTGATATTAACTTCTATAGGTCTGATCCTTCTTTGCAGGAGAGATTCACAACTCAGCATTCCGTGAATCAGCGTCTCCGTTATTGATGGCTCGGCGGAAATAAGCTGCAGATCATGAAGCTAGGCAACTGATGTTTAATTGTAACATTTGGGCTCGGGTGAAATATAGGATGGAATTCACCACTCTTAACTAAATTTGCTCTGTTAGTGATGAGGAGAATGCTCTTTCTTCCTTTTTAAAATTGTTGTAGTCAAATCAATGCCACCCGTAGCCAGACGCATAGAGTAGTCAACTGCCATTTGGAAGCTCAGGTGGATGCCTGCTTAATGTTAAGAATATGTATATAGCCAGCAAGTTGTTTAGACGCAAACAAATGTCGACGAGTCACTACCAAAAACCTGGTTTCATAACTATGGTAGATTTAAAATATTTTCCCACTGAGAGTAAGCATGAGAAATATTTGAGATGTGCATCTCCATCAGGAATAAATGAAATATAATGTTCCTTCAGCAACTTGTGGGGACTGAAGGTGATATGTCCCCCTTAGTACTCTGAAAAGTGGCAATGTGTCTTCAGGTTTCGAACTTTCAATCGGTCTCGGTTTCAGGCTTGAAGCTCTACCTGTAGAATTTGACTTTGCTTCCAGTTGATCTGTCACGGATGCTAATCGACCACCGGCCACTTTGTCCAAACTGTAGAAATAGTAAGTGGTTCTATCAGGGTCGTCACTCGTCATGCATTTAGGACAATGGTAGTTCGGAGTTACAACAACAAAATTCAATGCTTGTACTTGATTAAAAAGACACAGCAACCAAAATGAAAAGGAAGCAAAACTGCAGAACATCACCATCAGGATCAATTTACACTTTATTGTTGGGGATGGCCCAAAAGATCTTTTTCTCATGGAATCTTCATTAGTTGATTCTGTATTATTATACATCATATGATAGCTTGCTGTTGAAAGAGACATTATGGTAGTACTACAATACTAGCACAACGTTTTCCGACAGCATATTACTAATTTATTTCGTTGTGATAGTATTGATGACGTCATACTGATGCTATATGACATCAAATATTTCTTTTTTGTGAGAAAACAACATGATGGTAACATTTCTTATGAACTAGTTTGTAGGCCTGAACTGTTGACAACGAAAATGGTCGAGGACACAAATCCAGCACAAGATATGGCAGACATAGCTGGACATGTAGTGCATGTGGATGCTTCTTATGACAAGGATGTGGTGGAAATAAAATTGCCAGACAGTGTTGTTTCTTCTGACTATGGTGATAATTTTGTCAAGGATGTCTGCATTGATGATGGACAGCCTCCTCCTCGGAAGTTTTCAGAAGAAAAAATAGTAAATGAAAAGTCGTCTCCAAAATTTGATTATCAGATGATAGATGCAAATGATGCTCGAAGATACGAGGAAAAAGATTGGGCTACAAAATCTGTCCACGAACTGGAACCAGAAATAGTTGTACCTGTTGGTTTTGCTCCTGATATTTACAATGAAAAACGGTATCCTTCTCGCAAAGAGTATGATCCTGAAGGCAGGAAAAAAGGCACTAACTTTGGTGATATCAGTGAGAAGAAGATAAGTTTGGAAGAATTGCTTAGACTCGAAAGTGCAGAAGAGGCCCAGCATAAAGGAGTAGTAAGCTCTGAAACCAGTCAAAACCATGAACCATCTCTTCATGGAGAAGCAGTCGAAGAGGTACACCACTGGTCCAGCGTTACAAGTTACAACTCACGAATACTTTGCATTCTTTTATCTCGTCATCTTTATCATCATGTCATAGGTGCATTATGAATATATTTTTAGCACTCAAAATTCAGGGGTAGTTTTGTTTCAGTATTTCTGATGTGTAGTTTTTGTTTCTTGTTAACAGATAGCCTAGTTATTGTTTAGATATTGTTGATATCTCTAACTGATCTCGGCCTGATCTTGCTATTTCTTATTGTGCAAGACATGAGCTGTTTGTAGGCTATTTATAGCAACGATTCCTATCAATGAAATCAGTTGCCCCAAACCGAGTCTCCTCCTGCCGTTCGTAGCCTAGGCTCCTTCATGGTATCAGATACCTAGATCCAATCCCCTCTCTAGCTTCCGCCGCCACCTCCTCTCCCTCGCCGCCATGAGCTCGATCGGCTACAACTCCGCCTCCTCCTCGGACTCCGACGATGATGCCTTCGAACAGTTCGGTATCCCCGTCGCAACTCAACCTCTCCCCACCCCTCAGCTGCAAGCTCTCCGCATCCGTGACCACGTCCTCGTCACGCTGGATTACGAGAAGGAGAACTACGGCCTCTGGAGCCGTCAACTCCTCACCGCCCTCTCCAAGTTCGGGCTCCGGGATCACATCGACGGCTCCCCCGCCCAGGGCACCTCCGACTGGGTGCTCAACGACTTCGCCATCGTCTCGTGGTACGACGGCACGGTCACGCCCGCCACTCTGGCGATCGTGGAGCCGCGCAACGCCACCGCCCTCTCCCTCTGGCGCGCCATCCGCAGCGTCTTCCGCGACAATCGCGACACGCGCGCCACCTACCTCCGTGACGAGTTTCACGGCTTCAACCAAGGCGATCTCTCCATCGTCGAGTACACCTCCAAGATGAAGGAGATGGCGGACACGCTCGGCGACCTTGGCTCTCGCGTCCGAGATCGCGAACTCGTCCACAACGTTCTCCGCGGCCTCAACGAGCAGCTGCAGCACGCCGTCCCGCACATGACGCGCGGCCGTCTGCCCACCTTCATCAAGCTCCGCTCCTTCTTGCTCCTGGAGGAGCAGCGTCTCGGCCGTCGTGCTCGCGTCGTCGCCCACAACGCGCTCCTCGCCCAGGCTCATCTCGCGTTCCAGGCTGCCGGCGCTCCCCTGCCGGCCTACACCAACCCTGCTCCGCCCCCCTACTTCAACCCGACGCCGGCGGGCTTCTACGGTGCGGGTGCCACCCACGCCGGCCCTTCAACCGCTCCAGGTCAGGGCAAGAAGAAAAAGAAGAAGGGGGCCGCTCACGGTGCCCCTGCTCCGTTCGCCTCTCCCGCCGCGGGTGCACGTCCGCCCGCTCCGCGCCCGTCCGCGCCGGCCCTCGCTGGTACGTTCCAGGCCTGGGCCGGTCCCAGCATCCTCGGTGCCGCTCCCAGTGCCCGTCCGCCTACCCCGACCGCGCCGTACGGTCTTGCTGTCCACGCCGCGCCGGCCACACCGGCTGCTCCTCCGACGCAGTGGGACCAGTCGGCCCTCATCGCCGCGCTGAACCAGATGGCAATCCAAGCGCAACCCGGTCACGGCGACGAGTGGGTCTTCGACAGCGGTGCTTCCTCTCACATGGGCTCCGGTTCCGGTATACAACTCTCTCCTCGTCCTCCCAATCTCCCCTCTTATATCATTGTTGGTGATGGCTCCTCTCTCCCTATCACCGGCACTGGTTCCGTTCACTTTCGAACATCCACTCGCCCTCTCTCCCTTCTTAACATTCTTGTTTCTCCTAAACTCATCAAAAATCTCGTGTCTGTCCGTGCTTTTACCCGTGATAATTTTGTTTCCATTGAATTTGACCCTTTTGGCTTTTCTATCAAGGATTTGGCAACGGGACGAGTTCTTCACCGATGTAACTCCACCGGCGACCTCTACCCCTTCGTGCAGCCGTCCCAATGTTTCCTCGCCACCGTCTCTGCAGCTTTGTGGCATCAGCGACTTGGACACCCCGGCATTGAAGCATTGGCCAACGCCTCCAAATATTTCAAATTCAGTTGTAATAAAAGTCTACCCATGCACTGCGATGCATGTCGTTTGGGCAAACACACTAGACTCCCTTTTTCTTCCTCTACCACCAAAACATCTGCTGCTTTTGAGCTTTGTCATTGCGATTTATGGACTAGTCCTGTATTAAGCATCTCGGGTTTTCAATATTATCTTGTTATCTTAGATGATTTTACGCACTTCACTTGGACGTTTCCTATTCGTAAAAAGTCTAAAGTTCATCCTCTTCTCGTCGCGTTTTATGCTTATGTTCGCACGCAGTTTTCGTCCTCCATTAAAGCGTTTCAGACCGACAATGGACGAGAATTCGACAACACTGCAAATCGCGCCCTTTTTACCGCCAATGGCACTCTCCTTCGCCTCACCTGCCCATACACCACCCAACAAAATGGCAAGGCCGAACGTATTCTTCGCACACTAAATAACGGCGTCCGTACTCTCCTTATCCACGCGTCCATGCCATACCCATGGTGGGCTGAGGCTCTCGCCACCTCTACCTACCTCCTCAATCGCCGCCCGTGCAAAGCCAACGTCCTCACAACTCCCTACGAGCTTCTTCACGGTTGCGCTCCCGATTTTCAGTCTCTTCGAGTGTTTGGTTGCCTGTGCTATCCTAATCTGACCGCCACCGCACCTCACAAACTCGCCCCCCGTTCTACTCCTTGTGTCTTTCTCGGCTATCCGGATGGACGCAAAGGTTATCGATGCTATGATCCAGTGTCTTGGCGCATTATTTTTTCACGACATGTTACTTTTGTGGAAAAAGTTTTCCCTTTCAGCTCTCTGGACTTCAGCATCGCCCCGGCATCTCCTACACGTGAGAGCAACGACGACCCTCCTCCGGCTTACGTCGATCACGTCGCGCCCCCTGCATGCCACCGTGATGGGCCATGCAGCCCATCGCCGCGCAGATCTCCCTCGGGTCGCAGCTCCACCCGTGCTGGGCTGGGCAGCCCACCCGGCTCCTCTTCACCAGCCTCGGCCACGACCGCGTCAACAGGCCACGGCCCATCTTCTGCTACGGGCTCTGCGGTTTCCTCGGCTCGCGACTCCGCGCCATCGACATCCGACGCCGCGCCCTCCAGCTCGGCCTCGCCCGTCGCTCCGTCGGCGCCTGCCGCGTCGCCCCCCCGCCACCACATGGTCACTTGCGCTCGGCGCGGCATTGTCAAGCCGAACCCTCGCTACGCCCATGTCGCCACCACGACGGTGTCGCCCCTCCCCTCTTCGGTTCGGGAGGCTCTCCGCGACTCCAACTGGCGCGAGGCGATGCAGGAGGAATTCAACGCCCTCTCGTCGAACAACACCTGGACGCTGGTTCCTCGGCCTCCTCACACCAACGTCGTCACCGGCAAATGGGTTTTCCGGCACAAGACACGCGAGGATGGCTCCCTCGAGCGGTACAAGGCTCGCTGGGTCGTTCGTGGCTTTGCCCAACGTCCTCGTCGACTATGGCGAAACCTTCTCGCCGGTCGTCAAACCGGCAACGATCCGCACCGTGCTCACCTTTGCGTCCTCACGAAACTGGCCTGTGCACCAGTTGGACGTGAAGAACGCCTTCCTCAACGGCATCCTCGACGAGCAGGTCTACTGCTACCAGCCGGCCGGTTTTGTCGATGCTCATCGCAAGGATCACGTCTGCAAGCTCGTCAAGTCCCTCTATGGCTTGAAGCAAGCGCCGCGGGCCTGGTTTCGGCGCTTCGCCACCTTCGCTGTAACCATTGGCTTCACCGCCTCTCGCTCTGACGCCTCGCTGTTCATACTACGGCGGGGCGCCGACGTGGCGTACCTCCTACTGTACGTCGACGACATCGTCTTGACGGCCTCCTCCTCGACACTGCTCCGCGCTCTGATCGACAAGCTCATGCTCGAGTTCGCGATGAAGGACTTGGGGCCCTTGCACTACTTCCTCGGGATCCGTGTTCGTCGTACGCCTCGTGGCTTCTTCCTCAGCCAGGAGCAGTACGCCGAGGAGATCCTTCAGCGCGCTGGCATGGTGCAGTGCAAACCGGCCACCACACTTGTCGACGCCCTTCCCAAGGTCGCCGCCAACGCTGGTTCCCCGGTTGCCGATCCTTCCGAGTACCGCAGCCTCGCCGGTGCTCTCCAGTACTTGACCATGACGCGTCCTGATCTTGCATATGCCGTGCAGCAAGTCTGCTTACACATGCACGATCCGCGTGACGGTCATCTCGCCATCATCAAACGTATCCTCCGATACGTTCGTGGCACCACGAGCTCCGGCCTCCTGCTCCACAGCTCCTCTCCACTCGACATTGTCGCCTACTCGGATGCGGACTGGGCAGGCTGCCCGGATACCCGGCGCTCTACCTCCGGCTATTGCGTCTACCTCGGCGGTGCTCTCGTGAGCTGGTCTTCTAAGCGCCAACCCACTGTCTCGCGCTCAAGCGCAGAGGCTGAGTATCGTGCCGTTGCCAATGCCGTTGCTGATTGTGTATGGCTGCGGCAACTCCTCGATGAGCTCGGTTCCCCTCCCTCCAAGGCTACGGTGGTCTTTTGTGATAATATCTCAGCGGTGTACATGTCTACCAATCCAGTTCATCATCGACGAACGAAGCACATTGAGTTAGACATTCACTTCGTGCGCGAGAAGGTGGCTCTCGGCGAATTTCGGGTCGTCCATGTGCCTACTACTCAGCAGCTGGCTGATATCATGACCAAAGGACTAACTCCGGCGTCCTTTCAGTCATTCCGGTCCAGTCTATGCGTTTTGCCAAGCGCCAACGTATCGACTGCGGCGGGGTGTTAACAGATAGCCTAGTTATTGTTTAGATATTGTTGATATCTAACTGATCTCGGCCTGATCTTGCTATTTCTTATTGTGCAAGACATGAGCTGTTTGTAGGCTATTTATAGCAACGATTCCTATCAATGAAATCAGTTGCCCCAAACCGAGTCTCCTCCTGCCGTTCGTAGCCTAGGCTCCTTCATTTCTGTTTCTTTAGTACTGTCGCAGGGAGAGTCGTTTAGATGTTGCTGTTTAGGTCGACTTCGCCCTCTGTTTTTCTGTACTTTGGCCTTCTCTTTGGCCCCTCTTCTTAATATGTAACATGCAGCTCTCCTGCATGATAAAACAAATCAGTGGATTCTTAAGGACAAAATAATCAGTAGTAAAAAGCATGAACACACTTTAGGATGGTAAATCCTTCTTTCTGAAACTTCGCGTATTAAATCATCATTATATTGATTTAGAACTGAGAAACAAGGTTTTGTTATTATTTCAGGTTCCCACAAATTCTATTGCATCCAAAACCAGTGAACTTGCTGATAATAGTTTATCAAGTGCGTCCAGCGCTGATGAATGCATAGTAAGAACGTCCGAAGAATGCAATGCAGCGGCACCACCTGAATGCTCTACATCGGTGATCACAGATGCTGCTTCCACTGAACCTATCTGCACTCTCGAGAAGAATGATGATGTCAGTGTTGAAGGACTTGATAAAGTCGAAAATGCTGAACCCGGGGTGGCTCCAAGTTCGAGTAGTACAGACATCGAATCATCTGAGAAGAGAAATGTTCAGAATGTGAATACCGCTGGTGAAGCAATAACCAACAAGGTGGATGAAACTGAAGTAGCTAAAAATTCATCAGCTGACAATGTAGAGTCCAGTGGTGCAAATGGAGAGAACGATGAAAAACACGAGGCTGATGATGTACATGATTCCACCGAGAGAGATGAAGGAAATTCCTTGGACACGGCGAACGGTCGAGCAGTTAATAAGAGTCCTACGGAGGCACAAAATGATAATATGGATGAACAGATCACCCCTGACAGTGAAAAACCAACATCTCGAATTGGGAATGTCTATCCTCCGTTAGAGCCAGGCTTGTTCGGGCCTAGTATTATGTCAGCTGCAGTGTCAAACTCTGGGCATCTTGCTTATTCGGGCAGTATCTCCATCCGGTCAGATAGTAGCACGACTAGCACCCGGTCGTTTGCATTTCCAGTGTAAGTTTCCATGCCTACCCACTCTCAGATCACAACTACTTCTTTCATGAACATTTCCCTCAAACCTTTGGTATGCTACCCTTTGTGAACCAGATTGCAGAGGGACTGGATAAGCAGCCCGGTGAGGATGGCGAAAGGAGAGCGAAGGCGCGTCAGGCGGCGCCATGGCTGGAGGAAGGGGCTTATATGCTGTAAATTCTGAGCACATTTTTCCTGCAGAGATGTGTCATCCTGCATGCTTCTTCCTTCTATCAGTTCTGTTGATGGCTTGTTGGATTCGTCAGTGGCTTGCAGTAGTAATTTGTATTATGAGTGTGAGGAGAGAATATGAAGAGCTTATGTATAGCAGTAGCGTAGCAATATCTTGTTTGGCACCAGGTGCTGCAGCAGTTTAGTCTAATCGTTCTTGTCTGGTTTTGAGCTTCATAAACGTTCATATGCTTGATTAAGATTTCAGAGAGATGTGTTGCGTACAGCAAGTACTTCGAACGGTGATTCAGCCGTGTTACTACTCTGAATGATTGCAACTGGGCCGGCCCGCTGGGGCGTGGAGTCTGGCTCCATGCGGGCCTGTGTAGGGCGCGTTTTATAGCCATGAGGTCGAACCAGCCCGTCATTCCGTCAGTGCAACCCCCTCATTATTCAAAAAAAAATATATTACAATCCCCTCACATTTGGATGGTTGCCCAGATTAGCTGTTGGGTGAGGCCAGCATGCCCATCAAATCACCTCTCGGCCAAGCCTAGTAGGCACGCTCAAGTCAGCCGTTGTCGTTGAGCATGACCCAGAGAGTCGCAACATGCACCGAAACAGCCAAGTGGTTGCACGAGGGTGGGAGACACATCAATTTCCATTGTCGCTCTCTCTCGCTAGCGTCACTCGCCACTGTGGCTGGACGCTTCTGACCAAGCTTTTGGCTTGGCCCGAGTTTTTCTGGCTCGCAACAGGTTGGGCTCGGCCAGCTGGAGAAACAGACCGAGCCGAGCCTGCTTTTCGGCTCGCTCACTATCACAGGATACAGACCGCAAACGTTTTGCGGGGGCCCGTGAATCTCATCCACGAGCCTACATTTAAGGGGATCGCGAGCTCGGATGCGGTTCCAAATCCTCATTTCTCCTCGCACGCTCTGCCGCTCCGGTGAGCAATCCCTCACACCCTCCGCCGTCTCTGACGAGCAATCCCGCCTCCCCTACCACAGATCCGGCGACTACGAGCCGCCATGGCGCCGAAGAGGGAAGCGGAGCCGCTCCCCGGCGACGAAAAATTCGGCGGCGATTACTCTGTTGAGGAGCCGAATTTTGCCGACTAGGGTTTGATCGGCGTCGACCTAGGCTAGTGTAGTGATCTAGGGTTTGATCGGCACACGTGGCTGATTATATTTTGTGTACAAATCGTGTTTTAGAATCTAGTTCAATGTCGAATTATGAACTCTTTGTTCCCGCAAATTCTGAAATGTCTAAATCGCGGATTTGCAGTTTGGTTTTGCGGGTTCTGTGCACATAGCGAAAACAGAGAACTTGCATGTGGCAAGATGGTTAGGAGGGTGGTTGTACCCCCAGCCCACCTGAGTTCAAACCCCAGGTTTGACGTTGGTGTTTCTCATTTAGGCGGAATATTCTTTCAGTGGGAGGCGACGTTCCCGTCGACAGCGAGGCGCCCGTGGTGATTTCGTCAATCTCAAGACCCAACCGCCGGCTCAGTCTTTCGGAGGTGCTCATAGGGGTAGGGTGTGCGTGTGTGCGTTCATAGGGGTGAGTGTATGCGCGTGTATGTGAGCGCCTGCCTTGTACTGTGTTTCTAAAAAAAGCTATAGCGGCGAAAACAAAAAACGTGAGGGTTCGCCTTTTGCCTCCTAGATGGCTCTAACCATAAACACTAATCAATGTCTAGCAATCCCGTAAAATCCATCGTCCCTCCACGCTTCACAAGGTACCCCAGCGACGCCGACGCCCCCCCACCGGCGTAGACACACTAGACGCTGCGCCCCGCAGGAGATTCCCCATCCGCCAACGCCGACGGGTCACGCAGGCGACGCACGAGCCGCTACCCCAGGTCGCTGCCGCCGACTCCTGCATCGACTCCCTCCATCCGACAGCATTCTCCCTGATCTACCAGCGGGCTAGCATGCCGCGCAGCACAGCCGTCCTCACAGTTGCAGTGTTCCCGCTCTCTCAGATGGAATCGACGAGTAAGTACTCGGATATTAATCGACGAGTAGATCTTCAAATTGTGCAATACTCTGCAGTCTCATCATTTCTTGGTATGCCATTATTTTAGTTTGCAGCTCTCAGCCATAGCATTGTTAAATAATTTGGCATAGGAAAATTAATAATGTCAGTAAGGGCTATATTCTTATACGCCTCCAACAGTCTACCATAGTACCATGACCTGGTCATGAAGTCCCACTCCCTCAGATAACAGCAATCTGTCCTCCGACATACTATGGTAATTTTTTTCAAATCGACAAAAAGATGTCTGCATGGTTGTTGCTGCATGATCACCGTGCACATACATGTAGTACTGAGGGACTTCTAATATTGCTCTAATTGGTTTTGTTGATATTGTAAGTGATGTTTAAGTGCTCTGTTGTAGCTGATTATTAGAGTAAAAAAATATTAATTCTGTTTCAAGCATAATATTAGGTAGTCAGCTTGAACTGAACCTCAGGTATGAAAAAAAAAATCAATAAGGTTTGCTGGGTTTACGCCGCACAACACTCCACACATTAGTGCATTTTCAACTTTTTAGAAATCCAACCTTTTCAATTTGGCTATAAGCGAAGTGTCACTTTATTATCTTGTATATTAAAAGAACGGGGAGGCAAGAAAATAATCTTCAGTTTATCTGTTCTTCTCAAATTACATATTTACCAGTTAACCCAGTTAGTCATTCTTTTAAAGCACATCTATGGTTCATCTCCGTTTTGTATTGTAACCTGTATCACTTATGGTCACATCTGTGCTTCTGACAGCAACTAAAAGAAGATTCAAACAAGTTCTCACAATTTAGCAGTGCTCAAGTAATGATAAAAATACTATGAATATTTTTTGGGAGTTGTCTCAGGCTGGTGTAAAGTTGGCAATGTCCTATGTTGCATATTTGAAGAATTTCAGTGCGTAAGTTTTCCCTGGTGCCTTATTATGGTGGTATGATGATCTAATTTTTGAATAAGACGATCCAGTAATTTGTTTGATAGTTTGTGGACATAGTGGGACTGAAGTAAATATTTCTTGCCTGCCTACAAGCATTGATCATTTGGTGCTCAATCAGGTGGGTGTGATATTGACATTGGTTGCTACATGTGTGGTGCATGATGAATGCCGCCATGAATGTTTCTGTGATCAAAGCATTCAGGCGAAGGAGAATTTCAACAAAAAGACGAACTTGCACCTTCAACAGCCCGTGGAAACTCTCTAAGCATTTCACCTGCCTTCAGCAACAAAATTCAGATAGCTCCAATAAACTTGAATGTGCCTTCTATTTGATAATACTTCCTGCTCCAAGGTGTTCAGAACTCTATGAAGTCAGTCACACATGTTTTGGAAAAAGGTAATTAAGTTTAACACATTCCGAATTTAAACTAAACAATTGTGCGTAATTTAATACATGACTAATATTAACCTTTTTTGTTTCTATCTTATAGGCAATGAAACTTATATCTCTCACTAAACCATGTTAGTACATATATCTATGCTGCAATATGTGCCAAAACCGTGGGCAACATCAAGCACAAGCTTGCCCTTTGCCGCGAGCTGATCCTAAGATTCGACAAGGCACAAGAGGACCGGGTTCTAACGCCGCTCGAGGTCTGGTTTCACAAGAGCCTGAAGGTGTCCTACCTTGGATACGCCTCGCTCGAACGCACTATGGCCAGGCAGCGCGCGCATCGCATACCTCAAGGACGGCGACGCCAACACCTCTTTCTTCCACCGACAGTGCACATACCGCAGGCAGAAAAATAGGATCAACAGCCTCGCCACGCCCTCCGGCATCGCCACGGACCAGGACGCCATGGCCGAGGCCGCGTTCGAGCACTTCGACGAGCTCCTGGGCACGAACCTCGACCGTGCTCACTCCCTGGAACTGGAGCATCTCATCGCGCCGGCTGCTGACCTCCACGAGCTTGAGATCCCCTTCACCGCTGATGAGATTGAGCGCGCGATCAAGCGCCTCCCGCGCGCAAGGTGCCGGGCCTCGACGGCTTCACGAGCGAATTCCTCCACGCCTGCTGGGCCACTATTAGGGAGGATTTCGTGGCTGTCTTCGCCCAGCTCTACGCGACAAGAGGGCGAGGTTTCCACCGCCTAAATCAAGCCATGCTCACGCTGCTGCCCAAGCGCGCCGACGTCGCCGCCATTGGCGACTACCGGCCTATAAGCCTCATTCACCTCGTGGCTAAGCTTTTCGCCAAAACGCTCTCGCTGCGGTTGGCGTCGAAGCTCGGTGGCCTTGTGAGTACAAGCCAGAACGCATTCATCGCCGGGCGCAGCCTTCATGACAACTTCATGCTGGCCCGGCAATCTGCCCGCCTTCTCCACCAGCTGGGAATGCCAAGGGTGCTCGTCAAGCTCGACCTCGCCCACGCCTTCGACTCGATCTCATGGCCCTTCCTCTTCGAGGTACTCAAGCGGTACGGGTTTGGCGACAAGTTCCTGGACTGGCTCGCCATCTTGCTGCGAACTGCGAGCTCCAGGGTACTGCTAAATGGTGAACCGGGCCCTCCGATTTGGCATCGATACGGACTCCGACAGGGGGACCCCCTGTCCCCCCCAGCTCTTTGTCCTCGCCGTCGACGTGCTCGGCCGCCTCGTTCGCCACGCTGTCTCGCTCGGCATCCTCAAGCCACTACACCCGCGCCGACAAATCCCTCCGATGTCGCGCTACGCCGATGATGTGGTGATGTTCTGCCACCCAGACCCCCAAGACATCGCGGCGGTGAAGGCCATGCTGTAGATTTTTGGAATCTCCTCTGGCTTGCACGTCAATTACGCCAAGAGCTCCGCTGCCCTGCTGCACTGTGCTCCGGAGGATGCCGCCGCGGTCACCACCGAGCTGGGATGCCCAATCGTCGAGCTGCCCATGAACTACCTCGGCATCCCGCTGACCATTCGCCGCCCCAGCAGCGCGCAGCTCCAGGCCGTGGTCCAGCGCGTGCCAGATCAGCTACCCACGTGGAAAGCCGGCCTGATGAACAAGGCTGGGAGGCTCGCCACGGTGAAATCGGTACTCTACGCGATCCCGATACACCAACTGCTCGTTTACGCCCCCGCCAAGAAGGTTATCAAGCAACTCGAGAAGATCTCCGAGGTTTTCTGTGGGCAGCTCGCGCCAGCGCCAACGGAGGCAACTGCCACGTGAATTGGCGCCGGGTATGCCGGCCAATTGCCCTTGGCGGTCTCGGTATCCAGGACATCGAACGCGCCGGCCTCGCTCTTAGGCCACCCTGGCAATGGCTGAACCGCACCGACCCCAATCGTGCGTGGAGCGGCCTAGAGCTGCAATTCTCGGCCGTCGAACGCGATCTCTTCTTCACCTCCACCCACATGGCCATCGGAGATGGAAAAACCGCCAAATTCTGGAAGACCACAGCAGGCGGGGCAGGGATGGAATATTTTGAAATCTCCCTCTTGGACGGCGAAAATGGCGCGAACTTGGAAGGTGCAGTCATCCCTGAAATGGGCCTTGGGCCGACTGAGCTGGTGGACAAGGAGGTCAGCTCACCTGCAGGATCGAGCCCAACTAAGCAAGTGTTGGGTGCTGAAGTAACTCAGAAGGAGGAAATTGCGCTGTCAAGAATCACATCCTTCTGCTCCCGCGTCCTTAAGCTGATCGCTCCTCCGCTGCTCCGTGAAATCGAGTCGACCAAGGAGCTCAGGGCTGCAGCTGAGCCATTCACGCCCAGGAGAATGGCCACCCGCAGGACTGCCTCATCACCGGCGCCGGCACCCAAGCCGTCGCGGAAGGTTTCTGCTGCGGATACAACGCTCCTCACCACGCTTGGAATCGCCCCAAACGAGCTAAGTGTGAACGAATCGCGGAGCTGGAATCGATGTTTGATTCGCCGCTCAAGGACCAGCATCTACGAGCGTTTGCTGCCATATACGGGAATACGGTGCCCAGGGACGAAGAGCTGGCGGCTGCTGCCTCCGATTTCACGGAGATCAGCGCGCATTAGCGCATTAGCTCGCAACGATGTCGGTGTTGGTGTCCATCCTGTTAATGGATATTAACCCAGAGATCTTGGGGTGGAACACGCGCGGACTTAACGATCCTGCGAAGCGTGATTCAGTTCGGAAGTTTACAGATTCGGTTCGTGTGAACCAGGGGCGGAGCCAGGAATTGAACATAGGGGGGCGAGTGATGATCACATATGTAGTATAATTTTACGAGATATGAAGTGCCAAATAGCATATCAAGGAGTATGGAGGCAAGCTAATAATATTATATGGATATAAATGACCTAATATTTTAAGAAAATCGATATTTTTCGCAAGTTTATAAATAGCCTACCATAACCATTCGTCTATACTTTCATCCAAATTTCAATAATAGACCACCAGATTTAGTATCGGAACAATTTGCATGAAAAATCATATGCTTTCTCTTTATTTTCTCAAGTAACAAATAGTTAAACATAAGCAAATAGAAAATTAGATCTGATTACAGTTACTTACTTATGTCATACCGTGTACATACCTGATACCTTAACAAATATTCCAGTTGTCCGAAAGCACGGCAATCAATCAGCGGCAGCCGCCGCACACGCCACAACTCGGCTGCCTGGACAAGGCACCAATCAGCTGCTTGGTTTGTCGCCGCCGGCGCACGTCCTACACACTGGTGCGACCGTGCGAGATCTATCGATTCACCTATGTAAAAGTGTGGATCTGTTGTACTTTCCTCTCCGCAAAAAAAAAATTTAACTGGCCAAACAAGATGATGGCCAACGACCAGTGGACCACAATCGATGTAGTTGGACAGAGAGGTAGATGGGCTGCTTTCGTTGTGCTGGGTTTCGATGTGGGCTTACGCTACATAACTTTGGGCTTAAGTGGAGTACTGACTAGCTAATTATGTTCGTACATTAGCTGGAAACATTAGCGTATAATACTGGCAGCTCATATAATTCTATGAGGGGGGCGATGGGTTGGGGGGGGTCTGACCCCTGCTAGCCCCCCCTGGATCCGCCCCTGGTGTGAACCTCGTCTGCCTCACGGAGACGAAGGTGGCTGTAATGGATCGTTTCTTTGTTATGTAATGCCTTGGGCCGTCCTTTGACGGCTTCACGTACTTGCCGATCGGTACGCAGGGAGGGATCCTCCTTGCTTGGGACTCCTCTGTACTGGATGTAACAAATGTGGCGCTGGATACTCATGCAATCACGGGAGAGGTGCACACCCGGATCAAGCTACCTGGTGGTTGACTGCAGTCTACGGGCCGCAGGGAGATGAGGCGAAGTCCCAATTTCTCGACGAGCTGACGGTGCGCCGCTCGCTGTGCCCGAGGCCGTGGCTCGTCCTTGGCGACTTCAACATGATCCTCAACGCTGAAGACAAGAACAACACAAATATCAACAGAAGAATGATGGCGAAATTCCGGAGTTTCGCCAACAGACATGAACTCAAGGATCTATACCTACACGGTAGATTGTATACGTGGTCGAACGAGCGCCGCGACCCGATGATGACGCGGATCGATCGCGCCTTAGTGTCAGTGGAATGGGACCTGAACAACCCTGACAGCATGCTGCAGGCGTTGTCGTCCAATGTATCGGATCACGCACCCCTCCACCTCTCTCTGAATGCTGCCTTCAGACCAAAGCGACGTTTCAAGTTCGAGCTGTTCTGGGCGAAATTAGAAGGATTTGAAGATGCGGTCCGTGATGGATGGGTATGTGATACCAGAATCGTGGATCCTTTCCAGCGGTTGGACATGCTGCTGCGTAATTCTGCTGCTCACCTGCAGAGTTGGGGACAGCGCCGTGTAGGCAATATCAAGATTCAGATAGCCATTGCAAATACTGTGATACTGTTGCTGGATGCGGCGCAAGACAGAAGACATCTGACGGCAGGTGAGCACTGGCTGTGACGAACTCTGAAACATGCAGTCCTCGGCTTCTCCTCCCTAGAACGTACAATGGCTAGGCAGCGCTCCCGCATTAACTGGCTTCGGGAGGGCGACACAAACACCAAACTCTTCCACTCGGTGGCAAATGGGCGGAGGACAAGGAATTTTATCCCAGCGATCGAGGTCAATGGAGAAATTGTCACGGATCAAAAACGGAAAGAAGATGCCTTCTTTGAGGCTTACCTTGGTCTGCTAGGAACGGTGTGCAACAGTGACGAGGTTATACTCTGCGGGTACCCCAGCATAAGGGTACCTGGTGCACGTGATGATCAAATAAGCCCAATGATTAATCGAAGCCCATGAAGAAAGGCCCAAGACGAAGAGTGTTTTCCAAGCTAGATCAAATAATAGTCGGTTAAGGCTTTCCATACCTGTAACCTTGGTCGGTTGTGTTTTCCGAGACCTAGCCTCCTATATAAAGGCTGGGAGGGTGATCGATCAAGGACAAGCAATCCATAGCCACCAAAACCTCGACGAGATCTACTATTCGTCGAACCCTTGTAACCTCCATATTCAAATCATAAACACAGACAAGCAGGAAGTAGGGGTTTTACCTCACTCGAGGGCCCTGAACCTGGGTAAATCCAGCTTGTCAGCCGTCGATTCCACCAATACTACGCGTTCTCTACCACACAATCAACCCTAGGTATAGCAACCATGGGAATTGCCGAGGGCACACCTCGACAATTGGCGCCGTCTGTGGGAAAAGGTAGTATTGGGCTCACGGTTTCGCCGGTTTCATCATCAAGCGGCCACCCGATGATCGCATCTGCACAAGGTAACTCGCCTACTGCATCATCAAAAAGCAAATCACCAACCACCGTTGCAAACAGCAACTCGCCGGCAAGATCCACCAGCATCAATTCAAAAAGCGATCACTCGCCAAAATCTCCAAGGAGGCTCACGCCGCACTCGATGGAAGCTCAGCAAGCCTTCGCCGGACTCGAATCAGGTTTGGATATTACGGTTGGAAAATTTAACTTCTTTGTCGATAAAGATGGTGTGCAGGACCTGTTAGATCCACTCGACGTGGAGACACTCGACATGGAGACAATCGACAACGCTTCGACTGCAACACTATCCATCTTGGGCGCAACATCGTCACAGATCGTCCCGATCCAATCGCCAAGCGACTCTGCCACGTCCATGACCTCGCAAGAGTTCCGTAACGAGGTGGCAAAAAGATTTGGAAGAAGCGAGATCGAATCTGCGTACCGCCCAAACAACTCAATCGAGTCGCTCGACGACATCGTCGACTGCAATGACGTCGCGGGGAACGAAGAGAACATAGACGACAACATATATCTCGCCGATCTAAACGGCCCAGAAATCCGTGCTAGCCACGAGATATTCACCTGCGACGCAGACAGCCTGGACAAAGCACTCGAAGACATACTCGATTGTGGCGGAAACCCCAACAAGCAAAGCAACTCCAACATGAGCCTGGACGACGACGCCGAATCCATAAAACGCATCAGCAGCACATGGATGGAGGATCGGGTGGTACCGTACCAGGTATATACCGCGAGTACAGCAGAAACATCAGCAGCCGCAACATGCCGTCGACCTACAGAATACCCTTGCACAGTCACCATGCCAGATGGAACAACCACGCTGACCATCACCGCAGAGATGGCGGAGAAAGTGAGCAAAGTAATCGAGAGCTGCACGATGCTACCAGCAAACGCAACTCCAGAAGAGGTATTACCTTACAATATTTCCAATGGCAAGAATCGATACGGTTAAAAAACTACCGAGCAGTACTCGAAGAACGCAAAAAGCAAGCCAGCATATCGAGTGCCCGGCGAAGAGCATTGTCTACGAGTTCAACGGGCAGAAACGACCCCGCGAATAGGTCACGATTCATCAACCTCGGAGACGCAGATCGTGCAGCGGTCACTCGGAACCTAAACCCAGCCTTCATGGCAGTCGACGCGGAAGGAGTTCCCATACCTACTGAGCCAGCCGGGGCGCTGATGACGCTAGGCACCTACCTCAGAACAATCGAACCTCCTGCAGGAGACCCAAAGAGGGATCAGCACCTCCAACTGTACAAACAACTGGCAATAGCAGCACAAGCCATACAGCATCCACAAGCAACTCCAAGGAGAGATACAGATCGGGATCGTCGCAGTCGAAGCCCTCGGGGAAGGAGCAGTCGAAAAAGCTCACGTCGTCATCGTTCCAGTAGGAGCCATTCGAGGAGGTCATACAGCAACAGCTCAGACTCGGAAGCAGAAATCGGGCCATGTGGAGCGCTATGCTTCACTCGACGGATCCGGGAGGCTCGTATGCCCAAGAAATTTTCGCTAGCTACCACGCCTAAGTTCAACTGCAAACAAGAGCCATCAGGCTGGCTAGAAGATTACAGGCTGGCAGTCGGATGTCAGCGCGGTACCACAACTACAGCTATGCAGTACATACAACTTATGATGGAAGGAACGGCTCGCGATTGGCTCAAATCGCTACCCGAATCATACTACGATTCGTGGGAACACTTCAAGGGTGATTTCATCAAATACTTCGAGCCTCTATGTGAGCGCCCCAAAACCTTCGAGGAGCTCCGGACCTGCAAGCAAAAGTCAGATGAATCTCTGAGATCGTACATACGGCGGTGGACCACCATCCGTAACTCAGTAGGCAACGTATCAGAAGATAGGGCAATCGACGCCTTCAAAAACGGACTCTGGAGGGAAGACTTCAAAGAAACACTTGGTCGAGAAGACCCAAAAACAATGGCCGCACTCATGGTACTCGCAACAAAGTGGGCAGACGGAGAAGACTCCGTACGAGGCATCGACCTGTAGCATCACATGAAAATCACGAGGGGGCAGTCGAGACCGCAGAGATAGCTACAGAGATGATCGAAGGCGCAAACGCAAGAATCGTTATCACGACGATGACCATCCAAACTTCATGCAGCAGGCTTTGTCCAGTCAAGGGACAGTCGCGACCAAACTGACAGACGACCGACGATCATCGTGATAATCGAGATCATCATACAACGATCGCCGAGGTAATCGAGACCACCGTACAGACGATCGACGTGACAGTCGAGAGCACAGACGCGACGACCGAGATAGCTACAGAAGGCCAGAGTGGCGCAGGCGAGCAGACAAAGATCCTGAGCGCTCAATCGAGAGAAGATGGACGATTATTGCAGGTTCCATCTTTACAAAGGGGATGATGGTAAGCTTCGCTCTAACCACTCGCTGAGAAATTGCAGGGAATTTGATCAACTTGCGATTGAACATATACTGCGACTGCAAAGAGATGGGCGTGCACCTCCTCAACTAGTGCAGATTCCATCGACTACATCACAAGCACAACCTGTTCAGGCATATCCAGCACCGCAACAAGTACAACAAGCACAGGTATATTCCATACCACCACAAACACAGCCTACTCAGGTGTATACTGCACCAGCACCAGCGCAATCGACACCAGTATACATGGTGCCAGCACAACCCGTTACGGGAACACAAATGGCAGCAGCCGTGCACCAGATGCAGCAGGGAGATGAACAAAAATATCCCGTAACTCGCGGGCAGATGAACATGATCCAGCGAGGACGTCCCTCCAATAGAGAGCAAAAATTACACACTCGACACGTCAATATGGCGGTCATGGCACCCCCAGCCATCACAATTTTTTGAAAGGATCAGAAACTCCGATTACCTTCAATCGAGAGGACCACCCACCCGCAGTATATCGACCAGGGCATGCAGCCTTGGTACTCGACGCTCAAATTGGAGGCTACGCCATGACCAAGGTCTTCATGGACGGAGGTAGCGGCCTCAACATAATCTTTGCAGATACGCTGCGTAGAATGAACAAATCAGTCGAAAATCTGCCAAAGTCCGCAAGTACCTTCCACGGCATCGTCCCAGGCAAAGCAGTGCTCCCAGAAGGCACCGTACAACTCGATGTTACGTTTGGAGATCCTACTCACTTCAGAACCGAGTCGATTGAGTTGAAGTGGTCGATTGGAATCACAATACCATGCAATACTTGGGCGCCCCACTTTCGCTCGATTCATGGCCGTCCCACACTACGCCTACCTCAAGCTCAAAATGCCAGGACCAAAAGGAGTCATCACGATCAACGGGAACTTTCAAAGGTCAGATTCATGTGACCGTGACTTCAGCAAAATCTCAGAGATGTATGGGATGGAGCAATCATTCGCCAAACTCGAGGTTTCTAACGACCGCACACTTCTGCCGGAACACAAGAGGTTAGCATCCGACAGACAATTCAATGCAACCAACGACACGAAAAAGCATCAAGTGCACCCAACTGATCCCTCAAAAACAGTCAACATATCATCGAGTCTTACCAGCAAACAGGAAAATGCACTCGTCGAATTTCTCCGTAAAAACTGGGAAATATTCGCATGGTGCCCAGCTGATATGCCAGGTGTCCCCAGAGAGTTCGCCGAGCATTCTCTACAACTCAAGCCAGGGTCTAGACCAGTCAAGCAAACTATGCGCCGTGTTTCCGATCCCAAAAGAGGTGCAATCGAGGCAGAAGTTGATAGGTTACTTGCTGCAAAGTTCATTCAGAAATCAAAAAGGCAGACTGGGTTGCTAACCCAGTACTGGTCGAAAAGAAGCACTCAGACACCCTGCGGATGTGTGTAGATTTTACAGCCCTCAACAAATGATGTCCAAAAGATCACTTTCCATTACCACGAATCGATCAGATCATCGACTCAACAGCAGGATGCGCTCGGTTATCATTTTTGGATGCATATTCAGGATACCATCAAATTCGGATGAAAGAAGAAGACGAAGACAAAACAGCATTCATAACCCCACTCGACGAAGGCAAAAGCATATACCATCATAAACGGTGAGTTGTACAAACGCAGCACCTCAGGTATGTTCCAAAGATGCATTGCATTCGAAGATGGCAAGGATCTCCTTCGAGACATTCATGCCGGTACTTGCGGGCATCACGCGAGCAGTCGATCACTCGTAGCCAAAGCCTTCCGAGCAGGGTTTTACTGGCCTACAGCGCTAAGGGATGCAGAGGACATAGTCAAAAGATGCATTGGTTGCTAGAAGTTCGCTTCCAAGCCACATGCACCCGCGTCGGCACTAAAAACCATACCATTAGCATTAAGGATGGCAATTTTATCCATGGAGCCGGGTATCCATGGATATCCGACCCGATGGATGAGGGTTTGGAGGGAAGTTTTTACCCATGGATTTCATGGGGCGGATATCCGCTAGCTCATGGGGTGGGCACGGGCAGAGATTTTACTCCACGGATATCCAATGGATACCCGACTGTCATGTGGGACCCACATGTCAGTGAGAAATGTAGTTTTTCCCAGGCCCATCCCTTGATATTCTCGAGGCCCAACTCACGTAATTACTAGTTATTGCGAACCCTAAACTACTCTCGCGTATTTAACGCATCCACACACACACGAAGAAATGGTATTGTTTCTGTAGTTATCTATTTTAATTATTCATTCTTGTGATATTTAACTTGGCTAAGCTTTGGTGTCTTATTCGATTGTAGGATGCCAATGAATCCATTGTCACTGAAGAATGAGGCTCCAATAATCCAAGATTCAAGACAACATTTGTGCTATCTTTTACTATATCTTTAAATGCATGAATTGTTGTGTTGGAAACTTGTAATAAGTATTGTCTATGTTTCGTGAGATTGATATGAGATTATGTATTTTGTGGTGTGATTGTGTGAGATTCTACATATTATAAGTACTTTGTGGTTTAAATATTGTTGATTTAATACTCCGATGTATTACTCGTGGATATCCATGGATATCCGGATATCCGGCGGGTTTGGATATGGGGCGACATCCATGCCCATGGATACTTTCGTGGGCAGCCTATAGTGATGTTGATGGATTTGGATTTGGATCTGGTTTTGGTATATCCGCCCGAACCCGCCCCATTGCCATCCTTAATTAGCATGGCCTTTCGCCCAATGGGGGCTTGACATGGTGGGACCACTAAAAAAATCATCAAAAGGAGGTTATACTCACTTGCTAGTGGCAGTCGACAAATTCACCAAATGGATCGAAGCAATTCCTATCGCAAGCTCAACAGCTTCTACGGCAGTTCGTTTCATACAATCGATCATGTATCGATTTGGAGTAATGGATAGCATCATCACTGATAATGGTACAAACTTCACGGCGGAATAATTCAAATCCTTTTGCAAGGAACAAAACATCAAATTAAACTACGCCTCTGTGGCACATCCACAATCCAATGGGCAGGTTGAAAAGGCCAATGGACTCGTATGCAGTGGCATCAAAAAGAGACTCTTAGTACCACTCAAAAGGGCCGCGGGTGCATGGGTAGAAGAACTTCCATCAGTATTATGGAGCTTACGGACCACTCCAAACGCCTCCACACAGTATACACCGTTCTTCATGGTCTATGGTGCGGAGGTAGTATTACCATCTGACGTCAAGTTTAATGCACCACGAGTGGAAGCATATGAAGAAAACGACGCGAACAAGGCACTCGAAGATGCAGCCGATTTGCTGGAAGAAGCACGCAATACGGCTTTGGCGCGAACAGCCGTTTATCAACAAGACCTCCGCAACTACCATAGTCGTCGATTACGCACACGGTCTTTCATGGTGGGAGACTTGGTGTTGTGAGAGAAACGGAAGAAAGTCCATAAACTTGCATCACCTTGGGAAGGACCTTACATTGTCACAGAAGTCATCGAAGGAGGAGCCTATCGATTGAAGAACGCAAAGACGGGCGAAGTAGCATCAAACCCATGGAACGTGGCGCACCTGCGTCGATTCTATGCATAGATCTTTTAACCTCGTATGTAATAGCACATAAGGCCAAAGAATCAGCAAGTTTTAGACGCACTCTTTTCCCTTACCAGGGTACCTAAGGGGACTGGAAGGTTTTAATGAGGCGGCTTGCTGATAGAACACATATTTGGAATAAAGATACATGTTCCTCCATATTTCTCATATATGCTTTTACGCTACTCAACCAATCGGGAACTCGATCGCAAAAACATAAGCTTCAAAATTCTAGCTCAAAAATCAGTGAGCACAAGGACAACCCAAATCCCACTCGACATGCTCGGGGGCTGGGTCAAACGGACAACCCAAATCCCACTCGACATGCTCGGGGGCTGGGTCAAACAGAAAACCCAAAATCATGCTCGGGTGCTGAGTTAAACTGGAAACACAAACCCACTCGAAAAACTTGGGACCTGGTACAAATCAAAAACACAGATGTGTTACCTGAGAACTATCTTGATTATACCATGATAAGTCAGGTCCAAAATAAAAATGGCGTCTTCTGCGGTCAAAAGTTTGAAAATTGGGCCCACACAGACACGTCTTGTCAAATTGGCGGGCGCACATCAAACGCGTCATGAATGACGTCAGGGGCAGTGATAACGTCCACATTCGAGTGGTGGGTTCGAGACTACAATCGACGCAAGGATTTGAATAGCAAAGGTACTCCCATGGGAGCATATCAAAAATTTGTTGCGATTGATCAAAAAGGAGCAAAATTATTGAGATTATCCTCTACTTCAAGCGAAATAAAGCATAATCTCGGGGGCTACTCCCATGGGAGCGCTGACGTGCTCCCATAGATTTCAAAGACAAAATATTTCGATTGACAAAAAGCAGAGTAAAAGGATGATTTGAGATTGTCCTCTATTGCAAGACAATAAACCACAATCTCGGGGGCTACTCCCATGGGAGTGCTGTCGCGCTCCCATAGATTTCCAAACAAGGTAAGAAAAATTCACTCGAATACAGGCTCGATTGAAAGCATTAAGTACCTCACAAAGCAAAGAATCAAACTTCATAAATTCCCGAACTATGCCAATCGCAGATGTTTCGGATGCTGCATACGCAAATGTAAAGGTAAGACCCGCCGAGCAATCGAGATGGGCCGAGGGACGCTCCAACAGTGTTTTCCCTTGAAATTTTCCGTGTCAACAGACATGATGAAAATCCTGACGGACGCGTTAGGTATCAAAAGTTAAACTGCAGAACGAATCAGTAAGACCTACAACGGCCTGAGTCGAGTCTGTCCAGTATGTTCCAGCTTCGAGTCCAGGGACTCGAACCTGATTGAAGGCTAGTATGGTTTCGCCCAAATGTGCGGTTAACCGAGCTTGATTTTCGAGTGAATCAGGCCTACTATGTCAATATCCCTAGGCAAAAGTTTCAAAAGTGTTCCAGCTTCGGGTCCGGGGACTCGAACCTGATTGAAGGCTAGTGTGGTTTCGCCCGAATGTGCGGTTAACTGAGCTCGATTTTCGAGTGAATCAGGCCTACTATGTCAATATCCCTAGTCAAAATCTTTCGACTGCATTCGAGGCTCGAGCCCGGGGACTCGAGTCTGACTGAAGGCTAGTATGGTTTCGCCCAAATGTGCGGTTAACTGAGCTCGAGATTCGAGTGAATCAGGCCTACTATGTCAGTATCCCTCGATTAGCATACACATACAATTGAAACAAATTAGAGCTTGAGGAATTACATCGGGTCAGAAGAACAAGCTAAGAAAACTATGACGTGCACGATGAAGGGAGCACATGCTCGACTCTTCGAGGCAAGCAAGTACTCGGGGGCTAATGACGAGGTTATACTCTGCGGGTACCCCAGCATAAGGGTACCTGGTGCACGTGATGATCAAAGAAGCCCAAGGATTAATCGAAGCCCATGAAGAAAGGCCCAAGACGAAGAGTGTTTTCCAAGCTAGATTAAATAATAGTCGGTTAAGGCTTTCCATACATGTAACCTTGGTCGGTTGTGTTTCCCGAGACCTAGCCTCCTATATAAAGGCTGGGAGGGTGATCGATCAAGGACAAGCAATCCATAGCCACCAAAACCTCGACGAGATCTACTGTTCGTCGAACCCTTGTAACCTCCATATTCAAATCATAAACACAGACAAGCAGGAAGTAGGGGTTTTACCTCACTCGAGGGCCCTGAACCTGGGTAAATCCAGCTTGTCAGCCGTCGGTTCCACCAATACTACGCGTTCTCTACCACACAATCAACCCTAGGTATAGCAACCATGGGAATTGCCGAGGGCACACCTCGACAAACAGAGAACACACAATCGATCTCGAGCAGATTCAGCTCCCCCACGCTAATTTCCAGGAGCTAGAGCGCATAATCATGGAGGTGGAACTTTGGGAAACAATTAAGTAAATGCCATCTGATCGCGCCCCGGGACCCGATGGATTTAACGGCATCTTCTTCAGGCGTGCCTAGCCGATCATCAAGAATGACATAATGGCGGTTTTGCTCAAGCTTTATGTGGGGGACGGCAGGGGGTTTGGCAAGCTCAACAAGGCGATCATCACACTAATCCCTAAGAAACAAGAGGCTAATTGCATCGGCGATTATCGACCGATAAGCTTAGTTCATAGCATCTCGAAGTTGTTCGCCAAGATCATAGCGAACAAAATCAGACCAAAACTGGGAGACTTGGTCAGTCTGAAGCAATCTGCATTCGTCAAAGGCAGATGCTTGCATGACAACTTCCTGTTAGTCAGGCAAGTGGCGAGGAAGATATTCTCGAGAAGGAAAACAGGTGTGTTACTTAAGCTCGACATCTCTCGCGCGTTCAACTCCCTCTCCTGGTCTTTCCTATTCGAGGTTCTGCGGAAGATGGGATTTGGGGAGATATTCTTGAGCTGGCTTGCCATCCTGCTACGCACAGCCAGCACGAAGATTTCTGTCAATGGTGTGCCGGGCAAGCGTATCTATCACGCGCGTGGATTAAGACAGGGGGATCCTGTGTCGCCGACGCTTTTTATGCTTGCAATGGAGGTGTTCACGGCTCTGATCGCTGCCGCCACAGACGAGCAATTGCTGGATCCTTTCCCCAGAATTGCGGCTATGCAGCGTGTCTCGATCTACGCAGAAGATGTCGTCCTCTTCGTCAAGCCTTTGGTAACAGATCTGCGAACTGTGAAGGACATACTGCAAGTGTTTGGAGAGCCATCGGGCCTAAAGGTTAACTACACCAAATCAGTTGCTACGTTGATCCGCGGAACAGAAGAGGAGAAGCTCTTGGTACAGAACACTCTGGACTGTAAATTGGAGGAATTCCCGATCAAATATCTAGGGCTGCAGTTGGCGCTAAGACCGCTGACGAGAGATGAGTGGCAGCCGATGATTGACAAAGCCACTACTTTTATGCCGCCGTGGCAGCGAGGACTCATGGGACGGGATGACGGACTGGTGCTCGTGAAAAAAGTGATCGCCTCTAAGCCGATTCATCACCTGTTGGTCGCGGACGTGCCGCTCTGGGTGCTTGAGGAAATTAATAATTGGATGTGGTCGTTTTTTTGGGCCGGCAAAGAAGATGCGAACGGCGGACAATGCCTTGTCGCCTGGGAGAAAATCTGTACCCCAGTAGAATTTGGTGGGCTGGGTGTGATCAACTTGCAGCTGTAGGGACTCGCTTTGCGCACGCGCTTGGAGTGGCTACGGCGCACCGACAGGAGCAAGCCGTGGCAAGGGCTGCCGCCGTTGAAGGATGATGCAGCCACTAGTGTGTTTCAGAGCCTAGTCCAGCTCCAAATTGGCGACGGAAGTAGCATCATGTTCTGGAAAGATAAGTGGATTGCAGGGCGGAACATGGAGTACGTCGCGCCGCTGATTTTCGAGGCGGTGGACACAAGGAAGAAGAACAGCAGGACTTTGGCGGCTGGACTGCACGATAACACGTGGATGACTGACCTCGAAGAAATTCCTGCAGGCGAAGGGGCACGACAGTTCCTGAACCTCTGGTTACAGGCTACAGCCACTCAGTGCACGGCTGGCATGCAGGATGTGTTCTCCTGGCCCTGTTCGACGACTGGAAAATACTCAGCACAGGCTACCTACAGGCGGCTATGTCATGGCAACATCAGGAGCGCTACTGCTAGCTGCGTGTGGAAATCGAAGGCGACATTCAAGTGCAAGATTTTTATCTGGCTTGCGCTGAAGCACAGAGTATGGACCTCGGACAGGCGAGTGCGCTATGGTCTGCAAGATGACCCTGCGGATTGCGCTAACTGCTTGCAGGAGGAATACACCATCGAGCACGTGCTCATGGACTGCGTGTTTGCCAGGGAGACCTGGTTCGAGTGTTTCCGTAAGTTGGGCATCGGTGTCCAGGTGCCTACTCATGGCGATCTTCTGGAGCCATGGTGGCTCAAGGAGAGGGGGAAATTCCAGAAGAAGGAGAAGACGAAATTCTACACGCTGGTCATACTCGGCTGCTGGATAATTTGGAAGCAGCGAAACGCACGTGTGTTCAACAACCCCGATCAGCAAGTTTCGCCAACTGTGCTGGCAGGGAGGATAGTCGACGAGTTGCAGACTTGGCTGAGAGTTAGAGTGCAAGCTAGGACCGGTGTTGGAGTTCAAAACAATGTCGGGAGAGAGTAGAGTTGTATTTTGGATGCTTGGGTGTACGCTGAGCCTCTGCTAGCAGAGGAGCTGCGTTCTTGTAATTGATGATTCTATCTTCTATAAAAACAAGGTGCGCAATTTGCGCACTCTAAAAAAAACCGATGTTCCGAGAACAAAACATATTGAATTATTGTGATGGTGAATACATAGTCTGATATTATCAATCAATAAGGTGCAAAGAATGCTTCTTCAAATTGGAAGCGGAGCATGACTTTTGTGGTGGAGCCAGCGAGAATGATAGGAGAGGACCTTCTCTCCTGCGTCTGGCCTATGGACGGCAGGGACGCTTATTTCCCATGCTGAAAACATGGAGCTGGAGCGCACCTTTACGAGCGAGGAACTCGACGAGGTCCTCCTTGGGATGAAGGTGGACTCGGCTCCAGGGCCCGATGGTCTCCCGGTGGCTTTCTTTAGGAAATTCTGGGGAACCCTGAAGACCACTATTTTTCAGATTTTGAATGACTTCGCCCTAGGGAGGGTAGACATCTCTCGCCTGAATTTTGGGATCCTCTCTCTGATTCCCAAAGTGAAAGGCGTCGACCAGATTAAGCAATTTAGGCCTATAGCCCTGATTAACATTGTGTTTAAGTTTGTTGCCAAGGCCTATGCCATTAGACTTGCTCCGCTTGCTCATCGCACTATTGGTAGGAGTCAGTCTGCTTTCATAAAAGGTAGAGCTTTACACAAGGAGGTTTTGGCCCTACACGAGATAACACATGAGCTGCGCTCGAAGAAGCTAGGGGGCTTGCTTCTTAAACTTGACTTTGAGAAGGCATATGACCGGGTGAATTGGGACTTTCTACGGGAAGTGCTAAGGAGAAAAAGATTCTCGGCAATGATGGTTCATAGGTTGATGCAGCTGGTCTCGGGGGGCCAAACTGCGAACAATGTGAACGGTGAGATTGGACCATATTTCAGGAATAGGCGGGGAGTGCGTCAGGGAGACCCTCACTCCCCCATTCTCTTTGACTTCATGGTTGATGCGCTAGCAGCAATGCTTCAGCGGGCTAGCGAGGTTGGTCACATCCAGGGGGTGGTGCCACATCTCATTCCCGGGGAGTGTCTCATTTGCAGTATGCGGATGACACGCTGATCCTCATTGAGCCTAGTGATCTGGGGATCGCTAATCTTAAGATTATTCTCTTATGTTTCGAGAATATGTCGGGTCTAAAGATAAACTTTACCAAAAGTGAAGTTGTTGTCATGGGAGACCCGAGCCTTGACCAAGTTAGGATCGCCAAGCTACTTAATTGTAAGCTGGGGAAGTTCCCGATGTCCTACCTTGGTCTGCCCGTGAGCGATAGACAACTTTGTGTCTCGGACTGGGAGTTCCTCACGGAAAAAGTGACGCATCGAGTTGACCCATGGCAAGGTCTTTTTCTTGCCTCGGCCGGTAGACTCGAGCTCACTAACCCTTGCATCTCGAGCCTGGCCATGTTTGCAATGAGTCTGTATCTCCTTTATGATTCCACTCATGCATTGATGGACAAGGTCCGCTCGAGGTTCTTCTGGAGGGAACATGAGATAAGAGAAAGTACCACATGGTAGATTGGGCAACGTTGTGCAAACCCAAAGAGTTTGGTAGTCTGGGGATTCTAAACACCAAACTCATGAACATTGCCCTTATGCTTAAATGGATTTGGAAGCTCTACCAGGACAGCGAGGGTCTATGGGTAGACCTGCTGAAAGCCGAGTACTTGGGGGGATAATGACATCTTTCCGCCGGCGGTCCAGAAGTCAGGGTCCCAATTTTGGCGCTCCCTCCAAAGGCTCAAATGGTACTTTAAACTTGGGGCCAAACACAAAGTCCAGAATGGGAGACATACCCAATTCTGGATGGATTGGTGGATGGGTCCGGCCCCTTCAGAGACCGATTTCCCCGCCTTTTTGAGTGCTGCTCGACTCCTTTCATTACAGCAGGGGCTCGAGGAGGGTCGGGCTGGCTCCTGGGTTTCCGCCGGCTGTTGGGCTTGCCGAAAAGGTGGAGTAGGGCAACCTGATGAGGGAGATACACCCAACCCATCTCTCTGGGGAGAGGGATTCGGTCTCTTGGTTTCTGGATGCTTCGGGTAGCTTCACGGCTAGATCGATCTACATGCGTCTCTCCCAGGGTGCGGCAGTCACACACTTTAAGGAAGTGTGGCGTACGCGGGTTCCCCCTAAGATTAAGGTTTTCCTTTGGCAGCTTATCAGGGGTTGGCTACCCTGCAGGGAGCAGATTGCCAAACGCCACGGCCCGTCAAACGGGGCATGTGCCGCGTGTGGAGAACTGGAAGACTATAATCATATCTTCGTTGCTTGCCCGCTTGCAAAATTCATGTGGGCATGGGTTAGGGAACTCCTGAACTGTGATTGGAACCCGGCGGGGGCCGGCGAGTTCCTCTCCATCTCACACGGCTTGGTGGGTTGTTACCGTCGGCTCGTGTGGTTTACCTTTGCGGCATGATGTTGGGCTCTTTGGAACATCCGTAACAAACTGACCTTTGAGGACCGCCTTATTGACAAGCCTGATGATGTTATATACAACATGTTACTTTATATGCAGAGATGGCGGGTGCTGGTCAGGACGAGGGACAGGGCACTTCTAGATGGGGCGATGGATGCTATCAAGCTACTCTTATCTAGGCTTCGGGTCGAGGCGTCCCCTTAGCTAGTAGTGTGTGTTGCCTTGCCAGGCTGTGGCGTTCCTAGACTTTGTGTTGCGTGGACTATAACCTCTATGACTGTGGGGTTCGTGCAGGGCCGGTCCTGTGATTTCCGAGGCCCGGGGCAAAACTAGAAGCTGGGGCCCTTAATCTTAATACAACCAACATAAATAATAATAATAATAATAAATATACGTCTTACAACACTTAACGTTTATTCAAAGACATTGATGTGAAACAATTTAAACCTCTTGTTAAAAAATCTTCCTACATATCTAGATGCAAACTCATCTATGATGGTATATCAATACTTGTCTTGTGAATTATCACATCAAATATGCCGGGCATTGTGTCATCGTGGTATCTGGTGGTGATGGGCGCAGTAAGGTCTCCTCTCGGCGACTAGACCTCCTGTCTCTCGGTTTGACCGTGTGAGGGTAGGCGATGGATTGTCTCTCGCTCCTATACAGGTAACGACCAAACAACGTTGCGTAGGATAAGTAACATATGGATAATTGTATTTGTTCTAGACATGCCTTACATTTTTATTCTTCTCTCTCTCGCTCCTAAAATTCTATTATACTTCAAAAATAGCTTATCTTGTTGTCACTGTCGGACTTGCACACCGCCACACTTTGAGATCTGGTGCACTCATGTAAGATTATCGCACTATAGTTGGTTGTTCGATCTGATTATAATGGTTTGGAGAGAAAAATATTTGGATGAGTCAACGCGCCTGAAATAAAAATGAGTTGATTGTGTGCATTATGTGGATTGTTGCGCCCCGACACCATCCTAGTTCATCCTATTGTAGAACGGGAGCGAGGCGGAAAGGAAAGAAAGAACGGCCGTCGGTGTCATCTGCTGCCTCAGCGTCGCTGCCGACAAAGATTCGACGGGTCCTCGCCTCCTCTAGTTGCCGTTCTGGCACTAGGAGAGGTGGGGACCTTGAACCTGTGCACGGCGCTATACGAAGGTTCTTAATGTTAGAGCTTAGTTTTGGTCGTCATCTTCTTTGTTAATGGAGATGATATCGTCTGTAATAAGTGATCTCCGACGCTTCGTTCGACGACGAGATATCCTTCCCGACGTCAATGGTGGCTTTGGAAGATTAAGAATGTCTAGGTATGGTTATTTAGATCTTGTTTCGCCAGATCTGTAACAGCCCCAAATTTGAGAACCTAAAAACCTGAGTAAAATTTTCGCTTTTGTGTTGCATTGCATCATGGCATCCATATTAATTTGTTAAACATCACACAAATGGGTTTTGCAACATTGAAAAACCCCAAATGCCAACTTGCTCTAACAAATTCCAAAACAATGGAGGCACTCAAACTTGCAAAACACCATACTTTGACATTTCCTATTTGTCAAGGAAGTTCCAAGGGTTCAAATCAAGGAGTTGCTCTTGCTTTGAAATTTATAAAGTATTATCAATTGCAATTCATCAAAATGCCATATCCAAACTCTCTAAACAAAAGTGATACAAAACTTTTTATCTCAACATGTCAATTTTTGTGGAGCCTCTACATGTTAGGGGGAGGCTATGTGATTTTTCTCATATTTTTCTAAAATATATAAGTGCCTCATTTTAAATCTCCAAAGTGCTGTTGTTTTAAAGGGTTTTTAAAAAGAAAACTGGGCAAGGACCAATCCGTGATAGAAACAAAAGTTGCAGGGGGTTCTTCGCAGTTTCGCCGTCGTCTCTCTCCTCCACTGGCGACATGCAGTCGCCGTGGCGCTGCCGCGCGCACGCCGCGCCGGGGGGCCCTCCCCTCTGCCTCTCCCATGCGCGGAGCAAGCCCCCAGGAGCCACACTTGCTCCCTTCACTCGCTCACCTGCTCCCCATCTCCCCATTCCTCTCCCCGCGTGCTCCACACCTAGCAGCCATGGCCGCCGCTCGTCGCCGTTGATTGGAGCTGCGCCGAGCAAATCGAAGATCACCAGGAGCTTCGTCGCGTCCTCTTCTCCGTCCCCGCCGAAGGAATCGAGCCGGGAAGCCCGGAACCGACTGCGCCGTCCTCGTCTTCCCCGACCACGGCCGCCGCCGCGCCAAGCGATTCCGGCCATTGCCGTCCACCACCGACCTCACCGACCTCTCCTACGAGTTCAGGGTGAGCTAACGCACCTGCTGGACACCTCCGTCCCCTCTCTCCCCCTCTCGTTCGTTGAATCGCCGTAGGAGTAGCAATTTGCGTCGAACTGGAAAATCCGGTGTAATTCCCGGAATTTTCCGGATTCTATACCGGGTTAAGGAAATAGCTACTGGACTCGACCGTTTTCACCCGGTATACACCCGGAATTCACCCGGAAATAATTCCGGATCTTTTTCTTCCGGTGCCAAACCCGGAATCATCCGAACCTGAAACCGGATTTCTCCCGGTACCAGACCCGGAATTTTCCGGATTTCATTCCGGATACTCAAATTTTAATCTGTTTCAACACCAATCTTCAGATCACCCTTAGTACTTGTTACCAGATTGTTTAATCACCCAAACACTGCATCTTAACATGATCATGTCATTCATATGCAAGTTAACAATAGGTTCATCTATTACAACTAACAAGTAGAGATGCTACTTGACCTAACTCCACGGTATATCCGGGATGCGCCCCTCTAAGCATCCGAACTCCGTTTAATTTGACTAGTTGGATCATCCTCCTCCCGGGGATTTAAAATGTCATGTCATCATGTGTTTGCGCATTGCATTGTTGAAGCTTGTGTGGTGATTGATTGTTCTTCCCGTGTGTTGTGCTTCGATAGATCAAGCAGCCGGGGTTACGCCATAATACCCCGAAGAGCAGTACTACCAGCACGTTGATCAAGGCAAGCGTAATCCCCCTCTGAGCATATCTTAGCCTATGTTTCCGCAAATATTTTCTCCACTATAATATTGCATGCGGTTCTAAATGTCAATTTTCGTGGATTAAAGTATCCTATAGTTGCATTAAGTTTCCGATGCCAATACCTGTTTCCCTCCTATTATCCATAGGATTGTATTGTTGGCCCGAGATACTTAACTATGCTATGTTGTTGCTTAGCCATGCTTAGTTAAGTGCCTAGTTGTACGATGGATGGTTCATGTTGGAAACAGGTGCTGAGATGAATGGATGATGGTGGAGAATTTGTGGTGACAGGAAATAAAATGCTTAAATGTGGGGATGAGAGGCCACTGTGGTTGTGGTGCTTTGTCTCGTTCTCGCCGCCTAGGTGCGAGTTCTTTACCTCTTGAACCAAGACTGAGCGTGCAACCATGCGTGAGGCCTATGCAATTGCAGGAACCCTCATAGACTAAATAACTCGGGCGGGACTAACCAGGGTCCTCTAGTTCGGGCTTCCATTTGCGCGTGCGTGATGATGGTGGGATGAACTGAGATGAGGATGGTGGTGTTAGGAAAATAAGTGGCCGCGGGACAGGGTGCTGGAGGTACCCCTTGTCCTACCGCCACTGATGATCCTGGAAAGTCCTTAACGGGGAGAAGTCGACACCGCTCCCACCCAGCCGGCTCTCCAAGGAAGAGAGCTAAAAGCTAGGTAATGGGCCGGACGGTACGCGTGGCAAATAATGTACACCCCTGCAGGGTTAAATCTTTTCGAAAAGCCGTGTCCGCGGTTATGGACGAACTTGGGAAGTGAAGGTAAGATCATAAAATAACTTGAACGGAATGATTAAAAACTGGGTACTAGAGGTACCACTCAAGAACGCAAGGTGAGCTTCCTCGAGGGTGATTCGGGGAGGTGCCTTTGATGAGCAGGTACAGTGGTTGGTGATGGTTGTTGATGAGAAAGGTGATCAAAAGAGAAAAGAGTCACTTCTTACCCCTTTTTGAAAATACTCTGAATAGTCGATGCCATTGAGTTATGTTTTCATAAATAAAATCAGCTTTATGCAAAACAGGCATATAACTTTGAAAGCCTCATCGAGCTAAAGCTCTATATATAATCTTGCGAGTTCGTCGAACTCAACGTCGTTTGTTTTGTTTCAGAGGAGGACTTTACCGACCTCGAAGGTGGGTTTCTTTGTAGACGTCGACGAGTAGTCTGGGGTTCCCAGGTGGCAGCTTGGGACATCCCGGAACAGCTGGCGCTAGATGTTTATTTGTAGGCCTCTTAGGCCATAATTTGGTTCTTGTTGTTTAGAACAACCTAATTCGCTTCCGCATGTTGTAATGTTGGGTCTGTGACCTCTGGTTGTCATTTGCTATCTTTCTCTATTATAAGAGTTGAACTATTATGTTTTGTGTCGTAGAGTCTGTGATGTGCCAGTTGTTCCACAAGTCTTGATCTCTCTATTATGCATTGAGGGCTGTGCCTGTGTTAAGGCATCAATCGGGGTGTTGTGTTGCCAATGATCCATTCTGAGCAACACCGGCCAAAGGTTTTGGCCGGGGATTGGTAAACCCGTAACCTCCGGTTGTATCGCTTAACCGGTGACACACAGCATTACTGTATAGCAGTCGGGTCGGGGCGCCACAAGATCAATCTTGGATTATTTCTCATGGTTGCCGCGAGGAGGTTTGTGCTCGCAATATCTCTCCCGACTACTACGTCTTCGGCAATGGTGATCCGTTCTCTCGGCTCCCAACGACGTCGACAATGTGGTTCGGTTATTTGTCCCTGGAATATCAGTGGTGGTGCTCCTGCCGATGTTGCTTGATTAATTTAATGGTTGCGTGCGTGCACAAAGCCTTGACATTGCGGCTCATAAATAAAAAGGGAGAACTTTCGAGGGTATTCACAGGTCTATGGTTTGGTGGTTTTGGCGGCTGCCTTAAAAAAAAGTACAAGATTATGTCATGGATGAAGAAAGGGCTTGAAGATCTCATAGATTTGCTAGTCTATTTTAGGTTTGTTTTTTATAATCATGTACTTTGTGTTGGTTTAATATACGTGGAAAATTAAAAAAATACTTCATCCTATTGTAGTGTTTTTTTACGCTTTTCTTTAGGAAATATCTCCAGTAGCTTTTTTTTAGAGTAACTTAATCGATTTTATTAATCAAAGGCCAAACAAATGCCAAAAGGCCAAGCTAACAAAAACAAAAGGCAGGCCCAGACAATAAAGGTCAAAGGGCCACGTCTCAGCCCACTTAGAAGCATCGGAGGTAAAGATTCGTTCGTCCTCTTCCAGTCTACCTGTAGTCCTGTACCGTACAAGGGAAAAGCTTTCGAGCTCCTCTAATGGCGGCACCGGGTGAGCTCTTCCCCGCTGCATATGTAGTACCTACTGGGGGCCCCCTCGATTCGGTGGCCCGGGGCGGCCGCCCCCCGACCCCCCTCAGGGTCGGTCCTGGGTTCGTGCTGCGTTTTGGGGAGCGCGGTGGGTGTGAACTTGTTGTATCGGATCTGTTCTGTGGTGATTCCCTTTATTTATAAAGCTGAGCTGAGGCCTTATGTTTAAATGATAGGTTCAGTAGGTTTTTCTATAGTATAGCACGATCCAAATGTATAGATGTGCCTGGTGTGCCAGATAGGTTGCCGAGTGGATTTTTTCAGATATTCGATAACAATGAGGTCTTGACTAAGCACCAAAAAAGCATTCGGCAATAATTGACACACGGTACCATGTCGCCGTGTGAATCGTGACCGTGAAGGTGGAGATTTGAGTGCTGCCATTTGAATTCTTTGTGTGCTTCTATTTGAGCGAGAACTGCACTCGCGTCTTTTGTGCCTCCCGCATCATCGCCACCAATGGTGAAAGGCTCACAATGATCCGCTGGCATTGGAGGCACGGAGGTCAGCCAGCTGATCTTCGAGCAGTTCCCGCGGGACACGTGGGAGCCCGACGCGGTAAGCTAGTTCATCAACGAGCTAACATAAGTATCGGTACTACAGTTAACATTTTCCTATTTGGATCCAGCTCTTACACAGCTATATCCATATGTGACTGCGTAATCCTAACAGTGTGAATGAATTTTCCGTGCCAAATACTAAAACATCAGCTGCAGAAGAAAAATAGAAGATTTGTGATACTCCGGAACTTACAATTAAATTTGCTTGGCTGCTTGACAGGCCAAGCTTAGCTGTACTTATAAAACAGTAATAGTTAACATAATTGTCATGTCTCTACCCGTCCTCTAATTGCTATCCTCCATATTTGGTCTCAGTTTAGCAAATGGGCAGGGGCTCGCCATTCCATTCCTTGAGGCATTCGAGCAACGGGTCAATGTGCTTGCCTTGGTTGATGGCCACCAGCACCTTGTTGAGCTCCTCCCCCGGTGACCGTGTCTTCTCACCGGTAAGAAACACGGTTCCGAGCTCTTCACGCACAAACCGATACAGAGGGTATGAGCGGCACTCGGTGATTCTGTTGGGTGTCGCAGCGGTGCCGCTCTCTACCGCGGCACGTGCGGCCTCCACTGCCATGGGGAGCGCCGCGCGTAACTCTTCCTCAAACTTGGCGACCTTGGCAAAGACGGAGGTCTCCATGTTGTGCTCGGCGACGCCGTTGGCCAGTGCGCGCTCCACGAGCACACCACGGAGCTTCTTCATCAATGGGTAGTTTTGGCTGCATGGGTCGTCAGCGTAGGCGAAAACCGCTTCACGGTCAATCTCCTGGAGCATGTCCTTCTCGCAGAAGCGAGCGGTGTGAAGACCACCGGTGGAGTTGGTGCTCAGTGTCTTCTTGGCCACCGTCATGACACAGCTCTTGACGGCGCTCCTGACGTTTTCCTCAATGTGGCGCAGGTCAATAGCCTGGCAAAGGGCAACCAAGAACGTTGAGGTCATGAGCTTCAGGATTTCAATGGCCTCTTCGGTCTTCCTCGAGGAGATGAGACCCAACGAGTTGATGTCTTGGTTGTGTTGCTCGGCGCTCTGGACATGGTTGGTCACAGGATTGCCCAAGAATTGCAGCTCACTGCAATACGAGGCCATGGCGATCTCGGCTCCCTTGAAGCCATAGTCCAAGCTCGGGTTGCGGCTCCCGGTCAGGTTGGATGGCAGTCCGTTGTTGTACAGGTCGTTCACGAGTTCTGAGAACTGCGCGAACATGAGCTTCCCGATGGCGGCAAGGGCAAGGCGGGTATTGTCCATAGACACGCCGATGGGCGTACCTTGGAAGTTTCCACCATGAATCGCCTTGCCACGGGAGACATCAATGAGTGGGTTGTCATTGACCGAGTTGATCTCACGCTCAATCGACTTGGTGGCAGCACGAATGACCTCAATCTGGGGACCAAGCCACTGTGGTGATGTGCGGAGTGCGTACCGGTCCTGCTTTGGCTTCATCAACGGGTCGAGGTCGCCAAGCTTCTTTGCAAGCTTCATGTAGGAGCTTCCTTCCAAGATGTGCTCCATGATAGCAGCAGCCTCTATTTGTCCAGGATGGTGCTTGAGCTTGTGAGTCAGGTGGTCGGTGTACTCGGGCTTGCCGTTCATGACCTCACAAAACACCGCAGAGATGACCTCAGCCATAACCGCGAGAATGTTCGCGTCAAAGAGCACGGTAGATGCAAGACCAGAGCCCACAGCAGTGCCATTCACCATGGCAAGACCTTCCTTGGGCTGCAACTCAAAGAATCCACCATGGATTCCAGCTATCTTGAACGCCTCGGCCGCATTTACCTTGGTGCCATCTGGTGCGACCGCCACAGAGTTCTGGCGGCCGGTGACGAGACCGGCAATATAGGAGAGCGGGACCAAGTCACCAGAGGCGGTGACGGTGCCTCGGAGCGGCAGACAAGGCGTGACGTTGGCATTGAGCAGCTTGGCGACCGCCTCGAGAATCTCGAACCGGATACCAGAGTATCCCTGGAGGAGCGTGTTGATGCGGACGAGCATGGCCGCACGCGTCGCCCCAGCCGACAGTACATGGCCGTCGGAGCCGGTGCCGAACGCACCTGCGTTGAGGAACCTGATGAGCTCCCTCTGGAGAGCACCTCCTTCCTTGGTCCTCCGATGGGACGTGGCGCCGAAGCCGGTGGTGACGCCGTAGCTGTCGACGCCGTTGGCCATGCTGTCCATGACCCAGTCGCTGCTGGCCTTGACGCGTTCACGGGCAGAATCGTCGAGCTGCACCTTGGCCTCGCCGGCGGCGGCCACCGCGGCGACCTTGGCGATGCTGAGGCTGGCGCCCTCGATCATGACGACGGGCTGCCGGTACTCCGCCACCATCCTCTTCACCTCGTCCAGGTGGCTCCCCGTCAGCGCCTCCGCGGCCTTCCCCCAGTTAAGCGGGTCGGCGTGCTGGATCGCGGCCGTGCATAGCTGGCCATTCTCGCACTCCATTGCAGCCGGCCCGAGAGAACGGATTACTGGACGAGCTAACTGAATGAGCTGAAGAAGACTTGAGAAGTGGAGACGGATGAGAGCTAGTGTTGTTGCTTGTTAGATGTTGTAGTGGCTGCTACTTCTTGTTGGAGTGAAATGGAAGGGGGTGCCGAGTTTAAATAGGAAGGCGAGCGCACGAGCGCCGGTCAAAGCCAAGACCAACTCGTTCGAGTGCTATATTTTTAGTCGGAAACTCGAAATGCTGCACCTGTTATTGCTTGCGGCGGCTGCCTGGTTGGTGCGTCCGCCCAATGGGGTTGGTGAGGACGCCGTCGCCATGGATCCCAAGCCCGCTGACCGTGCTTGCTCCTACTCTGCGTGGCTGCCTTTTTCTTTGCACCTCCATTCTGGAAGCGTGGAACGAATACGATCTGAACGATGCCATGTAGCTCATCAGAAGAATGTAATCCATTTTTTTTTTTTTGAGAATTGATCAGTTTGGTAAGGTAGAATTTGCCCCCAATGTTTTACATTCAGTACGTGCACCTTACCAGTTCCGCTGGCTCCACCAAGAATCAGTCTTTGCACCTCAATAACGACTGATTCATTATATCATACTGTGTACTGACCATCACAATGATTCAGAATGTTTTCTCCTCGGAAGATCGGTTTAATTAACACGCACGGCGGCATGAGAAATATCTAGTGCTATCATACCACTAATATACGATGTTACCATGCCCTCAATTGATGATTGCACAACCAAAACGTTGTCAACAGTTTTCATTAAAAAAAGGTGGATATATTGACCCAAGATAAATTTACTATCACATAAACTCTCATCTCCAAATATGGTTCACACAATGGGAAACAAGAAAATTCAGCTATGAATTGTAATGGAAATGCTATCCACGGGAGAATTCAAAATTGGTACTATTCACACCTGGACTTTTATTCTTTGTTTCTCCACAAGTGAATTAAAATTGGAAATGGAAGTTACGTGATCATATATATATGTATTTTTTGTAACCAACGAAATATTATGAAACATTTTTTTACAATATTTTAGTTGTGCTATACCATGAAAGAAAAGCACAATAATCCAAAACGTACGTGTGGCTCTCGAGCTCCGTTAAGCTCGATTTTGATAATTTCAAAACCATACTTCTAAGTCTATTTTTTTAATTAAATTTCATATACAAATACATGTACACATTACGTACAAGTGACAGGTTTAGTAAAGAAAATGTATTTTTAGTTATTAGACAAAAAAGTAAATTCCGGCAGAAACCCTACTGTTTTCCCTTTATCGTGTCCACTGTTTTGTTATTTCTTGTACTCGGAATCCAAAAAAGTTAACCAAACAATTTGCGTATACGTAGGAAACATGCATACATATTTACCAGATTTATTTAACTACATTCATTTCAAAATAAAATTGCACCTGAGGTCGAGTTCTGGTGCCACGAATCCACGTCCAAAATATTCTCACTATATCTACACATAGCTTCACACGTTCAGAACTTCAGATGCCCCAAAAAAGAAACATCGCATGTTGAATACTTCTCATTTGGCTCGTGTGAAAACATGAAGGATAATGGTCCAGTCCTGGTCTCCTTTTTCTCTGTTCGACCTACCACACGGTTTCATTTCCACGAAACAGACTAAGGATTTAACCTAAAAAAAAGAAATAGTTTGAGGACTGAACGAGTGCCGCAGGGTATTATAGTGCTCGCTTTTCCTTGTTGCACCTAGTCAATCATATAGAAAGCTTAATCATATTTTAGTAGCTCGCTTTTCTAATTTGATCTACCTAACAGCAGGCCGCCAAAATTATGGCTGGCACCCTTAGTTGTGCGCTCTTCGGAGGTGCTGGAGTAGTGTCCGCCATATTCGGATACAACCCAGTTGGCATCTCAAACGCCTGCTTCAATCATTTTTTTTTATCATACTTGATCTCTGAAATTTTCATAAAAATGAATTATTTTGTTTCCGTGAGGCTTAAGATGATGCATCTATGTATGCTGCTCTATTCGGCTGCGGGCAAAGACAGTTTCCGATTAAGTATTTGGTTATTCTGATTCATTATTATTTAGAGTCACAAATGCTGAATGGAAATTGGTGGAGGAGAGACTTCAAATTCGTTTAAATAGCTAGAAAGGCAAACTATTATCCTTGGTAGGAAGATTTATTTCTCATAAATTATGTTCTAACTTATATGGTACAATATATGATTTCTTTCTTCCAATTACCAAAAAGAGTTTTAAAACGGTTGGATTATTTCCGATTGAAGTTCTTTTGGTAAGGTGATAGTGAGAAAAGAAAATATCGATTGGCTAAATGGAGTGTGGTTTGCTGACCCAAAGACCAAGGCGGGCTTGGAATTCATGAACTTGAGGTAAAGAATAGAGCCCTTCCTGGTAAATGGATCTTTAAGCTTCTAGCTGAAGAAGGGGTTTGGCAACTCCTGAGGAGGAAGTATGTGGACTCACAAGTGATATCTCAAATTCTATGTAAACCTGGGGATTCTCATTTATAAGCTGGGCTTCTGGCTACAAAGTAACTTTTCTTTCCACATAGGTCTTTCTCAATCAAGGATGGGTCGGAAATTAGGTTTTAGGAGGATAAATTGCTAGGTCATGCCACACTGCAAGGACAATATCCGGCTTTGTACAATATTGTGCAACACAAAGACTACACGCTCGCTAAGGTGATGAGATCTTCTCCACCGAATGTTTCGTTTAGAAGAAGTTTATTGGGCCCTAGGCAAGCATCTTGCAATGCTTTGCTACATCGCCTGGATTCTATCCAGTTGTCGGCTGGTCCGGATAAATTTCATTGGAATCTCAACAACAATGGAAAATTCTCTATTGAATCTATTTACGAAGTATTAATCCAACCTGATGTACCGGTTGATAAAAATAAGAAAATTTGTAAGATGAAGATCCCGCTAAAAATCACAGTGTTTGCGTGTAATCTTCGTCGAGGTGTATTTTTTTTTACAAAATATAACGTTGCAAAACGCAATTGGAACGGAAGCAAAAAAGTATGTTTTCTGTCACCGTGACGAGACTATAAAACACTTATTTTTTAAGTGCAAGTTTGCTACTTCTGTATGGTCCGCCATCCAGATATGTTCTACCTTATATCCTCCACGTGGCATTGCGAACATTTTTGGCAACTAGCTGAATGGTGTGGATCCTAGATTTAAACTTCTTATTAGGGTGGGAGTGATTGGCGTTATTTGATCGCTTTGGCAATGTAGAAATGACAAGCTTTTTAATTATAAAAATGCTTGCGTAATGCAGGTAATTTACCGGTGCACATCTATGCTCCGTTCTTGGGCTCCTCTTAAGTGTGCTGGAGGCTGTGGCTAGGGACTGGTTTTCCCATCATGCATGGATGGCAATATAAAAATGCTTACAATTTCTCATTATGATTTTTTAATTTGCCTTTTTATTTATCGTTGTTTGGACACTTTGTGAACTTGTTGGGCTGTGTGCATATTGGTATGCAGAGGCCGTGTTGTAATGATTAAAACTATTTAAGTAATAAAGATCCCTTTATTGAAAAAAAAGAACAAATCCGACGACCAAATCTAATGGATAGAATAAAAATCTCGGCCTATTGAAATTCGGCCATACGTCAAGTAAAATTCAGGGCCAACACAATTTTGGTCATCAAAAGGGCACCCCCATCGTTACGATGCATGCCAATCATTTGTTAGCACCCTCTCCTCCCCTCTTTCGCCTCTTTCAGTTTGGCGGCTGCCGCTGCTTTGGCCGTCTTCGCCCTCTCCGCCTCTGCTCTCTGATGCGCATGCTTTATTCGGAAAAGTAGGCCTTTTTCTTGGACCTCATGTCACTCTCGTTGGTGGCCACGAGGAAACGTTTCTCGGTCTTCTCCATGGCCTTATGTTTGGTGTTTTGCATGTCAAAAAAGGTTTGCAACTTTTCTTCGTTATCTGCGTTCATCAGTTTGTTAGATAAGGACGATGTCACCTCCTTCATGTACACGTCAATCGACTCTTGGATGGAGCCCGAGGATGTCGTTTTATTTTCCGTCTTCACCGCCTTAACACCAGTTGGCCGCCCCCGATCTGGCCCCCGACATCTTTGTTTCAACTACATCGGCCCCCCTCCTCCGATTTGTCGTTCAAAGGGAGCTGATGCTTCTTCCACTTCGAACAATCTTGAATCGCTGACCAACAATGCATCGATTTGAACGCCTTCTTATTATCCATGTTTAACTCGATGTACATGACGTGAGCATCCGTCCACTACATAAATGTGCACCAGTCAAATATGCATGTAAACCAAAGCAATTCACATGGCCGGCTACAATAATGGCACAAGTCAAATATGTTGGCAAAAGGGATTACTTTCATGGGGTAATTTTTGTCACTCTCATCTCTCAACAAAATTTTCTCATGGCACCCATGAAACTTACTGCAAAGCCTATATGACGCCCCACCGGTTTTCAACCGATTTCGTATTGCGATCGGGGACCATGTCATTTGGTGGATATGCCTTCCTTTCACTGTAATCCTTGTGAATGTGTATCCAATACAATTACCTAGTTTGTTGTCCGCCGTGGGTGGCATCTAGGCTTACCGACATCCATGAGTCACACAACAACTCGTCCTTCATGGCGTCCACGTCTGGTCTCTTTAACCGGTCTCTTGTTGGTTTCGCCGGTCTCAACATCATGCAGATGTGATACATCCAAAATGTAGATATTTTTTTTTATTATTTCATGTGTTTGCCACTTGTTTTATATTAAGTTTATTATTGATTGAAACTAAGCTATTAACAGTTGTAAAAGTGTACGATGTTCTTATTTATACTTCAATGTGTTGGAATTACTTGAAAATTTAGAAAAAGTGAAAAGAAGCCTTGTTGAGGTGGAATCCGATACGTCTCAAACATATTTATAATTTTTAGGCCTCTAGCAGTAGTGGGCTCAAGTGGGTCATCGTGCTGGTTTGAACCTGGTAGATCATGTATAGCAGATCCATCTAGTTCTTAAGCTAGAGGCCAAAGTTGCAAGTTGTGGCTACAGGTTGAGTGGTTTAACTATGAAATTGAGGCCCTATTCTCGTTGTGAAATTTATATATTATGTGGCCGCTGTTCAAATATTGTGAATTGTCAACCATTTTTCTACATTTTCCCAAATAAATTAGTTTTGGAAAAATTAATAAAACTTATTCAAATTTAACTAGATGTGTGTGATAGATTATTCAGGTAAACTCAAGACAATGACACAAACTTTCTAAGATGGTGACGTGTGTGTGATAGAGTATTTAAAGAAACCAAATTTCCTATTAAACAAATTTAAAATTCTTTTCAAATTTCAAGTACTCCCTCCGATCCGCTAAATCTCTACTATATAATATGGCTTCAGGTGATGGTTGGTACGTTTTTATATTGCCAATTTTATCCTCCCTATATTGGTACAAATTACCCACCATACCACCAATAAGTAAAAAAAAAAGATTCGAATTCGCTCGCCCCCTCCCCCGTTCCCGCACGGAAGAAAAAAATTGCAGGAAAAAAAATCCACGCTCATCCTCCAACCTTCTCCCCACGAGCTCATCTCTCTCTCCGAAAACGCAAACCACCCCGTTGACCTTTTCCTCACACCGCGCGCTTGCTCTCGCCGTTCTTCTCCTCCCTCCACCCGGCCGCCTTCCAGTCCCTGCTCGCCCCCCCCCCCCCCCCCCCGGAGTGTCGCCGCTCTTGCCACGCACGTCTCTGGCGGCATGCTGCGTGCCGGCCTGCCCGCCGCCGCTCCGAGCCTCTCTGTCCACCTCTGCCCCTATTGCATGTGTCGCTGCTCTGATGTCCCTGCCGCTTGCTGACAGCACCTTGCTCCTGTCTTCCACAACCGCATCCATCCCTCCCACTTCGGACATCCGTCTTCCCTGCAGCTGTGGTTGCTTGCGCAGGCGAGGGAGAGGGTGTCGAGGGGCTCCTCAAATCCTTGATCGTTGAAGCCGTCATTGATGTGCGGGCGGCACTTGAGCAAGAGACAGGCGGCGCTAGCTCCATGCCGGCTGGTCTTTAGCTAGATTCTTGGTACAATCCTTCTTTCTCTCACCTTCTATCTTTCTTTTGTGCGAGATTTGGCAGATTGGAAGCTAGGATTCATCCCCGTGGGGGGCATTGGGCAACCTGGGAGTTCCTTCTTCATCTTTTTCGTACAAGATGAATTTAAAAGTTCACTGTTATTTGAGATTTAGGGTTTTAATTAGTGAGCATATCTACTAGGAGACGAGGTAGGTTAATTCGTTTAAATGTTTCAAGTATTCCAATTTAGTGATGCTCTCATATTGATTTTGTTCTTAGTAAGGCTGCATAGTAGAGCGATATTATAGCTGATGGATCACACGGATTGATGCAACAGATTCCCCTATGCCATGTGCATTTTGTTATTCATATGTATATTCCCATGTGCAGGGAGATTCCTTATACACAAGCTGTGGACAACTTTGAACATTTGAGATTGTAGTTTCTATATTCATGCATCAACTTGTGGTTCTCCCATGATCACTCTTTGATGACACATCGTGGTACTTGCTCCAGATATATTCCAAACTGGACACTTGATGGGATTGAAAGATTACTGATTTTCTTTCAATCTGAACTAATTACCCGCAGTTCCAAGATTTTCCTTTTTCTGTCAAGATGAGAAATGCTACAATTTAAATCCATGGATTTTGAAGATGGGTAAATATTAGTATCACATTTATCTTGCGAGATCACAATCAACTGCTGGTACTCACAGTTTGCTTCCCTTTATTTTCGGTCTTTATGTCCAGTATAACCATCTTTCTTTTTTCAAATTGCAAAAACTGCCAATCATCAGAAAAGCATAACTGTGTGTTGGATAGTCTTCATTTGCACGTGTGTCGGGGAAGATTTCATAAGGAGGAACTTTATTTCTCTCTTGATTTTGACTACTCTTGCAGTTGTCTGTTAGATACCTTTTTATGAACCATATAGGTTCTGTGTCATCTTGATATCTTCCTATCACTTCTATATCTCTAGCTAGCTTAACCTCTAATTTAAACATGATCATTTGATAGGTACTTCTGTAGTGGTAGTGGTTATTACCATTTCAGATTTCTTAGTCAATGCTCTTCATCATATTTTTCATGTATTTAACTACAGACAAGTCAATGAGAGCAGGTTCACATTTTTTACTTAGTTTCCGTTTATTGGTAACATGAAAATAAAATTATTAATATGAAAGCAGATGTTGAATAATGAGTTGTCATCCTTGTAGAGAATACAGACGTTGCACTAACATCTACCAGTGGATCAAACTTGAAAGCAATGATAATCAGGTAAGTTCCTAACTCCTCTTTTGGGCATTTAGTTGATGCATCGAGGAGCAGATCTACCAATAAAAGTTTGAACCAGATAACACGGTTGCTGTCTTTGCGGGAATGCGGACCTACAGACGATTCCTCCCAGTCGTCTTTTTGCCTACAATCAGTGCAGTGCTAAGAATGACAGGAAGGAGGAGAGGATGCAGCGGCCAGCGACGCATGATGTGTCTAATGGTAGCACTACATGGCGCTCGGCGGCCAATGATGGACAACAACCATATGTATCGTCTATCTTTGTCTTACCAGTCCACCCTACACGATATCATCAACGAGGCCTCGTGATCTTCAGTATTTCAAAAATGACAATCCAGTTTGTAGGCAAGAAGGTTGATATGCTTTATTTGCATTATTTTTCATGCTCTCATCTCTGCATTTTACCTGCACGGCCTTGGTCCTTGATCCATTGCACGAAAGGTAATGACTTGATGGATTTTTTGGTTACATTCGTTGTTCTTATTTTACTTCCCAACATGATATTTGCAGGTTCATGTCCTGGTAGTCAGGCTGAATACTAGAGCCATGCCACTGACAAAGATTTTCTTCCTGTAATTGAACTTCTGTGTGATGTGTGGACTCCAGGCTCCTGAGTCAAGAGATCACCTTATATTCAGTTACCAATTTGCAAAGGCCTGCTGGAGCTGTCTTTGCCCTTGAAGCAGCTAAGATAATGTTCTCCATAAAAATGGCTGTGTGGATGGAGTTGTGACTTATGCATGGGGAATACCTTTTTCTAATCTTTTTCTTCTCTTATGTAAGAGCACCAAATACATATATTATGTTGTTGTTACCGGTTACAAAGGATGATTTTAGCAATTTTTTCTTTCTATAACAGATATATACAGTACGCTTGTGAAGCTAATTGATCAAGATGTTAAATCTAGACCTATATCATACCAGCGAAGTTAACTGTGCCCCCCCCCCCCCCCCCTTCATTCCCAAATTATCGACGCTTTAGGCATTTCTTTCACGGACAACGAGCCATGGGCATTGTGCTTACGTTTGAATAATTGACATGTAGCTCTTAAATGGAATGCAGTATTGCTCATTTCTCTCTTCTGGATCTACAAATGATATTCTTTAATTGATATGCAAGTCCATAGTTGTGAAGTCACGTCATCTTATCCAAATGAATACAATCGATTTGAAAAAGGCCAATAATAGTTCTGACACTCAACTTTTTGTTGATCTCCAAATCCTCTAGGTTAGGAAATGTTGAACGCTGTCATTATTTTGTTGTTGTTGATCACAAGGGGTTGGCAACTATATGACCCTGTTTGGTTTAGTTGTGCACCGTACTGTATTCTGATCATACTGTTGGATGAGAGGGATAGTATAAATACGGTCAAATATGATCTAATTTTACTATCTCACTTATCCCACTTACACATCTCTATACTAACCTGAAAATGAGATGATTAGATTTTTTTGCTTTATATGCGTAGAAAGTCGAATTATAGGTTTTTATCGAATTACAGCTTTAAAAAGGTTATTTTTTCTAAAGTATTATGTTTACATGTAGGGAAATAAAATAAATTTGATAGACCGTGGCAACGCACGGGCATTAAACTAGTATGTCATAGGATTTCAACATGTCACGCACCACTCGTACTTATGACCAGCCACAATTAAATCGGACGACAAATAAATCGGATCCGAGGGAGCACTGTGTTGGCCAAGTCGGTCCAGTTTATGGTCCATCCATCTCATTTTAAGCAAACCATACCTAGCTTTGTATAAAGCAGGCCCATGTCGCCCGCTCCATTACGGCTTCTCCGGCCCATCCTACCACCATTTCGACTGTTCCATCGGGGTGTTTCCTATAACGCCCGTACCGTGGACAGTATTATGTTCGCATACCCCTGACGACTGATGTGCCCAATTATCTGTCTGCTAGTCGTAACGACTAGTACATCTGTTTTTCTCTTATTTGGCTTCTTTTTTCAGAGAAAACGTAGAGTATCTTCATTAATCCATGAACATATTTTTTGGACCAGTCGGTCTCCTTTTTATTCTTTGAGAAATAAAGTGACGCAGACGCTCACACACGCGAATATATTCACCCCTATGAACGCACACACGCACACCCTACCCTTATGAGCACCTCCGAAATAATGAGCCGGCGGATCGAGTCTTGAAATTGACAAAGTCACGACGGGCGCCTCGCTATCAACGGGAACGTAGCCTCCCACTGAAAGAATATTTCGGCTAAATGCAACACACAGATGTACTGGGGTTTGAACTCTGTTGGGCTGAGTGTACAACCACCATGCTAATCATCCAACCAGAGGTTGGTTTGCAGCCGGTCTCCTTTTTTGGTTCACTGTTTTTTTTTCGCCGTTATTTTTGGTTCACTATTGTTTTTCTTCACTGGCACTTTTCATTCATCGCCATTTATGGTATCTTTAGTTCTCGACATTTTTGGTTCACTACTATTTTTTGTTCATGGCATCTTTTATGGTTCACTATTATTTTAGGTTCACCGCATTTTGGTTCACTATTTGTTTTGTTAACATGCATTTTTCGTCATAGTCAGTGTCGGTTGAGGCTTGTCTCAATCTTTGTGATTCTTGAGAGTAAAACAAATAATACACGACCAAACTCTGTAATAAGCGGCTGTGTGCATCAGTCGATCCAGAGGCTGGGATTAATAAAATTCTCTTTTCTAAAAAAAGTCCATTGCACAAGGTGTGGAATAGATAGATGTATCTGTACGAGTGCAGCATTTTCTGCGCGTGGCAACATCGATTCCATCATCATATCGTTGGGGTGCCATGGCAACAAACTGGCATAATGAAAATCCCTCTGGCGCTACACCAAAAATGTATGTATGTAGTCATGCATGTAGGAAAGTTGCACTATTTAATTTGTCAGCAAACAAAAAGTACAGGATGGAGTATGCTCAGTGGAGTGTGATCTTTGAGTCCTAGCTAATTTCTTACCTAGAGACTAGCTATAGATAGAGAGAGGGGAAACATAAAATAAAGAACTACTCTAAATCAGATAGTTGTAAATACAACTAGATCATGTTAATGGAGTATCTGTCTAACTAGCTAGCTAGGTCTCTGTCTACACATTCCTAGTTGTGTTTTTTCGGGTGAGGAATGGGACCTCCTCCACGGCGAGCAGCCTCAACGCCGAGGCTCCCTCCATTGCCAGAGCCTGATGATCCAAACGAGACTCCATTCGGCCCCTTCACCACCACGGTTTCAACTTTCTTGGTCTTCCCCACATCGAGCTTCCCGTTGTTAATCTCTTGTTGTGGCCCTTTCTTCATAGAAGAGGAGTCACCGGTGGGTATGGACGGTTCCTTCACTGCGAGAGAAAGCAAAAAAAAAAATGAGATCATGTACCTTGTCAAATCAATAAAACTTTTCTCACTGACGGAGGTGAGCGAACAAATGCTCTAATTTTCAGATGAACAATGGAAAGAAGAAGAGAGTAAACTCACCATGGCGAGCATGAGCCACGGGGTGGTCAAGGGCGAGAAGGGAGATGAGCAGGGCGGCTGCAAGAAGAGTCGAGGCGGTACTCCTGCACCTGCAGCTCATGGTGAACTTTAACCTAAAACCTAACGCTCGTAAATCTCAGTCTGCTGGTGAAGTGGTGATGGCAAGAAGATGAAGAGAGGTGGAAGGCTGTGGCTCGCAGGGTTCTTATAGAAGAATGGCAATGCTTCTTACTTAGTTTAAGCACTGTAGTCAGGTATAGATCGGTGACAAGCTTAGCTAGGCTAGCTGGGTGGTCAAAGCTCAGCCCAGATTTCTTGCAAATTGTTAATACTAAACAAGTATAAACATCTGCTCCCAGCCGTACCGGTGCTTATTAACAAAGGAAACCCTGTGACGGTAAGCTTTTTTTCTCATTTTTTACTGCAGCTGAGTTGTACCGGGGTGGTGCACCAAAGGGGTCACGCACCGTGAGTGAGGCAGCACGTGTGGGTTCTGAGCGTAGGGGTGTGCCAAGCAGTGACTGCCTTTTGGGATCCGAGCTCACCCGACACATCGGCGCCAGAAGGTGTGTGGGGGTGTGACTCTGCATGCCACACCCTGCACGGCGCCAGTTTTAAAACCACAGTTTCACATCGGCTACTGATTCCATTTGAGACCACAAGATCCGATGTTCCTCCTAGGCAAATCGCAAGCCTCAAAACAAGAGTATTCAAAATTATGCATGGAGGAATCACACAGAAGCTAATTGACCGGAAAGAAAACTGGAACATCGGATGCGTAATCACTGCAGTTGCAAAGATCGTGATGAGTCCTTTTGGGTATAGAGAGGATCAACACAAGCTTCACTTGGAAAAACAAAGACAACTTGAAGCAAGTGCAACCAATTCTAAACCGGTGCAACTGGGTTGTCACTTTGACTAACAAGATGCGATCTTTACGCCATCGGGGAAAACAAATTCAACCTAAACGCAGAGTTGCGCGCCCCAAGAGAAGACATTAACTCGAGATCCAGGAAAACTGCAGAATGTTACCTGCTCCATCCAGAGATAGGTAGTAACCCACTTGACCGACAGGCTAATTACCACAGTAATTCCTGAAATGTACTAGCGAGGTGCCCTCTGGTGACCTACCAGCACGAGATACAAAGGAAACATTTTCTACCCTCGCCGTTTATATCACATAATAATAAATATATAACCTGACCACTCAATATGACAAAGCTGGTTGATTGAAAAAGATCCCAGACTCTGAGAATTACTCCAGCATAAATCTGCCATTCCTAATCTTCATGTGCTAAGGAGTGTTATGGCTTGTGCAGCTTTAGCAAGAACTTCCTGATGGCTCTAACTAAAGGGAGAGGGTTCTCGACATGCACAGCATGGCCACTTTCTGGGACAACCATCATTTCACAAAGCTCCTGCCTGTTACGACAATCAGATTCACGTTCCGCGTACTTTCTTATCTCGCTGCACATCTGCTCAGAGATCTCTTTGAATTTTGCGTCCTTCTCACCTGCAACGATGAGGAGAGGCTTCTCCAAGAGTTTCAGGTCTTCCCACAGGGATCTGTACGTTGGAACTTACGTGAGATAGAACTTCTTGTCAAGATAGAGCTTCTTGTCACGTAAATAGTAATGAAATGCACATATTAAACTGTTTGTCACCTACATTATCAGTGCACCATGTTTTACCAACTTGTTGACATCACCGGCACTGATATACCGGATATAATATGATCATATAAATACTGCTAAATGAAAATCTTACTGAAGGGACCAGAAGGTAATCTTACTTTTGGCTCCCTACGCTTGAGTCAGCAAGAACCTTAGATAGATCTGTGATGTTACTGTGTTTTCCGCGTGTCCTCACCAGGGAATCATATTGTGGATGTTCTCTTAGACTGGATGTTTGGTCCAATCAACAGATATGGAAAAAGCATGTCAAATACTTCGTATTATAGAGTCGAGAAATCAAGCAAGTTATTTTCACTACCAGGTTGTTACCTGGCCCACATTTTTCCAGAGTACCATGTCTTGATAAAACATTCCAGTCCGGAAGACAACAGGAATTGAGCTCTTGATTTATCAACAGCAGTACGACGTCTTCGACTTACTTCATGTCTCAATCCAGGATTCCCCGATATTAAAACAGCTCCACTAATCTGTCTCGACATGAGTACCTCAGGAATTAGGATCACCAAAATGAACAATGAAACAGGAGAGCTGCACTCTTGAAAAAGTTACCTTGTGATTTTGATTCAGTGCCATGTGGAGTGCAATCCTTGCCCCCATTGAGTAGCCAACAACAACCACCTCTCCATCAGTTATATTGCATATCAACTTCAGCAATAAATCTGCAATTGATTGAATTGTAACAGAGATTTGACTGGAATTTTCAGCATCATGCTGCAGAATTTGGGATTCCCCGTGGCCAGGAAGATCAACAGCAATGACCCGTGCACTGGGAGAGAGAGCTTTCATCATGGGAGTCCAATCATCACTTGTGCCAAGAAATCCATGAAGAAAAACAACAACCTTATCCTACATTAGTTAAATCATGTCATTGGTTACTGTAGCAGCGTTATCTTATTTCCTAAGGGAGAAACCTACAACAGCATATCTTGTACAACACGGTAGGCAACTGAACCACATGTTCTTAAATAGGTTGAGGATCTTACATTTGTACAATCACCGGCCTCTTGAAGATTAACTAGGTATGAAAAGTCATCCCCATCGACTTGGACAGAATATGTCTTTAGTTTTTCATCACTGTATGTTCTTTCTATCTTCTCATTGTTTATACTTAAATGCTGGAGATAGCCATATGCATCTTCTACTGAAGCTCCCATTCCATCACCAAGCTGTGGGGCATGGATTTTCAACTTCTGTTCTGATAAATCTTCTCTTAACCATTGATAAGTTCCAAGCCCATGGGCCACACTTCCACATGACTCATTTCTCTTTATTCTGGCAACTAGGTCATGCTGTCTGTTAACATAATATGCAAACTGTATATAGGTCGCCAAACCTACAGAACTCTCGTACGCACTACTGATGACAGCGATCTTATCATGCATGTGAGCCCATTTTGCTATATGAGCTGCACTCTCAAAGCCGCCAACAACACTGGGTTTTATAACCTGAGCATTAAGATGAAAACCAAGTCAAAACTGTTAATGGAAGCAGAAGCTTGAAAAATAGCTCATAGAGTTTGTACTCACAACAGCAACTATTCCTGGATGAACAAATTGATGAAGCTTGTCGATTGGATCCCCCTTAATGTTGTCAATACTCTCGTCTAGAGCAATAGGCAGGCCACTGTTTTCACAGTATTTGATAAGATCATCTACGGAGCTCACAGGTTCCTGACAAGAAGCGTGAATATTCACAAGAAATAACAATAAATGGCTCTTGGGGACTAAATTATATATCTGTGAAGAACTAGTAGCACTATAATCCCATGGTGCAGCAGAAGGAAGAGAAGTTTCATGTTTGTCTATTAGACGATTACAAGTTTGTAGTACATGGCAGATGAATAAGAGGTTACCTCAATGTATTGCAAACTAAAGCTTTTTACCCTGGATGCAAATTCAATTGCTTGTTCATATGTCCATTTTCGATTTGCATCAGCACGGATAGTGATATTGTACCCTACAACTTCTCTTATTTTTTCAATAACAGCTGCATCTTCAGCAGGAGTTTCACGACGCCCAACCTTCAGAAGAGATTTGAAATGATATTTCTTCATATTGCTCGATTATAAAACATTCAAATATTAATATTAATGAACAAGTAGAAGAATCACCTTCAGTTTCACTGTGGTAAAGCCTTCATCGACAAGTTTAGCCACAGCTAGTGCTACCTCCATCGGAGTACCATTGGAGTCTAGGAGTGCACAGATCTGTATGCGTATAGAGCTGTTCTGATTATATTCCACCAGACTCTGATCTCTTAGTAATGGGTTTGAACCACTGAGGATTTCAAATAATGTACATTTTCGTTGTGACGCAAGCAAATTAAGAATGGCCATCTCCAGGCCACACTTAACACTTGGAAATACCGAAGAAGGCTGAGAAGAAAAAGGAAAGAGAAGAGAGGTTCAGTCTGTTGAGATGTCAGTTGTAACTTGTAACAAGGAAATTTGTAAAGTTATCTTACAGGAATCCCAATGCTTGTCCAAATCCAATTGGATAAAGATCCTATCAACAAAGGAACAACATCTAGCTTACAATCTTTCACTCTGTGAAAGAGAAACCTAAGTTGCTCTTCAACATCTATCATATCCTCCTCATGAATTTCAATTGGCGCAACCTGTTATATTAAATGGATAAAAACTTACAAAATAAAATAGTCTCAACTACAAATTAAGCTGAAACACCTTTGGGTTAAGGTAGAAAGCTTGTGATGGAAAAATAATATTGCACATAATTACGTTCAAGTATTTGCAAATATAACTAGCCAGTAAACATTTAAGAAATAGAACATCATTCAAGAACAATAACTTATGCCTTGAATTCAGAATAAACTAGAGAAACAGTAAAAAATTACAATAATAATAAAGACAAACCTCTCCAAATCCTACAATGTTGTCATCCATACATAACTTCAGGATAAAGCCTTCATGACAAAAGCTGCTATCTGAAACCCCTGAAGTACGAGGTGCGGAAAGCTGGATTCTGTGCAAAAGAAGGTTTGGGGTAATGCCTGGAATAGGAGTGGGGTGTATATTACATGGTTACGGATATACCTGTACAACATGTATTCCATTGCACGAATTTTGCTACTATAAATTCCATCAGAGTCACTCCTCCTAGAATATGGACCTCCGAGAAGATAATCCAGATAGTTAGCTGCAGTATTTTCTACGAACATACTTATATTTCTGCAGAACAGAGGGGAACATTTAAACTCACGAAGTACACTAGAATTATTATTAGAACATGTTTTGAGTGTAAACCTATGAAAGCTGGCATTTTCATTAATGTGGCTCTCTACTTCCACCACACAATCAAGATGTTCTGCACGAGTCTTCAGCAAGGTATCATGAAGTTCTGCTTTTGTTTGAACTAAAAAATGCTTCACCCTGCAACACAATCAGTGAGAACGGTGGGAAAGAACTGTTGGAATAATCCTGTGCATCACCCTCTACACAGCACTAGAAAGTTCTACCATAGTAGCTAGTACTGTTGTAGCTTAGTAGCTAGTAGTAAGCTCTAGAAATGTCTACCATGTTGTCAGTTTTCACTGCTGTGACTTACTAACTAAGCTAGTAACTAGAAGAAGTCTCTAGAATACATAGGAGTTGTAATCTGGTAGAAGGTTGTAGAAGCTAGTAGCATCCTAGCTAGGTCGGTTGTAAAGTCCTATAAATAGGACATGAACCCATCGTTGTAAATTAAGTAGAACACAAGCAATAAAGCTTCAGGTTGTGTACGTGACCAGTCTCCACTGCTACTCGATCCACTTCTGTGTGTGTGTTCGTGTGAGCCAAACTAGCTAGCTGAGAGAGCATCAGCCCGGGACGACAAGTGGTATCAGAGCCATGTCCAAGGCTGCAACGGAGGTCGGCGAGAAGGGTGAACGCAGCGGGTTCAAGACGCCGCTGCCGGTCACAAGGCGACGCCATTCCACATCTCCAATGGCTCGACGGGGCAGCAGCCCGACACGCCGCGGTGGCGGCGAGCTGGTAGTGCGCGAGCGTGTCGTGAGGGAGAGCACAAGCTCTGCCCAATATCCGATGCTAACCCGCTCAAACTATGTTGAGTGGGCGATGGTGATGCGCGTCCAGCTCCAGGCTCAGCACCTGTGGGATGTCATTGAGTTTGGCGCCGACGACGAGCACGACGATCGAGCTGCGCTGGCAGCATTGCTCCGTGCCGTTCCGCCGGAGCTGGTGCGTACGCTGGCGGCAAAGGACAACGCAAAGGCAGCGTGGGAAACGCTCAAGACGATGCGTCTCGGCTCTGAGCGCATACGGGAGGCAAAGGCGCAGACGAGACGTCGCGAGTTCGAGGAACTTCGTTTCCGCCCAGGTGAATCGATCGAAGATTTCTCGATTTGACTAACAAACATCGTCAGTGATCTCGAGCTCCTCGGCGATCCCATAAGCGAGTACAAGGCAGTGCTCAAGTTCCTGCGCGCGGTGCCGCGCAAGTACCGACCGGTGGTGATGGCCATCGAGCAAGTTGTCAACCTCCAGGAGTTGACAATCGAGGAGTTGTGTGGTCGCCTTATCACAGCGGAGGAGGCGTACGACCTAGACGATGCCACCAACGGCGTCAACAAGCTTCTCCTCACAGAGGAGGAATGGGAGAGCCGTCAACGACAACGCGGAAAGACCGTGTCTAGCGGCGGCGACAACAACGGCAAGCCGACGTCCAGGCGAAAGCAGCAAGGTGCGCAAGGAGGCAACACTGGCTCAGGTGAGCGCCGTAGAGGGAGTTGCCGGTATTGCGGTAAGCCTGGGCACTGGGCAAAGGAGTGCCGAAAAGCCAAGCGCGACCGCGAGCAGCGCGGCGAGGCGGCTAACCTTGTGCAGGTTGAAGACGAGGACAACATGCTGCTGATGGCAACCCATACCGAGCAGGCAATGGCTATGCCCGCGGAGGATACGACGAACCCCTCTACACCAACAACGGGGGAGCAAGTCTTCCTCAACGAGGAACATGCACACGTCGAGCTACGCAAGTCCGCGAACGACACCGACGCGGCATGGTACCTGGACACAGGCGCCTCAAACCACATGACCGGAGATGCATCCGTCTTTGCTGAGCTCAACAAGGAGGTCTCCGGCACGGTACGTTTCGGTGATGGCTCCCTTGTCGACATCTGCGGGCGTGGCACGGTGATGTTCGCCATGGATGGTGGGCGTCACAGGGCATTGTCGAACGTCTACTGGATCCCGCGGATCAAGACAAACATCATTAGCATTGGGCAGCTCGACGAGATCGGGTGCCCGACGCACGTCGAGAACGGAATGATGATCATCCGCGACCGGCAGAAGAAGCTCATCGCCAAGGCTCCTCGCATGCGGAATCGGCTGTACATGGTGCATCTCCAGATCGAGAAGCCGGTATGCCTTGCTGCTCACATGGGCGAGGACGCGTGGATATGGCACGCGCGCTTCGGCCACCAGAGTTTTGAAAGTCTCGAGAAGCTTGCTCGGAAGGACATGGTGCGCGGACTTCCAATGATCAACCACGTGGAGCAGCTCTGCGAGGCGTGCCTCGCCGGCAAGCACCGCCGCGCCCCGTTTCCTCAGGTGGCAAAGTACCGCGCTACCGAACCGTTGGAGCTCGTGCATGGTGACTTGTGCGGCCCTATCTCGCCGCCTACGCCAGGAGGTAAGCGTTACTTCCTTCTCCTCGTCGACGACTACAGCCGGTACATGTGGATCGTCCTCCTGCGTACGAAGGACGAGGCACCGGAGGCCATCCGTCGCTTCCAAGCTGGCGCAGAGGTGGAGTCACGACACACTCTGCGTCTTCCGCACCGACAGAGGAGGGGAGTTCACCGCAACAGAGTTCGCAGACTGGTGCGCTGATCAAGGCATCCAGCGGCACCTCACTGCTCCGTACTCGCCCCAACAGAACGGGGTGGTGGAACGGCGCAACCAGACAGTCGTCGGCACCGCACGTTGCATGTTGAAAGGCAGCGGCATGCCAGCACAGTTTTGGGGGGAGGCGGTCACCACGGCCGTTTTTGTCCTCAACCGTTCATTCACGAGGAGCGTGGACGGGCGTACTCCTTATGAGGCGTGGCACGGTAAGAAGCCAAATGTACACTTCCTTCGTGTCTTTGGTTGCAGGGCTCACGCCAAGATCACCACGCCAAACCTGAAGAAGTTGGATGACCGAAGCAAGCCCATGGTGATGCTCGGGTACGAACCCGGCGGTAAGGCGTACCGTCTCTACGACCCGGCGACCAAGCGCGTCCACGTCTCCCGCGACGTCATCTTCGACGAGAGTGCTGGTTGGGATTGGAGCACCGACAGCACGGCAGAAGATCATGGCGGAGGAGAGTTCACCATCGAGTACTCCTACGCACCTACACCTGCCGCATTGCCTACTTCGCCAACCCAGTCCGCTACAGCAACTCCTGCCACGAGGAGATTCAGCCCGAAAAAATTCGGAAGAGAAGTCTATAGCCACGGCAACCACAATACAAACCCCTGCAGGCACTACAGAACAGTGAGGTTTGCCACACCTCCGTCCGCACCAGACCCGGAGATCTTCGACGAAAGCAACGATCCAGATTATCCACATCGCTATCGTCGCATCCTCGACATGGTGGATCCCGACGCACCGGTGCCAGGCCAGGCTGAGCGCCTGCTACTCACCCCGTCGGTGAGCCATCCACATATGCTGAGGCGGAGCATGACGAGCACTGGCGCGCCGCGATGCTTGAGGAGCTGAGGTCCATCGAGGAGAACAAGACATGGACCCTCACTGACTTGCCTGCAGGTCACAAGCCAATCGGTCTCAAATGGGTCTTCAAGCTCAAGCGAGACGCCAACGGCAACGTGCTGAAGCACAAGGCGCGCCTGGTGGCAAAGGGGTACGTGCAGCGACCGGGTATCGACTTCGATGAAGTTTTTGCCCCGGTGGCGCGTCTGGACTCTGTTCGTCTACTTCTCGCCATCGCCGCACAGAAAAGGTGGGAGGTGCATCACATGGACGTGAAGACTGCGTTCTTGAATGGGGAACTCGGCGAGGAAGTATATGTGACGCAACCGCCGGGCTTCACGACCTCCACCACATCAAGCAAAGTACTACGTCTCACAAGGCTTTGTATGGTCTTCGTCAAGCTCCCAGAGCATGGAACACCAAGCTGGACAGCGTGCTGGTATCGCTCGGGTTCACTCGCAGCCCATCCGAGCATGCTGTGTACACCCGCGGCAAGGATAGCGAGCGGCTTCTCCTGGGCGTCTACGTCGACGACTTGATCCTGACAGGCGCAAGCACCAAGACTATCTCCAAGTTCAAAGAGGAGATGAGCAGGAAATTCTGCATGAGCGACCTGGGATTGTTGACGCTCTATCTTGGCATAGAGGTCAAGCAGTCACCCGGGAAAATCACCCTCAAGCAGGCTGCGTTCGCCAGCAAGCTTTTGGAGAAGGCGGGCATGGCAGATTGCAACGCCGTGCATTCCCATGGAGCCGCGTCTGAAGCTATCCAAGGTGAGCACTAATCCACCTGTGGACGTCACTTTGTACAGGAGCATCGTCGGCAGCCTTCGCTACCTCGTGCACACACGACCAGACATCTCCTTCGCCGTCGGTTTCGTCAGCCGCTTCATGGAAAAGCCAACAACGGAGCACATGAGCGCCGTAAAGCATATTCTCAGGTACGTTGCAGGGACACTCCACTATGGCTGCATCTACCGTTCCAGCGGCAACGACAACGCACGCCTAGTCGGCTACAGTGACGCCGACCATGCCGGTGACGTTGACGACAGGAAGAGCACGACGGGGACTCTCTTCTTCCTCGGTCAGTGCCCAATCACTTGGCAGTCCCAGAAGCAAAGGGTGGTCTCCTTATCATCTGCCAAGCAGAGTACATTGCCGCCGCTACCGCGGCATGTCAGGCCGTCTGGCTCGGACGACTCATGGGGGATCTCTTCGCCACAGACCCCATGGTCCCTACAGTTCTCGTGGACAACAAGTCGGCAATCCAACTGTGCAAAAATCCGGTTTTTCACGACCGGAGCAAGCACATTGAGACACGCTATCACTTCATACGAGAGAACGTCGAGAGCGGCCAGATTGTTGTTGACTACATCAACACCGACGATCAGCTGGCGGACATTCTGACCAAACCACTTGGTCGGATCAAGTTTCAGACTCTACGTGAGAAGATCGGCATCGTCGAGATCAAGTAAATGCATCAGGATTAGGGGGGAGATTGTTGGAATAATCCTGTGCATCACCCTCTACACAGCACTAGAAAGTTCTACCATAGTAGCTAGTACTGTTGTAGCTTAGTAGCTAGTAGTAAGCTCTAGAAATGTCTACCATGTTGTCAGTTTTCACTGCTGTGACTTACTAACTAAGCTAGTAACTAGAAGAAGTCTCTAGAATACATAGGAGTTGTAATCTGGTAGAAGGTTGTAGAAGCTAGTAGCATCCTAGCTAGGTCGGTTGTAAAGTCCTATAAATAGGACATGAACCCATCGTTGTAAATTAAGTAGAACACAAGCAATAAAGCTTCAGGTTGTGTACGTGACCAGTCTCCACTGCTACTCGATCCACTTCTGTGTGTGTGTGTTCGTGTGAGCCAAACTAGCTAGCTGAGAGAGCATCAGCCCGGGACGACAAGAACTTGGCATTTCACACTCAAATTTACTTCATTTATACACACTAACCAATAATATATCAGGCAGAATTTAACAGACAACATTTATCAAGTTCCAGAATCAGCTATAGTATCCTACATAGCTTCAGGACCAAGTTCTGTTAGTGTAGTTCTAAAAGAAAAATCTAGTTACAAATGAGAAAGGTGCTAGAAAAAGTTCATTACATGGTGCATGTACTGTAAGCACAACTAAGCTGCAACTGAGTCACTTCTTTTTACCTGTGTGCAGCACAGAGTTTGGAAATCGATATGTCATGTGAGGTGTAGAAGTATTTTTGCAGAACTTGGGGTGAAGTTGTTTTTGCAACTGGTAGAAGGCTGAAGATTGCACCACCATGGTTGTTGATTACAATTACTGTCATGGGTTTCCTCTGGTCCCTTCAGTATGTCAAAAGCATTATCAAAAACAAATATATCATTTACTACACCACAATATGATTTAAGTACATAATAATACAAGATTAATTTGGCTAAATAGAGTACCGATAGCCATTACTTATCTACTATTTTGACCAAGCAATGATAAAGTGGATATGAAAGCCAGAGTGAAACAGAAATTGAGGAAAGAAAATTGGTTGAGCTATAATTATAGGTTGGACAAGGACTAGTAAAGAGAAGGGTCAAAACTTCGCGGATTGGGAAAGGACTGGTGCATGGAAGGGTTCAAACTGCAAACCTTTGATTGAGAAGTGATAGTCCATTTGTATCATGAAGAAACGACATGTCACCAACAATACAGCATACCTGATAGAAGTGCAGCCATAGTCAAGTTTCTGCCAAAAGCCTAAAATGGCATTTGGTATTTTCTAGTAAAGGTTAAGCCGAAATGTGTTGGCACACCTTGAACAAGTGTGAATGCTACATGTTGCTTTAACTTGGTACGACAAGTACTTTAAAGCTAAGTTATATCAAAGTTCAGTAGACAATGCATGAGAAAATGTTATCAGTTATTCAGAATAGTTTGAGAACTGCTGCTGAGTGCTGATTATAATAGGTTTTTCTATCCTTTCTTCAAATGTGATCGTTTATGGCGCATTACAATTTTCATTCACTCTTCATCCCTAGGTTAGTGCAGCAGATCATTTTCGCATTTCATGCTTGACAGAACCAATTCCATGACACATATGATGTCCATGGGATTTTCATGCTTCTTCGTGAGCTGGACAAATGACTTACATGCTTGTTTGACCCAACAGCAAATCCAATTGCCGTGCTAAGCAAACCATCGATACCACTTGCTCCTCTGTTCCCAGCCATTGTTGCACCAATAAAGTCAGGAGTATTATGCATCACCACATTACCTCCCTTGGTGGTGTGTTCAAGCCAGCCCTTCCCAAACATGTTCAGGTCTCGAATGACCATGCTATTCCCAACAAACATAACAGCATCACCATAAAGTGCATCTCCAATTACATGAGCAACATATGGCTCTGTAAGCAAGAACTCCGAATGTACATGAAACATTATCTCCTGTGAAACCTGGAATAAGGAGCAGTTGTCAAAACGATAGGACATTGAAGGCAATGGTAAGTTTATCACATAATTTTTCAGGGAGATGGAGCACCAGGAAAAGCTCTATTCAATACATGCCAACATAATTACACTTTTTTCCCTAGCCATTCTGTTTCCGTGGGCACATAAATTAACTTTTTTTTTCATTTGCATCTCTGAGTAAGATGGAAATTATTTTGTGCTAGCTACAACATTCATATAGGAAACATATTGTTAATACTATTTTCGAGCTTCAGAAAGGGGTGAACTCTTTTACCCAGTATTATAACCTAGGACAAAAACAAGCAAAGGAGTTTATAAAGGACTGACTGTACATGCGGAGAAAAAAATTATGTATCCATTATATCATTATAATTATTTTGTTGTATCTTTTCATGATAGTCACCATGTTCTGGCTCATACCACTGAATTCAGAACCATCAAAATATCCTGCCATCTGCTTGTCTTCTTTTCTAAATTACACTGGCACAAACTGGCAGCAAATTCAGTTACACTAGTCTGGATTCTGTGAGTGACAACATGTGAAGGATCATGGCGGCACGGATGTGTATCAATCAAGATATAAGAAGATGGGGAGCAAGACTTGAGAAACATTTCCACGCGCTTGCTAGTGATTCGGCTTCCAATCTGTCATTTGGATAACACTAAGCTTCAGAAAGTTAGAACGCAACAAATGTACATATGGGAAGTTAAGGTAAGCGGTGCAGAGGCATAGAATGAATGAGGACATAAACCTGGACGATAACATCTGGATTTATCCAGCTTTTGACAGAGTCCGACAGTAGAATTTGATCTATGTAGTCTATAAACAAAATCCTCTTATTAAGTTCTGGAAATGAATTTAGAACTTTCCTCATTCGCAGTCCAGACAGAATGTCAGCAGCAACTGGCCAGGAAAGGTGTCTAGCTAGTAAAGCCATAGCCCACATGTCATCTTCTTTATGAATAGCTCCGACTAATAGAAGCCCTTGCTTTGCGTTCTTTACAATATCTAGAACCTCTATTGCTGAACAAGAATAATTACCAAAGGCAGAGACCATCTTCATTCCTAGGTATTTAGTATATGGTTCATTATTTCTAAACCACCTTTCCAACCCTCTCAAACAATCAAAACTCCAATCTCGATTGCTGTGGTCTAGTGGTTCTCTAAAAGCACAGTTTATATGCACTGGTCCTTGTGGTGCTTGCATTGCATTGTAGGCTGCTGAATCAACTGTTGTGAGAACCATTCTTGCATACATCTGATCACCAGGTGGAGGGAGATTAAAAAAATGTCTTACATAGTTACCAAAATGATTGACCTGCCAAATGGATGAAGGAAAGTTGAGATGGGTTGTCCACAAGAATAAATAACGGGTAGAAACCTAACACGAACTTGTGTGCAAACAGGATGTAAGGAAGCAAATATAGAGAGAAAGATAATGAAGTGTTTAAACTCTAACGACAGTCCTAATCACTCCAAGATCCAATTACACACTGTATGTGAGGCATACATAGGGTTTTACTGTGTGGGAGAAAATGGACCCTGTGGGTAGAACTTAAGTCCTGATAGTCCTGGCTATCAAAAGGTACCCAAATTCCAAAGTAAAAAAGATTAGATAATTTACAGCTAAGCATTTACAGCACAGAAACAGCTGGTGTCAATAATTGGTATTTAGAATTTTATTTCAGCCCTAAGCACCTGATTAATCGCTTGGTTGGCTCCAGCATCATGCAGCTCAGGAGGACGATCAGCTGTTAGTAACACAACTGGTATGAAATCTTGACTTGCCTCCACCACCTACATGAGAAAGTTGACTGAATATTAGTATATTGCAGGCATTTTTTTTCTCTTTGAAACATGCAGCACTACATGTCCACGTATTAGCACACTGATCATATTTTATTCCTTTCTATGCTCATAGATAAGCAATTCTAGCCACAAGACTTGTGAAATCTGGCAACAGTGCAATAAGAAAGGCAATGAAGAAAAAAGAAGTATGCCACTCACCGAAGGGAAAAGATTTGATACAGCAGTTCCTGATGATGTAATTACTATTGCAGGCTTTCTAGAACCTCTCCCATAGCCAACAGCATGAAATCCAAGTGAACGTTCATCATAACATGAAATGCAAGTTGTCAAAGGATGGCCTGTGGCAGAAAGTGCAAGTGGGGATGACCTTGACCCTGGAGCTATACAGAAGTACTAAAGCAAAGCATATCAGAGGCAGGATAGACATGATAAAACTATTTATTTGGTTAAGATTACCGTGAAACCAAGCCTGACGCATTCTTCAACTATAAGGGATGCCCATGCTGAATTAATGTTAGAGCAGCTCTTAATGAGAGATTCTGTTTTGTTGCTTTGTGAGCATAGGTCCTACAGGACACAACAGAGATATTGTACTGTTAGTTAAAGACAGCTTAATACATGCGAACTTCTGTAAGCTAAATGTCCAATATTTAAATACCCAATTATTCTATATCATGGTTATGATATATGCTATTTTCAAAACTGAAAGTGCTGCAAAATCTTAGTGCCCCAAGGCTGAAGAGTTTCCAAACAATAATTCATTTGTAGTTTATGGAAAAAGAGACCTAGGTACTCAGGTAGAATGGTACCATGTTTGAAGAAAATAAGAACTCTGGGGAAAAGCGAATAAATGACAGCTTGGACATCAGAAATTTCTCCTACACAGAATAAATGGCAGATCTGGTCAAAGATATAATTCAAAAGTACTCTTAACAGAAAATACAAATTACCTAGGAATTCAAAAGGAAGGTACATAGATTCAGAAATTATGTCTGCCCTTTAATTTGTGTAAGGTCCATTGTTAGCTGTAAACTTGTCAATTTCACCCTTTAAATCTACCTATTTCAGGAATGACAGTGTGCCAAATGCTAAGCTATAAAATGGTCCCACATCAATGAACATAAACTCTAAATCTGAGGTGTCTGTAAACCGAAAGCTTATTTTCGAATCATATTATGGTCTAAGGCCAAAACCTACTCCTGCATTAATATTGCAAAACTGTGAGATGCGCTTTCCGGTATACAAATGACAATGTCCCCAAGCCACAAGAAAGAAGTATAATAGCTTTTACAACCGCAAAGCATACTCTAAACCAAAGCAAGAAATAGTTAGCTGCAAGTAACTTACCCAGGTTAAGAGGATACCTTTTGCATGCTAGTTGCAGCATCTACTTTGGCAAGAACTTTGGCATCCAAGTATACCTGGGAAGGTGGATCCAATAAAATACAAATTTAGCACTAAGATGCTAGATGATAATAGGAATATCTAAGTGTTGATGGAATATATTAACCATTGCACTAGTTGTCTTTCGGAACAGTAGCATGGCATTCCACATTTCAGACTAGTTCAATATGAATAGCCAACACTTTGCATAGGACATGAGAAACTAATCTCTTGCATTAGTCATAGTTAATTTCTGGAGGCCAGACAGTTTTGTCTCTTTCTTTAAAATAGAGAAGTTTCATATTCCAACGAAAAAATGTTCAACGTACTTTTGATCATTTGTTCCAAAGAATGGAAGAAACAGATGGCTTCAGATAAAGTAGGACCAGTTACTGCAAACTTCAACCATTAACGTAGGTATTTGTCGTAACAGTAACAAGTTCGTAAAACTCTGCCCTTATCATCCTCCAATCGAACGCTAAATTTGATTTCAGTCTCAAACCCCATTTTTTGGCTGAAAACTGTAGAGGTGGGAGGTCTCAACAGTTGATTTTACTGTTGGTAAAATACTTTCAAAGAGAGAGAAGGGAGACAAGGGCATGTAGAGATGTAGAAGAAGGTACGAAAAAATATTGCAGGGGCAAGTCAGGGGAAAGAGTCTAGCCAGAGTCTAAAAGGGACTTAGCCAGGTCAGCTTTTAGTCTCAAAAGTCAAAATCCCCACAAACTAATTAGGATGAAGGAATGTGCACATCGGAATAGTAAAAATAAGAATGGTGGTAGTAAAAAGATTTTGCAGGACTTTGGCATCATGACAGAAGGATTTAACATGGGAGATAAATAGGGGAAGAGTATGTACTTAAAATGAATATCGTCACCAAAGTAGTTAAGATATGAAGAAATATTTACCAACTGAGCACTCCCAGACTCTATTAAATATGAGTCTCCAATATAACTTGTCATCATGCCTTCATAGTAGATGCTAGCTGTAGAATCGTAACTACCACATACCTTATAAGGTAAAGGTGCACAAAAAAGATAATAGTTAAGTAGCAACGAAGATGTATGCAAACATTATATGATTTTAAGAAAAAAAATAAGCAACTCAAAAAAATTGTAAATAATTTAAGTAGTTCCACATACCTGATTGAAAAAAGATTCAGTGAAACAAACTGAATCCTCAAATGTATGAGATACAGAATGATCCCAAACCATAGTTGATGATAGCACAGAATAGCCATCAAATTCGGTCAACTCGACCTGTAAATTCAATGTTGCTGAGCATCACGAATGCTACAAGATCAAATATCTACATGATGCCTGCAAATAGTAACCAAAAAATAGTTCTGTAAATTGCCAGAGCCTTCTCTATGGATTGTCTGCGGGGATTAAATACGCGAGAAACTATTCAATAGCTTTTACATGTTCCTCATCTGGACTGGTTTCCACTTTTAATACTTCGGTGTACTATAAATACATGGTGTAAAAATTTACATTCGGCGAGCAGCTACCAAACAACTGAATCAAGCTCACTGAGCTGAATGCTTGGTAACCTATATGACAAAATTTGGTCATAAGGTACATGTTCCTCTGGCAAAAACAGTTGTTTAGAAATTTCAGTAATATTTACATAAATTGTGCCTTATAGGTAACCCCCATATCAATTTTTTGGACGCAATTGCACTAGTTTGGCATGTGAGAGTAGTTCTACTGGGGCAAGGAACCGTCTTGCACTAACAACTTACTTTCATGGACATACAAAATTAAAAGGCTAAAAGAAAAAAAAATTGTCAGAACTTTGTGAGACCGCTGATTATCCTGATCACAGTGATTTTTAGGCTTTTGTTTAGAGGGGCAGTCAGGTGTGTGAGTGTGCATGAGCATCTACCTTTTAATCAGGAGATCAAGTAATATAAAGTAAATACACATATTATGTCATATAACTTGTGAGTCTAGGGTACTCCTGCTGAATTTGAAATTGGTTGTACATGAATTGTTTATCTCTCTCCAAGCTAATAAAAATTCTGCTTACTGGAGTGCATTCTACGGAAACGTGAAGATTTATTACCTGAGGAATAAAAAAGTAAAATGAACCAGCATTGTCCTCTATTGACAGCAATTCCTTGTCACACTTCATGCCTACTGCTCCATAAGCTCCTATGGACTCTGAATCAAATGAAATATATCTGTAGGAACAAAGAGGACTAATCTGGTTTACAAATGCGTCAAATACTTCGCGCAAGCCAGCATGTAGGTGCACGGGCGCACACACATACCTTGATATCAAACCACACCCAGTTTTTGCTTTTGAGGAACCATGCAAGCAAAGTGCCGAACCAGCACCAGATATTTCCAGTTCAACTGATGGATCGGAGCTTAGCTTTCTTGATAGATAGAACTGAGGGAACAATGATGATCCCCTGAACTGAGAGCACAACCATTTGAGTGCCTTGGTACTGGGTGGAACAAGTACCTGCACCATCACGTGTTGAATTAATCATCTTCCGCTAGGTATCACGGAGTTGAAAGCAAATTGATCAGATTATCAATGTTGGTGAATGTAGCTAAGGAGAAGTTCAGTGTGACGGTGGCCACCCTGTTGCACCCTCCTAAACATCATCATCATCAAACGAAATGCAGCGCCGCTCTTGACCGAATCAGCTAAATTAGACAAAACCGCAGCACGCAGCGACCACGCATAAGAATCCTATGTTTCATCTGCATAAAGTAGCGCTCACTGACCTCGAACCGGATCACACCGCTCCCGGCGGCAGGCGGGCTGGCCTTCGCCTCCTCGGTGGCCCGCCGCAAAGCCGCAATGCCGTCCACGAGGGTGAGCACCGGCGGGAGCCTCTGGGTGAAGGACACATCCACGGGGAGGTCCCGGTCGCCAATGTCTTCGACCTCGTCTACGTCGATCACGATGCCCGTGCGCCGACCGGCGACGGCGTGGAGGAGGTGGAGTGGGCCGCGGCATTGGCGGCGCACGCGGTGCCTGTAAGGCAGAGGCGACGGAGAGGGGAGACGAGAGGGTCGCGGGGGAGGAAGGGCAGGGGGTGCCGGGGAGTGGTGGAGACGGCGAGCATTCCGGCGACGAGGAGAAAGCGAGTGGCCGTCGCCTCGCGTGGCAGTCGGAGTGGGGTTTAGAGAAGGGGATAAGGTTGTTGGCCCACTCTCGTTTGGGGCTTGTTCCGCTGATTTTGGGCCTCCGCACGCGTGGTACGGAGGAGTCTACTTGGGCTGAAATGTGGTTTGGGCCAAAGTTTACCCTTCCATTTGGTTGTTTGATTAGCCTGTTCCTCAAAAGAAAAATGCAAAATTGGTACGTCAACATCCGACCAATGTTGGGGATATCGCTTATCGGTAACTTATCGGACGGCCCAAGATAAGGGGTAAATCGGCCGATTTCCGGCATATCGGAAGGTTTATCAGCATATCAGCTGACTTATCGGCCAATTTATCTTATCGGTCAAACATCGATAAGAGATAAATCGGCCGATTAATCGGCATATCGGAAGATATCTTGAACAGTACATCCGACCCTTCAAAAAAACTTTGGAGGCAGCCCCCCCCCCCCCCCCCCCCAACATGCAAAAATGTGTTTACTACCTGCTGATTTCTTACCTCTAAAGCTGTTATTCCATGTTCACAAAGAGTTCTAACGTAGAGAATCCTTGTGCTTCAAGTATTCTATTCCAAATCAATGCACAACCTGACCCTAGCGCCCCATTATCTACTCCATGACTATGCACCAGCCGCATCCTTTTCTTCCCTAATTTATAAAGTGCATGACAACAAATGGTGGTATAATCAGCAAAAAAAAACTCATTTCGTTACTATCGTTGTCCATTTTTTGCTAAAAGAATTTAGCACGAGAGTTGTCTTCTTTGGTTGGCCCCCGCATAAAAATTTCCTGGCTCCGCCCATGTTTCTTCCCTTGATCGGATCGTCCAATCTCCTTTTAAGTGAGTGCACCCGGGCTGACCAAGGGGTCAACTTGCTTGGCTATGTACCTAGCATTGGCGGTTCCTCGTGGTTAGGTTTTCGCTTAGCTGATCATATTTGTGTGTCTAGTTTGTGTATGAATGTGTTCGGGGAATGAAAAATACCTAACTCTAGCTAATTTACAAACAAGTGAACTCATCTCACTTGGTTAGAGAAGTGGATGTACAACCCAGTCAATCAGGTTCAAGTCCTCATGGACGCAGATTTGGGACCTTATTATTTCAAAAACAAAAACCGCTGTAAGGGCTTCCCTACCGCATCTTTTCAAAATTAATTTGCGCGTAAAAAAAAGATTAATGCTATGGTTGGATTTATCTTAGTTAGTCACTTGTATTGCAGAATTTTGCGAAGAGTGTGTAGCCATAAGTATATTTCTGTCCAAATAAGGGAAGTACAATAGCATAAATTCACCCACATAACACTTATAAAAAACAATAAAAGTCAAAGGAACTCGATGAAAGTGACTTGAAAATATTCACATGTGTCCTCATGAACGTTTTAATCATAATAAGAAACACACCCGGCTTGTCCTTAGTTCAAATAAGGATTGATCCGCTTGTTGTTGCACCATTACTATTTTTCTCTTATTTACTTGCCATTAAATTCATTTTTTACTTTCAAACCATTTATAAATTTTCTTGTACGTGAAACCTACTAGAATCCATTCACCAATAGCTTCTGCTTTTCGTTGCATTCGACACTGTAATTTATGAAAAAAGATTCGGTTGATCCACTATACTTGTGGGTTATACATATATGTATTCTTTCAATATGCTTATGATACAATTCTTTTTTTAGAACATGATTTAGAGAAAGTGGTTACTATGAAATTATTTATGTGCCTTCTTTAGCAACTATCGGGGCTGAAGATCAACTTTCACAAAAGTGAGATTTTTTGTTTTCCTAAACCGTGTGTGGTTCAAAATGAATACCGTCAGATTTATGCATGATTGTGAGATAGGGTCGATTCCTTTCAAACACCTAGTCATTCCTATTCATTATCGAGTCTGATTAAATAAGGGATGGAAACCGACTGAGGATCGATTAATTTTGTCTTTCTTTTAAGAAAAATATTAGCCTTTTCAGATTAATGCTCCGGTATAACCACATTTGTCGAATCGAGAAATCTATCGTGATGTTGATATCAAGTGTAGGAGAAACAACTGATCTAGTTGAAACCTATGAGGGATCAACAATTCCGAACGGTTGCTGAGGTAGTTTAGCTGTACTAAATATGCAAAATTTGGATCGATTTCGCTAGAAGCTTCCCTCGTGCAAACCGAAACGAATGGCCTGCAGAACGATCCCTTGATCCGATCTATGGACGCAGCAGGCGACAAAGACTATTCACCGAATCAAACCAAGCCTCATTGGATACGCCTTTAGTTAGACTGCTTTATGCGATGCCATGTGCATATGCATTCACGATGTATGCACGCATCACCAGCACATTCTGCCTACATACTTGTAGTGTAGGCAGGATCAGTACATAGATACTTTCTCCGCTTCTAAATGTAACGTGTTACGCATTTTGTTTAGATGCATACTAAAATGAGTGAACATGCACATGAAATGTCTAAATATATTTGTGTACATTTGACAAATCCTAAAACATCTTATATTTAGGAACGGATAATTGATAGATATACAGAAAAACACTAATTTATGGATTAATTGATATGCATGTAGACATCACTTGCATTTATACCCTTTTGCAGATTTTGTATGTTACTAAATCCTAATACAGAAAAATACATTATATACTAGCTAGAACAAGGAGGAAACGGTGTGTGGTCTGTGATGTGAAGTTGAGATTTGCTCCGCAGAAAGATTAGGAGATATGAACTGTTTGTTTATGTGGGCATGATTGTATATCTTGATCTTTTTCCTAGCTAGTGGTTTCGTGTCCGATTGAGCGAAAGGTGCCGATTGTTTCTTTCTGCCAACTCGCCTGCCCACAGAGATGAGGTCGCCGCCGCTGCCAGCCTAGAGTACTTAATTTGGAGGCAAAACAAATCAGCACGAATCCACTCACTGGTTATACATAAAAGGGTACCAGCATATTGCACTAAACTAGCTGATCTAGCTAGCTACTGCTTCAATTATAAATTGGGCAGCTTAATCAACACGGTATAGTAGCATATAATTAAGGACGAGGTCGGCCTGGAGATCAGACGTTTCGCTATGTAAGTACAAAATACCAGACAGAAATCTTCATCATAGCACCCAACTATGATGCATCTTTGGTCCGGCTTTGAAAAGCGAACTATATATAAGAGGAGTAGACAACCAATATATGATCCTGGATTTTGACTAAACTATGGCGTTGTATCAAGAAACAATGGAGGTGATGTATCACGCCGTTTCTGAGAAAACATGGGAAATGACTATACATGTAGAAGACGCAATAAACTGAAATTGCACAAATCATCCACACCCAACAACTATATTGTTTCTTGTAAAACGAAAGATGCCTTTTTTTTATCTCTTAACATTTTTGTGTGTACTCAGCGATCATATTTCTCAGTGAAATTAAGTTTGCATAGACTCATCTTATATTGTTCATCTCCTTAAACTTAAACTTCTGACTGTTTCCACATTTGTATGGTCCCTCGCGTCGTCCGCTTCGGGCGACTCGGGGGAACTCCTACCGTCCCAGCCGGCGGCCACCCCTCCGCTCCATCAATCTCCCCCGCCGCCGCCGGAGGAGGCCGTCCGACGGCGGACGACGGCGGCGGGGCGCCCCTGCCCTGTTTCTTGCAAATAATCCTGGCAGTATTCACCAAACCAGCCGTCTCCGATCTGATCTGGTATTGACCTTCGGCCGGCGGCCGTACACGGATCGGTGCATGCACGATCGATCGCATCAAGCAAAGCGCCGCGTGCATGTGCATGGGGCAGATGCATCATCCACGCATGCAGTTGCTGGTGGTTTGCTAGCCGAGATGTGCGTCCAGCTCCGGCGTTCAGATCCGAAGGTCAGCTATTCGCGAGGCCGGATCGTGAGCCAGAGAAGCAGGACGGCGGCAGCCGGATCGTGAGGCCGGCCACACTTGATGGCGAAGGTCGGATCATGGGAGGGGCATGCTGGTGGTGGTACTAGAGTTCGTCTCGCCAATATCATAAGAGACTTCTGGTGGGGGATGAATTTGAACGCAGAAAAGTTCACTGGATGTCATGGGATAAAATGACTAGACCTAAATGCCATGGTGGAATGGGATTTAGAGACCTAAGAGTTTTCAACCAGGCCCTTTTGGCTAGACAAGCTTGGAGACTATTGGAATTCCCTGATAGCCTATGTGCTAGACTACTAAAAGCAAAGTACTACCCAGCTGGCCACCTCATTGACACAGCCTTCAGTCAAAATATGTCGCCCTGTTGGCAAGGAATTACCTATGGTCTAGAACTACTTAAGAAGGGATTAATCTGGAGAATAATTTCGGGCTCCAAGGTTCAAATCTGGAGAGACAATTGGCTACCAAGAGGAAACCTAAAAATATTTGGAAGAGCATGTAAAAGAAGAACTCGGTGGGTGTCCGATCTCATCAACCAAGAATCCAAGACTTGGAAAGAAGAGGAGGTTAGATCACTATTCTTCCCTCCTGATGCGGAGGAGGTCCTTCAAATTAGAATTCCGAAAATTGATGGTGAAGACTTCCTAGCTTGGCACTACGAAGAGAACGGTAAATTCTCTGTCAGAAGCGCTTACAAACAAGGCATGGAAATTCAGAGCAAGAGCAACCAAGAATCCACCAGCAGCAATCCTGGGGGTGACAGAGGGTTATGGAAACTCATTTGGAACTCACAGGTCCCTCCAAAAATAAAAGTCTTTGCTTGGAAACTAGCCACCAACACTCTGGGTGTGTATACATCGGTGTAGGAGAAACATGGACACCACACCCACTTGCCAGATCTGCGGAACCGAACCTGAATCAGCTCATCACGCCATGGTGAACTGCACTAAGGCAAAAGCTCTAAGACAAAACCTGAAGAAACATTGGGACTTTCCTCCTGATGAAAAACTATCCTACACTGGCAATGACTGGGTCCTTATCCTGCTGAACAATTGCAGCGAAGCTACAAGGACAAACCTGCTCTTCCTCTGGTGGAGATGCTGGCATCTCCGAAACAATGCCATCTTCGGCGATGGAAAATGCGGAATTGGCCAATCTGCTACTTTCCTTCGTAGCTACCTATCCTCTTTTAAGCAAAAGCTGCTGACCACAGAGGACAAGACTGGCAAAGGAAAGAAGCCCCTGGATGATTTGGGAGATGGAACTCCGATTGGTAAAAAGGAAACTAAAGAGAATTGGAAAAAACCTGATGTAGGCTGGACTAAGCTAAACGTGGATGCTAGCTTCAACTCACAGGAAAACAATGGGTCTTGGGGAGCCATCCTTCGAGATGAAAAGGGAGAGGTGCTGCTCTCCAGCTGGGGAAGAATTGATAGATGCCCTTCAGCTAAGATTGCGGAAGCACTGGCCTGCAAAGAAGGCATTAAGGCGGTTATCCCAAATGCCACCATGCCGATTATTTTGGAGTCGGACTGTGCTTCTGTTGTGGCTGAACTGAAGTCAAAAGACAGTACGAAGTCTGACATCTCTCTGATTATCGCTGAAGTCAAACTGCTGATGTGCACCCTGCCTGGTTGGTCCGTCTCAAAATCCCCGAGATTAGCTAACCAAGTGGCGCATTCTCTGGCTAAGCATAGCATGATCTCAAATTCTGATGGCCTTCTGCAGGGTCTGGTTCCACCTAGCGTGGAAAGTTTCTGTTCATCTGATTGTACTGATCCTTGTAAACCGAATGATTTATTTTAAGTAATATATGGAAAATTCAAAAAAAAAAAGAGTTCGTCTCGCCAAGGTGAACATCTATCTGATATGTCCTTTTTATCTGGTGGAGTGTCGCGTTCCGGAAAACTCCGCCGGCGAGGTCGCATGGACTTTTATGCCTAGACATCGCTGGACCGGATGGATTCGGTCGCGCCGGAGGGAGCGGCGTGAAGCTCTGCTTCTGTTTCCGTCATGGGCAAATCCATGATGAAGTCAGAAACGGAGAATGTCATGGATGCGAGATTGGAGGACTAGCAATGATGATTCGAGCCTTTGACGGCGATCAGGAACTTGTTTGGAGTTTCAGAACTTATAGCAGCAGTATGTAAGTGGGGGCGTCAGCACAGGTGAAGTTCAGAAGTCTTATCTTTCAGGGTGAAAATCCAAGATCTGGCCTTAATTGGTTGTGTCTGACAATGGACTTGTTGAAGACATTGTTTTAAGAGAGAAGACTATCTCCAGGGTGAAAACCCAAGATCTTTGATCGGGCAATGACAGCGCATGTGCACTGTTTCCTTCTTGAAGGTGTTGCTTTTGGAGAATTTGGACATCAGGTGTTGTCTTGGTGGTGGTTGTGCTGCCACTCTAAGGACTGTAACTCTGTAGCCGTACTTTCTTTTTAGCTTCTTTTCTTATTGTTTTTCGGCTGTGTGCATCCGTAATAACCGAGGTTATTGCGTTGTTGTAGAGGCTGGATGTAATTGGTATCTGCGCGATATTAATATATAATCTTTATCTAAAAAAAATTGTATGGTCCTGGGGATGCTAATTGAAGTGTAATTAATCTACATTCATAAGAGCGGCTTTGGAGAGTGATTTGTGAATAAGAACGTAAAAACAGCCATATACGTATAGAATGCCAGCAAATGAAAACATGCAAAAATTCGTCACACTAGTAGATAACATGGTTTTATAGCCGACCGGTTCAGGAACACTATCATTTGGTCGGTTTTGCTTATTCCAAACGTATTTATATTCCTTCTAAATTTAATTTACATGGTTTCCCTATTATTTACCATTTCTTAGACTAGGCAAATTTCCTCCTCTGTTAATGTTAGCTTCAGATATTTTCGATGATGATAAAAATTAAACCGAAAATACAGAGAAGAGCTTTCAGAACAATCACGAAGCCGCCCTCGTGGAAGCACGCGATAAAGAGAGGCCCAGGGCAGAGCCGCAGATGTGCGTAGGTTTTAAAATGTTCAAGAATTATTAACACCAGCATTTGTTTGATCAAAATCAGAAGGGGACCGTAATGGAATTGCATACCCACGTTGATCTGAAACCACGGATAAGAATGTAGGCCGTTCAGGACAGATAGCTGGCAGGAAGGTTCAAACCAGCTTGCAGTAGTAGACCCTAAACAAGTCTATCTGAGCATTAGACTAACCAAAGCTACCTAAAGATGATTGTTAATAACTTTGAAATTCGGACAATTTTGTTTTGTTTGAAAGATCGAATATTAACTCTCTTTCAAACAAAGCTAATGTTTTAATAAAAAGATGCCACGACGGAAAGTGTACGACTTTTTGTTCGTATCATGCATGCTGCTATAGCTGTATATTAGCACAACATGGGCCATGGCCCCCCCCCCCCAACTAAATCAAAATTTACATAGTAGTACTATGTATTTAGCATTTTTACCATACAAAACAAAAAAATATTTCAAAATGGCCCCCTCAACTGTCATCTAATTTCTTTTGGCCCCTCCTTCAATGATGCTGAAGCTCCGCGACTGATTTTCAACATAGTATATCGTTTGCAAATTAACTTAGAACCACATCAAAACCCAACCAGGTGAAAAACAACCAACTACTCTAAGAGTTCAAGATTTGTCACCCTAACAAGTATAATGGAAAATGATTTTCTCTCCCTCTAAATATAAATGGTGATAACATCTGGAGCGTTTTGATACAACAAACTACACACGCGACAACATGGAGAACCACATATAGGATATTTTTCTGTGGATATTTTCGTGTGTACCTTTTGGCATAGTGCTCTAGAAAGCTCCGGCGAGAGACAGCGATACGCGATCAATGACCACGAAGCTGCATGTACTGTCGAGCATCGTAAGGGGGAAAGATAGACAGAGAAACAAGTTTAAAGGTCCATGCATGTGCATGTATTCCTTCTTCTTCTAGGTTGCTAGGGGTGTACTTGGGCGACAGTAAAGCAGAGGTCTGGAAGCCACGCTTGCCTTTCTGCTCTGGCCACCTAGCGCTCTCCTCATCTCATCAATCATCTTGCGCTGATCATGAGATAATGCAATATAGAACGCACGCGCCTACGGCTTTATAGCATCCTTTGATATCGCGCGATCTCGGCCGTCCAGCTAGCGTCCTACATCTCGATCCCATGGTGCGATCGATCCCTCCTTCTCCTATAAATTGAGGTGTGCGCTCTCCTCTCATTGTCCTTGAGCATAAGGGCAGTTGCACATAAACCCCCCTTAATTAGCGGCCACCTCGCTATAGCTTCTCTCTATCATCTCTAGCAAGTTTCTCTCGCATGGGAGGGAAGTCGTCCTTCTCCTTCTTCTGCCCGATGTTCAGCTTCCTTTCGAGGTCGAGTTCGAGGAGGTACGACGACGGGTACATGAGCGACTGGGAGGGCCGGCCGCAGAGGTACGGGAGCAAGGTGAGGTCCAGCGACGAGGACGACGGCTGGTGGGTCGGCGAGCGCGACGTCGACCGCAAGGCCGCCGACTACATCAACGGCTTCCACCAGAAAAAGGTCTCCGTCTAACACCACGAAAACCTACTACACCTCTACCATGCTGCATGTAAACTATGCATCAACCAGGCACCATGCCTAGTCCTCCCCGGCAGGACACAAAGGCTCTTGCATGCATGATTCCTCTTGTTAATGACCATGTTGTGTTGATTCAGAGGGTGATAGGATGAATAATATTTGCTTTGCAAATCTAGATCTATGTACTTGTCTTAGACAGCATGTGTGTGATCTGTGTATCGTAAGTGTGTTGAGGTAGCGGCCGGGATGGCGGGGGATGGATGCATATGTGTCACAGATCCGATGTATTTGTTGTTGTTAATTACCATTTCCAAGGATGTATGTATATATGATGTGTATCCATGCATGCATCCGTTCTGTTTCATTAGTACAGTAGTACTTATTCAGTCGTTCGTTGTACGTGTTACATACCAGTGCTATTATGGACTTAAGAGCTCTCTTAATACAGTAATTATATGTTTTTCTTAAAAAAAAGCAGTCATCTTTTTCAATTAATTCACGTTCTTGATGTCTGGGAGCTTTGGCGCATGAGATCTATACGGTGCTTCGAGACTTTGAGATGCTCTCTTTGTTACATATTAAGAGGAATAAAGACAAAGAACAATTCCAGTATAAATTTGTACGGCCTCAGCCACGTCAAGACCAAATTACGAACGGTTCCATGCAAAAAAACGAAAGAAGAAAATGGAGCAGGAAAAGAATATCAAAGGTGGATGCCTAAATTTAATTACAGTTAATGTTTAATTAAGCTGAACGATCGATCCTTTAGTTCTTCTTTGTAACACACACGCACCATCTAATTATTTATAATATAAATATTCTGGCATGCGAAAGTTCTATATGCTCGACATTCTGCTTCTACCAAAAGGAAACCTCTTTCATGGGGGGACACTGCATATTAAACCCACCAAAGACCAAACAATGGTGCATCATCGAGTCTCCTTGTACATGTTGAGAGGCACCTCCTCTGCGTTCGTCCATATACTTCACCACTTGAAACCTCCCCTCAGTTAGGATAAATCAGGCAGATCCATCATGTAATCTCTTGATTGCCTTTTTGTGTTGTGTTGTTATGTTGTTGATTGCCTTTCTGAGTGTACTTGACGTCAAGTTCCCTCCGTTTCTAAATCTAAGATGATTTTATGTTACACATGTTGTCTAAATGCATATCAAAATGAGAGAACATACACGCTAATATGTTTAGATATATTTGTATACATGTGAATGTTGGAAAAGGCTAAAACATTTTATATTTTCAAACGGAGGGAGTATAAATTAATTCCGAGCCAAAGAGAGCAGCTGATAATATTTCCAATTGCCAAAGAGGTTGCTGAGTACCGTCCATGAGCAATCGGTAAGAAAATACACACTCAGCATATTCTGTGGTTCTCCGAGTGTTGCACACGGCATACTTAGGTGGTTGGCCAAGTGTTGCACTCGCAAATTAAAAGCACTAGGCAAATAAGTAAAATAAATAATATGAAAAGAATTTTTTTATTTGGAAGATCAAACTTTTGAATTTTAATTTTTAATTGTGTCAAAAAAGTTTACAACTTTTGGTGTCAAAAGGAATTTCCAACTTCTTACCAAAAAAGGTTTTACGGTAGTGTCGAAATGGTTCCTTTTGTGGATCAAATAGAAAATAATATGGTCCAAAATAGCACCACCCAAATTTCCACATTAAGTAGACCATGCTTAGGAAAATTCCCAAGTTTAATAGAATTCAAACTTTAGAGTTGCTTTCGCCCATTTAGTTGAGTTTATAATGATTTCCCGATAGTAATTCCATTTCCAGCTCTAGTTTGGCCGTGCCAATTGAAAGAAAAATAATCATTTTAAGGTACATATAGGATTCTATACAATAACTGCACAGAAAGATGAAAAATATATACCCTACCAACAAATAGTTTTGCCAATGGTTTTGATACCATTTAAGAAAACAAAGAGAAAAAAAAAATCCCTTGGCATGGAGTCATTTTACGTGTACTAGTTGATAACAAAAGTGATAAAATAGATTTTGACATATTTTATTAAAAAAGCTTGACATAATGGACTATCACGGTCATGGTCATAAATATGGCATACTTTGTTATAAGGTGACCAAACTATGCCGTAGGTGCATCTTGTCATGACAAACAATGGTTCCAAATAGAATTTCCAACTTGTTTGCCAATAAATCATTGTCCATTTTTCAAGTGCCAAAATGGTTTTTTTGTGAAGCCAGTGCAAGAATATGGTGCAAAAGGATATCACTCTCTTCTTTCTCCCTCTCTCTCCCCTTGTCCACCGAGCCCCTTCGGCATTGCCGCCTCGCCTGCCACCTACTCTTTTGTGGGTTGGTCTCATCATATCTAGTGTTGATCTTGATGTGTGGCGTCCAATGGAAGTATGGCACGTGGTGGCCTCCATTGGCGGTATGGCGCGCCAACCAAGTTCTCATGCTAGCATGACACTAATGGAAACCAGACCTTTGGTGGAGAGGGGTGTTGGGCTCTAGTCCCGGGCGTGGTTTGAACCCGGACTAGAGGAGGGAACTAGTACCGGGCCGGCGGCTCTGACGCTGCGTAGGTCCGGTCCCGGGTCGTAGGGCACCTCTAGTTCCGGGCCGTGATACCACCCGGGACCGAGGCAGGCAGCGGTAGAGTGGGGACAGGAGGGTGGAACTTTCGTCCCGGGCCGTGGTACAACCCGGGACTAGAGGTCCCGCTATATCATCTCCCACCCCGGGTCAGCCACCATTTTTGAACTCTCAAGTTCATCTCCATTGTTTCCTCTCTCAAGCTCAAGTGTAGCCCCATTTTTCCACGATTTGTCAAGATAGACGGCACCCATCTCTCCAAGGGTTAGCAACACTTGATCCTTTCACCTGGCGGCCGAATTTTAGCCATTTCCATACTAGTTTAGCTCATTTCATCTTGGTAGTGCTACCTAGGTGTTTGATGAAATGCCTAAGCTAGGTAGTTCATATTTTTATATGTATTTTGAGCTCAAATTAATTTATGATTTGTGGATTTTAGTGTCGTCTCGGTCCTCACTGCCGTCGATAGCCCCCGCCGTCCCGTGACCGGCACCACCTCGGTGAGCCTCTTTTTTTATCTTTTATTTTAAAAAATTACTTGTATGATTTGAATGCATAATTATTTTTTCTTGTATAATTTTCTTATGTTTTTTATATGTATAGTGTCATGGTTTTGATATCCGTCCCCGTCGGCCCTCGTCCGGTCTATGATTCGGATGTGGTATATTTTTATCACTATTTATTTTGTTTCGTGTTTATAACAATCATGCCGACCAACTTGACATAGATATATTTTTATTTAGGAGGTAGTTGAACCGGAAATTCCAGCCGACCCTATTGTCGAGTTTTTAAAAAAAGAAAACAACGATTTGAAAGCAAAATTGAAGATAAGTGAAGATCTTCGTCTCCAATGCCTAGAAAAGAAGATGGTATTGGACTTGAAGATTGCCGACATCGTTGATGCTCACGGGGTCGAGCTTGCCGACGTCGTCGCTGCCTACGAGATGAAGATGGATGCAATGCGCTTGAAGCTTAAAAAGATTAGAAAATATGTCATTAGTCAAGAGGCTTGGTATCATTATGATGTTGGTTCAATAGTTACCTTAGTTGCGATTCTGATCGCATTTGTTGTTGGATTTAAATTCTTTAGATAGTTGTATTCTAGTTTCAATTAATTTATGTTTTATGAGAACTATGTATTACATTTGGTCACTACTCTACTTTGGTTTTAATGTGATGAACTTGTATTAATGAATATGGTCCGTTCCCTATTATGTTGGTTTACCGTAATGGGTTTTAGCGATGATTTGCAGATGAGTCATCCATGGATGTACGTTGACCGACGCTCTAAAGAGTACATGGATGGCGTGCAGTCTTTTCTCAATGTGGCTAAGGATAACAAGGGCCGAATGGTTTTATGTGTTGTCCATGCAGTAAATGTCGGAATGAGAAGGATTACTCTAACACAGACACCATTCACATCCACCTGATAACTTTTGATTTCATGCCCGGCTATAATTTTTGGACCAGCACGGAGAAAAAGGGGTTATGATGAAGAGAACGAAGAAGAAGAGAACGATAACAACTACATGTACCCTGAATACGATGGTAACGCAACGGGGAAGCTGATGATGAAGAGGTACCAGATGATCCCATCATACATGATGTTTTACGTGGGGTCATCGTTGATGCACATACCCAAGCAGAAACTACACTTGAGAAGTTGAAGTTGGAGCGTATGTTAGAGGATCACAAAACAAAGTTGTACCCAACTTGCGAAGATGGTAACACAAAGCTCGGTACCACACTGGAATTATTGCAATGGAAGGCAGCGAATGGTTTGTCTGACAAGTGATTTGGGAGTTTACTGAAAATAGTGAAGGAAAAGCTTCCGGCTGGTAACAAATTGCCTGAGAGTGCGTATGAAGCAAAGAAGATTATCTGCCCTCTAGGATTAGATGTGCAGAAGATACATGCATGCATTAATGACTACATCCTCTACCGCGTCAGCCCACTCCACCGCCGCGTCAGCCGACTCCGCCGCCGCGTCAGCCCACTCCGCTGCCGCGACATAGGAAGGGCGCCACTTCGTCGTCCATGGGATTCCGGCGAGACCCCCGACGTTCGCCTCTCCCAAAAGTACCCAAAAGCCCTCCGGTCAGAGCTTACGACAGGACGCCCGAGGAAAGGGACACGATCGTGCAGGCCGAACTGAAGGCGCATTTTGGACCGAAAAAGCCCGAGGAAAAGCAAACATTTACTGCAAAGGAAAAAAGTGGGCTACTGGATTCCTCACGGAACCATCGCAATATGAGAAAAATAAGCCAGATAACTATTACGAGCTCTGTGTAAAAGTAGTAGCTCTCTCAAGACGGGAAGTAGTAGTGCCAGAGGGAAAAGAGACGTTGCCCAGCTCGGACAACAGGCAAACAAGTCGATAGCCCCGCTCGTAGTTATACCCACTGGTCATGGCTACACGACGGACCTAATTCCTAGTTTATCCTTCAAGAAGGACTTTGCTGCAGATGCTGGTATTACTCTTGCTCAACTGGACAACGGAGATCTCCTTCCGTCGGATGTAGATGATTCATGGAAATGGAAATGGGGGAGGTCCCTGCTGCGAGGTGATCAGATAAAGTTTCTACCGACATGTCTGCGACAACTTCATAGTTGGTACATGAAAACCACAAAGGAATTTGATGAATTTTTTATCTCTGTGAAAGTTACAAAAAATCATTTCACGGGTGAAGACATGTTCACAATTCAGCTCGAAGAACTCTGGTACTTATACAACCTTGACTCCCTCGACTTGGCCCTCGTCGGTGCCTACTGTCTGTAAGTGATTCAATTCATTTATTTCCAAAATAGATAAAGTCTTTAGCTCTCAGCTCGGTCATTGCCTTCGCTAACTATGCTCACTACGGTATTATGCAGAATGAAGAGTGATGAATGTGAAAGAAAGAACATCTTTGGCTTTGGGTTCGTTAACCCAGTACGAGTTAATGCAAGGACACTACATAACCACCTGAAGGACACGGAGAAGAACTTGCTAAAGGCCCTAACGAAGCGACATTTCAAGGTTCAGATCCTGTTTCCTTACTACTTCAGGTAAGAGAGTGTTACTCTCTTGTACAAATTAAGTGTAACTGATGAGTTACTGACGTGTATATAATCATGCGCAGCGGACATTACATTCTGCTAGTCATTGAAGTTGATAGATCAACAGTTCAAGTCTACGACTCATTGGGTTGACCTGAGGAGAGCTACCAAACATTCTAGATACGCTCCAAAGGTAATTTCAAACATTATCGCACTATATCAGTCTCTCTTATTGATTTCAGAGATATCAAGTAACTAATAACTCATTTATTCTTTTTTTTGGCCGGGCAGGGTTTGGAAACTATTCAAAGCGAGGATAAAGTGTGATTTTGCAAAAGAGCTGACTTTTATTCACCCACAGATAGGTAGTACGGTCTAGCTAGGTTCGCGCATCTCTTTATTTATAGTTTTCAATACCACTATATGTTGACTATGATTTGATTGAATTCTATTCTCGTAAAGCACATCGAGAGGCAACCACAGGGGACCAATTTCTGTGGATATTTCGTTTGCGAGTGGATTCGTCGTGCGGTCACTGAGCGAAACGCAGATACGTTGAGATATGTGGACGTACGTGAACAAATATATTCATAATTTTATTTTATTACCAGCAATTGTCTTCAGTGTCATTCATACTTTTTGTTACTCATGATTGATATTCGTATTGATCTCTTTTTATACGTGAAGGATTCAATGCAGAAGAAACTGCCACTAAAGAAGCGCTTTCAAGCATTAGCAGAGGAACTTGCGGCGTTTCTGCTCAGCGATGTCATACCTTCAAACGGAACATACAATGGAGAATAGCGGTGAAGTCCCGGTTATGATCTCCCGTGTAACCGAATAGACGGGCTCTAGTCCCGGTTATGATCTCCGTACGTGTAATTGAATAGACGGGCTCTAGTCCCGGTTATGATCTCCACACACGTGTAATCGAATAGACGGGCTCTAGTCCCGGTTATGAGCACCTCCATGTAACCGGATAGACGTGAACATATTTTTATTTATGAACATTTTGATATGTTATATGTAGTTTTCTGTTTTTCTAATTAATTAACCACATATTTTTTGCACCATTTCAATATTAAATTGGAAGAAAAAAATAAAAATCACAGGCTGCCTCCGCGGCCACGTCCCGGGTCGTATGACCAATCGGGACTAGAGGTCCTCCACCACGCCCGCGCCTCCGCGGCCACGTGGGAGCCTGTTGTTCCGGGTCGTAACGGACCTGGTACTAGAGGGGGGCTCTAGTGTCGCCTTGGTAGTCCCGGGTGGACACCCAGTACTAGAGGCCCTTACAACCCGGGACCAGTGGCCCTGTTTTCACTAGTGTGACTGCTAGGGTTTTTCCAATGTGTCTTCGCGAGGTGGCCACCGAGGCATGAGTGGTGATCGTGATGCTCATTCTCTTCCCATGTGCTCGGGCGGGTTGTGGCACCATGTGTGCTTATATCGTTGACATCTAGACAGAGGATATTTTGGTGGCATCGAATGTAACATATGTCTTGTAACTGGTAGTCGTGGTATTGTCTTGCTTGGTCGGTTGTCCCCGCCTATTCTTTCTATCAATGCATCAAGACGTGATCTTTGTGTTTTCTCGAAGAGTTCTCACTTTTAGATTTGCTAATTCATTCATGTCTCTAGCTAGTTGTTATAACGCATAGTATGGATGGTAAGTTCGGATTGGGTTCGGGGCTAGGTATTCATGTCAATTTTTTTGAGCCCGGGCCTGAAACCATGCTCGGCTCTACGAATGGCTTGACGTAGTGTGTCCTCGGGTCTATAGAGAAATTCACACGATTTCGACAGACGTATGCATCGACGAATGCATGCATGCATCCATGATGCATGTGATTAAACAAGTCCGGTTTCACCTTGCAAAGGATCGATATTACAACACAATTTTGAGACCGTCCATGGCGACGTCCAAGCGAGCGCGGCCTTATGCATCTAAGCTCGAGCTTTGACAAAGAGATAAAACCGTAGAACAATATTTACCACCCACGCCCCCCGGCCGGCTCCGGCGCGTTGGCACCCCTCAGTTGTGGCAGATCTTGGCGGTGGGCATGGTGATGCAGACGGGAGCGTACTTCTTCTTGGCCTCGGGGCTGCCCTTCTTCACGTCCGACTCGGCGAACGCCGCCCCGCCGAGGCCGACACGGCCGCGGCGGCTGCGGCGAACACCACGGCGCGGCGCCCGTCGGTGCTGGACTCCACGGCCAGCTTGGCCGGCTCCTGGCCGTCGGCCTTGGCGGCCCTGCAAGCAACCACGAGGCCGCGGCGGGGGGCGGCCGCCTGCTGCTGCACGCGCCGGTCGACCGCCACGGAGAGGGACGCCATCATGGTGAGCGACGCCATTGGGGCCGGTGGAGCTGCTGGCTGCGTCGATCGGCCTGGGTGTGTGAGTGCGTGCGTGGTTGACGGTGCTGGCTAGTGGGGGTGGGTTTTGGTGCGGGGCTATTTGATACGGCGTGGCGAGGGCGCGCCTTATCTCCGGTGGCCAGTGGCGGGGAGCCGCGTGGAGGCGGCGGGTGACATGGCGGGGGCGAGGGGAACCCGGTTGGATAACGCGGGATGTGGTGGATAACAAATGGGAGGACCCTGGATGGAGGCCGGATTTGGTTTTCTGGACCGGATTTTGCTGCCATCGCAGTCGGCCATGGCCCCGTTCCGTTCACCTCTGTTGTCAAAGACTAACTATTTTATTTTTTTTACAATCAATACCATATACTCCCTCCGGTTCTAAAAATGTGTTAGCTACGTGCAAGTTCCTGAACTGCCTACGACAATTTATCCGAACCAGAGGAAGTATATTATAGCAGCAAATAGTAGCGATTACAAAATAAAGACTAAAAATGACTAGCAAATCTTTTAGATCTTCGAGCTTTTTCTTATTCCGTGACACAATTTTTTACTTTTTCTGAAGGCAATCGTAGAATAATGACCAAAATATCAAACCACAAACCTATGAATATCAACGAAGATTCCCCCATAATTTTAATTTTGAGCCACAATGCCAAATCTTTGTGCACACACGTATCCATTAAATTAATCAATTAACATCGGCAATAGTAGCAACACTGAAATTTTAAGAAAAAATAAATGAACAACTTGGTCGACATCATTGTGAGCCGAGAAAACGAATCACCATTGTCGATGACGTAGTAACCGGGACAGATATTGCAAGGACAATCCTCTTCACGGCAACCATGAGGGGGAAAAAATCCAAAATCGATCTGGCGAAGCAAGATCTAAACAACCATATCTAAACAAATATAATCTTTCAACACCACAATTAACGACGCGAAGGAGATCTCGTCATCGAACGAAGTGTCAAAGATTACTTATTATAGACGAAACCATCTACATTGAAGAAGAAGACGGCTATCAAAACCCTAATCAAATCTATTGGGAATCACTAATTTTATTGGAAACTCCACTCATACATCGGATTCTAGGTCTTCCAAGATAAGCTCTCGTAGGAATGGGTACGAACAGATTTGTCAAAGAGTAACTTTGTGACCGTTCATGATATGTACGAGTACAAAAATCACACGATGATTCAATTTGCATACCCCAAAATTTAGAACTTAAAGACGACGATTTGTGATATTATGATTTCTTGCACCGTTAGCAAATTTTCGTAACTTGTACAAGTTTAAAGGTGTGTTTGGTTTGAGGCCAACATATACCATTTTTTCAGTTATGACTGAAACTTTGGTTCTTGTTTCAGTGACTGCTGATGGCTTCTTACGGACTCTCGTTCATTTTTCAGCCGATCAACTCATGCGCAAACAGAACCTTGGCCAACATTTTGCTAACCAAATATTTGGTGGTGCAATTTTGCGCTCAATCCACCAAATATTTGGTTACCAAACATACCCTCAGTTTTTTCCGAATTTTTCTTTTGAAACTTAGAAACACGGTTCTTGCTAGTTCTTCAAATGTTGCTTTCAATGTACCTAGCCTGATCTGACGATTTCTCAAGTTAGTGGATCCACAGTTGTTCAGGAACTACGAAGTCATCCTCAACGCTTCCCCTATGCTTCCAAAGGTGCTTCTCAAGGCAAACCCGGTTTTAAGGAAAGATAAGGTGAAAGAATATCATAGCATACTCCTTCTCTGCCTGCTAATGGAGGTGAAAATTTTCACAGGACAAATAAGGTGAAAATCTTCATAGCATTCATAATGTAACCATTTCGTACCAACAAAGAGATGATGTGAAACTCAGGCACGTCTCTAAGAAAAGAGATGGGCGATCAATTAAAATCCAATACAGCTATCGTCTATGAAGTACAAGGTTAGTTTCAAAACTTGGGCGGCATACAAAAAACAAAGCCCAAAAGTTAGTTCTACAAAAGTGGATACTATTCTACAAAATCCGTAAGAAAGATCGGGTCCATTTACATAATTTTCCGTGAGGTTAGTTGCCGAGATGAGACCTCAATATCTTTTGTGTATATATTTGTGAGCGCAAAAAGCAGCAACACGAAGACTACTTGAGCGCTCACTATTCCAAAATGGCTAATGCTGTTGCCAATCTCCATCCAACTCCCCGTGTTTTGAACCTGTTATCAAAATGAAAAAGAATATGTGGCATATTATTCACTGCGGAAGTAGGAATGGCACTATGAACAGAGATATAATCAAGTAAACAAAAGCCTAGTGTATGTTTGAACCGCGGAAGAAAGTTCCAACTCATGAGGGAACTGAACCGTGTATTCTCTATTCATGTGATATTCATGCATGCAAACACGCCATAAACATAGTAATCATTGTGCTTAACATGTCACCAGCAGTCAACGAATATCAAGGTTCAGGTGCACTTCTTTTGAAATAAGGAGAATGTTGGATTCAGTTGCATTTCGGATTTAAGAATTTCAGCTTTGCAGTTTTAGTCTAAAAACAACAGTTACAAGACCATTACTTGTACATACAAATGACAAGTTACAAGCTAGCTTTATACAACATTTTGGGTGAGAAATACCAAAACTAATCATCAAATAAAATATGGTCAATAGAAGATATAGCTAGAAGTGCTGAAAGAATATTTCAACTACATAAGGGCAGGACAGACGTACCAGGAAAAAGAAATGAATTGTCATGACATCTGAAAGCAGAATTACAAGAAAATAACAACCGATTCGTGGAATTCGTACTATCTTGGTTACGGCACTAAATGTACATCTGCATTAAGTTACAACATACTGTATAAGCTTAATCAGAGATAGCATCCAGTTAAACATAAATGAAAAGGACAGTCCATTTTATTATGCTAGCCAGTAGAGACTAAACAGGCACTGCAAACCCAAAACGTCCAATATGGAAGATGCCCCATAATTGTGTTTTTTTCTTCAAATATGCTCAAGACAGACTTCAGAGGTTAAACAGGAACCAAAATTATTTGCAAAATCACCCTAATAAAAAAAACCATTTACCCCAAAAAAGAAATGTAACAACAGATTGGAAGATTACAAATCTAACCCCGCCTACATATATAAATGAAAATGAAACTCCATGCAGTGGAATTGCTATGTCAGATGCAAGAAAGTAACTGACATTTCAGTTATCGATGATTAAAAGCCAAGACGTATAACCGAATTTGCATTCATGATTCATCAATTATCTTTAAGCTCTACAGTTAATTCTTCCAGAACTTGTCTCTCAGAAAAGGAAGGTAGATTAGAATACAGATTTGTGTCATCTTTGAATCACACATCATTGACTTGGTTTTTAGCAGCAACCTTGACTGAAATCATACTTTGTACGGAGTGTACACAGCTAAAAAAGTAGATGGACTGGAACTTTGTCCAGCACATCAACACTAACTTGATTTATTAGTCATTACCATTAGATGGTAAATACAATATTTAAAAGGCATAGAAAACTTACATGACAAGCATATATGGAATGAATAATTTGAAAATAAGAAGTGCCGTCATAAGAAATGGCTGCCAAGAAAAAAGGAGGAATGGTCAGTAATTGGAAAAAAAAGACCTTTAAAATAAAAAACACTACAGCATAAGCACTTACACTAAATATTGTGATGAATCGGTACACAGATGAGATCTCAAAGCTCGCAATACTTGCAAAATTACCAGTTCCAAAGAAGGCGACATTGAATAAGATCATCTGCAAGGCACCAAGGTTCAGTGCTTAAGAAACTGAATTTTGAACTACGATTATGTTAAAATAGTTCACATTGCCATTGAAAAATGATGGGCTATCAAAAAAAACAAGTTAGTATATAAATGCAATTATGGTTTATGAATATAACATGATATTTTTCTGCAAAGGACAGATTTCAGTACCATGCCATGTTTCTGTTTTCTTCAGTATAGATTTCAGGGATATTAGTGACTACAGAGGTTGTACCCCTGCCGCAAAATACTTTGTTCTTTTCAACACTTATAGGACATCTACGTGAGATAGAGTTTCACAAATTTTTAAACACTCAAAGTATATTGTTGTGGGAAACGTTGATAAGAGATTAACCCATGTAAATGGCGTCTCATTTAAACAGCAAGATGAACTATCCTTTATTCAGGTAGAGATCGCTTGGATGAAATGAGGAACTTAATACCAGGAGAATAAATTTTATATATCGAATTGTAAAAAAAATACACAAGCACCAGTAGCTCAGTGCATGGAACTTTGGAGACGGTAAGGTAGAAAAAGAGGTTGAGGTGTTGAATGGCCTGAAATAATACTGCATCAATCAAGAAAGGCCTTCACACAGCCAAGGGTGTCAGGCTGCATCTGAACAAGCTTGTGGAGGCAAGTATGTGACAGCTGACAAGCACCAGAACCTATGTAACGCAACAAGAAACCACAAGGTACTTAAAAAAATTATTGCACTTTTCAACGAAACCCTCCAATCCCTTTAACTCGGTTGACATCAGAACCCTAAAAATTTCAGTCTATGCTACTATCAATTCCCTTATCCTACAACCATAGCACTGAGACCTTCTTGCTACCTACTTCATCTGGCATGGCCATTGATTTCACATAGGATCCAATGGTCCTACAAAAAAGAATTCAGCATCTTTGGTTGGAGTTAATACAGCTTAGGAGGGCGACCTATGTTGCTATGCCCATAAGGTGTTGACTCATGAATCTCTATCGGCATATCAGGGAGTTGTTATGCACCGCACTATGGAGTTGAGATCATTTTACTTGGAAAGCGCACTGCAATCCACAAGATAAAATGGAAAAGGATCATTAACTTACAAATAACAGAGGGATTCGAAAATCAGATAGTTGTAAGCATCTTTCATCATAGCCAAAAACTGAGCCATCCGCAAGGCTACTATGACATGTAGAATCGCTTCCCTCCGAGCAATACAGGTTGGCCGATTCAAGAAATATCCATCCCATGAGTACCATTACAAAAGCACTATAGAAAACCGCTTCATAGCTGCAGAGGCCAAAATTGTAAACATCATATTCATGTACATGTTATCTCACGGATGCCGTACATCAACAAAACTTTGATCTATGAACATGTTAGCATAAGTGAACTGCGTACCCAATAGAGAGCAGTAGAAATGGAGGAGCAAAACCCAAGAAGATAGATGTAAGACGGGACAGAACACTACAAGGTGAAAAAAGCGGTAGCACCATTGAAAAACCTGCCAAAACATGATAGGTTAAAACTAACACCTGAAATCTTAGAAGTTTAGCAAAAGCATACCAGGATAACATTAACCAAAAGGTGGCCCCATATGGATGGTTTCAACACAAAAATGTTGCACGACTAACTCTGGCAGTATTTGTCTACCATGCACCCTATTCATGATAGGGAGGCACGTGTGTAAGTGCGTGCTAGAAAACTGATATAGCAAAAAAAGAAAAGTGAGCTACTTACAACCATTATGACAGTTCTTGGTGTCAAAGGGAAAAATAAACTACTGCTTACTAGCGAATCCGCAGGCATTGACACAAAGTAACTGAGCAGATGAACAGAGCAGACATAGTCATGAAAAACTGAAGACAGAAATTTGAGTGCCTGTGGCTTACCAGCTATGCACCAGTTGGTCAACTGGTGCAATGGGTGCAGTTCTTTGTGCAGAGACCGATGAGACGTAGTTAACCACACCATTATTGAAGACATTGCGATCAAAATAACCTAGGGCACAGTGGTAGCGTCAACACTGTCTCAAATTTGAACTTTTATATAAGACAAATATCGATACATCAAATTGCTGTTTGCGTTCTGCACCTGGACAGAAAATAACTTTGAGGATTTAGAGGCCCGTTTGTTTGCTCGATTAAGATACAGCCAAAAGGTGGTAGTGTTGGTGGCCATCGATCTCGAAGCCATTGCAATCAATATTATCAACGCCCCACTAAAAATTCTGCATAAATAGGATTCATCAAAAAAAAAGTGTGAGTAAACAGAAAAGTGGAAAACTAGAAAGTGGTGACAGTTAAATATGTTGTAAGTGCGTTAACACCCGAAGTCATGAAGATCAGAGAACACCACGATACTATATTATGTATATGTAACTTTTATATCTTTGGTCCCTGCCAATTTTAATATAGGAAAGAAACACATGCACTAATTCTGCCAAAAAAGTAGCATACACTAAGTTGTTGTTTTCTGGAATTTCAGCTGGCATCAATGTGAATACAGACAGGAACCAGCATGTGAGCCATGTGTATATTGCAACCGCAGGGCTAGCTTGAATGAACAAGGCTCCATAAACTGAGGCAAGTATCCCAAGGGCCAAAAAGCACCAGGTATAGAGCTTCCGATCAAAGAAGCTCATAACCTGCATAAAAGTATCAGTTATTAAATCCCATGTCAAATCTCATAGTCTTTATCTGGGGTGTCAGTAACAGGTTGTGTACACACCAGAAACTCCAGTATGAACAATGCCGCAACCGAACTGATTAGGAGATTTATAATGTACTTGAATGACAAATTAGATAACTCTCTCCATGCTGACTTGATGAATCCAAAATTTTGTACAATTCTTGTCCAGAGGAATATTGTCATGAATACATAGGCATGGTAAAGAAGTGGAGATTTCTCTAGAAGTAGTATAAAGGATGAGAAACCCATAAACAAGCATCCACCTATGTATACCTGCAACCAGAAGAGATACGATCAAAACAGTGTAAAAGAAACACATCAGCAGCTGTAACCTGACTGAAAATCATTGCAGTATAGAAAGTTGTATAATTCACTACTTTTCTATAGTTAGTACTGTAGTAACTTTGTACAATTCACAAGAATGAATGGTTAAGGAGTATTAGTATTGGTCTAGCAGTCCGTATTATTCTAGATTTACTTTACTTATATCCCAAGTCATGTGTACTATATATTTGGGCTATCAATACAGATAAGTTGCATCCATAACCTGAAGCTTATGAGGAGTTCTGTTTCATTTGTGATGCTCTGAATAACAATCTTTTGCCTGGCAGCAAGGACGTTTGGACATATAAGAGGGGTGACTCCTATAAATCAGTGGAGTATTATAACCTCATGCATGCTCATATGGTAGTTCCTGTGGTTTACAAATGGATCTGGAAGTCAGCTTGTGTTATGAAGACAAATATGTTTTCTTGGCTTTCGTTGTCTGATCGCCTAAACACTAGGGATATGCTCAAGCGGAGACATCGAAATGTGCCAGAGGAAACAAGCTGCATGTTATGTGTAGCCAGTGCATACGAGGAAAGGTTCCACTTGTTCTTTGCTTGCAATTTCAGCCAACGCATCTGGAACTATCTCCAGATAGATTGGTCTCTCAGTGCTGAGATGCACACAGCTATGGCAGCGGCTAAGCGTGAGTTTAATAAACCTTTTTTCATGGAAGTTGTGATTATTGCTTGTTGGCACATTTGGAAGACGAGGAATGGCAAGATTTTCCAGCGTGAGAGGCCAACTTTTGGTAGGTGGAAGAGCAATTTCATCCATGATATGAGTCTGTTGACATCTGGATTAAGAGGAAGCACCTAAGTAGCCTGAGAGCTTGGATCAACAGTCTCCACTAAACTTCTTTCCAAGGTTCAATTAAGCGCTAGGCGCTAATTGAGCGTTTTGCCTGCGCTTTTCTCTTTTCTGAAGGATTAAAGCGCCAAGCGCAATTAAGCGTATGTTTAAGCGCAGTTGAGCGTTAGGCGTTTTGCTCCCCTCAGCGCCTAAGCGAGCTTAAGCGTGCGCTTAAGCGTGCTTTTTATAACCTTCCTTCTTTCTGTTTGTGCATATGCTTCTAGGTAGGTTCTATATTTGTATATATTAAGACTCTGTACAGTCCGTTTATTTATTTATAATAAATTCGATGTGGGCTTTTGCCTCACAGTCCTTAGAAAAAACAAATAGTACCAAGCACATATATTATTATATTCTGAACATAATTCTATCCAATGCTTATGTACATTTAACAGCTATGATGGGTTTCATTACGGAAAAGAAGAGTATCTCGGAGATATGGAAACAAAAATATATAATATAGTACATAAAAATATTAAGGGGAATCCAAATTGAGCAAGCTAGAAAAAACAGCAACATGATTATATTTCGGACAATGTTATTATAGACATAAATTCGAAGGAAAGACTTGGCAGCCCATCTTACTTTCATGGAAGTATTCTTTGGATACACTTGAGTCTTCTTTAAGAGATCAGCAGGAAATGTTGTATAAGACTGTAGCACATGTAGAATGAGGTTTGCCATCCATCCAATATATCCAAGGGTAATTGTTGTCATTAACATGAACCAGTCATACGTCTGAAAATAATGGAGACCAGCAAGAGCCATACTTCGGAGCTCTTCGGAATGCTTCATGGCAGTTTCATAGTCCCTTGCAGATATTAGATCCTCAATTTGGTTGAGGATAGACAAATAGTTTACCAGTGGTTTAAAAGGCTTGAAAGAGAGTGAACTGGATTGTTTCTGCTCTGAGATTGTTAAGGGAAGACATGCATGGAGTAAGAATATTATCTTATGTATTAAGATAGGAGGTGGTAAATTTGCATAAGATAGAAGATGAGTGGCATGGTAAGATTCATAGTTAACAGTTTTCGATGGTCCACTGTAAAACAGACTGGACAAACAATGAAATAGTCTCATCACTCATTAACACTTTCAAGTCTTATGTATTATAGAGTGCAACAGCCTAGAATCTTAGAGAGTGGACTACCAAAAAATTTCAATCCAAATATGTTTCAGATCTTGTTCTGAATGGATACCTGACTTTCGGAGAAACTGGCTAAGAATTTGTTTTGTGTTTGCCAGAACAGCTTCAACTTCATCAGCCTGTATGATAACAGACAATAATTGGGATACCTATTCAACAAAAAGTGTGCAAGCCAAGGCTGCAAGCACAAAAGATCTTTGCATAGTATTGTGGTGTTTATTGCCTAACCTTGCTTAATTTCAGATAATGGGAAGGTAAGTTTCCCACAGAATTCAAAGGGCATGGCAAACCCACAAGTGTGGCCTGCAAAATTTATGAAAAACTGAGAAAATACAATTAACAGATGTAAAGGGTGCTGAGGAAAAAGGAAAGCAAGATTTCCTATTAAATTTGTAAACAACCATCAGAGGAGCTATATCAGCCTGGTTGACATCAACTCTTTCGAAGCCTTCAAGAGCCCAGTTCTGTGGCGTGGGCATATCGTGTCTGTGGTCATCAACAAACCGAAAGCCATCATCAGGTTTGTCTGTATAAGCTACAAACTTCGGGCTCCTGATTCCAGCCCCCCATGCTACAAGAGGGGTATCGGTGTTTGCAGGGTGTCCATCTCCATGGCTTCCTATCAGTAGAAATGCAAAGTTATATTGGTATAATAAAAAATCTGGCATCATAAAAATGAATGATATGTTGTACAAAAGCCAACCAAACCTAGTCTACAACATAAAAAGTGAACCAAGAACATAAGCCTCTGCTACCAACAGGTCAGTGATACATTAAGAAGCCATTGATTCACGCGCACCCCGAGGTAATGGGACGCAAGGTTAGATAAAAATAACTGAACTTCGAAGTACCAACATCCCATGCCCTAAGCTGTCAAACTTAGGTTCAGTACTTTATAGGGATCTTTTGCTCTAAATAAATAAATGGAAGAAAAGAACGGAAGTTGATTGGAAACATCATTTTGCGTATAATACTTCATTGTACCTTTGTCACTCATTCCATGATCTGCAGTAAAAACATAAGCTGTTTGGTTGTCGTTGTAGTAGCTTTCCATGAGATTGTACATTTTCTCAGCTATTTCATCAACAACCTTCACATTGTTCAGATAGATGCTTGAATATGGCCGATGGGCATGGCCATTAGAATCGCAACCGAGCAAGTGCAGAAATATAACCAACTTATCCTGTAGGAGCAACTGTCTCAATTTAACATCATCATGAGACCTGTTGAGAAGACCTTCAAACTGGTCAAATGACCAATGATCCAAAAATGATGCATCTGCAATCAAAGTCTCTAACCAGGTAAATACATGATTCCATATACAAAACAACAAGAGTGGAGGACTACGTTAGATTATGTGATACTTAAATTTCCAGTGGTTAACCCATCGGTTTAGATAATTACGCCCTCCGTTCCATATATAAGATGTTTTGGATATTTCAATCTGGACTACATACGGACGGAAATGAGTGAACATACACCCTAAAATCCATCTATATACATCCGGTTCCGAAAAAGATAAAACATCTTATAATTTGGAACAGAGGGAATATCTTTTTAACCAGGTGGACAGAAGGTTATTAGTTCAAAATAATACTTGTGATTTTGCATTACTGATAAACAATTAAGACCTAAACTCAGAAAGTACCTCTAGAACCCTATTTCACATCTAAATTGCCAATTGAAAGAGTGTGACATGAAATTTAATACAGGAATATTTAATAGAACGAAGCATTTTTTTTATGTTCATAAATTTACATAAAGATCAAACACAATAAAACAGAGGTTATTTCATTCTGAATTTGTGGCATGCAGTAACAGTAAATCTGACCTGTTGCGAAGTCTTCATATTCATGAGGATAAGAACCCCATGTACTATGAGGTAAGCTGCTGCAGAATATAGGAACAATATCTGGACTCCCGAACGAGATAGTGTGTCGACTTTGATTGAATACAGAATCAAACTCAACTGGATTGGCCTTCCATCCTGCACGACACAATAAGAAAATGTGTGAGCATCATGGAAGCATTTGTATGCAATTTGATCTAGCCATCACTTCCTACATTCATCTCTTAAGTACCTTAAAATACCTATTTATTAACACAAAATAAGCAATCACAGGGCATCAGGGGATTGCACGATAACTGATGTTTGTTAATCATAATTCATAATCAAGTGCAGGCTGTAAATCCTACGCTATAAATCATACTCTCATGCCTTTAGATCATACTCTGATAGACCGGTCACTGGTACATGGTCCAGTACATGTATAGTGCCCAGTGTGTCAGTGGATTGTGGGAACAAGTATCACCCGAACTAGTCCAGCATTAACAAAAGAACAACTGCAACCTGATGCATACATATCACTCCAAATGCTGATAACTTGCAAGGAAGCTCTAGTCAGATTAAGCAATACAGAAACCAAATCCATTATAATAGATTATTACAGCAAGTTAAATGACTTGTTGTACAACATGACCATGTCAGTCTTGTCGAATCCAAGTTATTGCCACCATACTTAATATGTCCTTGTTTGAATATGAAAACACCCAGCATTGAGCAATAACATCACGTGGTAAGTGAGACGGTGAGTTCTGATCAAAATGTGCAGAACGACTATTACCTGTGGTAACTAATCAAGATTAGCAACACACAAGAATATTTGCCCCGCCTTCATAATTTTCTTCTACTATAATATAATGTAGGCACTAATTGCGTTATGGGATTGGCAGTAAACCCAACTAACGGCAGGCATTCAGGTTGGCAGTAAGCAGTAACAACCAACATTGTAGCTCTGTGAACATGAAGAATAATGTAGAATACTAGTACTAGCCAGTAGAGATACGCTGGAACTAGAGCTGAAGCAGCGCACCTTTTGTGACAGCACTGGGATCCTCGTAGAAGCCGGCGATGATGGCGACGTGGCCGGGCCTGGACTCGGTGGGCGGCCGCGCGTGGCTGACGCCCCACCGGCCCTTCTCCTCGATCACTCCGCGCAGGAAGGGCGCTCTGTACCTTCCCCGCTCGTCTGGCTCGAAGAACTTGTCCGCCCTGAGCCCGTCCGCTGCACGCACCGAAAAACCCTCACCACAAACAAAATCGAGAGAAACCTCGAGAAGCAGCCGGATCACAGGAGGAGGGGAGCAGCGTGAGGCGACGAACCGACGAGAAGGACGAGGCGCTTGGCGGGGGGCGCGGAGAGGCGGGGCGGCACGGGGGCCATGCCGTGGACGATGGGGGACTTGAAGTAGATGTCGAAGATGCTGAGCATGTAGACGGCGTGGAGCGCGATGCCGAGGATGACCAGCCACCGCTCGCGCCGCCGCGTCGAGGCGGACGGCGAGTGCGGCTGCGGGCCGGCCATTGCGTGCCGGGCGGGCACCGGCCGTGGAGGTCAGGTGGATCTGGGACGGGAGGAGCGGCGGGAAGGAGTTGGACTGGCACGACTAGAGCAGCCCAGTCTCTGCTGAACTGCTCATGTCAGCTTGATCTTGCTCTTCAGTCTTCATGCGGGGCGTATTTGGTTTATCACAAGTTAGTCCTGAAAAAGTTTTGTCTAGGAAAAGAAATATTTGTGAGGGTGTCTAGCAAAAAAACTGATCTAAGTTTTACTTGCTCTTTTATTTTTTGAGTGAAAAATTGGGTTTTACTTGCTCATAAGTTGGCCAATATTGGGAGAAGTGAACAAGGTAGGTAAGGGCAAATTCAGTGAGAGACTTTGTTTGTGCGTGTCTATTTCTATCCGCACGGATCGAAATCATGAACCAACACGGAGACATTTTTTACATATCGTGTGTTTTTTGTCCGTCTAGACCTAATCCAAGTCGAATCTGACATTGTCGGCTCTATCCTTGTCTATTTCTGTCCGCACGGATCGAAATCATGAACCAACACGGAGACATTTTTTATATATCGTGCGTTTTTTGTCCGTCTAGACCTAATCCAAGTCAAATCTGACATTGTCGGCTCTATCCCCCTACATCATGGATTTGGCCCACTTAGCCCGTTTCCCGTATGAATGGAATGGGGAACTTGATCCACTCATGGATGGCCTATCTGAGCCGTCCGTGCGCGCGATCGGACGGCTGCCGTTTAAAAGGCGACGTGGATGGCCTATCTGAGCGCGGTTTGCACCAACTTTTATATACTAGGTAATGTGGATATAACTCATGGTGCAGACAATAGCCACAAATGTTATGAGTGGATGTCTTGATGGTGGCCGATTTTCCCATAACCCATGACACATGGGAGACAATATGATGTAGGACGGTCCCGATCTTCACGGATTTGGGCGGATTCGGATGAACACACGCGAGAACACGAGGAAGAACACGAAGAACGCGAAGAACACAAGAACACAAACACGATACAAGGACACGTTTCCCTCACCGGTCGGTCCAAGCCGGTCCAATAGAATCCCAAAGGGAGAGATTGGCAAGAAGATACAAGGAGGGATCTTGAATGGTTGTTTCTCCAACGGTCAACCAAACCGATCCAATAGAATCACCCTAAGATGAAAGATTGGCACGTAGCTACAACTACAAGTAGAGGTCTTGTATCCACAAGAGGGATCTTCTCCACAAGGGGAGGCAACTCCACAAGGGGAGGGGATGAGCACAAGCTCTATCTCTATCTCTTAGCTTGTCTCCCTTCCTCTAGGAGGTGGGGAGCTCCTATATATAGTCTAGTACAAGAGAGGGGCAAAAAGGGAAATATCCGGGCGAGTCACGTGGGCGCCTTGCGAGCTGGAGGTCGGACCGGCCTGGGGGCCGGCCTGGGCCGGCTGGGAGGCTGGCGGCATCAGGATGTGGTCCGGCCCTGGGGCCGGCCTAGGCCGGCTGGATGGTCGGCGGCGTCTGGAGGTGGCCCGAGCTGCGTCGCCCGCTTCTTCGTCTTGTCGCTTTCTTCTCCTTGTCCACGCGTACGCCTTGGATGATCTTGAGTCTCGGACTTCCTTGCCATCGTCCCGGATGTTCGTCCTCGTCGTATGATACCTAGCATAGCAATGGGGTAGGTGCTCAAGTAGTATACCATTCAAAGGGGCACGAAATAGGTTCTTGTAGAGGAAAGAGTTCACCTTTAAGTTCGATGACGAGCTTAGGGTGGTTTGCACTACATCATCTCCCCCCCGCTTTAAAAAGAGTCGTCCTCGACTCTTGCTCTTCATTGCCATGCAAAGGAGGTAGATGTCCTCTCGAAGAATTGGAATTCATCGTGCCTTTGTAGTCCCACTCATGTGAAGTAGGTGTTGAAGTAGTAGTAGGCTTTGTGACCATGTTTCTTCCGACGTTTGTGACCATGTTTGTGACCTCACGTTTGTGACCATGTTTCTTCCGGCGTCGACGTAGGCTTTGGTCGAAGAATTTGTCGATGCCGTCCATGATCTCATCAAACATGGATCTTGAAGCTCTTGTTGATGCCAATGTCATGGTGGAACTTGAAGTAGACACCATTAGAGGAGCACTTGCTTGATGGCGTGCCTTGCGTCTTGACTTCTCCTCATGTCGACGTTGACGCTCTTGAGGGGAGGGGTGACGTCGAAAGTCATTTGGATGCTTCTCCTCATGGCGATGTCGACGTTCTTGATCTCTTTGCGACCTTGCCTTGGAGCTTTCACTCGAGCTTGATAATATGTTTCGATGCTTGGCGAGTGTGTCAATGTCGTCTTGAAGCTTGGACAAGTTGTGGTCCACCGTGGCATCGTTCTTGTGGCGCCTTCTTGAGCTAGATGGGCATTGACTTGTCTTGGCCTTGTCGATGCACTTCTTGGGGCGCCGTCTTCTTGTTGGTGTAGAATGGTGATGCTTGACGCTCTTGTCGATATCCTTGTCATGGCGCCTTCTTGAAGTAGATGGAGAGTGGCGAAGCTTGGCACTCTTGGCGATGTCCTTGTCATGGCGCCTTCTTGAAGTAGATGGAGAGTGGCGAAGCTTGGCACTCTTGGCGATGTCCTTGTCATGGCGCCTTCGAGAAGTTGATGGAGCTTCATAGGATGGACTCATGGTGACCTTGTCGTTGCTCCGACTTGGGCTTGAAAGATAGTATGTGATGTCGACCTTGATCATGGTGGTGATGGGGTTCATCTCCTCTTGATGGGGTTCATCTCTCACCTTTGTAGATAGTATTGGGCGTCTGATGACGTGAAAGACACACGTTCGGTGGGAACCCCAAGAGGAAGGTATGATGAGTGCAACAGCAAGTTTTCCCTCAGTAAGAAACCAAGGTTTAATCGGACCAGTAGGAGATCAAAGTCACTTTTGAAGGTTGTTGGTGAAGGAGTGTAGTGCGGCGCAACACCAGGAATTCCGGTGCCAACGTGGAACCTGCACAACACAATCAAAATATTTTGCCCCAACTTAACAGTGAGGTTGTCAATCTCACCGGCTTGCTGAAAACAAAGGATTAGGCGTATAGTGTGGAAAATGATGTTTGCTTGCAGAGAATGAAAAAGAACAATGATTGCAGTAGGTTGTATTTCAGATGTAAAAGAATGGACCGGGGTCCACAGTTCACTAGTGGTGTCTCTCCATAAAGATAACTAACATGTTGGGTAAACAAATTACAGCTGGGCAATTGACAATATTGAAAAGTGCATAATATGCATGTGCAAGTTGTAGTGTCTACTATGAGATTCATTTGGGCATTACGACAAAGTACACAGACCGCTATCCAGCATGCATCTGTGCCTAAATAATCCACCTTCAGGTTAGCGTCTGCACCCCTTTCGGTATTAAGTTGCAAGCAATAGACAATTGCATTAAGTAAAGTGCATAATGTAAACAACATATTCATCCTTAGACAAAGCATTGTTGTTTTACCCCTAGCGGCAACAGCACATCCACAACATTAGAACTTTCTGTCACTGTCCCAGATTAAATGGAGACTGAACCCACTATCTAGCATAAATACTCCCTCTTGGAGTCACAAGCATTCACTTGGCCAGAGTTTCAACAAGTAACGAAGAGCATGCAAGATCATAAAAGACATAGACATGATAATTCAATATTCAACTTGACATAGTATCAATATTCATCGGATCCCAGCAAACACAACATGTAGCATTACAATAAGATGATCTTGATCATGATAGGCAGCTCACAAGATCTAAACATGATGGCACAAGTGGAGAACACAACCATCTATCTACTTCTATGGACCCATAGTCCAAGGATGAACTACTCACACATCACTCCAGAGGCAGGCATGGCGATGTAGAGCCCTCCGGTGATGATTCCCCTCTCCGGCAGGGTGCCGGGAAGAGCTTCAGAACCCTCCCGAGTTAGGGTTGACGGCGGCGGTGGCTCTGTAACTTTTCGTGGAATATGACTCGGGTACCTAGGGTTTTCCCGAACAGATGAATTTATAGACGAAGGGGCGGCGTCGGTGGAGGCCCATGGCCCCCTCACCATATGGCGGCGCGGCAGGGGGGCCACCCGCGCCATGACGTGGTGAGGGCGGCCCACGGCCCCTCTTCGTCTCTCCTTCGGACTCCGTGTACGTGTCAGAAAAATAGGGACTTTGACTTTTGTTTCGTCCAATTCCGAGAATATTTCCAGAACAACTTTTCTGAAACCAAAGACAGCAGAAAACAGGAACTGGCACTGTGGCATCTTATTAATAGGTTAGTCCCAGAAAATGCATAAAAATGATATAAAGTGTGAATAAAACATGTAGCAATAGGTATAATATAAGCATGGAACATGAGAAATTATAGATACGTTGGAGACGTATCAACGTCGTGGACAACCAAAGGAAACGATCACAAAGTAAAGTGCTTGTGTTCAAGTATCCAACGCAAACTCCAAAACACACGCGGCTTAAAAGTTGATAGGAAGGATGGTAGGTGGAAAGCAAATTGAACCAACCGGAAACCAAGATATTGTCAAAGGAAGTAGAGAACCACAATGATCACGAAACAAAACAAGTCAATCTCCAAAGATATGAGCTAAAGAACCAAATGATCCTAGCGAAGACTATAAGCTTGGTGTTGCACAAGTACAAGAAGAGCCACTAGCTCGATTGCAAATTATTTGTGGGCTACAAGATTTGCACAAAAGGCACCACCTATAAGATGTTCATCGAGCTTTCGTGCTTCCTACAAGAGATGTGGCAAGTGGTGTTTCTTCTTTTTTTTCTTTTGATTTGGCAATTTTTGCTTCTTTTCTCTTTGCTCTTTTGAGTCTTTTCACTTTTGCACACCCACTTCTTCGATGCCAACACAAGATATGTGATATATGAACTAGCGCATACAACGTTTGCTCGGAAACTACACGGTGCAAATGTGCAAAGCCCAAGCAATCATCAAGAGCTAGCCTCAATAGGACAAGGTAAACACATGTGTATGATGGCTATCAAAGGAAATGGCAAGGGGGTAAAGATTGGATAGAAGCTTCGTGCTTGCCCACGAATTTTGAATTGGGTAGATGATGGAGCAACCGCAATGGTGACGTAGGCCTTGTCCGTAGCTTCGAAACGAGCCAAAGAACACAAAAAACGGAGTCCGGAGTGAAAAGATATGGCCAAAACGATTTTCAAATTTTTCAGTTATCGGGCGAGACCAGCCTTGTGGCCAGCCTGGGCTGGCTGGGGGGCCGGCGGCTTCGGGCTGCTGGCCAGCCTGTGGCCCAGCCTAGGCCGGCTGCAGGGCCGGCTGGAGGGCCGGCCGGGGTGCGATTTGACCCCGAAAATCCGCGATTTCGGCGGGAAAAGAGCCCGAAAAAGCTCAAATCGGAGTGGAAATCAATGGAATTTGGTCATGGGAACGCAAGGGAAGGTAGATCAACAAGTATAGCAAGTAATGCACGGATCAAAACTTGCGAAAACGCACAAGATTCACAGATCGATCCAAAAGCAATTTGGGTCTATTTTTTGTGGAAATTTTCGAATTTCACAAAATCAAAGAAAATTTTGGGGGATTTGTGGGGGGAAACAAAGACAAATCCGTGGCAACCATGCTCTGATACCAAATGATGTAGGACGGTCCCGATCTTCACGGATTTGGGCGGATTCGGATGAACACACGCAAGAACACGAGGAAGAACGCGAAGAACTGATGACCCACAAGTATAGGGGGTGTGTCGTAGTACTTTCGATAAATAAGAGTGCCGAACCCAACGAGGAGCAGAAGGTGTTGACAAGCAGTTTTGAGTAGGAATTCACTGTAAATGCTAGCAGACCAGTTTTTAGGGGTTTTTGATATAGCAGATAAATAATTCCAGCAAGTGGCCCAATCCTTTCTACAGCAAATGACAAGCCGATAGGTTTACTTATGATGACCAAACGTTCATGAGGACACACGGGAATATTGTCAAGTGCTTTCGCTTCATATAGTTGATTAATCTTCATTGTTTTGATAAGTGTTGTGTGGGTGAACCTATGCTAATGCACCGCCCTTCCTAGTACTAATACATACTTGTGATTATACCCCTTGCAAGCATCCGCAAATACAAGAAAGTAATTAAGATAAATCTAACCACAGCCTTAAACTCTGAGATCCTGCCATCCCTGATGCATCGATATACCAACGGGGGTTTAGGTTTCTGTCACTTCGGCAACCCCACAATTGGCAAACGAATACAAGATGCATTCCCCTAGGCCCATAAAGGTGAAGTGTCATGTAGTCGACGTTCACATGACACCACTAGAAGAATAACACCACAACTTAAATATCAAACCATTAAATATTACTCAACATAATTCACTACTAACATCAAGACTTCTCCCATGTCCCAAGAACTAAACGAACTACTCACAAGACATCATATGGAACATGATCAGAGGTGATATAATGATGAATAACAATCTGGACATAAACCTTAATTCAACGGTTTCACTCAATAGCATCAACCACAAGGAGTAATTAACACCGGGAAAGCTTCCCCTATGAACTAGACAAGATTCACCCCTAGATGTTACAGCGGAACGGAGTGGAGCGGCGGGGATGATGGAGTCGGCGGTAGAGATGATGATGATGATCCCAATGAAGTCCAGCTCGATGACGGTGGCGATGGCGACGATTTCCCCCCTCCGGGAAGGAATATCCCCGACAAATTTCTCCCTGCGGAGAGCCTTTTCTCTCTGGTGTTTTCCGCCTCGTGGAGGCGGCGGAATATTTCCTCAACGTCCCCCCTAGGCTTAGGGTTTCCTGGGGATGAAGTACGCGAAGGGGCACCGGCTGAGGTGGGCCAGAGGCTCCTCACCACGTGGCGGCGCGCCAGGCATGTGGGCCGCGCCACGGTGTGGTGAGGGCCCATGGTGGCCCACCTTGGCCCCCCTTTTGGCAGCCTCCGGCATCTGACAAAATAGGAACTTCTGGATGTTTTTCCTGAATTATTGATCTTCAGAAATATGGTGTCTTGACGGTCCTTTTTCCAGCAGAAATCTGACTCTGGTGTTTAATTCTCCAATAATCATCAAACATGCAAAATAAGCAAAATAACATAAGTATCATATCTAAATATGAAATATATCAATGAATAACAGTAAATTATGATATAAAATAGTGATGCAAAATGGACGTATCAACCCCCCCAAGCTTAGACCTCGCTTGTCCCCAAGCGAATAAACAAGACCACAGGTTTATGGAGTGAAGTGTCGATAAACATAATACGGACAAGAAGCATCACATTTATTAATACACAAGTCATTCTAGACAACAACTTCCCTTCATATAACTTAACTTGAGACAAGTAAAGGGAATCACAATAAAGTGCATAAAGAGAATCATAATTGGTGATGGCAAACTTTAGTTCTTGGTGAGAGAACAATTGACAGATCGTACTTATCAAATTCATATGATGAAAATAGCCCGCAACTAGTACATGTACTAGTAGAATTCGGAATTTAAAGTTATATTCATCCAGATAAAAGCTTTGTGCTAAACAAGGAAACATAAAAGACATGATTGGAAATATCAACATATAAATGGTTGAATCACAACAACTCAAATGCTTGCTTGAGATAGAAGGGAATAGGTTTACTGACTCAACATGAAAGTAAAAGATAGGCCCTTCGCAGAGGGAAGCAGAGATGAAATCATGTGCTAGAGCTTTTTAAGTTTTGAAATCATATAGAGAGTATAAAATAAGTTTTAAGCTATGTATGCCGTTGTCAACGAATGGCAGTAGGCACTCTATTTCCCTTGTCACCCAGACTTTCAAGAGCGGCTCCCATGAAGGACGTTATTTCTACCCAAAGGTAGATCATCCCTCTTCTCTTTTGTTTACACATGCATAATTATAAATTGGTATGACACTCCTCCCAACCTTGCTTACACAAGCCATGGCTAACCGAATCCTCGGGTGCCTTCCAACAATCACATACCATGGAGGAGTGCCTATTTGATATTGCTTAATATTTTGAAAATTGCTTCTGATAAATCATTGGCAAACATGTGAAGAGAATCAAATGGTTAAAGTTATAATTAATTGGGACTAGGCACCCCATTTGCCAGCTCTTTTTGCAAAGTTATTGGATAAGCGGATGTATATGCCACTAGTCCAAAGGTGAAAGTCTGTCTGACAAGCTAAATAGAGAACAACCCACATAGTTCCTCATGAGCTAATAAACAGTGACACAAATGAGAGATAATAGTTTTTGAATAATTAAAGGTAGCACATGAAGTATTTACTTGGAGTGGCAGGAAATACCACATAATAGGTAGTTATGGTGGACACAAATGGCAATGGTTTGGCTCAAGGTTTGGATGTATGAGAAGCATTCCCTCTCAATACAGGTTTTTGGCTAGCAAGGTTGTGTAGCAAGCATAAGAGTTGAGGAAACAAACAAGTACACATGTAGTAAGAACAATCATGCAATCTTCCTTGGAAACACAAATAATTTTAACTTGAGAATACTAGGCTCATGAGCCAACAAGAAAGAAAGAGCATGGAATAGTATATCTATAAGTTCTTCCCTCTCTCTACTTAAGCCTCAAAGTATTGTAACTACTGACCAATGCTAAGTTTGCCAAAACCAAAAAGATCTACTTAATGCTCCCAAAGTGATACCAATACTAATAACAAGATCATCAACATGAAAGAATTTGCAAACTAAAATAAAGTATGCATAAAGTAAATGATAAAGCTTCTCATTAATATTCCATAACGGCAACTCACACCAAGGGATACATAGATAACCAACTAAAAGAGAGATACTTCCACATTGCAAACCATCTTATAAGATAACTTCCCTACTCACGATATGACTCTATTGAAAGGTAAAAGGTAAAGATAATGGTGTGATACCGCGGCACTCCCCCAAGCTTGGAACAAGCCAAGGGGATGCCAATACCAATGATGAATTACTCCTTCGGCGGTGATGGTAGGATGACCTGGAGCGGGGTGAGAAACCGCTCCAGCATTCGGCGGAGCCTGATGTTCTCATCTTGAAGTATTTCCACCTCCATCCTCTGGACTCGGTACTGATCACTCATCGGTAACTCGAAGGGCTTCAGTTACTCCCGGGAAAGATCTAAAATCGGGACAGGAGGTGTTGCTCCCTGCAAGTTATGAGAAAAAGCACGTTGAGTGTTAATCGATCCCACAAAGGTGGGCTTGCTAGTCTTTAATCCCGCAGCTGGCTGTTCTCTCTTGGTTGACGACATCTTCTTCACTTCCTTCTTGATGCTCTCATCCATGTCCTTGCGCCTCGCCGTGACTCTTTCCTCTTCTGCCCATCAACGAAAGTTCCACGATCAAGATCTTGGAGGACCTCACGTTTACGACGCAGCGTGTAGTCTTCCGAGGATGAACCTTGAGATGACATCTGGGCAGAAACAGCTCGAAACGAAAACACGACGAAAGGCGATATACGAACCCGGGGGATCGGGTGATTATATAGCAAAAGTTTTACAACAAAAGGAAGGTACGGAGGAAACCTGGTCGGAACGAGCTCCGAGGCGCCCTCACCATATGGTGGCGCGGCCAGGGGTGGGCCGCGCCATGGCATGGTGAGGTGCCCTCGGGCACCGTTTCCTACCCGGTTTGGTCTCTTATTTTTCCATATTTAATAAAAACGACAAAATATCATTGGAAAGTTAAACGCGAACTTTTTCTTACCGAAACTGTTACCTATTCGAAATCAGACTCTGCAGTCCCATGAATTGCTTTTCAATGAAAACTTCCGGAGTCACCACTTGAATAGTATCAACATCTTCATCATAAGTCTCCAGAAATATAATGTTTGAGTCTTTGCCCATTCACCACTTGTGTAGAGTTATCTTTGAGTGAAGCAATCTTTATTGCACCTGAACGATACACCTCCACAATAACAAAAGGTCCTTCCCATTTTGAGAGTAATTTTCCTGCAAAAAATCTGAGACGAGACCTATACAATAGAACTTTCTCACCAACATTAAACTCTCTTTTAAAATTCTCCTATCATGCCATTTCTTAACTTTCTCTTTAAAGAGTCTAGCATTTTCATAAGCCTCACTTCTCCATTCATCTAAAGAACTCAAATGAACAACCTTTTTCACCGGCAAGTTTAAAGTCTCTATTAAGTTCCTCACTGCCCAATAAGCTTTGTGTTCTAATTCTAAAGGCAAGTGACAAGCTTTACCATAAACCATTTTATAAGGAGACATACCCATAGGGTTTTTATAAGCAGTTCTATAAGCCCATAAAGCATCATTTAACTTACTAGCCCAATTTTTTCTAGATTTATTAACAGTCTTTTGCAAGATAGATTTAATCTCTCTATTTGATAATTCTACTTGCCCACTAGTTTGGGATGATAAGCTGAAGCAATTCTATGATTAACACCATATTTAGCAAGGGTCTTTCTAAAACCACCATGAATAAAATGAGAACCTCCATCAGTCATAAGATATCTAGGCACACCAAACCTAGGAAAAATAACATCTTGAAGCATTTTTAAAGAGGTCTCACCATCAGCACTTTTGTAGGTATAGCTTCTACCCATTTAGTAACATAATCAACAGCAACAAGTATATGAGTATTACCTTCTGAAGGAGGAAAAGGACCCATGAAGTCGAATCCCCAACAATCAAATGGTTCAATAACAAGAGAATAACTCATAGGCATTTCATTGCGTCTAGAGATATTACCAACTCTTTGACATTCATCACAAGATAAAATAAACTTTCTTGCATCCTTAAAGAGGGTAGGCCAATAAAAACCTGATTGTAGAACTTTTGTGCAGTTCTATCTCCAGCATGATGTCCTCCATAAGCACTACCATGGCATTTCTCAATATCTCGTTGTTCATGTTCTGGAACACATCTTCGCATAATACCATCGACTCCTTCTTTATATAAGTGTGGGTCATCCCAAAAATAATGCCTCAAGTCATAAAAGAATTTCCTTCTTTGCTGAGCTGAAAAGGTTGGAGGCAAGTACTTGGAAACAATAAAGTTAGCATAATCAGCATACCAAGGACTATCTCGCGAACTTACCTTATTGCAGCCAACTGTTCATTTGGAAAACTATCATTAACAGGAATAGGATCATAAGCAATGTTTTCCAATCTAGACAAATTATCAGCAACAGGATTTTCAGCACCTTTCTATCTACAATATGCAAATCAAACTCTTGCAAAAGAAGTACCCATCTAATAAGCCTAGGCTTAGCATCTTTCTTTTCCATAAGGTATCTAATAGCAGCATGATCAGTATGAATAGTGACTTTTGAATCAACAATATAGGTCTAAATTTGTCACAAGCAAAACTACAGCTAGAACTCTTTTTCAGTAGTGCATAATTCTTTTGAGCAGAATCAAGAGTCTTACTAGCATAATGAATAACATTCAACTTCTTATCTATCGCTGTCCAAGAAACACCAACAGCAAAATCACTAGCATCACACATAATTTCAAAAGGTAAATTCCAATCAGGTGGTTGAACAATAGGAGCAGTAATTAAAGCCTTTTTAAGTTTCAAAAGCTTCCTTACAATCATCATCAAAAACAAAAGGTACATCTTTTTGAGAAGATTAGTAAGAGGCTTTGAAATTTTAGAGAAATCTTTAATAAACCTCCTATAGAAACCAGCATGACCAAGAATACTACGAATACCTTTGACATCTTTGGGACAAGGCATTTTTCAATTGCCTCCACTTTAGCTCGATCAACTTCAATGCCTCTTTCAGAAATTTTATGTCCAAGAACAATTCCTTCATTAACCATAAAGTGGCATTTCTCCCAATTAAGAACAAGATTAGTTTCTTCACATCTCTGCAAAACTTTATCAAGATTGTGCAACAATTATCAAAAGAAGTTCCATAGACGGAGAAATCGTCCATGAAGACTTCCACAATTTCCTCACAAAAACCATGAAAAATAGCAGACATGCATCTTTGAAAAGTAGCAGGAGCATTACACAAACCAAAAGGCATACGTCTATAAGCATAAGTTCCATAAGGACAAGTAAAAGTAGTTTTCTCTTGATCTTGCTTTCTCACAGCAATTTGAGAAAACCCAGAATAACCATCAAGGAAACAAAAATGAGTTTTCTTAGACAACCTCTCTAACATTTGATCAATAAAAGGTAAAGGATAATGATCTTTCTTAGTTACTTTGTTAACCTTTCTAAAATCAATGCACATTCTATAACCAACTACTACTCTTTGAGGAATAGTTCATCATTTTCATTAGGCACAACAGTAATTCCTCCTTTCTTAGGAACACAATGCACAGGACTTACCCATCTACTATCAGCAATAGGATAAATAATACCAGCTTCAAGAAGTTTCAATACCTCATTTCTTACCACTTCCTTCATCTTGGGTATTAAACGACGTTGATGTTCAACAACTGGCTTTGCATCAGGTTCCATATTAATAGCATGTTGACAAATAGCAGGGAAATCCCTTTCAAATCATCAAGAGTATAGCCCATAGCTCCACGGTGTTTCTTCAACACTCCAATAACCTTTCCTCTTCTCTACCTGAAAGTTTAGAACTAATAATAACAGGATATATTTTCTTATCATCAATATAAGCATATTTAAGATTATCAGGTAAAGGTTTAAATCAAAACAGGATCCTCCTTTGGTGGCATGTGGTACCCAAATCTTCCACGGTAAATTGTGTTTAAGTATAGGTTGACGAAGGAATATTTCGTCAAGCTCATTCCTTTCTTCCATAAAGACCTCACTTTCGTGATCCTCCATATGTTGCTGCAAAGCATTGTTAGGAGCAAGAGCAATAGAGGCAAGTTGAGCAACTTTAAAATCCTCATTAGGCAATTCAGTTTCATAAGGTGCTTTAGCAAATTTAGAGAAATTGAACTCATAAGATTCACCAGCAAATTTAGTAAAGATTTTCTCTTTCTTACAATCTATAACAGCACCACAAGTATTCAGAAAAGGTCTACCAAAAATAATAGGACAACTCACTAGCAGCCGAACCAAGTACAAGAAAATCAGCAGGATATTTAGTCTTACCACATAAAACTTCCACATCTCTAACAATACCAATTGGAGAGATAGTTTCTATTAGCAAGCTGAATAACCACATCAATTTCCTCAAGTTCACAAGGACCAATTTCATGCATAATTTCCCTGTAAAGCTCATAAGGAATAGCACTGAACTTGCACCAATATCACATAAACCATAATAGCAATGATCACCTATCCTAACAGAAAGCACAGGAACACTAGTTTTCCTAGAGCTTTTAGGATGTGAAACAATATTAGAAGCATCTTCACAAAAGATAATATGCCATCTTCTAATTTTCAGTGACAAGGTCCTTAACCATTGCTACAGCAGGTTCAACAGTTATTTGTTCATCAGGTTCTATAGCTTTCTTTGTACTTTTGTTAACAACACTAGCTATAATAGAGTGTTCCTTATTTTGCAGGAAAAGGAACTTTTTCAATATAAGGTTCAGGAATAATGTGATCAACATTAACCTCAATACTTCTAGCATAGGAGAAACAGTTTTATCTTTATAAGGTTCATGATAATTCTTAAAACCCTCCTTGGCATACCGAAATAGGAGGCAAAGGCTTTATAAAAATTTGCAACAACTTGAGAGTCAAGGCCATAAGCAGTGCTAATTTCGATAATCATCAGTATTCATAAAGTTTTAACACATTCGAAATCATATTTTATACCTGACTCTCTACCTTTGTCGTTCTCCCATCCTTCAGTGTTCTCCTGAATCCGATCAAGAAGGTCCCATTTAAACTCTTCTTTATTACGAGTGAATGATCCAGAACAAGCAGTATCCAATAGAGTTTTATCCTGAAAGGAGAGCCTTGCATAAAAGTTATCAATAACAACATTACCAGGAAGCTCATGAATGGGACATTTGAGCATTAATGACTTCAATCTCCCCCACGCTTGGGCAATACTTCTCCATCATGAGGCCAAAAATTATATATGAGGTTCCGGTCTTTATGAATCTCACTTGGAGGATAGAATTTAGAATAAAAGAGAGGTACAATTTCCTCCCATCCAAGAGAACGCCCATTCTTCAGCAGTTTATACCAATGTGCAGCTCTACCAGACAGCGATATAGAGAATAGTTTCTTCTTAACTTCATCCATTGAAATACCTGCACACTTGAATAACTCGCATAATTCATGTAAAAATAATAAATGATCACCAGGATGGACAGTTCCATCCCCTTCATAGCGGTTATTCGTAACACGTTCAACAATTTTCATAGGTATTTTGAATGGATTACCTGCTCATGGCGCCTCCTCTACTACCTTAGCAGTGGTAGTGGTTTTCCCAAATAGGAATTCAAGAGAAGATCTCTCCATAATGAAATATAGCAGCAGGCAAAAATAAAAACAGCACGTACAATAAAGTTTCCTTACCAATTCCACTTACCAATAGCGCTTCACTCCCCGGCAACGGCGCCAGAAAATAGTCTTGATGACCCACAAGTATAGGGGGTGTATCGTAGTACTTTCGATAAATAAGAGTGTCGAACCCAACGAGGAGCAGAAGGTGTTGACAAGCAGTTTTGATGAATTCACTGTAAATGCTAGCAGACAAGTTTTTAGGGTTTTTGATATACAGATAAATAAAGTACAAGTAAATAAAATGCAGTAATAATAATTGCAGCGAGTGGCCCAATCCTTTCTACAGCAAAGGACAAGCCGGTAGGTTTACTTATGATGACCAAACGTTCTTGAGGACACACGGGAATATTGTCAAGTGCTTTCGCTTCATATAGTTGATTAATCTTCATTGTTTTGATAAGTGTTGTGTGGGTGAACCTATGCTAATGCACCGCCCTTCCTAGGACTAATACATACTTGTGATTATACCCCTTGCAAGCATCCGCAAATACAAGAAAGTAATTAAGATAAATCTAACCACAGCCTTAAACTCTGAGATCCTGCTATCCCTCATGCATCGATATACCAACGGGGTTTAGGTTTCTGTCACTCCGGCAACCCCACAATTGGCAAACGAATACACAATGCATTCCCCTAGGCCCATAAAGGTGAAGTGTCATGTAGTCGACGTTCACATGACACCACTAGAAGAATAACACCACAACTTAAATATCAAACCATTAAATATTACTCAACATAATTCACTACTAACATCAAGACTTCTCCCATGTCCTCAAGAACTAAACGAACTACTCACAAGACATCATATGGAACATGATCAGAGGTGATATAATGATGAATAACAATCTGGACATAAACCTTAATTCAACGGTTTCACTCAATAGCATCAACCACAAGGAGTAATTAACACCGGGAAAGCTTCCCCTATGAACTAGACAAGATTCAACCCTAGATGTTACAGCGGAACGGAGTGGAGCGGCGGGATGATGGGTCGGCGGTGGAGATGATGATGATGATGATCCCAATGAAGTCCAGCTCGATGACGGTGACGATGGCGACGATTTCCCCCTCCGGGAAGGAATTTCCCCGACAGATTTCTCCCTGCCGGAGAGCTTTTCTCTCTCTGGTGTTTTCCGCCTCGTGGAGGCGGCGGAATATTTCCTCGACGTCCCCCCTAGGCTTAGGGTTTCCTGGGGATGAAGTACGCGAAGGGGCACGGCTGAGGTGGGCCAGGGCTCCTCACCACGTGGCGGCGCGCCAGGCATGTGGGCCGCGCCACGGTGTGGTGAGGGCCCATGGTGGCCCACCTTGGCCCCCCTTTTGGCAGCCTCCGGCATCTGACAAAATTGGAACTTCTGGATGTTTTTCCTGAATTATTGATCTTCAGAAATATGGTGTCTTGACGGTCCTTTTTCCAGCAGAAATCTGACTCCGGTGTTTAATTCTCCAATAATCATCAAACATGCAAAATAAGCAAAATAACATAAGTATCATATCTAAATATGAAATATATCAATGAATAACAGTAAATTATGATATAAAATAGTGATGCAAAATGGACGTATCAACCCCCCCAAGCTTAGACCTCGCTTGTCCCCAAGCGAAAACTGAGCTCAGTAAAGAAGACCACATGTTTATGGAGTAAAGTGTCGATAAACATAATACGGACAAGAAGCATCACATTTATTAATACACAAGTCATTCTAGACAGCAACTTACATTTAACTTTGTTTTGTAGGTAACCAAAAGAAGGATAGGAAGATAAACCTTTCACTACTGATCCCCCGAGAGTTCGATATTAAACCCTCGAGTCACCCTCGTGGGGAAAACACGTCTTCCACTTACTACATACTCTGCACTTGGAGGCTCAACCTAACCCCGTACACTTTATCTTGCAGGTAGCCACTGAAGGCTATCACTTCTACGGGTATCAATGACGAATTTAAAAAATGAAGGTGTGTTTTCTACCATGAAGTTCAGAACTAAACCGGCATGTATCAATACTTGAATCTGAAACCAAATAAAGTTGTTGACCACGTAGTCTTTATATATGAAGTCACAACAGGAAAAGCGTACTATGAAGGGGGTTTCATTTTCAAAGCAGTATCGGAAACTTGTTGTGAGCTCAACTCAACTCATATATACTCATACAACATAAATATTCAATGAAATATCTCTTAGTAACACTCCTCTTATATCTTGAGACCCTATCTTCAAAACGAGGTTGAAGCAGAGGCTGATGTCTACCTGTGTTAAGTCCAGCGGCTCGCTTGAAAAGAAAGCTGATTTAAGAAGGACTTATAGCAATAATAGGTGTTTACTCAGCAAGTGGTTGTTTAAACTGTTAAATGAGGAGGGGGTTTGGCAAGAATTGCTTCGTAACAAATACCTCTCCAATAAAACTTTAGCTCAGGTGGAAGCACATCCAACAGATTCGCCCTTTTGGAAGGGTTTTATGAGGGTCAAAGAGAGTTTTTTCGCTAAAAGCTGCTTTAAAATTGGTAATGGAGAGACCACGATGTTCTGGGAGGACACTTGGTTGGGTAAATCTCCACTAAAAGATCAATATCCACTTCTTTATAACATTGTGCAACACAAGGATGTTTTGGTTCATCATGTGTTACATAATGCACCCCCTATGAATTTGAGTTTTAAGAGGTCACTTACCGGGAATAAATGGGAGATGTGATTACTTTGAATGATGTTTCAGATCATTTTCACTGGAATTTCACCCAGAATGGGATTTTTACTGTTAAATCTATGTATGAAGACCTAATGAACGGTCATACGAGGTTCCTATGATCATACTTATGGAATCTAAAGATTCCGCTTAAAATTAAAATATTTATGTGGTTCCTGGATAGGAGGGTCTTGCTAACAAAGGATAACCTTATAAAACGAACTTGGCAGGGTAATAGTAGGTGCGCCTTTTGTGGGGGCACCGAAACTATTGAGCACCTGTTTCTTGTTTGCCTGTTTGCAAAACTAGTTTGGCGTGTTGTTTTTTGTACTTACAATATTCCTCCACCCACCAGTGTTTCTAATATGTTTGGAAATTGGTTAAATGGGGTGGACAAAAAGACCAAAGATAGGATTCGTATAGGCGAGTCCGCTATTTGTTGGTCTATTTGGAATTGTTGGAATGATATTGTATTTAACAAGAAGGACAATTTTCATGTTTTACAGGTTATCCACATGGCGGTATACTGGATACAGTTATGGGCTTTCCTGCTGCCATCGGACCAGCGGGACCTTATGGTGGCTGGGTGCACGAGGCTGCTACGCGTGGCACATGATTTTTTCTCCCGACATACGTGGCAACATATTAGTCGGCTTTCGTAGTTCTACTTAATTTTTGCCTTTGTCGGTTGAGGCCTGTCTCGATCTTTGAGTATTTTTTAGACGTAAGCACAAATAAGATACTCTTAAACTCTGTAATAATCGGCTGTGTGCATCACTCGATGTAGAGGCTGAGATTAATAAAATTCCCTTTTCTAAAAAAAAGAAGGACTTATAGCTTCAGGACCACACAATTGTGGTCTAGGTGACTGATGCACACATGCGCAACACCACTTGAAGAGGACAACCTCAGCTAAGGAAAACCTCTAATAAAAACTAGTTGTTTTGCGGCAATTAAGACATAAGAAAAATAACTTGCAATTTTTTTGTGACATTTGTACCCAAACACTCAATCAAGTGCTTATTTGAGCGTTTTGCAAAGTTTATCGTTTATAGATGTTTCGTTTCAAGCGTGCAACTCTATGCAATAATTCTATGAGATGAGATGTATTTTATCATGATTATGACAGACTTTGATCACACGGTTTTATCAAATGGGTCTATAATAAAGTTTCATTTTTTTCTAATCCATTTACGAATCTTTTGGGATGCTTTAAATCGATTTGATCGAACCTAACGCTTGTTTTTTCCCGGTAAAAGTGCATGTTTTTATTGGCATCCAATTTTTACCGCACATATGATTCATTTTCTTTGGCAAATGAGGATATGTTATTAATTTTATGCACAAAAAATCCAAACTAATGTAGAAGGGTGGGCAATATATTTGAACACCACTCACGCATCACATTTACGCGAGGGGCAGAGTGAAATGCCATACCATACTGAATTCATCCACTACCCAACTCATCTGAAAGTCGAAACTAATGAAGAAGGGGTGGACAATATATGTTGACAATTGCCATAGGATGTGGAGTGCCAACATTTGAGATTTTGTTTGAGAGCAACAACATTTGAGATTTTTGTCCGCATGCACAAGCAAGCATATGCAAACTGAAAAGGAGTGTCATCTTCTTGTACAAAATCCACTCGACAGCTTGTACAAGTTACTAGTAGCCGGTACTGGTGCGCATGGACTGACACTTTTGTCTCTGTTGCGTTGTATCTTCGCTAAAAAAAGAGAGAAATATTTCAATATGTTCGTTCTTATCATGAACCGTGTAAACTAGCAATCATGAAGCTAACAAACACATCGACCGTGATATTTCTCATTCTGTGGCGTTGCATTCTCAAGTTGTGCGTTGCTCCGAAGCTAGTGACACACTGACGTGTGGAATTAGCGTACGACAGTAATTGTAGGTGAAGATGGGAAATCGTCGTCGCACTTAGCATCATTGGATTAAGATTATAAGCGTCTCTCAGTCATATAGTAGCTTTCAGTAGTAGGAAAGAAAACGTTAATTGTACTGGCATCATCTCATGGACGGAAAAACTAGCCAATCATTTCTTTCGCAAAAAAAAAACTAGCCAATCATAAATAGATACATGCATGGGCCTTGTGGTTGTCAATCGATCGTGCGGGGCGAAAACTTGTGAGGACGCAAACACACACGCTTCCTCGATACAGGAACGAGTACGACGACAGGGAGCCACGGAACGAACGCAGAGAGGAAGATGAATTCATCGATCGTGTGGCTGCCACACAAGATCGGCCCGGCCATGTCACGCGTCTCGGCCCGTGTTTGGATCTCGTCAGTTTCTACGGTGGAGGAGACCTCTCTGTGGTCGAATAGTTAGAACTGTGTTGTATTCCGATTCATGGGAGTTTAAATCTTAAGATTGACATAACTGTGTCTCATAAAGTCTAATATTTTTTTAGTGGGATGCGATGTTCTCCCATAGATAGAGAGAGGTAGTATGTGATGATTTCGTCAGTTTTAAGATCCGATCTACGTACTGGCTCAGTCCTAGGGAGATGTTCATATGATTAACATATGCGTGCGTGCGTTCATAAGGGCACTGGCGGAGCTACATGTAGCTAGCCGGGTGCCTGTGCACCCGGGTAAAAAAGATATTTGCCTTGCAGTTAGCCTAAAAAATGGTGTGTGCACCCCTCTAGCCCATGATTAGTGCACCCGGCTGGCTTAAATCTGTCCTTAATCCTCTCGAGACACCAATAGTGCACCCTGATCAGATTTTCCTAACTCCGCCACTGCATAAGGGTGTATGTATGCACACATTTATGTGTGTCTACATCTTTGGGAAAAAATCCAAAAAAAAAACGGTTTTGCTAGTTCTCAATCGCATGAGAATTAGCTTAGTTCTCAATCGCATGACGTCATCAGTTGCAAGTGGAGTTGCAACTGATTCAGACCCCTTGATTTGCTTCGTGATTCGTGCATCAGTTGCAAGTCAGGTTGCAACTGATATTTGATGACGTCATGCAATTGAGAATTAAGTTAGTTCTCATTCGCCTGAATTGCAAGTGGACTTGCAACTGCTCCACACCGTTCGATTTGCTTCGTGATTCGTGCTAATCATGAGTTGCAACTTGACTTGCAACTTGGATTGATGACGTCATGCGAATGAGAACTAAGCTAGTTCTCATTCGATTGAGAGTTAGAAAGACCCAAAAAAAGATAATTAGTAAAGCTTTCCGCTTTTTTCCAGTGTAGTGTAATAAAGCTTCCTTACGATAGTGCCAGGATACCTTCCTGATAACCATGTGTGAGAACAACATTTTGAGTCATGGTACAGATGTGCGCCGAAGAATGAACAGACACTAGATCATAATCTGGATCCATACACCTATTGGCCTCTGTGTACTGAAAGCTATGTGAGCTCCGCCGTTTGCTCGTTCGTATCCATGCCTTTCTAAATTCTGATCTTTTTCTGAATACATCTAAGGATCATTGTGACAGTACGCAAAGGGAGATAAAAAAGACACAGTAATAAGATAAACAAGAACAAAACAACAAGCAACTAGCTAAAGGAAAGATCATGACAGGTAGGGATCGTGGGTGATATGGTGCCGGCCTCAGACATCGAGAGATTGATCTCCAGGATGTGCTACTCGGCCCAGTGGAGGTGGGAGGCTTTGCCCGAGGGTGACGATGCTTTCCTCATCGGCTTCCCGTCGATCGAGGATCTCCACAGGGTAGATGGGATTCAGCTGAACATCCCGTGTTCTAATTCTCAGGCAAAGATCTCTATTTGGAAGTCCAACGATGATGTGGTGCCATCCAAAATCCTTGAGAAGGTTTGGGTTCATGTTTCGGGTGTTCCCTATGCGCTGCGGCACTTTCTTGGCTTTTGGGCGGTTGGTACTCTCATTGGGACGACCCTCGATGTGGATCTCGCAACTTATCGGAGACATGGTATTGTCCGTATTCTTGTGGGCATGATGGACTCGGCTGTGTTGGAGAAGCGCACCGGTACCGACGGTCCGTATGTTGGGGCCACTTGTGTTGTGAAGCTCAAGGAGTTCGAGTTCTTTTTCAGCCCTGAGCCAGCGGATTTTGTGCCAGACCCTAGCTTTGTGCCCTTCTTCTGGCGTCGTAAGAGCGACGACGCGGATGATGAGGAGGGCAAGGAGCATGGCTTCGAGGGGACTTCGGGTCAGGATAATACTCATGAGGCCTCATCCAACAATATGGACGTTGATGGTAGCACATCGTCTGAGACACCGAACGTCACCAAGTCTGCTGCTCCTGGTGCTCATGTTGGTTCTATGTTGGTGATCACTCCGTATAATGCCTGCCCAAGTATTCCGAGAGGAAAGGAGATTGTGGAGCGGATCCGCCGTTCCTCGCCGCGCCTCCTGCGCTCCTCTCCGGAGGTGCTGCAGCGGCACGCTTCTGCCGGTGCTGTGACGGCTGCCTCCGCTGGGCCGCCCCTGCCGGGTGGCTGCACCGACCTGGGCACGGCCATGGCTGCTCAGGCCGAGCTCGGCCTTGGTTCGGCCAGCGTAGGGTGGTCTGGTGCTGCTGCGGGTGCCACGACGGGACTGGAGGAGGCTGCGACCTCACCATTGCCTCCTCCGGTCGCGCCACAGGGGCCGATAGCCCACGGCCCATCGGGCTGCGTCACGGCTGCGTCGCCCAGCTGTGCTGGGGCGATGGTACACGCCACCGACGTGCTGGAGTTCCAGGACAGCGGTGTGGGGTCGGTCTCCAGGGGGGCATCTTCCTCGCCACAGCCCCCTATGGATGGATTGACCCCTGCCGGTACTTCGACGAGTGAGGCATCGACACCACCACAGGCCCACTCGCCACCCTCGTTCTCGCTGACGGGAGTGGTGATGAATGGGGCGGCGGCTACTTCGTCTACGCCGCCCCATGTCATTACTACCCCGGGGGCTACGCGCATGGGAGGTGCCTTCGCCTCGCCATCCACCCCTCCGGCCCGTCGCAGCGACAGGTTTGGGGTGGACGGGGTGGGTGCTTCCGCCACTGACGAGGACTCCTTGACGAGGGCGATGCGGCGCAAGGCGGTGCGCAACCTGGACTATTCTGGTATGGATATGAGTTCGAAATCCTTTCTTTCTTTTTCTCCAAGTTCGATTAATTCAAAGCTGAGTAGAGTAGGTTTCAATCTCGGCGATGTTCAGTCTAAAGTACTTGTTTCAACTAATGTCTTGAGGCATATGGAATACGACCGTCTCACGGTTATTCCTAAAGCTTCGACAGGGTTGTCATCCACCTACGAGGATGAGGAGGAAGCGATTGCCACATCAGATGGTCAGCTTCTTTCTCACCTAATTGGTGAAGTGTTGGATGGTGGTTTGGATGACGACGGCTTGAGTTCATTATATGAGCTAAAAGCTTCCGGTCGGAAATCTAAATCCACTGCCAACAAGTCCCGGAAACGCTCTAAGTTATCCAAATCCCCAACAGTTTCCCGATGAATGGCATGTTCAAAAATAGCAGAGGTCTTGGTGACTTGGCTAAACACTTGCACTTTGCGGATTGCATTCAGGACCATAATCTGGATTTCTTAGCAATTTCTGAGACGGGTATACGTGAATTCCCTCAATCTCTTTTGAACCGACTTTCTGGCGGTATAGAGTTCGAGTGGTACTTGCGTCCCCCTCATGGACGCTCTGGCGGCATTTTACTCGGCGTCAGGACTGACACCATGGAAGTATTGGAGGTTACGGAAGGCAATTTTTCATCTCAAAATGCACATCCGTAATAAATCTGATAACTTCATTTGGAGTCTTGTTGCCGTATATGGGCCGGCCCAGGAAGCGTTTAAATCTGCCTTTCTTGCTGAATTGGTAAACCTTGCAAAAGATAACCCACACCCTATGATCATGGGAGGGGATTTCAACTTGCTTCGGTTTCCGTTCGAGAAGAGCAAGGGTCGGTTCGATAACCGTTGGCCTCTTTTGTTCAACGCGGTCATTGACAGCTTGAATCTAAGAGAGATAACGATGGTAGGGAGACAGTTCACCTGGGCTAACTCCCTTCCTGAGCCCACTTACGAGAAACTAGACCGGGTACTGATGGACTCAGATTGGGAAGATAGGTTCCCAATGGTGTCGGTACGGGTTCTAGAACGTATTGAGGGTCTGTCGGATCATGCTCCAATTCTTTTGACCACTGGAGTGCCTAGAACGCAGTGTAAACCACGGTTCAAGTTTGAGCTCGGTTGGTTACACCGTGAGGGCTTCCACGACATGGTTAAAAGAATCTGGGACCTACCGGTAGCGGGTGACTCGCCTATCCAGCGATGGAACAACAAGATACGTGCTTTACGTACTCACCTCGTAGGTTGGGCTCGTCATACTACCGGTTTACTTAAAAAAGAAAAGATACGTCTGTCCTCAATTATCGATGCCTTAGAAGCATTAGCAGAAGTACGTCTACTATCTGCGCAAGAGATTGAGTTAAAGAGCCAATCAAATGCACAGATAGCGAAACTACTGCGCGAGGAGGAGTTAAAATGGTATCAACGTTCCAAAGCACAATTCATTCTTGAAGGGGACTCGAATACTCGCTATTTCCATAGTATTGCCAATGGCAGACACTGGAAAAAGTGTATTCACTCTCTGGTTCAAGATGAAGGAACGATTGAGGGCCATGAACAACTTAAGTCGTATATTACTAAGTATTATAAGGGCCTGTTCGGTGAACCCGAGGAGGGTAATTTCACCTTGGATGAATCCCGAACAGAGGATATACCCCAGGTTTCAGAGGAGGAAAATAGCATTCTTACTAAACCTTACTCAGAGGAGGAAGTGAGAAAGGCAGTCTTCCAAATGAAACATAATTCAGCTCCTGGCCTTGATGGCTTCCCTGCTGAATTCTACCAGAACTTTTGGGATGTTATCAAGTCCGATTTGCTACAGCTGTTCACTTGTCTTCACAATGGACAACTAGAGTTGTTTCGCCTAAATTTTGGTGAGATAATTTTGTTACCTAAGGTTAATGAGGCTGAAAGGATCCAACAATTTAGACCCATATGCCTCCTTAACGTTAGCTTCAAAATATTCACCAAAACGGCTACGATTCGACTGAACACGGTGGCTGATCATGTGGTTCGACCGTCTCATACGGCTTTTATGCAAGGTCGCAACATCCTTGATGGAGTTGCAATCCTACATGAGATGGTCCATGAACTACATAGGAAGAAGTTGAATGGGGTAATTCTGAAAATCGATTTCGAGAAAGCCTATGATAAAGTGAAGTGGTCTTTCATCCAGCAGACCCTTAGAATGAAGGGCTTTTCCTCTCAGTGGCGTGCGTTAATTGATAGCTTTGTTTCCGGCGGAAGTGTAGCCATTAAGGTCAATGATGACACTGGCAAATACTTCCAAACGAAAAAAGGCCTTCGACAGGGTGACCCATTATCGCCAATACTATTTAATATAGTGGCGGACATGTTGGCCATCCTGATTGAACGCGCTAAATCTGATGGCCAAATTGCAGGAGTGATTCCTCATCTTGTTGATGGTGGACTATCGATCCTTCAATACGCCGACGACACAATTCTTTTTATGGACCATGATATCGACAAAGCTCGTAACCTTAAGTTGATCTTGTCAGCTTTCGAGCATCTGTCGGGTCTGAAGATAAATTTCCATAAAAGTGAATTGTTTTGTTTTGGCGAGGCCCAAGAGAATGCCGCCTTGTATGCTGAGCTTTTTGGCTGTGAGCAAGGAGAATTTCCCATCAACTATTTGGGCATTCCGATTCACTATCGGAAACTGACCAATGCTGAATGGAAAAGGGTGGAGGAAAGGCTTCAATTACGTTTAAATAGCTGGAAAGGAAAACTCTTATCCCTGGGAGGAAGATTGGTTCTCATAAATTCAGTACTAACAAATATGACACTTTATATGATATCTTTCTTCCAATTGCCTAAAGGGGTCTTAAAACGATTGGATTATTTCCGATCAAGATTCTTTTGGCAAGGGGATTGTGAGAAGAAAAAATATCGACTGACTAAATGGAGTGTGGTTTGCTGCCCAAAAGACCAAGGAGGGCTCGGAGTTCATGACCTTGAGGTCAAGAATAGAGCGCTCCTAGGAAAATGGCTATTTAAACTTCTTTCTGAAGATGGAGTTTGGCAAACCCTCCTTAGGAGAAAATATGTTGGAGATAAAGCTGTGTCCCAGGTTTTTTGGAAACCCGGCGACTCACACTTCTGGGCTGGTCTTATGGCTACAAAGAAGTTCTTCTTCCCACATGGATCTTTCCTAATAAGGGATGCATCGGAAATTCGATTCTGGGAGGATAGCTGGCTTGGCCATGCTACCCTCAAAGAACAATATCCGGCTCTATATTCTATTGTCCGAAACAAAAGCGACACGCTCGCAAAGGTATTGGGGACTTTCCCACCAGATGTTTCGTTTAGAAGGAGTTTACTTGGACCTCGACTAGTATCTTGGAATGCTTTGATAACCCGATTGGAGTCTATCCAATTGTCAGAAGGTCCAGATAAATTTAGATGGAATCTGACTAAGAATGGAAAATTCTCGGTTGATTCTATGTATAGAGCTCTAGTTCTGCCCGAAATTCCAGTCGATAGTTCTTATAACAACAAACTTTGGAAGATGAAGATCCCACTAAAAACAAAAGTGTTTGCGTGGTATTTGCGTCGTGGAGTGATTCTTACCAAAGATAACCTTGCTAAACGCAACTGGCACGGTAGTAAAAAGTGTGTTTTCTGCACTCACGACGAGACTATTACACACTTATTCTTTCAGTGCGAGTTTGCTAGGTCTATATGGTCAGCCATCCAGATAGGTTCTACCTTACATCCACCTAGCTCTGTTGCCAACATTTTTGGCAATTGGTTGAATGGTGTGGATCCTAGGTTCAAACTATTCAGTAGGGTGGGCGCGATTGCTATTATTTGGTCGCTATGTCTATGTAGAAATGACAAGGTTTTTAATGATAAAAATACTTCTCTTATGCAGGTTATTTACCGGTGCACGGCAACACTTCGAGCTTGGTCATCGCTGCAGCGTGTGGAGCACCACGACTTGTTTCTGGAGGTGGCGTCGAGACTAGAGGCCGCGGCCAGGGAGTTACTATCCCGGCATGGGTGGCAACATAGACTCCGGATCGACCTACCAGCTCCTTAGGCGGATCTACAATTTCTCATTATGATATGTAATTCGCCTTTTACTTTTTTGGTTGTTTTCCGACTTGAGAGATGGTGAACTGGTGGCTGTGTGCATCTTAGTTATGTAGAGACGGGGTGTAATGCTTAAACCTTTTGAGTACAACAACAACAACAACAAAGCCTTTTATTCCCAAACAAGTTGTGGTAGGCTAGAGTTGAAACCCATAAGATCTCGAAACCAAGTCATGGTTCTGGCACATGGATAGCTAACTTCCACGCAGCCCTATCCATGGCTAATTCTTTGGTGATATTCTTTTCTTTTGGGTTTCATCTCCATACGAGTGGCTGGGTTTTTTCCGTTGGCTTGCCAAGCCTATCACAACCCTCCTCCTTTATCCGGGCTTGGGACCGGCTATGTTGAGACAAAAACTACTGCTTACCGAAAATGGTAACCAACGCATGAGAGAAGCTGAGATTGCAAAGAACGCTCCGCCACGGAATATATAACTCTCCGCATGGACTTAGTATTCCACATCAGCATCGAAATTGCATGGCCTACATAGCATGCACATTGCCCATTCCTGCCGGTGGCTCCGACGACTCAAACTCCATCGTCAGCGCGTGGAGCTCGATTCACAGCCATGCAGGAAGGAAGGAGCCGTACTTCCACACAGAACCGCGGCTGCCAGTTGGATATTGACACGTCGGCGGTGACAGCAGCCATCGTCTTGGAGCCACCTGGCGCTGGCGGCACTGGCGTAGCCGACATTAACACGTGTGGACCGGCGGCGCTGTGTGCCCACGCGGTGCAGGGGACACGTCGACGACGAGCTTCCCTTCTTCTTGGCCAACATCACCTGCGGCGGCTCCACCGTCTTGTCCCACAGGTCGATCAGATCTTCCACGACAACCTACCCGTACGTGTTGCATTGTGGAAGCACAGCCCAAGATGTCAGTCTATGGCTGCTCTAGCCTCTAGGCACAAATTAGTACGTAGAGTACTTCAAACAGAGGGAAGAGAACCCACTTAAGAGCATCTCTACCAGATAGTGCATACCTTAAAACGAGTAAGGTATCCTCAAACTGGTTTTGCGGTCTGCAAAATCATCTACCCAAATACATACCTAAAATGCATAGTGTAAATTTTAAAACACAATTCACGCCCATTGACCAAACTAGCTCATCATCACATATCAACCATGATTTGACATAGTTCGATATGATTTCATCATACATACTCAGGTATGGGCGACGACAACCTAACCCTAAGGTCAACTACTCCATGTACCCGAGGTGATGGGCGATGGCGGAGCGACACATGGCCACCGCGAGATCAAGCTTCTCCTTGCCCTCGTTGAGGCAGTGGATCTGTGCGCGCGGCAGGATGCGCTCGCCAAGCAAGTCGAAACCGCTCGGGACCAGGACAAAGAGTCGTGGCCACGCGGCTGATCGACTGCGGGACGCTTTAGGGCGCCCTTGGTCGAACTTTTAGGGTAGGGCTGATATGCGGTTTCTGCTCGAGTATCGACCAAAATTTATGAGGGACAGGGTTATCTACTAGAGATGCTTAATGTTCGCATAGGCACATAGGATCCTTACTTGCAGCCATGGGCCAATCATTTTCATTCAGGAAAAGATTTGCCAAGCCACCCTCCACACTTCCACAGCCACAAAAACCCGCCAGGTCATCGTCTACACTTGTCCGTGCGAGGCCAAAGGCGTGGGTAGCATACATTCTGCAGTCTCTGCCTGCCTCACCGCCGCTCGATCATTTTCACTTTGTTCGTCTCCAGAAACGGAAGTAAAAGGGAGTTAATCCAGAAAAAGCAACCAGCGGAACTCAAGATCAACCTCTCAACACCGAGCACTAATAAAGCACCCCTCCACACATCCTCTCTCTCTCAGCCTGAATCACTAGACAAACGCTCCTCTCCTCCAAGCTCCCTAGGTAGCTAATCGGTCATTGTCTACACGAGCAGCAGCTAGCTAGAGCTTACAGCAGCACCAGCAATGGTAAGTGCCCAAAGAACTGCATGGACACATTCTCTTGATGCTTGCATGCTGATGTTTTGCACTAGGATGCATGGCTATTTGCATGGTGAGATGGCAGGCTGCTTATGGCTCGTTGTTCTATGTGCTAGGTTTCTGCCGGCGGCCATGGCGGCTACAGCAACGCCGACGACGCCGTCGACTTCCGTGGCAACCCGGTGGACAAGTCCAAGACCGGGGGATGGCTCGGGGCCGGACTTATCCTAGGTACGGAGCTTGCGGAGCGTGTGTGCGTGATGGGCATCTCGATGAACCTGGTGACGTACCTCGTCGGCTCGCTGCACCTTTCCAACGCCAAGTCCGCCAACGTCGTCACCAACTTCATGGGCACCCTCAACCTCCTCGCCATCGTCGGCGGCTTCCTCGCCGATGCCAAACTCGGCCGCTACCTCACCATCGCCGTCTCCGCCACCATTGCTGCCATCGTAAGCTTAGCTACCACTCGCATATACAATCAAAACATATATCCACTCGCACCGTCCGCATTGGGTTGTTAGTTAACTGATGATTGATCAAATTAACAGGGCGTGAGCCTTCTAACGTTGGACACGGTTCTGCCGAGCATGCGGCCGCCGCCGTGCGGGGACCCGCGCGGCGCGCAGGGCCACGAGTGCACGCCGGCGAGCGGCGGGCAGCTGGGGCTGCTCTACGCGGCGCTCTACATCACCGCGGCCGGGGCAGGCGGGCTCAAGGCAAACGTGTCCGGGTTCGGGTCGGACCAGTTCGACGGGCGGAACCCACGGGAGGAGCGGGCCATGGTCTTCTTCTTCAACCGCTTCTACTTCTGCATCAGCCTGGGGTCCCTCTTCGCGGTCACCGTGCTGGTGTACGTGCAGGACAACGTCGGCCTCGGATGGGGTTACGGTTTCTCGGCCGCTGCCATGGTCATTGGCGTCATCGTGCTCGTGGCCGGGACGTCCAAGTACCGGTACCGGCGGCCCGAGGGGAGCCCACTCACAGTGATCGGTAGGGTGCTGTGGACGGCGTGGAAGAAGCGCAAGCTGCCGCAACCGGCCGATGCCGGCGAGCTCAATGGGTTCCACACGGCGAAGGTGGCCTACACTGACAGGCTCAGGTAATGATGACATCTACCTTGGAGAACATCTTTTTTTTTTTTGAAACTAGGCGAAATATTTGTCATTTTCATTAATTAAGGGAGAAGTTTTTAGAGGTATTACAAACAAGCCTTGCCCACAAGTGGGCGAAGGCAACAAATAAAGTATACTCTCGCGGCATCACATTATACAACGCTTTGGCACCAGCGTTAGACCACATAACCGCATCATCTTTGATCTTTTGAATAAGCATAGGAGCGGTGATCGACTTGTTTTGAAAGACTCGGGCGTTCCTCTCCAACCAAATTTCCCACGAGACAAGCATAGCAAGCGAGGCTAGAGCCTTCCGATAAGCTCCTTGGAGAAAATCTTTTTTATATAAGTAACTGGTTGTACGTATTTTCGATGAGACGTGGCTTTCGTGTTGCTGTGCCCAATAAAATAGCTGGAAGAAAATTTAAAAAATCTTCTGGTTGAGATGGTGCATCACGATATATGCAGTACATATCTTAACGATACACACAAGGACAATAATAGTGGACAGGCCATTTTCCGTGGCAAGATGCTGACAAGATGTGCTACTGGCCAGTACCAGTACTACTGTAGGAGTAGGATCATGTGCATGTGGCTGCTTGAGTGTTCGTTGTTTCCGTTATCATGTCTTTCGAAAATAGGATATTATTTAGTTTTTTTTAGAAAAGACATTTGGAAAGCATCTTATATCTGATATTTATCGCCATTCCTGCACTGGAAGGGGGTGGGGACCTCCGTCCGGCGGTGGAAGATATTTATTTAGTTGAAGTAAAGAAAACGGGCCGAAAGCCTGTTTCGAAAAGTAAAAAACAGGGTATTGCTCCTGGCTTTGAGTGAGCCCTCATCAACTGTGTCTTGTTTCGGATCCCAGCCACGTAAATTTCCATGGTTAACATGGACTATGAATCATGACCCTTCGTCCTGGACAGCTAGGACACTTCAGGATTATGATGTGTTTTCATGAGTCTCTTATTAGCACGATCAAAGCCAGCCACTTGTCGCCCTGTGTCATGTCGACGCCGAGGTGGACGTGGCAGTGAGGGTAGCAAAAACGACAACAGTACTCTTCAATTCCTTTCATTGCTGCCAACGTATTACACAACACGCAAAAAGAAAATAATCATGCCAGAGAAGGAAATAAAGCCTGAGGTGATAGCACTCTCAAGCTGCCAAATCTCAAAGTAATCTTAAGGAGTTGCTGACGAATAGAGACGGCAGGGGCCGAGCTGCAGATATTATCATCATGTTCAATGCTAAAAGTGCTAATAACTAGTGATCCTTAGCCCTTAGGTGGTGCTCTGAGACTTGGCAAAACCAATCCATATGTATATATAGTTGTATGTCATCTAAGGAAGTATGAAGTATGAACATATAATAATCATTTTCGCACTATTTTGTAAAAACGATCTACTACGATCCAATTGATATTTAATTTGTATTAACACAAACAAGTTCCATCATTTAGCACCGAGACTCCTATATATAAACGTCGCCGGCGCTGGTTTATGTCCATGTTCTATTTATTTTAAATTTTATTTTGAGGAGTACTGGAGTATTATGTTCTGTTGCATCAAAGGACTTCGGAGTATTTCGAAAACGAGAACATGCCCGGCCTGCATCATCAAAGGACGTGAGTGATTAACCTTTTATGATGCGCATGCAGGTGCCTCGACAAAGCTGCAGTCGTGGATCAAGTCGACCTGGCGGCACCTCCGACCAAGAACAAGGAGCAGGCGTCAACCTCAACAGTAACGGAGGTAGAGGAAGTGAAGATGGTGGTGAAGCTGCTGCCCATCTGGTCCACCTGCATCCTGTTCTGGACAGTGTACTCCCAGATGACCACGTTCTCCGTCGAGCAGGCCACCCGCATGGACCGTCGCCTCAGCGCCGGCTTCGTCATCCCTGCCGGCTCCCTCTCCGTCTTTCTCTTCCTGTCGATCCTCCTCTTCACCTCCCTCAACGAGCGCCTCCTCGTGCCGCTCGCCAGCCGCCTCACGCGCCGCCCGCAGGGGCTCACCTCCCTACAACGCGTCGGCACGGGCCTCGTCTTCGCGATCATCGCCATGGTCGTCGCCGCGCTCGTCGAGAAGATGCGCCGCGACGCCGCCAACGGGGAGTCACACGTTGCCATCAGCGCGTTCTGGCTGGTGCCGCAGTTCTTCCTCGTGGGCGCCGGCGAGGCGTTCGCGTACGTGGGGCAGCTCGAGTTCTTCATCCGCGAGGCGCCGGAGCGGATGAAGTCCATGAGCACGGGGCTCTTTCTGGTCACGCTGTCCATGGGGTTCTTCCTGAGCAGCTTCCTCGTTTTCCTCGTGGACGCCGTGACGCGGGGGACATGGATACGGAACAACCTTGACACGGGGAAGCTCGACCTGTTCTACTGGATGCTGGCCGTGCTTGGGGTGGTCAACTTCGCTGCGTTCGTGGTGATCGCGAGGAGGCACGAGTACAAGCCCAGCACGTCGGCGGTGGTGGCTCCCGCTGGGGAGGACGAGGATGATAGTAACAAGGAAAAGGAGATGGACGACGTCCTTGTGGTCAAGGAGAACGTTGAAGGGATGGATGTGTAGGAGTGAGAATTGTATTAGTGAGTGGTTTGTATATACGTATCTTGTATAACTCCGGTTGTTGGTAGTGTAATGCGACGTTTTTCTCACGTTTGCATGTCGATCTGCCGCTTCGAATCTGTCTGCTCGCATGTGTAGGTGCTAAGGAGAACACTCAGTTGAAGAAAAAATGGATTGACTATTTACAATGTTAGCAAAAATCAGTTTAGATAGCACGTAATATCACTAACTGACTGCATTCCATGTAATTGGATTTGCCTCTATACATATTGTTAATTAGTTACGCCATATCCCGAATAAGGACACGACTACAAAGTGGTCAGCCACTGTATAGCCCACCGGGTGGTCAGTTTCAACCAGCCAAATTGTATGTTTCCGGAAATCCTATCCAAACTGAAGCAAACTGAAGCTTTCCTAACTTGGCAACTTATATGATGAGCTCCCAACCCATCCCTTGCTCAGGCCTGCCAAAACACGTTCCGCCCTCTATGGACCTAGCGTAAAAAAGACTAATTACATTGTTAGCAAAATCACTTTGGATACCATGTATATCATCCCTAACTGACTGTATTCCATGTAATTGGATTTGCCTCTATACATATTCAGATTAGGGTCTACAAGTTAATAGATTAGAAGAGAGCACTTTTAAGAGGGTCTTTTATAAAATATTGGCTACGTGGCACCGGTCAACGTGTCACATGGGCAGGTCGGACTAGGCTAGACGAACCTCAAGGCTCAAGTGACACATTTAACAAACTTTTGGGACTCACATATGCATTTTCATACAATTATGACTAACTTGACACCCCCTAAATATTTTTGGGACCTCCGATACATTTTACTCTTAAAAGAATATCAAGATAAAGCAAACCACCACCACCTATTAGTTTGGTAGATAAACCATATTGGTAGTATGCTCCCTTTCTCATTGGTTAGGATGGCCATGGATCAACCCATGTTCATGCTGTTTAGAGTATTAAAAAAAAGGTCATGTCTTAGTGTGATGTTACATACTAGGCAATTTCCCAGAAAACTGAATGTTCAAAAAAAAAAAAAAAAAAACAGTGGTTACGCTTACGCCCCTGCTATATCTAGATTAACCAAGTAACTGGCTAACTGATGTCCTCTACATTATTGCATGTTGGAAAAAGTTCCGTGTTACCGCAACAAACACACAAAAATGTGCAGATAGCTGCACTTAATGGAACAAAACTAAGAATGACACTACTCGAAGTTACAATGTCTCGCAAAAAATTCATTGGCAACCGTTGCAAATAAATAAATCAAACAACACAATCTGCACCGCCACGACCGGCGTGAGCAGCAACATCCTAGCCGAGTCAGCGGGCCACGGCCGGGCGAGAACAGTGGAGATGGAGGCTGTGACGGAGATCGAGAGGAGAGGAAATAATTTGGGGGAGGGGGGAGACAGGGTCTGACAGGCTGGCATGCTTGTTGTATCGCGGTAATGTGCCCCCGAACACACGATGTGGATTGCGACGTGCAATGTGACTACGTCTGTGCGAAACGGCGAGATGAAGCTACCCCTCAAAGAAAATTTGAACATCATCGATATGACCATGCAGGTGATGAGTTGAGGTTTTAAATTTTGTTTTCGTTTACCGATAGTGAGATCTTTGGGGAGTTCTGCATGTCGTTCTTAGGGATTATAATTCTGTATCTTTCAAAAATCCGGTGTGGCTGCAATCAGGTTTAGGTACTAGAATGCACTGTGAAGTCGAGTTGTAATTGCAGGAGTTTAGCAGTCTGTTTGGTGATTGAGAATTCATGATAGTTTTTCTAGGTCAACATCTGTCAAATGCGGCACCACTATAATTGTAACATTTGTATCTTATCTGAACTGAGATTTTATATTGTGATTGTTGGAAATAATGTATGAGTCTGAAGGTTTTGTTGGGGAATTGTAATTCTTCTAGAAGTCATGATGAGGAACAGAGCTAGCTTTGGGTAGCTCTGAAATTAGATGCGAACTGAGCAACTTATTGACCGGCTGTGCAGGTGATTTCCGTGGTGGCAACGGTATTTCGAATTCAAGCTAGTGCATTCGTTTTTTTTTTAAATCGCTGGGAGGAAAAATGGACCGGTTGTGCACGTGTACTGAAAATGGACTGGTGGTTCAGCAACACAGGGCACGTCTTGTACGGTGAGATCAAACGGCAACGAGCGCTATTTCGGCAGACGCGGGCCATGGTACTGTTGCAAAAACGCCCAGTAACTAGAAATAGCGGTGGGAATACAACAACGGGTGTGAATAATGGAACGAATGGTTTGGTGAAAATTAGGGCAGTATCTGGACCTGGGAGCCAAAATGGATTTTCGGCAAACTTTGGGCTATTAACATCATGTCACGAAATACTACATGTTCAGAGTTTAATTTTTTTAATAGACTAGAAGAATCCTAAACTTTGTGCCGATGAGCGATGACCTGAAGAGCAACAGAGCAGACATCCTGGCTCCAACAATTAAAAAAGATACTCTGTCAGCACGCTTTGACTGTACTCCTACTCCTGGGCCCTTCAAGTTTCATCGGACCATGTTGGCAGTAGCAAGAACGATAAAAAAACTGGTTTTAACGTGAGAATATAGGCTGTGAGATTGTTACAGCTCAAAAGCTCGGAACTTAATCAATTCATTCATCCGCACCAAGTGAAAACCCATTTTGGGAAGTTGAAACAGCGCTTGAGAAAAAAATCAACTTAAGTTTAAAGAGTATATCTTTAATGTAGAACAGGCGAAATAAGAAGAATATTCTAGGAAGCCAGAAATCCCTTGCACTGCTTTCCTCGGTAGTAGATATCAAAACACAGTAAAACTAAAATTTACTGCTGGATGTCGTCGCAAGATTTGTCTAGCATTGAGGTTTCCAAGCAAAAAAAATAAAAAAAAATACAAATTTACTGCTGATACAGCTATACCACTGGATTATAAAGCTAAAAAGAGGAATAACTGATGCGGTTATTATTCAAGCAACAAAAACAATAAAAGTTACTTTGGAAATGTATAGCAGCATTCATGATGAAAAAATCAGGAGAGGAGTTATTCACCTGCGGCTTGCAGCGTCAATTGAGTGAGGCGTGTCCGCACCTCACGATAGCATCCACTCAAACATAAATCAACACATTCAGATTTTCGCAAAATTTCTTTATCCTTAGGCAGTCTTCGTTAGCCTGAGAACATGATTGAGTTTCCATCTTGTTTTTTAAAATAACCAAGTACCACAGTCAGACTACAGTAAATAGAAAACCACTAAGTCGAGGAAAAACTCAAAACTGCCGCACAAAGTCTTCATCATCACATTCCCCCACAAAGGTAGCTAAAAACTTCAAATACAGACCCATTGACTATCCATCAGTGAAAATGTTAAACAGTTATGTTGTTGAGACTGCACTTTTTGTAATTAATCAAGTAAGCCTCAGAATGCAATATATGAACACCCGCACTAAATTATTCAAGAAAAAGCTCAAAACTGCAGGGCAAAGTCTTCATCATCACATTCACCACAAAGCTAGTTAAAAACTTCAACTAGAGAACCATTGACTTAGGAAACTTAATACATCGGAAGAACAACACAATAAGTTGGCACATGATGCTTCATCATGAAAGATACATTTGATGACTGGGACTCTAACCATTGCGCATGATCTGTGTTCCAATTTCAGACTACTGCCAACTCACCTCTGGTTTAGAAGCCAATGTTCACGTGGACCCTTGAAGTATTGCTCATCACAAAGCCACAATTTTACTGCTTAACACCACAGATCTTGTGGACCAAGCAGATAACATAGGGTAATTGTTCATCGCAAATTTCGGATCTCCCGTGCAATCTCGATGCAAGAACTGATGGGACAGTTGGTCTTGACTGCGTTGGCACCTATATGAGATCGACAAGCAGCATAACCTTCCTGCTTACATTCAAAGCATAAGATATTCAGACTCAATATCCATTTATTTGAAAAATGAAACAGTTAATTAAATATTCTTGAAGTGCCTTCTGGTTCTTAAAAAGAAAATGACAATTATGTCAAACAAGAACTAAAATGAAGTCAATTTCACTTATTGAAGTCGCTAGAATTTCGGGGGTTAATTAATCATACATTGATGCAACAAATACAACAGTTAAATACCTTCCGCAGTGAATTGATGAGGGTACCGAGTGGCGGAGAGTTAATTTTTGCTCGGCTAGCAATCTAAAATTGCATATAAAATTAGTATTCTGAAGTCAACAATGGGGGTTCATGTGTATTCATAAAAACAAGTCAACAATAGTACATTAAAGATTTCGTGATAAGTAAATATGTAACTGCAAGACAAACCTCATCAAGTCTGATGTATCCAGGAGGCAACCTCGGGTTGCTCTCCTCAATCATGGTGTCAAGAAGTTTTTGCAAGGTGATGCCATTCTCACTTGTGTGTGCCCATCCCCATTCTACAGCCAAGTTTAGCATTTGAGTGATGGAAGAGGCATCATGGAGAGGACCTGTCCAAAGTGGTCCTACAACTGTGATAGGAGTAGCATCCTGTAAAATAAATAAATAAATAATAATCATACACTTGTACTAATACCTTAAGTATGTAGCGCTAAACATGGCCTGATGAACTGTTTTGCATGGCATACAGTTCTAACTTATGTGGCAACGAAGGCTTCAAAAACAATAAAACAAGATACTGTTCAGCTTCAAATCATATATTTTTTTGGTCAATGCAAGAAAAGTATAACAGAAACAAATGAAAACGACTCACAGTTCCTAACTCCTAAGATCAATTCCAGTAAAACACATCGCACAGACAAAGTAGATATGTAGTTTGACTATGACAATTCTATTGTTATTTACTAGCGCTGCATGATTCGATGTACCTACTGCTCTGTCTGCACATCCACAAGAAATCTGCCCCAATTCCTCAAATCCAAATGTCTGAGTCTGGCCACAACTCTTGCAATGACAAATGAAACCATAATTACTGCCAGAACAGAAGGGATATCAGTAACTTGGCATCCCATTATATCTACTAATTAGCTGTAGGATATTTGGATATAAAATAGCACCGAGTTCACCTGGTGTCATCTTCTTTTCCATGGCATAATTGTACCATTGCTCGAAAAATAGGACCATGGTATGCATAATAAGAGAATACTGGTGTTATGTGAAATCCCAACATAGCAGCTTCACGTGCAGCGCCACCTAAAAGCATTCGCAAACCGATCTCATTCGGATATGGCACTGGACGAATATGTGCTCCATATGAAGACAATGAGCTAAGACAAAACAATGTTATGGGGCTGACATGAAGAAACAGAACTGGTTGCGTATTTTTAAAAGAAAATATAACGCCGGAGCATATAGAAAGCAAAATTAGCCCAATTTACACTATAATAAAGAAGCAACTATAACAATAGTAGTGCTGAGATGCTTCACACTCTAATCTAGTTTATCAGGAAATCATAACACTCATGTAAAACAAGAAACAATGATAACATTATTAGTTCACAAAAATTGAACAACCTAATCCGGTTCTAACTCAGAGGGAATTTCCGCTGGAGCGGTGAAATGCATTGAGATCGGAAAGAACACCAACGGCGAAAGCACTCTGCTGGGCCGACACTGACACTGAGAGACGAAAGCTAGGGGAGCAAATGGGATTAGAGACCCAGTAGTCCTAGCCGTAAACGATGGATACTAGGTGCTGTGATACCGAAAAATCTAACAAGTTAAGGCAAATGCATCACGAATCTAAGATGCATAAATCTTGAGCGACAAGAACGCCGCCCGTATGTACTCGGCCTCGCTGCCGAACGAGTCGACGTCGATAACGTCGAAGTACTCTCGCCGGAGGTACCTCTCCGCGAGCAGGCGTGTGGCATCGAGGTGCGACACCACCCACCTCCTTTGCCCGTCTGACGGCACCTGCTCGAAGCGAGAGAGGTTGGCAACGACGACGGGGCGGAGCGCGTCGGAGGCGTCGTTGGCCCAGACGAAATCGGCGCCGGCCTGCGCGAGGTAGCGGAGCGCGCGGACGCCGGAGCCGCACATTGCGTCGAGGCATAGGAAAGGGGCGGAAGGGTCGAGGCGGCGCTGGCGGTGGAGGGTGGCGGCGAGGACGGCGAGGTCGCGTCCCGGGGCGCTGTCGCTGCGGTAGAAGGCGGACCCGGGGTCGAAGGAGACGCCGCGCTCGGAAAGCATGCAGCGGAGCGGCAGGGAGCCGCGCCAACCGGATTGGAACGGAGGGGAGAAGGTTCCGTGGATGGAGACAGCGGCGGAGGCGGACGCCATGGTAGCGCCTTTGGATTGGGTTCAGGCACCCTCTTAACCAAATTTTGGTCGGCTCTTAGCCGTAGCCGTTGGATTTTGTATCGTCTCGTGCTAATCTGAGAGTTGCACATGGGTTGAATGAGATTTAGTTAATTTTTAGTCGGCCTCTTAGTAGTTAGATTTCCATCGTGAATCATGCTAAATTCCGAGTTGCACATGAAATGTAACTGTGTTCAACTGATTAAAATTTAGTTAAATCTAAGTCAACTGCTTAGTCAATAGATTTGCGTCGTGATTTGTGCTAAACTCGGAGTCACACACAAGATACAATTGTGTACTAGCCACCCTTGAGCCGGATCTTGCCCAGGCGGGTCCAGATCGGGCACGGTCATCTCTGTCTGCTTTGTGGGGTTCGTTGACTCACTTGTGCGAGACCTTGGACATCGGGCAGCGATTCTGGAAGGTGGACTACGCGACCGACTTGTCGGCAAGCGGCTATGCATCGGTGGTGGCTTTTCTTTTTGGACATTTGATGGCGAGGAGCCGGAGGCGGGGGATCCTGGTGTTGGTGTTGCTTCAGCGGTATCGGCTTCCAAATCATGTCCTGGAGGTCTCGTTTAGTGGCAGCGAACAGGGTAAGGTACTGTAGCCTGGCGTGAAGGTGATTTCAGGTGAAAGCCTCGCGCTTTGTGCCAGCGGCGTCGATGTCTATGGGTGTCATGACCCTCTTAGGGGTGTTGTTGTGGTCACTTTCCCAATGTCAGGGATCCAGGTGAAAAACCTTGACCGTCTCAGTTTCAACGATAGTGCCGCATTGCATCGTCACCCCATTGGGGACGTCGTCGTGGAGCACCGGTAACTTCTGATCATGTCTCATTGTCATCAACGGTCATGTTTCGAAGCCCCTCCTTTAGTGTGTAGAAACCTTGGCACCTCCTATCATTTACGCGTGACTTAATTATCATAGTCCTCACTCATTGTCTAATGGCAGGATCATCGCTCCATGGCCCGGGGCGAGAGGTCAGGCGGCCCTCTCCAGCGGCAGCTTGGTGGCTATGGTGCGACGAGGTGTGTTGGTTTCACCTATAGTCAGGAGACCCGGGTACTTCTTGAGGGCTATGGCTTTTATTGTGCTTTCCTTTTTCTTGTTTGATCTGCTTTGTAAGAGAATTTATCAGTTTGATTGTGTGGATTTATTTATAAAGCGGGAGGAAACTTAAAGAGTTCTGCAACTTCTGAGTGTTAAGTTGTTAACTGAAGCATTTATCTGTCCATTCTAGCTACCACTTTCGCGGAAGAGTAAAACGCATCGCTAGTCCTATAAGTTTGTCAAGTATGCCATACAGGTTCTAGTTCTTTCAACCTGCGTAGCCCCAGTCCTAATTGTCAATCTCATTCAGTCCTAACTAGGTCTGACCGGTTACTGACCAGCGCCACATCAACATTTTTTTACCAGCTAACTACTCCCTCCGTATCAAAATATAAGATGTTTTAGCATGTTTTACCAGCGCCACGTCGAAATGCACATCACAGTTTTGCCCAATGCGATCTGACTCCACGTGGGCTGCAAGTATATTTGTTTTGCCAAATCTGGCAGTTAGTGAAACTAAGGGTGTGTTTGGTTCAGCTGTGGATTTCAAAAAAGTCGCTGTGCACTGTGAGCTGTGAATAACCCGCTGTGAGATGAGAACTGTGGAAAAGTTGAAAATCGTTTGGCTGAAACAACTGTGAAACGGTGAATTTTTATGCGAATCATCTGTAATACTCCTAAGACCATCCTGAACCACCGCGGCGGACCGCCTCCTGCCACCTTGATATCGCCGGACCTTCGGCGGAGTTGGTCGGATCTCGCCGAAACCTCGCCGGAGATAGGGGAAGACACGACGGACCTCGCCGGAGCCACGATGGACTGCCTCTGGCCACCTTGATATCGCCGGACCCTCGCCGGAGTTGGTCGGACCTCACCGAAACCTCGCCGGAGATAGGGAAGACACGCCGGACCTCGCCGGAGCCGCCATGGACCGCCTCTGGCCACCTTGATATCGCTGGACCTCGCCGGAGTTGGCCGGGCATTGCCGAAACCTCGCCGGAGATAGGGGAAGACACGCGGGACCTCGCCAGAGCCGCCATGGACCGCCTCCTTCCACCTTGATATCGCCGGACCCTCTCCGGAGTTGGTCGGGCCTCGCTGAAACCTCGCCGGAGAGAGGGGAAGACACGCCGGACCTCGTCGGAGCCGCGATGGACTGCCTCTGGCCACCTTGATATCGCCGGACATTTCAAAATGTAAATTCGCACCCAAATTTGAATTAAAAATAATAATTTCAATTTATTCCAAAACATTAATATATCTTCAATAACATTCAAACATTGAGCGTGAGAATCAAAATAAAATATAGCACACAATTCTTCACATGACCTCGTTGCCACATCTTCACAGAACCACATCGAGATACATCTGATCAAATAAAAAATAAACGATCTGCACCATGCTGTAATGCGTATCTGTGTGCTAGCATCGATCTACTGTCCCTGCATTCGAACACCTCCACTGCTCCAAGCAGGCAAGCACGGCATGTACACCATGCCAGCAAAGTGGCGGACCTTCATGGAGGCCAACCTGGGCCATGGCCCCCAGCCCACGAAGAAATGGCTTAGTATCTTTAGCTATTTGGCCCATTTGTCAACTGAAAATCAGCCTAAAGCCTACTCCCTCCGTCAAAAAATAAGTGTCTCAAGTTTGCTCAAAAGTGGAGGTATCTAGACATGAAACGTCCAAAAATAAGTGTCTCAAGTTTGCACAAAAGTGGAGGTATCTAGACAACGGAGGGAGTATTATTTGGCCCCCCAGCCCATTTGTCCTCCCAGAATTTTGGCCCAAGGTCCACCACTGCCAGCAACCAATCCAATCCCCGTGGGTGAGCGTTCTTCCAGGCGGCGGCCGTGCCGAGGGGCTCATTTTCTCGCAACCAGGAGTGGCTCGTCTAGACGGATGGCTTCTGGAGATATATTCCAGCACCACAACCACGGCCAGCGAGGCAGCAACAGCTCCATCTCCGCCACGGGGGATGGACGGAGCAGCTCCTGAGGACGAACGGCTTCATCGGAGTTGACGTCACGGGAAAGAACCTCGGGGAGGGGCAGAGGCCATGAGAGGATCGAGGTGACAGGAGCTGCTGCGGGCATGCCTGCGCGGCCGCGGCCGCTGGCGTGATTATGGGTGGCGCGACTCCTCACGGAGGATGTCAGAGTCGTGCAGGGCCGGCGCGGCGCGCCACTTCGGGCCTGCGTCCCGAGGAGATTCCAGTGAGAAAGGAGGCGAAGCAGAGATGGAGGACGGACGAAAGGGCGGCAGCCGCTGGCGGAACGGCCGGAGGAGCGTGGCGGCGGGAATCCTATCCCTGCGCGCAGCCTTCTTTCTCCAATCGATGGGTGTGCAAAGGGGAATTTGCTCTCTATCGCTCGCGTTGAGGGATAAAAGAGGCACCAATCGGTACGACTTACCGGTGGCAGTGGGTAATTTCAACCAAAAGTTTGATTCTCACCGTGATGGAAGCTGGGGTCGACCTGCCACGAAAATTACACTAGGAGAAGCAGCTGCTTTTGGAAAATCTGCTCTTACAATAAACGCCTTTGATTTAGATTCTGCTTTTCGAACGCGGAAGTTGGTCTTCGAAGCCAAACCAAACGGACCCTAATGTCAAATCTGACCCCTCAATGGAATTATTTCCAATCTAGCACTCGGTTCGGCGATAATGACAATTGAGCAAGCTGAAGTTGTGTAGCCTAGCGCCAATATATTTGTGGCATCTAGACACTCATGGCCCTATACGGCGCCGGGGCCAGAGCGCTCAGCATCGACCTCACTTCAGCATATGATTTTGTTGGCGTAGGACTGCTCAACATCGGCGCCATTCTTATTGGTGCCAAACCTGAGAGCATATTGGAGAATAATTTTGCGGAGACATATGTTACTCCCTCCGACCCGTATTACCGTTCGCGGTGGTGTTTTTGCGAAAACCCCCTGCTATTTTTCACCTGAAGCTTCCCCTCTCGCGCCGCCTCGTGCTCTGCTCTTCCCCTCCCGCGCCGCCTGCTCCACCCGTTCCTCCTCGCCTTTTCCGCCCCTTCCTCCTCGCCTGCTCCGCCCCTTCCGCGCCGCCTTTCTTTCACGACGAGGGAGATCGAAGACTTTGCCAATTCCCCCAAGATCCTAACTTTGCCGATTCCCGGCGGCGGCGGCGGATACGGCATCGGTGGCGACCTCACCTCACTCCCACCACCAAGGGGATGGCGCCACCGGGCCGCGGGCGGCAAGCGGAGTTGACCTCCGGCGACCTAGTCGAGGAGGTGCGTGGCCGGGGGCGGCTCGGAGGAGGAGAAGCTGGTGCGGTGGTCGGTGGAGACGGAGAGGGAGACGGAGGTGAGGTCGGCGAGCACCTCGATCTCCAGGTCGACCGCGCGCGTCGCCAGCACGTGCCGGAACTCGTCGTCGAGCCGCGCCATGGCGACTGCGGAGGAGCTGCGGCGCCGCGGGGTGCCGCTGCCGGGGGAGGGGGGAGCCAGGCGGCGCAGGTCCACGCCACCGTCGAACAACATCTGGTCCTCCCTGCCAATGCTGCTGCCCAACAAGCTGCTGCTGGTGTGCTCTCTCTCCTTAAATCTTATTCTTGCAAAAATTGTTTCTTTTTTCCTGTTGAGTTGGATGTGTGCATAGACAGTAGAGAAAGCATGCACACATGCAGTAGATGGAAATTCATTTCACTACTCCCTGTTGAGTTGGATGATCATCTTTGTTACTCGACTCAGTAGATGGAGTACATGCATTAAAATCTGAAATATGTTCAGTTAGATAATCTCCGATGATTATAGGCTCTTATTGGCCATGATACATTTGATGATTTCCTTATGATGGGTTATATTCTGAATTAAGGGTTGTGTTGCTTGAAATTGTAAGTCTTGGTTCTGGTTTCTTGAGGTGCACTGATTGCAGTATTGCCTCAGAAAACTGTAAGATGCAGCAGCAGTTTTTCATTTCGAAAGCATGGTTTAATTTCTAGCACAGAACCTTTCTCAGCTTTTGTTTCGAAGATGCTTAGGCAAAGTACAGCTAATTTATAATTCATGAATATCAACTCATGAATATCACATACTCATTAATATTTGTCTTTACAACATAATATACTCCCTGTCACTACCATGCTTATAATTTACAATTGTTTGCTCTAGTATTATATGCCAGCTAATTTAGGATGACTAGCTTCATCTTCTCCTCCTCTTCTCCTCTTGATCCTCTTCTTCTTCTCAGGCTTCTCTTCTTCTATTATTGGTTGTTTTCCCTTCCTCTTCTCATGCTTAGGCTTCTCTTCTTGTGCCTTCCTTGGCTTCTTGTATTGCCCTTCATCTTCTCCTCCTCTTCTCCTCTTGATCCTCTTCTTCACCTCGGGCTTCTCTTCTTCTATTATTGGTTGTATTGAAGCTTCAAATTCGCCTATTTGTGTTTCCCAGATGAGATCAAGTTTCTGTAAATAGTAAACATAAAATTCTGTCAGTAAGATGCATCAGTTTAGACCTATCTTAGAACAGATAATTACAAGCAATAAGACATTGACATACTCGACGCCTTGGAGTTTCCCGGAGTACTTTCTTTACTCGACGCCTTGGACGGATAATGCTTGATGGGTCGTTCAACCATGTGCCATATTCTTTTGCTGCGATAAATGTGTCGTCATCCACGATTACTTGGGACCTTCCTTTTCTCTTTGATGCTTTCTTTGCTTGTTTATCCTTCATCTTCTCCTCCTCATTCTCCACTTGTTGTTTTTCATAGTCGGCTATTAGCTTTAAGGTTTCTTCATATAGTTTGCTATCAACCTCTAGTGTGTTAGGCAGCTTTCCCTCTTTTATTAGCTTGTCCTTGCCCATGTGGGGTGGCTTATATGTGTTTCCACCTTGGTCTTTCATTATCTCCACCAGGACAGACTGCAAGGTGACATACACTTTGCCAAGTGTCTTCACGTCATATGCATCGTAAGCTTGTTCGACTGTTTCTATCAGTTCTTTGAGAGTGTTAGGTGCACTCTGAAATGCCAAGGATTGGATGGAGCTGAAGAAGCAAAGATCCAAAACATTAACATCTGGCGAGTTAGGAGGTTGGAAAGTCAACCTAATATCCAGTCCTGAAGCTTTTACGGCGGCCAGAAATACAGGATCATCGGGCTGAACATGCGTTCTAGCATTGTCCTGTTGTATCCATATTGTTCCCACATCTCCATCATCAGGCCACACTTCTACAATTGCTGGAATTACCTTCTCACAGAGGTATTCCCGCATGACATCTCTAGTAACATTGAGGTTCTTTAGTTCCATCGTGCCTTTTGTCCTATACTTCGAGTTGTATTTGGCTGCATCTTCTATGACAAAAGCCTAGATGCCTACCTTTCCGTCAAATGTCACATGTCCTTGCGCATCATGTCTAGGTCTTGCAACCACAGTTAAGAACATCACCTTCCCGATGCTGTTTTTGTTATGGATAGTGCGAACTGGCTCTGGTTCTTCTCGTGTTAGGTAGTACGTCCTGTCTTGCTTAGTCATATCAAACCATTTTTCATCCATATGCATTATGTTCCCCATCTTTATGAACGAAAGCTTTGCTTCTAATATTGTTGTTTCATCGACCATTGAGATGCAATATATGAGCCTTCTAATTCTGTTTTCCAAAGATAGATGTGGTTTCAGGCTATTGGTATGGCGCCTTAAATCGCCCCATGCCAACCTCCTTTGCAGTGTTGCGAAAGGGATATCAAGGGACCTTGCCAGCCCCCTCAATGTACCCCTTTTGTTCAGTTCAACTTTAGGCACCCTTTCATCCAGATTAAGCTCTCTCCTCTTTCTTCCGCACCTGCCCTTCCGCTTATTTGAGAAATCAGGCACTTCATTTCTGCTCTCTTGATCTATGGCCTTCTTCCATATCTTCTCGACAGATCTAAGACTTATTCCCAAAAGTTGAGCCACAATTTCTTTATCCG